>OU343146.1:3750000-5000000 GCA_910594945.2 Amphipyra berbera
AATTTGGGCATTTTATTAAATATTTCATTAGTTTTTTCACTGTTGCCTAGCATTTTTGTAATAGTTTCGAGATTTCTATTAAAAAAATTATAGTCACATACCCTATTCGTACTCCTGAAATCGACAAAAACGCACAATCTCGAATTGAAAGCATCGACTGTTTACGGTATTGGTTAGTTTAATTTGAACTTCCGCACGGTAACTTATGGCAATACTTTTACACTACTACCTACACTACAAGGAGGTTCCATATGCAGCAGGAGTTAAACTCTAGACGCTATCGAAAAATGGTGTGCAAAAGAAAAACGAATTTTCGTACACTAAAAAATAAATTTGTTCTCAAGTATTCACAAACCTTTACGTATTTAAGATTTTATCAAACCTTCCTTCTGAATCACTGAACACAATTCGCTTATCAGCCGTAGGATCTTGCGCAAGGTTTTCGCTCATAACTTGTGCCATAACAAAGAGTAGACCCGGTCAATGTTTATAGAGGAAAAACCTCATCCCAACAACGAGCATCCGGACTGTAAATAAGTCCAACACTGGACCTGAATTGCATTTTCATGTCAACGACTGGACGTCAACTTTAAGAGCATATAAAACGTGTTTTGCATCAGAAATTACAGATTCCATTGATTTATTTCTACCCTCATCTTGGAAAAAACATCATATAAGACCCTCATCTGCTGTACAAATGAGAATTCGAAGCTCTAAAAATTTTACGGCATTTAGGTTTACGTTTTTATTCCCGGTTGTTACTCTTTTATTTCTTCGGTAATTTGGGAATCCTTAAAGAAATCCGTATGCTTAATATCTGAGCATATATTATAGTTATTCGGAGCGGCTCATGGCTAATTATCGTGCGGATTAAAACATTTGCGAGGTTAAGCTGTACTTGCCGCACTCAGTCCGTAGATGGGTAACCGTTCATTACACATCGAGACCCCCCCGTACCTCGGAGAGCACGTTAAACCGTCCCGGGAGTCATAGGAAGACCTATGACAGTCGTTATGGAAAGTCAGAAGCCCGAGTCTGACAACCGATCTAGCCTTGGGATATCGGCATTGCCGAGGGTTGCGGAGGTCTGATGGCAGTCGCTCCGTGTAAAATACTGGTATCTAGCCGCTTCTGGTTAGACTGGTAGCTGACCCCAAACATAGTTAGGAAAAGGTTAGGACAAAGATATTAGGCTTATTTGTTTTTGTGTTATATGTGCTTGGATGCTTTTAGAGTCTAACCGTCGAAGCCTATATTCGAACTAATTGGAGCAAAGTTGTAATCTATATAGGTTAATGAGGAATTAGTAGATACTAGACACCTTAATAGACACTGGATCGATGAATATTTAGGCCATCAGATCTGGGACATCGTGTAATAGATCATTTTTGACCTGATTTTCCATGTTCTTGGTCATCATTAATTAATAGATGCTCAGGTGGAGATTCATAGACGATTATAGCTTGGAGTGTAAATGTGGTGCAGTTCCACAAACGATGGGACACCTGACATCATGCCCTGCGTGCCCTGATACCTGCAAGTTACAGGAACTAATGGACGCCACTGATAACGCTAAACTCGTAGCTTAGTCCTGGGCCGACTCAATTTAGATTGTCATCGACACCTTAAGAAGAATAGCTGAACTTTTTCATCTCTCATGTCGGCACGAACTATAAGAGAATAGCTCATACCGTGGTCAGAAGGTTGGTGAGTCAGCAAGGTTGGTGGCGAGGCTGACTGAGGCTCTTATATTGAAGTCGGTGGTGATTGGAGCCTTAATTCAACAACTGTTGCTGATAATAACTCCTTCCCAAAAACTGCTGTTACAGCTAAAGATAAGATAAAGATAATTTTATTTTGCAAATAAGGGTATAAAGGATGACAAAAATTGTAACACGTTCAGCCATATTTTACCACGTAGGCATGCAAAAGACGATAAGATAAAAAATACACTAACTTATAAAATCTTCCTCATTTAGGAACTCATATTATAATAACTTTTAACCACTAAAAAGCTTCCAAGTTTTTTTTTAATAATAAGAGTGACAGTGGCAGGCCTTTCCAACTCTTCGGTATTTGGTTCAAAATTACTGAAGCCATGCAGTAGACACTTTTGTGCATAAGGGCTGTCTTGGCTGACTCTATACATAGCACGGTGTTCACACAGAAACTGTTTACAGGCCCCGTTTTAGCGGATCCGTTTTTATTTTGGTGATGGCGCCTGTAGTTGTATGAGCAAGTTCATATACGCGACAGTATTCCGAATCCAGTAAAAAATACTGGGCTCGTTATTTTTATCGTATCCTGCCTGCCAGATGCGACGTAGCTGCCATTTGTTTAACCTGATCCGTCGGGACAAATGTGAAGACCACATGTGCTCAGTCTTTACTAGATATTACAAATTATATTATTCATTAGTACATGCTACTACCAACCCGAAGGTAACCGCAAAAAGGATACAACCAATTCGTAGTCAAGACCACACCCAAACTATGCTTGGGTACCCCTCCTAACATCAACAGAGCCATCTCATCCCAAGACAACCATTTCCTTAAACAACAGTGCTAAATTCAAGCCTAGTTTAAAACTCCAAGATTTTTCTTACACCTCTGTACCGCAATCTGAGATCGGACGTTTTTTTAAACTGTCAGGACCAATTCTAATTCAGAGCGCGCAACGAACAGGTGATGGTAGATACGACGAAGCGTTTTAGGTTCGTGTCTGTGTCGAGATCTTACGATATGTATGTGAGGTAGGAGTTGGGAAGAATTCTGGGGACAATGTTGGTTTTCTGAGCGTGTTTTAAACTCATGTGTTTTTGCTCGTTCTAATTTTGTAACCGAGGTTTTTGTTTGGGTAAGCTGGTGACATGGTATTTCATGTACTTACGGGGCGGGCTGGCCTTTTGAACGACCTAACCCGAGGTGCTGTAGTGCTGTTGTTGCTAGTAGTCATGATGTTAGAGTAGTAGTGGTTAGCTTAGGTTAAGACTTTTACTTCGTTATCATTCGTTGGAGATCCGTCAGGTCTCGCCAATAACTGCCCGGTCCACAAGACCATCTACAAGCAGTCCAACAGAGAAAAAGAAAAAAAGAGGCTGGCCTTCAAGTGGCGAGTTTGTCGTGTCTGGGGAACATCGTACTCTACAGCCAAAGGTAGCAGAAGCAACGCTGCGGTGGTTTTGGTCGGCCCGAAATAACTCCACATCTTCCCCACGTGAAAAAGGTATTTTTTGAGCTAGTGCAGGATTATTTAGCCCTTACAGTGTATTTCCATCACCACAATGGTTTTACGGCGCTAAGATTGCGCCCAAGTTAATTAGAAATAAAAGTCAGGGGTTGGAGAAAAAAAAGGCGTACCAATACCGAGGCCAACAAATATCTTAAGTCATTTATAGAAATCAAAGTCCTTTTCCATAAACCAAACTAGACACAGTTGTCATCAACAAAACTCATAGGTGATCAAATATAACATGTAAGGCGATTCGTCACAACCGAAATCACTTTAATTTTCCTTATTTTTTGTAAAACATCGTCTTCGTTTTCAAAGAAAACTGCCTCAAGAAATTCATTTAATTCTTTCAGTCACTTACTTTCTTGTTTCTGTAACTATGAGACTGGTATGAAACATAAAATTGGTTCAATAAAGCCTCCATGTGTGACAATACTTAGGTACGTCTGGTCAGCTCTGCTACCAACCTTGCTGACTGGCTAGTCTTTACACCACGGCATGGGCAGCATGAGAAAAGAAGAACTTTGAAAATTCATCCACTCCATAAATGAAGTCCTCAATCATACCAGAAAACTTATACCTTTAACATATAACTTTTAAGTCCTATGTAATAGGGGGCGAGACTATTGCCATTAACCGGGCACAAATCCAAAAGTAGGCTGCTACTGAGGAATTCCACGTGGAAAACACCAATAGTAGTCTGTCCAACCTGGGGATTGAACCCAGGACCTCACGATCAGCAGTCGCACTTGCGACAAGAATAGACAAGAAATGCGACACGAATTTTGGCCAAATGAGGGTGTTACTAAACACCTCTGCCCAACTCTTCAGGGAATGAAGGCGTAATGTTATAAAATAATATACTTAACTTTATAAAGCCACATTTCCCTAAGCAAAACTACATTAGAGAACAAAACTGACTACCCGAGGTCCGAGGTTAATTAAAATTAGTAAGTTAACTCTAAACTAAACCATGCCCCGCTGAATACACGGCAGTCTAAACACGTGGAAATGTAGTAACCACTTGCCGAAGATATAATGAAAATAGCTTTACAAGTGTTGTTACAAACATTGTTGGGTTGTGGTCTAAGTTACAAGATGATGTTACGATACGATCTTTCCTAAAATTTTCAATAGAAATAAAAGTGAGAATTGTAAAAAATTCAAAATAATAATGGCTGGTTTTCCGTGTGGAATTCCTTAGTAGCAGCCCGAAGCTTGGGTTTAAGCTCGGTTGATGGCAATAGACTCGCCACCTATTATGTGGAACATAAACATAACGGCGAAATGAGGGTTACTATACACCTCTGCCCTACCCTTCAGGGAATACTGGCGTTATTTTATGGTAAAAATAATCCCTTAAAAAACTTGTAAGTTAAACTGTTTGGTCTTGCAGTACCCCTGCAGCATCAGGATTTGAGTATTGAAGGTTGAAATTATTATAATGTTGTATTGTCACGGGAATTGAATTTGTGTGCGAAGTTTCAGGAGAATCGGTTAAGCAGAAGTAGTTGAAAAATCTGTCGTAAGATTTGAATCAAACAAATATATAAGGTCCAACCAAAATACCTGGACAAACTTTTACACAGTGTTCATTAAGTGTAACTGAATATATCTATGCAAAAAAAACGAGATCCAAGTGTTTTTTTTTTCTAACCAAATTTTTTTTTTCAACTTGAATTCTTTTTTTTTTACATTTTTCACTTCGCTGTGTAGGTAAAACGCGGCACGGAATTAGCACGCACCCCAATGGCGGTCGATGCATAAGAAATGGATGAGTTTATTCTTAGAGAGTACAGGCAATTTAAAACATTATTATTTTTTTGTTAGAAAAAAACACTTGGATCTCTTTTTTTTTTACATAGATGTGATTAGTTAAACGTATTGAACACTGTGTAAAAGTTTGTCCAGGTATTTTGGTTAGACCTTATATACGAAGTGAAGCTAATGGGGTAGCACACTGGGTAACTAATGGCGCCACCATCGCTGGTACTAACGCAATTTCATTACTTAAAGTTTGTTTGACATTATTGCCAATGTTAATTTAACCCGTTCCGATTGGTTGTAATTGGCACCAGCGAGGGTGGCGCCATCTGAAATTAGCTTTGCCTGTCCCTCCCCATTAAAAACGTTTAAAAAACCATAAGACTAGGCTTTTTCTATTTAGAATGAGAGTAGGTTGATGATATCTGGGTATTTTTTACTACAAACTTGCGTCTATCTTACTTCACAGTAATGTTGGTGTTGGCTTTCTATCTTACCAGATATATTGTATTTACTGATGCAATTGCCATCTGACTTATCTTTCCTTCCTATGATTGATATTCTAACGTTATCAGACGTCCGGCCTTCTAAGTGCGAATTAAGTCTGTCAAAGGTATTCTCATTTCAACTGGAACCGACGACCAAACCAGCTTTTCAAGGCTCAGAAGGGTCTCGATGTGTTAAAAGCAGTTTTTCCCAATATGCTTAACATCGGTAAAGATGTATAACCTCTGTGCGGTATCCACTAACATTATCATAACTTAATAAACATACAGAATATAACATCACGCCTATATTTCTCGAAGGGTAGGGCCACGGTGTATAAGTAAAACCCTCATTTCGCCGTTATGTTTAAGTCCCATGTAACAGAGGGAAAGCCTATTGCCATCAACCGGGTACCAATAATATTGCTCGACTTGGGGATCGAACCCAGGACTTCACGATCAGCAGTCCCGCTTACCACCACTAGATCAACGAAGCAGTTACACATTAACATTATCATACATTTTCAAAACTACCCGCTTATTTCTCATAGCCAACATCGCAGTCCAAGCTACCGCCCCGAGGTACCCGACCGTCCCAGCGTATAATTCGATTTAGATAGATGTTACAAAGACTCCTGCTAACTTAGCTACGGGTCGCAAAGGCCCCTAACTAGTTTACCATTACACTGGAAGTGAAAAATGAATAGATAAGTTTTGCTCGACCAGATACTGCGGATTTCGTGAGGTTTGCAACTTCTCTTTTGTTCCGTTTTTATCGTGGTGGGGTTTTTTTTTCTTTTTTGCGGTTGTCTGCACTCGGTTTTAGATTTGTGAGATGATTTGTGGGTTTTTTGAAAGATGCATCAGCATAGCTTAATGCTACAGTACTTTAGGGATACGTTTCAATGTTTTGTCCATCTTTACATAGTATAAAACAAAGTCGCTCCCGCTGTCTGTCTGTCCCTATGTATGCTTAGATCTTTAAAACTACACAACGGATTTCGATGCGGTTTTTTTTAATAGAGTGATTCAAGAGGAAGGTTAATATGCCCCACATTAGTATCTACATTGCACCCGTGCGAAGCCGGGGCGAGTCGCTAGTTACCAATAAAGCGTTTTTATTTTCTTCTTCTTCTTAAAAATAAACGTTGCCCCACAGCATGATTTCTACTGTATCGTGGGTGTGTTTACAGAAATAAATCTTCACACGCCCAAACATCCAGACCCGGAACAACTATCTGTAGGCCATACAAATATTTGTTACGTGCGGGAATCGAACCCACGCCCGCAGAAGCAGATCGCTCAGCCACTGCACCAAACACTTTAATGGACATAGACAAACAACCACTGCCTCGTTGGTCTAGTGGTGGCAAGCGCGACTGCTGATCGTGAGGTCCTGGGTTCGATCCCCAAGTCGGGCAAAGTGTTATCGGGTTTTTCTATTAGGAATTTCTCAGTAGCAGCTCAGAGTTTGGATTTGTGCCCGGTTGGTGGCAATAGGCTCGCCCCCTATTACATGGGACTTAAACATAACGGCGAAATGAGGGTGTTACTATACACCTCTGCACAAACCTTCGGGGAATATAGGCGTGATGTTATGTTATGTATGTAAAAAACCGCATCATGCCTGCACGTATCCAGCTTCAAAAAATACCCGAATAATCCTACTGCTCGCCAATAGCTGAATTCAGTTTAGCTTCTTCTTCTTAGGACTACAGGCGAGAGAGTAACAATTTTTATCCCGTCATACGATTTGCGAGGGTAAGCAACGCTTGCCGCGGCCGGTCCGTGGATGGGTGACCATTCGTTACACATTGAGACCCCTCCGCGCTTCGGAGAGCACATTAAACCGTTGATCCCGGGTGTCATAAGAATACCTATGACAGGGGTTGCGGGTAGTCAGAAGCCCGAAAGTCTGACAAATTGACTAACTTTAGGATAACGGCATTGCCCAGTAATTGAGTTGCGGAGGTCAGATGGCAGTCGCTCCGTGTAAAATACTGGTATTCAGCTGCATCTGGTTAGACTGGAAGCTGACTCCAACATAATTTGAAAAAGCTTGGCAGATCTTTTTTTGTCATTGGAAAATCCTCATGGATGTCCCTTGCCCGGTGAAGGCGAGGTTGTCTGCCGGACTCTTACCGGCTAAAAACCAACGGTGTTCCTCCTCCTGACCGTCGGCCGGGGTCACGGGATTCGCAAAAGCATGCACCGCAACCCCGGCAGGTCCCGGTCTGCCAGTCCTTGGCGGACCTCTCCTCTGTGGGGCCTTGCCCCACATCCTTCTGAAAAGCGCGCACGGAACACAGCGCACCACCTTCTCGGGCCTGTTACTGGTCGGGCGCCGGGTCCCTTAAGAACGAACGAACCTACCAAAATCGATCAATTTTCATCCAAAATTGATTAGATTTACAAACTCTTTTACTGACCCTACCCTGTTCCAGTTGGATGGACCGCGGTTGATTGATGAACTCCTCACTAACTTAGTTAGGGTCACCAAAGTCTGTAACCGGGTTATCATTACCGTAATAGAGTAGGTATGTGTATTCGACATGCCTCGGCGAAGTAATCTTATTGATTCTGGAATATTAGTAAATGTATTAGCAGTGATAGCCTATGTGACCGTGGGACTGCCAAGTCGTAGGTCTCGAGTTCGAACCCAATGCACGCACCTCTGACTTGTCAGATTCGTGTGCGTATTGTATTAATTATCACTTGCTTAAAAACGGTGAAGGAAAACATCGTGAGGAAGCCTGAGAGATATTTCTCGACAGCATGTGAAGCCAAGTCAGAGGCCCATGGGCGGCATAAACTCTGACACCAGGTTAGTCACTAACCACGCGACAAGAAGAAGAAGTATTCCCCGAAGAGTTGGGCAGAGGTGTATAGTAATACCCTCATTTCACCGTTATGTTTAAAGTCCCATGTAATGGGGGGCGAACTTATTGTCATCAACCGGGCACAAATGCAAACTCCGGGCTGCTACTGAGGAATTACCCACGGAAAAACCCAATGACACTTTGCCAGACCTGGGGATCGAACTCGGGACCTCACGATCAGCAGTCCCGCTTGGTACCATTAGACCGACGAGGCAGTTAGTGATAATGTAATCTAAATAAATGTATACAGGTCCTTATGTGTGTATCTAACTTATGCAGTGAAAACTTCCTTCTAAGTCGTCTCGTAAACATGACTCAGCTTACTCTGCACTTTAGTTAAAACTTTTGTGCACGACACATATAGTCGCCGGCACGAAATTTGGCAAAAGTAGAGAAGATAATTCCTCTTCTTTCTTTCTTTCTCCTAAACAGACATGCTTAAAAATAAATTATGGCAATAACCATACAAGCAATAAAAGTGACCATTTTTTTGTTGCATTAAGTGTACAGTCAGCAACAAAAGTATGTTAACACTTTAGTTTTTTAAATCATAACTGAACACAATAATATTAAAATTTAATCGGAGCACATGTAACAATATAATAACACAAACTCTTGACTATTATATGAAATGCTGAAAAGCAGTGTAACGAATAATTGTGGGTCAATTTAGATGTTATGTAAAAATAACAGTGTTAGTAACTTTCGTTGCTAACCGTACATGCGCAAACTTAGTCCCACTACCTCAAAACTTTGCCAAGTTACGTGCCGGCGACTATACAATTATATAGTCAAAGTCAAAGTATTTATTTCAATTAGGCACATAAAAGGCACTTTTGAACGTTAAAGTTACAAAGAAAGTAGAATTGATTCTAGTCGCCCCTTCCAAAAGGTAGTTTTGTATGGAGAAGAATGGGCAAGAAACTCCACCGTTACTCTTTTAAAATGTTTTACAATATTTTGTATAGGTACATTAATTATACAATTATATGTGAAGACGATGCACCTAGAATAAAATTACTATACCACAAAAGGTAAAAAAAATAAAACATGAAACAATGACATATTAATTATGTGATAGGTACATGGTGCTCACATATTTACAAACATTGCAAAAGTATACGTTTTCCCAAAAATTTAAAAGTAATAGGTCAGTGTGTGAGTTTAGGTACTTACTCATAGAATCTACAATAAACGGCTTTAAAAAATAAATTATACAATTAAAATAGCAACCAGTTTGATTTTGTCTAGACTGTAGATTGTCCTATGGAGCTGGACCAGCATGTTTCCAAGCGTTCTTATCCTGGATATAATCGTCTAATTTGTAATATGCTGGTTTACAAAGTGTACTTTTAATATGACTTTTACATACATATATAATCTGCCCGTTAGTATCCCATTGCTGGGCACGGGCTTCTTCTGTGTTAGAAGGGTTTAGGCCTTAGTCAACTACGCTACCTTAGTGCGGGTTGGCGGACTAGACACACCATCAAGAAATTTTTGGAGCCCTTTCAGGTTCATGTGTTTTCCTTCATCACAAGTGATAATTAAATTCTAAACCGCATATAAATTCGAAATACGAAACACCGAAATGATTGAAAAGTTAGAGGTTGAAATCGAACGCAGACCCTCCTGCATGTAAGGCAATCGTCCAACCGCTAGGCTTACAATTATTGCCCTATCAGTCTCATTAGTGAGTCCCGTTTTACGAATACCTTACCGAAATAGTAGGTGGTCTATTTTGAATGTAAGTTTCATGACGTGATAGCCTAGTGGTGTGGCCGTTGGTCTCTAGTCCGAATCCAAGGCACACACCACTGACTTTTCGGATTCATGTGCGTATTGTAAAATTATCACTTGCTTAAAAACGGTGAAGGAAAACATCGTGAGGAAACCGGCATGCCTGAGAGATATTTCTCGACGGCATGTGAAGCCAATTCAGAGGCCCATGGGCGGCATAAACATTGACACTAGGTTAGTCACTAACTACATGATAAGAAGAAGATGACGTCACTAAGGCTGGACATCCACCAGAGCTGTGCGAGGAAAAATTTGTGGTGCGAAAATGTGTAGCGAGGATGTGAAACGGTGTGACCCTTTCCACCAGAGCTGTGCGAGGAATGGGTAATGTGTTATGTGTACAAATGAGCGGTGTGAGGATAGATAGCGGACTCTTTTCTGACTGGTAGGCGCATATTTTCAAATCCTTGCACACATTCCTAGCAATACATTCCTCGTAACACATTCCTCGCAACACATTCCTCGCAACGCATTTCTCGCAATATATTCTTCGCAACACATCCCTCGCTCACATTTCTCGCTTGTTTTGTATGAACAAAAACCTCGCTCCGCTAAGCCCATATCCACCAGAGCTGCGCAGAGCGAAGCTAGGTAAATGAAGTGATTCTATTGGTGCTTACAAAACACATTCCTCGCTACGCAGCTTAGCACAGCTCTGGTGGATGCTCAGCCTAACACAGATGTAATTAAATGACAACTTAATTCCTACCTATAACTGTGTACTTCAAAATAAAATCTACAATACAATACGTACGTCCCAACTTATGCAGTTAAATCTAACTTCGCAAGTCGCAGACAAGCGTCTTAACTCAGCGTTCAGCGCATACTGCAGATAAAAGTTCTGTTAAAACTTTTGTACGCGATACTCCTGCTTTTTTCACCTGCCAACTGGATAATCCTGGGATTTTGTGCCGGAGACAGACTAGCGAACGAAACGAATATTTCCGATTCAAAATTCACTTACATTAAAGTTACGTTTACGTCAATACATGGGCGTAGCCAGGGTTTTGTCAAAACTCAGTCTGACAGTAAATATTTGTCTTTTCAATCAATCTGGAAGTGCAGAATGGGATTATGAGGCAATTTTGCCCTATAACAAGCAAGCTACCATCCATACTTAGTTGCCATTTCACCAATTCGCACTAACCGCTTCCAAACATCCTTCATAATGCGCACTGCAAAAGAGTGGAACTCACTACCTGCGTCTGTGTTGCCGAACGCATTCAACCTGAATCTCTTCAAAGTTAGAGTTAACAGGCTTCTTCTGCGTAAGCTCACTCCATCTTAGACTTTGTCTCTGTCTCCTCTGACCTAGACTAGAGTCAAGAGCAAACCCATTTCAAATAAAAAAAAAAGCTTTATTTTTCACGTCCAAATAGATGTACAAGGTTAGTCGGAAAGGGGGGTACTAAGCCGCGGGCCACTTAATGTATCACTGATGATTGTTTTAAAGAAAGTGTTAAAAATTAAAAATTCGATATAGAAAAACCATGAAAAACTATTTTTATTTTAGTTTTTTCAAAGATTCTTCATTACTTACTGATTTAGTTATGAATTCAGAAAATAGAGTTTCTAATCCGTGACCCCAAATATGACGTAAAATGTAAACACGTCTGATCATAGCTGAGGATAGATAGAATTTAGCGTATTTTTTATGAAATCGTTGAACAGCTATTTCTCTTGAACTATTGACTTTTGGGGAAAGTTGTAGAACAAAAGTTATCCAATATTATGGCTACTTTAACACCCTTTCAGCTTAGTGCCCCCTTTCCGACTAACCTTGTAGTCGGAGTCGGGCTTTGGTCTGCATATTTTTAGTAATTGTTCTGTGGACATAGGTGGCAAGTTGATTGAATCTTGACTATTTACCTATTAAACACTGTTTTAAATTTTCACGGTTTTTAAATATACTTAAACATTCACTTACGACGATATTCTATCGACGGACCGGCATTACATTCCAAGGCTCACAAAAGAAGCAATTGAAATCGCCAAACATAAGAATTTCAATAGGGAAGGTGGTTTAAATTGTCTAGTGTATGGAATCCAGTGTTAGGTCAACTAAAACGCAATATAAAACCTCGGAATAAAGACTCCAAAAAACTTATTGATACCGTGAGTGTGTTTTGCCGTGACTTTCAATCGAGTGTGAGTTCCAGTAGTGAGCGTAGTAAAAGGCTAAGAAAGAGGGTAGACAGATTTGTCTGCTCTTAATAATTATTTTATTTTAAGTTTTCATCCACCCGCATTCTCCAGTTTACCCGCGATCATGGCGCTTGCAACAGCGTCGAAATATCGGGAACTCAAATCAAACTATAATCACAGAAGTTATCCCGTAAGTGAATGTTTAAGTATATTTACCTATTCTTTCCTGTGCTAGGGTGGCGCAAGCGCCCCATCTGCCCCACCCTGAATACGCCTATGCGTTGTAACTCGACAGCATTCGCGCTAGACCTACACAGGTGTTGAAATGTTTCGGTCATTTAAATGTGTTAAGTTTTTGTTATATTGTGACTATTTCGCGCATCATTTTCCTTTTCGGGTACAGTACCGCAAAATGGGATTAAACTCAGACCCTCCTGCATGGAAGGCAAGAGTTCTACCGCTAGACTACCTACAGCAACAATTGTTCAGCCTGGCTTTTTCCCAACTATATTGAGGTCAGCTTCCAGTCTAACCAGATGCGGCTGAATACCAGTATTTTACACGAAGCGACTGCCATCAGACCTCCGCAACCCAGTTACAGAAGTAGTCAGTGTTTTGGGCTTCTGACTTTCCGTGACGACTGCCATAGGTATTCGTATGGCACCCGGGACCGACTGTTTAACGTGCTCTCTGAGGCACGGATGGTACCCACAGTAACAATTAAAGAGTATGAAAATATTTTGCTCAGTTGAAACAAAGTATCTTCCGTTTCACTGTTATCTTTTATGTTTGCCTAATAATGCAGTAAACCTAATTAGGAAAAGAAACTCAAAGAAACAAATTTTCAGTTTTTTGGCCATATAAATTCAGTTTCAATCCTGTACCAAACGCTGTAATTGGAAAAAAACCTTAAAAAAACTTTCAAGTTAAACGGTTTTATCTTGTGGTACGCCTCCAGCATCAGGATTTGAAGATTCAGGGTTGAAATAATTATAATTTTGTATTGTCATGGGAATTGAATTTTTCTGCGAAGTTTCAGAAGAATCTGTTAAGCAGAAGTTGTTAAAAAATCTGTCGTAAGATTAGAGTCAAACAAACAAGTATACGAAATGAAGGTAATTAAAATCGTTTGATAATAAAAACTACACATAAGTAGTGTACGTCTGTGATACGTATAGTAGGTACATCTGTTAATAATCTTCCAAACAATCGAACAGATTTTTTATTATCATGATATTAACCCTATCAAAACTTGTATACGGTATTATTGACCGTTAACAGAGTTTAATTCAACACAAAAAAAATGCCACACAAAAACTATCTTTAGTGCTTCGATTTAAAAGAGATAATTGTAGTCAGACATGGAATTAATGGGACATCTGGCGTATGCATGGAATGAAGGGTATTAATTATTATTCACTGTTTGATGTGGTAAGTTTAATGATGAATAGTAACATAAGACTTACTCGTTTTGTAGGTAATTAGTCATCCACATAACATGTTAAAGACACACAATTTGTTGTATTTAATTTTTTATAGATTTTGTTGGTTGTAACGCGTGTGTGGAATATTTAAGTATGTAACAAAGTAACAACATATCTTAGATGTGCGTTGCATACAAGAAAAGTATTCATAATTTCGTCTTGTGAATAAGAATTTTCGTCTCGAAATCGTCGGAATAAAACATTCATTCTTTTTTCTTTTGTTATTCTTATGAAATATACGGGTGTCTGCCAATCGTCAGGTGACCACTTAAAGTCGAAAATTACTTTTGTTTACTTAAGGCGCTAAGTCACTGAATTATGTAAGTTAGCTCTTGGAAATCCAATGCATTAATAATATCAAAATCCACAAAAACTCATTAAAAATAACACTTCAAAGTTATAATCGTTCAAACTCGACCGCGGGCCTATCCGACCCGCGAAGTTTAAATTAAACTTGTCACCCTATACGGCGGTTGAGGGTTACTCGGAACTTCTTTCGAAAAAATCAAAGAGGGTAGCTACCGTGGTCCTGTAGGTTAGATTTAATTTTAAAAGATTTTCATACGACTGGGGTACTTGCTCATCGAAGAATGTCAGAGCTTCAACTACACTCGCGAGCAATGAATCCGGGTTACCAATAAAAACAAAACAATATTAAAATGTTAAACAATGTTTTCTGAGATATTAAGGTTCATATTGGTGACCTGGATTCATTGCTCAGTATATTTATTTAGGCACGCCCATTTTTTTAATGCAAGATCACAAAAAAAAAAAACTTTTCTTCGTAATGTTTTTTTAAAATTGCTGGCTTGTTTATGAAAACATCTAGTTCCTATTGCTAATTATACGCTTATCAAGGTATGAATCTAAGGTTTGCTGAAGTTTCTAAAACAATCTTATTATCATAAAAACACGGATAACTGCGAACTGTACGTGCCATTTTTAAATTATAAGTACCTTAGAGCTCTTGTGCGTCTGATCCGAATAAGCTGATGTTTCTATGGACGGTTGTGGGGTGACAGGTGTGCGGCCAGCATAACTCTGAGACACGCATAAGGGTGTATTTAAAAAGCCTCTTAGTGACGATACTTAAGTAGGTACGTACTGAAGTAAAACACGATCTTGCTAGATAATGACTGCTTTATTTTTTACATGCACGGTACACATACAAAACATTATATCGAGTTACCCACAAGATAATACAACATCTTCCTTTTTTAAATAAAAATATAAACTAATATTCCCTCCACCAATAACAGTAATAAAAACAAGTATCTGTTTGCCTTATAGGTAAGTAACTATTTATTAAAAAACATTGCAAGTTTTTCGCGTGCCCTTCGAGAAGCAGCTCGGGGTTGCTGCACTATATCTGAATTCGGAGAAGAACTAGTCGACCTAGTCACTGCCCTATCATTGTCGCTCAACCCTTCGCCTATAATCTCTTTCGCATCGCTGTACCTACTCATGTGTTCGCATTCATCACTATCACTATCCTCCTTCCCCTGCAAGGAAGCAGAATGTAACGTGGTATCCCCTGAGCTCGTATTCCTCATAATGTGCCGTCTATTGCGGCGGTATCGCCGACCACAGCTGTCAGTGAGAAAGTACGATCGCGGCTGTGGCGCAGGAGCCTGTACCCGCATACGTCGCCGACACATATCACCATTAGTCACAATCACATCTTCTCCCGGTTTTAATACGGGTAACTCACGTGAATGCACATCATAATATTTTTTTGATAGTTCACGTTTTAAAAGTATGTTTTTAAAATCTACTTTATTGTCACGTTCAGGTCGTAATCTATCTGCATGCACTGGTAAGCGAGTATTAAGTCGTCGACCCATCAATAATTGCGAAGGCGCACTAACTCCATCCCTCGGCGTGTTCCTAAAATTTAATAAACCTAGATAAATATCTGTACCAGTGTGCAACGATTTTTTTATTATACTTTTGACTGTTCTTACAGCCCTCTCACTTAGTCCGTTAGACTGAGCGTAATTGGGCGATGATGTTGTATGTCTGAAACACCAATCTCCACAAAATTCTCTAAACTCTCTAGAACTAAATGCCGGTCCGTTATCAGTTATGAGTTCCGCCGGAATTCCATGCCTCGCGAACTGATCCTTCATCGCAGCAATTACAGCTCTCGATCCAATATTTGATAAGGCACTTATCTCAATAAAATTTGAAAAATAATCCACTAAGATTAAAAAGTTCTTTTTATCAGAAAAGAATAAATCAGCGCCAACCTTTCTCCATGGTAAATCGGGAATCGAATGCGGTATCATAGGCTCTTTTACGGGGCGCGCAGCGTGCTCAGCGCAGGTGCCACACGTGCGCACTGTCTGCTCCACGTCATGTGACATCCCGCTCCAAAACATGACGTCACGCGCTCGGCGCTTGCAACGGTCGATTCCTAGGTGTCCCTCGTGAACGCGCGAGATCATTTCCCCTCTTAGATCACGCGGTATGAACACTAAGTTGTTTTTGAAAATTACACCGTCGACCAGCTCGAATGATTCTTTATATGCCCAATGTATTTTTATCATTTCATGCACATCTTTTTTATACCTTGGCCAACCATTTAAAATATTATATTTTAACATTTTGCATTCCTGATCCCTTTGTGTGGCCTCTCTTACCATATTTAATTTACTGTCGCTGAATGGTATGTTTTCTATGAGGAAACACGCCTGATCTTCAACCTCAGAAGTCACTCTGTCATGCATAAGCTCCGGCAAAGCTGCTCTAGATAATGTATCAGCTACGTACATAAATTTACCAGGTTTATACACAACAGTAAACTCATAGCGTTGTACACGCAGCATCATCCTCTGCAAGCGAGCCGGCACAGCATCTAAAGTTTTTTTAAACAAAGCCTCCAAAGGCTTGTGATCAGTTTCTACCACCACATCCTTCTTCCCATACAGATATTGATGGAACCTTTCCATTGCAAATACGATCGCCAGCATTTCCTTTTCAATCTGCGCGTATCTCTTTTGTGTATCTGTCATCGTGAGAGAAGAAAACTCAACCGGGCGGCCGTCTTGTAAAAGTGCGGCACCCAGCGCCGTGGAGCTGGCATCCACCGTAACCACGACCGGCCGGTCGGCTGAATATAGCGCCAATACCGGCGCACTGCTCACAGCTTTCTTCAAATTGTGAACCGCAGTCTCATGTACGTTGTCCCACAACCATTCATTACCTTTTTTCAGCAAATGTCTAAGGGGCCCAGCCATTTCCGAATAATTCGGAATAAACTTGGACAAATAATTTATCATGCCAAGAAATCGCTCTAAAGATGACCTATCCCTTGGTCCTGGCATATCCCTTATTGCCTTTATCTTATTAGTGTCGATCTGCATACCTTTCTTACTAAAAATATGTCCCAGATACGTTACCTGTTCTACACAAAACTCGCACTTTTCTCTATTAAATTTAATTCCTACTTCCCGAGCCCTATCTAGCAATTTCGTGTTTTACTTCATGGTGGCACCAGTCTCTTCGGAGGCGTGGGTTCGTATCCCACCGCTGCCACCATGAAGTAAAACACGATCTTGCTAGATAATGACTGCTTTATTTTTTACATGCACGGTACACATACAAAACATTATATCGAGTTACCCACAAGATAATACAACACGTACGGAGCACACTGTGTAGTCAGCCCCGCTACCAACCTTGCTAACTGCTTAATCTTTCCACGACACGGCATGAGCTATTCTCTTGCCGACATCAGAGAGAGATCTACAGGCATTTTTCTGTAAATACAGGCATTTAAGGCACTCTTGAAAGGCATTCCTCCACATCGTAATGGTAAACCTAGTTGTGCACTACATCCGAACCGAATTTCATAGATTTCCAGCGATTTTCCTCAGATTCGGATCAGACGTAGTACAGCGTTCTTCTTCTTCCTGCCCTTATCCCACACTAGGTGTGGTCGGCACAGCATGTATTTCATAAATCCATGTTGTTAGAGGTTTTGGCTCATTGTTTTCTGACTGTCCGCCTGCCTGACACCAACCCTACTTGGCAGTACAGCGTTCTTATTATGCATTAAAATTTTCATTGCGCAAATAACAAGACTATTGTCACATCTTAAGAATTCGAAGCTTTCTCACGGACCCCAGTTTTTCTCGAATCTTGAACGCCCGCGCCCCTTGATGCATACCAAATTAGGGGTAGTCAGTAGCAGCCAGTAATTCGTTTTTAAAACACGCCGATGGGTCCCAGAAATAGGATTTTAATTGTAACGGGAAAATTGAGGTTTGATTGATGTATTCCTGACTCCAATCTCAGTAAAAGTCGTGGTTTGTACAGCAATTAATTATGACAAGGAACTCTCAATTTGTGTCTGACGAGCGGGCGAGCCTATTGCCATTAACCGGGCACAAATCCAGACTCCGGGCTGCTACTGAGAAATTCGTAATGGAAAAACCCAATAACACTTCCCGACCTGGGGATCGAACCCAGGACCCCATGCTCAGCAATCGCGCTTGCGACTACTAAACCAACAAGGCAGTTTTAAAATAATGACAGATTAAACTAACAACAGACACCTATAACTCCCATGTGGTTCACATTAAACCATCAAAAGTACACCTACCCTCATAATTGATGAACAAATCAAATCTAAATCAAATTCTGATCTCGTTGGGCCAATTAGAGCTGAATTCGGCGCCGACATGTTGATCGATTGATTTATGTAACCAACATAATTAGGACCGGCGTATTGATTAAATGATATGAAGTAAGTACTCGTATGCGGTTTAACATGAAATGGTTGTGTTAATAGATTTGATTAATATTTGAAGCGGGTGGTAATTTGTTGCAAATTGTCGTGTGTGGGCACGTGACGGGTTAATCGATGTTAACACTAGCTCTTGCATGTGAAGTATGGAATTATTAGTGTTTTGTATAGTTCTGCCTAGCCTTTTCCCAACTATGTTGGGGTCAGCTTCCAGTCTAACCAGATGCGGCTGAATACCAGTATTTTACACGGAGCGACTGCCATCAGATCTCTGCAACACAGTTACTGGGCAATGCCGATATTCTAAGGTTAGACCGGTTGTCAGACTATCGGGCTTCTGACTTCCCGTAACGACTGTCATAGGTATTCGTACGACACTCGGGACCGACTGTTTAACGTGTTCTCCGAAGCACGGAGGGGTCTCAATGTGTAAGAAACGGTCACCCATCCACGGACCGACCGCGGCAAGCAAAACATCTCCTTTCTAACCACAAAAAGGAACTTAAGGAAAAAGTTAATTATAACTCCACATCTAGGTCAACACAGAACAACGAAAATCATACCCATCCAAATATTGATCTCAACGTCCTCTTAACCCGAGTGATAAAGCAGTTCGAACCCTCTAAAACCACATCGCTTATTTTAATTATACTAAATAATTATTATTCGGAGATAAGTATTATCAATTAGATTAACGCCTTTGTTAATTAAACACTTTTATTGTAGTATCTTTTGATCCAGATTGTATCTTTTATATTTTATCTGGTTATTCTGGGGTGAGATGCCCAGGTGGTCCTGACACAAGACCCGTATTAGTTAACCCCTCTCAACATGGCCGCCTGAGGGCACCATTCCAAAAGGAGCTGTCAAAGTGTAGAATTTCATACATTTGACAATTTTTTTTTATCTATCAAATATCAACGAGCTATTTATTGATATCTCTACAAATAAATAAAATTAAAATCTCTGTTTCTAATGTCAGAACAACAGCTTTTTACTAAATGCATATGAAAGTATGTACGGCACTTTTAACAAAAAAACAATTTTTAAGATTTTTGTCTGTCTGTTGTTTGTTCCGGTAATCTCCGAAATGACTGGACCGATTTTGACGGGACATAGCAGACATAGCGGCAGATAGCTGATGTTATACGGAGTAACTTAGGCTACTTTTATTTTAGAAAAATAAATTGAGTTCCGCGCAAAATAATTAAAACTCATCCGACTTCTACGCAGACGAAGTAGAGGGCACAGCTAGTTATAATTAAATGGCTATCGTTTTAGAACACCCTCTTATTGTAGGTTTAATATCAATTGAGTTTCTAATTACGGCGTCTGCGGCGATTCCTTCCGAAATGGAATGAAAAATTTAGTCCAGCAGTGACCATCTTCTCTAGCTGTGGCGAGTGAACAATGTGCAGGCACCCTTTAGTATTTTATATAGTTCTGCCTAGCCTTTTCCCAACTATGTTGGGTCAGCTTACAGTCTAACCAGATGCGGCCGAATACCAGTATTTTACAGAGAGCGACTGCCATCCGACCTTCGTAACCCAGTTATTAGGCAATGCCGATTTTCTATAGTAAGACCGATTGTCAGACTATCGGGCTTCTGACTTCCCTTATCAACTGTCATAGGTATACGTATGACACCCGGGACCGATTGTTTAAAGTGCTCGTAGCATAGCAACCCTGGGTTGGCTACCAAATATCCCAGTAACAGTTGCCATATTTCAATTCACTAAAACTAACAATCATTAATTTCGCCACAAGGGTGAAATTTTACTATAAAGAGGGGGTGATACGCTATTTCCCTGCCCTATCTACCCCATCATCTTGTACCGATCCCCAAAAAGATATCATGTTATTTCTATTAATGACTTATTTCCCTTGCTCAGTATACTTTGGGCCTTATCTCGTTCGTGTGATCGCATTCGCCCCTTCACAAATTATTTGAGGTATTTTTTTATTGTTTGTCGCTCGCGTTGTAGATCGCGATAAGATGTGACAGTTTATTTTATTAGCAACTATTGTTGAATAATGCTGTAGAAATTGGTAATGATTGTTGTAATTTATTTCTTTGATGTATTAATGACTGATTTTTGGTCTAGTGGTGGCAAGGGCGACTGCTGATCGTGAGGTCTTGTGTTCGATCTCCAGGTGGGGCAAAATGTTATTGGGTTTTCCATTAGGAATTTCTCAGTAGCAGCCCGGCGTTTGGATTTGTTCCCGGTTGATGGCAATAGGCTGGCCACCTACATGGGACCTAAACATGACTGGTGAAACAAGGTTGTACTAAAAGCACCTCTGCCGTACCCTTCGGGAAGTATAGGCGTGATGTTATGTTTATGCTAATATTTAAAGTTTTACAAAATTAAAAGTACCTATAATAAGAAATTGAGACGACCCAAAAGTACAGCTGCAGTGTTCTGCTTTTACTCTCAAACTCTCAAGGTTACAGTTTTTTTGCATTAAGTCGAACAACGATGATACGTTTTATTTCGAGTCCGGCTATTTGTGTATTTAAATGGGATTTGTGCTTTTAATGACACTCATTACACAGTCCTCTGAGTGGGTTTACTCGGATCAGCAGTCAATCGTACGAGAGAGCGTTTTTTTTTATTCAACTGAGACTTTAGTTCACTTTGCGTGACTGCGGCAATTTTTATATAAAACGGTATTGAATTTCGATATATATTATATACGAAGAAATTCTGTCCCATTTCTTTAACCCTTAATAAGCCACCAACTTTTTTGGCAGATGTCGCGTAAGGGTCATTGTTAATTTTTATTTTCAAACCTGGCTGTATGCAATTTTTTTTACATTAGTTTAATAAAATATAAAAATTTCACTGAAAAAAAATTGAGATTTTAATTTATTAGGTATTTCAAAAAAAATACTAAATTGTTTGTTATTTACTTTTCTCAAAATCTTCTGCCTTATAAAGGGTTAATACTTGAGGAATATCATGTGTTATCCTTAAGCCTACTTTGCAAAGTACGAAATCATTTTCTTAGGACATCGATTTTTATAAACTTCTTCGACTATGGAAGCCTCATGGGTACCTCCTATACGGTAGAGCGTTAAAACAGAACTAAAAAAAACCTTCACATTACACCAACTTTTTTCTGTGACTCGAATTAATGATGGCCGCTTAAACGAAACAAGATAACCGACAGTTACTAATTTTAATATAAAATTAATATATCACCACACTTTCCATTCTAAATTACAGACAGCCACATTTTTATTGAATTCATTAGTCATTTGTATTTAACCAATTAAATATTAAAACTCGTCCCACCCACTGGAAATCGGTAAAAATAATTCAATTTAAACTTATTACATTAATCGACGCCTACGATTTACACCAGAGGTTCCCAAACTGTTTTGTCTCATAGACCACTTGCCATGTTTTTCAGTTTTCGGTAGACCCCCCCTTGCTTTTCTAATATTGCATTATTCCAAATTTATTTACTTCAAATGTGTTTAGAGCAAAAAATACACACGTTAAATTTTATACATTTAGTAAACCTACGACAGCACCTACTATCGTCGTCGATCTGTTTGTTACGTTTACAGTTAAAAACTAACCAACAAATCATCTGTCGGATGTGGGATATTACATTAATGGAAAGTCAAAATTAAAGTCACGATCTGTTTAAATGAGATCCACTGTCGAGGACCCCCGATAACATCTCAAGGACCCCAAATTATTTTTTTCACCCACATGGACTCCTTGTAGGTTGTCGTCGATCCCTAGGGGTCGATGTAGACCACTTTGGGTACCACTGATTTAAGCGGAGGAATTAAATTAACATCGGTGTGAATACGCTTTCAATTACGGGAGTGCGTCTATTTTGTGACTAACTGCATTGTGATTGGTCGAAATTGGTTTTTGATGTTGCCGGCGTTCAAAGGGGCATGGAGCAATATAGTATGTCTCTGTTTGTAACGGAAGTCTGTAAGTGTTTTTTTTTCAGTCGTCGGAAGTTCCTGTAAAGTGTTCCAAAATGGTGTTTTATCGTCAATGAGTTTCGTTGTTTCCTGTTAATTAATTTTGAATGAGTTTGATGGTAAATGAAAAGTGAAGTGTTAATACGTAATGTTAATGGTAAATATGCGAAGTATGTGCGGTGTAACTTAGAATGATAGATTGAGAAATGATGAGATTAGACAAAGTTGCGGTTTAAAAGATGATGCAGTGACAACAATTGAAAGGAGTATGCTTAGGTGGTTTGGTCATGTTGAGAGAATGAGTGAACGGCGACTAACAAAAGGAATTTATAAGGCGGATGTCAATGGAAACTCCGGTAGAGGACGTCCTAGAAGGACATACATCGATGTTATTGGTGATGTTCTTCACAAATGTCAAGTGCGTAGTACTCTCAACCGGCGTGCGTGTATGACAAGATGTATGAACGTGGATGAAGCGAAAGGGGTATGTAAGAGTCATAGCAGGTGACGTTCTATAGTTTCTGCCTACCCCCATGGGAAAAAGGCGTGAGTTTATGTATGTATGTAATAGTAAATATTTTTTTAAAAGATATAGCTAATGGTCGTTTGTTTTATGTGTCGTCCGCACTGGGCACATGTTGCGATACATGTGGCGCAACTTGTATCAGTACGGCTAGCTCGAACGTTTCGCTAATGCTAGCGAATTTTGAATAGAAAATACAACTGTCCTATAACGTTCGACCCTAGTCTCACTTGATGGTAAGCGTAGAGAGGGTTTAAGATGGAACAAAAAAATATTCAACATCGGTTTGATAGTTTAGACGTGAAACGGAGCAGACAGATACTATTATTTAAGATTCTTTATCGAATCCTTTTTTTAAAAGGTGTCTCTTGGGATATTACGAATTTTGGGCGCCCTTGAAAATCTGTACCTACTCTTGTGTCTCTACTCTACTCTTGTATCTGTCACGCCACATGAGAACTACGCAGCACGACGAATGTCTAACAGACTACAGCGACAACAATGACAGCTGTCAACGGAAATATCACAAATCCTGCATCGCGATATCAAGAGCTGACACGGAGTTAGTATATATAAACTTGCCAACATCAACCGTTGGGCAGTGGCCCGCCAGGCATAACACCCGCCTGGTAGGAGAATCGTCCCATTTCGTAGGAGGAACACCATACCTCGATCCCCTACACTCTATTTCTTTAACATTAGACAAAAGTGCTCCACCAATGCACGAAAATCTTTATTATTAACATAACATCACGCCTGTATTCCCCGAAGGGTTGGGTAGAGGTTACAGTAACACTAATTTCGCCGTTATGTTTAAGTCCCATGTAATAGTGGGCGAGCCTATTGCCATCAACCGAGCACAACAACTCCGGGCTAATTCCACACGGAAAAACCCAATAACAGTTTACCCGACCTGGAGATTGAACCCAGGATCTCACAATCAGCAGTCGCGCTTGCCACCACTAGACTAACGAGGCAGTTATTATTATTTCTTCAAATATACTTTCAGCTCATCTTGATTGACCGTTAAGGTTCATAAAAGCATAATACTGTGTTAAATGTCTTCTTGAATCAAACACGTCGTTTCTACAGGGTTATTGGTAACTCGACGTATTCCTTGCAGGACATTATAGTAGGGTTGAAATGCAACAAATTAAGCCACCAAATGTCCTACCGAGATTCAGTAGTTTTAGAGATTTTTTTTTTTTTTTTGTTGAAGTTTTTTTTTTATTTGAAATGTCTTTGCTCTTGACTCTAGTCTAGGTCAGAGGAGACAGAGACAAAGTCTATGATGGAGTGAGCTTACCCAGAAAAAGCCTGTTAACTCTATCTTTGAAGAGGTTCAGGTTGAATGCGTTCGGAAACACAGATGCAGGTAGTGAGTTCCACTCTTTTTCAGTGCGCAGAACCCAGATTCAACCATATTCCCAAAAATTGTTTGGTATTTTTGAACTTTTAATTATTCACAGAGACCTGCAATGGCATCAGCTATGATAAAAACATAACTTATATTTCTGTACATTCGCGCTTTACATTATTTTTAAATAGGTTTCAAATGGTTGGATCCGGGATTTTTCAACAATAATAAAAAAATATTAATCTCAGATACTACTGAATTTCGGTAGAACATTTGGTGACTTAATGTGTTGCATTTCAGCCCTTCTATAATGTCCTGCAAGGAATACGTTGAGTTACCAGTAACCCTATATACATTTCCTTGCTAAAACAGGTTTTATTTCTCTAATGTTGTTTGAAATAGACTGTAGCTATTTATTACGTGTGAGGACAAGACGAGCGTCACAGACAAACCTAGAAAACTAAGCCGTGACGACGTAGACGTGTTCTACTTCAAACGGGACTGCCAGAGAAGACGAGACAAAGAAATGTGGGACAATGCATATGTAGGTTACGGAAACTGGATTATTTATCTAATCTTAACATACTTACACGCATGTAATCCCTGAAGGGGTAAGCAGATGTGTTCTCCTATTAACCTTTTAAGCGCGTGGCTAAATACCAATTGCCGTGCCCCTAGCGCGGGACTACGAATCAATAAAATAATACCTACAATAAATATATTAAGCTTTTTCAATACTTAGAGCTATGAAACATTGTAATTGTTGTAAATCATGTATGAATAATTGTTTTAGTTGTACCACGCAGTTCATAGGACGAAAATAGAACAAACAAACCATGCATGTTCTCTGTCGCAGAAATATGACACGCGCGGTAGGGGCATAGAAATATTTGTCGCAGAAATGCGACTCAAGCGGTTAAAAGGTTAAAGGCCCATGGTGGCAAGCATATTGCCATTTTTTGGGAACAATTATCGTGCCAGGCTTGTGCCTGATTGCCGACCGCGCGGGTCATTCGATTTGCGAGGTTAAGCTGAGCTTTCCGCGGTGAGTCTGTGGATGGGTTACCGTTCGTTACACATTGAGCCCCCTCTGTGCCTCGGAGAGCAAATTAAACGATGATCGGTCCCGGGTGTCATACGATTACCTATGACAGTCGTTACGGGAAGTCAGAAAACCGAAAGTCTGACAACCGGTCTAACTTTAGGATATCGGCATTGCCCAGTAACGGTTGCAGAGGTGTGGTGCTATCGTTCCGTGTATAATACAGGCAAGCCGGTTTCCTCACGATATTTTCCTTCACCGTTTTTAAGCAAGTGATAATTAAAACGAATTTAAGTGTGATCCACTAACTGAAGAATCGCAGTTTGCCGATGCAAGAATACAGGGTGTAAACGATATCATGTAATTCCTTCAAACCTCGTGATGTACTGCTGACATAGATTAACCATACACGGGGTACTTTTGGATTCGATAAAAAAGAAATTACAAGAAGTAAACACGTGTTCTTAACACAAGGAATTTTAGCGCCCCGAGTGTATTGCGCGGCAATCGCTCGCAGCGCGGTCATTTAACTCGGAGCGCTAAAATGCCTCACGTTAAGAAAACATGTTTACTTCATTGTAATTTTTTTTATTGAATTCAAAAGTGTCACTTGCAGGGTTAATCTATGTCAGCAGTACATCACGAGGTTTGAAGGAATTACAGGATTTCGTTTACACCCTGTATAATTCCTGTGATAGAGTAAACAAATCAACAATCAGTAGATTTAGTACCAAAGTTTGACGTATAGTATCGTAAACATATCGCTAATGTAAACGAATTTCGAATCGAAAATACAACTGTTCTATAAAATTTTGGTTTATATATTTGCGAAATGCCCAATTTGTCTCATACATAGAAATATATATGAAAAAAGTTTTCAATTTAATTAAATAGTATGTGCGAAACGAGTATTTCCGATTCCAAATTCACACGTTTACGTTAGTAACTCCACAACAATCGTGCTAGCGGGATTTTTTCTCACAGAAAATTCAGATTTATTTACATTAACAGATAAATATATATATAAGATATTAATATATACGTAGCTGTGAAGTCACAATTTGCCCGCTAGCGCAGATAAAAGCCGGTTTCGATCGAGCTTTTAATACATAATTCAGTGTGCGCACTTTGTGTTCGTGATGTCGCTGGTTGGACCCACGGACGAATAGTTTGGAGAGCTTTTGGTATGAAATATTTTTGTTAAACTAGAACTTTACTGTTGCAGCTTAGGGAACATACCCATACTACGTGACCTGTTCAGGGGGGAGGGGGGTTTTCAAAATACCACGCTAGGTCACAGGGGCGGGGGGAGGGCTTAGGTTTTGGTCACGTAGTCAATATTCTCTAAGGAAATCTCGCGCTTTTTCGAGTTATATTCAAATATGGCGCGCAGCGTTTAGCGCTTTTTAAACTCACAGGTGGCAACACATACGAGCCAATTTTTTTTTTAACTTTCTGTTTGCAAAAAAAAAACATTTAAAACCATATTTATGAACTACTACGTGAAAACTAGAGGGGGGGGGGGGGTATAGGCATATACTACGGGTGGTCACCGAGGGGGCTAGGGGGGTAAAAATGTGTCACGTAGTATGGGTACGTTCCCTTACTGTGTTCCGTCGTATGTACGTAAGAGCCAGAGAAGTATAGGAGAATCCTTCTATATCTCTATTCTTTGGATTCGTGTGCTACATCTTAGATTCTGTCTGCGCTTACCATCAAATAAGACTAACATCACGCCTTGTATTCCCCGAAGGATTCGCCAGAGGTGTTTTAGTACACCCTCTTTTCGCCAGTTATTTTGAAGTCCCACATAATAGGGGGCGAGCCTATTATCATTAACCGGGCACAAATCTAGACTCCGGGCTGCTACTGACATTCCTAATGGAAAACCCAATAACACTTTGACTGAACTGGGGATCGAACCCAGGACCCTAAGCTCAACAGTCGCGCTTGCGACCACTAGATCAACAATGCAGTCTACTTATAGAAGAATTGCGCTCTGTGAACTATTAACCTTTTTTTATGTTGGGAAAATCCTCATGGATGTCCCTCGCCCGGGAAAGACGAGGGGATCTGCCGGACTCTTACCTGCTATATAGCCTTGTGTAGTTCGCGAACAAACTAGTTCGTAAGATCGCTCCCACAGATGAACTAGGCGAACTAGCTCCGCCATTCCCCGCTCCATAGTTCGTTAGTTCGTGACCTATATACATTTTTTTATTATTAGAAGTTGATTATAACTTGATTTGCTTTTGTAATGTGTTAATCTGTCAAGGAACAGAATAATATGTTTATGTAATTGTTGATTATTTTCAAAACTTAATAAAAATTAAAAAAAACGAAACCTTTTATTCACTAACTAAACTAAAGAGTGTATTTATTTATCGCACCAATAAGCCTAGGTATTATTTACAATAATGATATATTTTTTAGGAATATTCATTCAGAGGCTTTTGCTGTTTATAGTGTAAAAATTGTAGGTAAAAGTACAGCAATCCATAATCTTGTCGCGTGCCCGTGCAGAAGCAGTATCAAAACAAGGGAACGATCTGCCTTCCTCTGATTCGAGCTGGGAGCTGACGAACTAGAAGAGCGAACTAGTTCGTTTAGGAGCGGCGAACGAAATTGAGCGATCTCCGTCGCGAACTACTATGCGCAAGACTACCTGCTAATAAAATAAAAACCCACGGTATTCCTCCTCTTGACTGTCGACTGGTGTTACGAGATTCGTATAAGCATTCACTGGAACCCCGGCAACGAACTTTTAACCTCCCATTTTATTGTATTCTAAACTACAAATATAAAGTAAAATAATCAAAGGGCATCAAAAAATTCGTCCGCATCGCTGTCAACAGGAAATAAATTCTAAATAAATTAATTCTGTATTAATAAATTATTCTAAACTCAATTACGGACATAGCCACACTTTTAATTGTTCGTCTACCAACTCCAACACGTTTTCTAACTTTCGCAACCGTGTGTATACCTCACGAGGGGTGGTATAATTACCAACAGTTCTCTTTGATATTGTTATTCATTTTCTAACGTCAAAAACAAAAGGCATAGTTGAACTAACTCCGCTATTATACCCCGTCTCAGGACGTAGTGGCTCGTTGTAGAAACTAATGTTTGTTAGCGAGTTCACTTGAGGTTTTCTGAGGTGGACACCCACCATAGTACATATAGCAGTGATGTATGTACTATAGATTTTGAGTTCGTACCCAAGGCACGCACCCCTGACTTTTCGGATGCATGTGCGTATTGTATAATTATCACTTTCTTAAAAACGGAAGGAAATCATCGTGAGGAAACCGGCAGGCCTGCAAGATATTTCTTGTGAAGCCAAGTCAGAAGCTCATGGGCGGCATAAACTCTGACACCAGGTTAGTCACTAACCACACGAAAAGAAGATCCACCATAGTAGGTAAGTAGTTGACTTAACATGGGGGTGGCGACTGGCGGGGGGGGGGTGGCGACTGGCGGGGGTCCGGACCCATAAAAGGTCGGGCACGCTGCAGATCGCTCTCTCGCGCCGCTGCAGTTGCCCAGTTGAATACTACACCTGTATAAGAAGACACTGGACTCCTCGCATTGTTACGAACCACGTCCTGTTGATCTAATTGTAATTCTTATGAAAATATATACAAGGTTAGTCGGAAAGGGGGTACTAAGTCGAAAGGGTGTTTAAGTACCTATAATAAGGGATAACTTTTGTTCTACAACTTTCCCCATAATTCGATAGTTTAAGAGAAATGCCTTTTCAAAGATTTCGTAAAAAATATGCTAAAATCTATCTGTCCATAGGTGTGATCAGCTGTGTTTACTATTTAAGACATATTTGGGGTCACGGATTAGAAACTTAATTTTCTGAATTCATAACTAAAGCAGGTGTGGTTTTTTTTTTCAAAAAACTAAAATAAAAATCTTTTTGCATGCAAATAAAAATAATCGAATTTTGAAATTTTAACACTTGCTTTAAAATAGTCATCAGTGATACATTAAGTGGCCCGTGGCTTAGTACCCCCTTTCCGACTAACATTGTATAGTGTATGGTTACAAGTGTTATTCATTATCTTCCAGTAAGTACACGCCTGCTAAATGTTATGTGCGGATGCTTGTTAAGGGCTGACCCCTGAAAGTGCGACAGTACTTTATACAGGGTGTAAACGAAATCATGTAATTCCTTCAAACCTTGTGATGCACTGCTGACATAGATTAATCCTGCACGGGATACTCTTGGATTCAATAAAAAAAAAATTACAACAGGTAAACATGTGTTTTTGACGTTAGGCATTTTAGCGCCCAGAGTTAAATGACCGCGCTGCGAACGATATCGCACTTAGATCGGGGCGCTAAAATACCTCACGTTAAGAACACTTGTTTACTTTTTGTAATTATTTTTTTATTGAATCCAAAAGTTTCCCGTCCAGGGTTAATCTATGTCAGCAGGACATCACGAGGTTTGAAGGAATTATATGATTTCGTTTACACCCTGTATTAAATTCGTGGCATTATTGGCAATGAGAACAGGAAACAGGTTATATTCTCAATGCTTTTCCCCTGTATACACCCCGCCTTCTCAAATACATATTTACTCACAATTATTCACAAACATCTCAGCTCGCGTCATATTTAAGTGCTAGCAACTTGGCAACGAAACGCTGTTAAAAACCCGGGCTGGGTTGGCAACCCTGAGTATAAAGAGCCGATTGCCACGTGAAAACGTATGCCAGCACCAACTGAATATTTTATAATGTGCTTTTTACACTCGAGGACAAATTTAACCTCACACACATTTATTTATCACTATCGAAATATTTCGATTTGATAAAACTTTTTGTCTGTAATCGTTTTGTTTTTGCGTGCCTATTTTATTTTCGACAATTTTTCGTATGTAATTTTTGTGTTCGATTTTAAATTGTGTTTTTTGGAAATTTCGCTATTAACTGAAAAAGATAACAGCTCTACGATGATTACGTTAGTTTTAATTTAAAAACGTTGGAATTTCAAATGAATGTTTTTAGTTATTATAATATTTTTACTTTTTTAAGGAGAACTTTAATAAAACTGATGTTCTTTTCTTTTAGGTTTTATTTTTAATGAACACTTAATTAGTTAAATTCAAAATATTTGAATTTACTGAGCATTTTCTAGCTAACCTGTTCTTGGCTAGGTAGAAAAAATAAGCTGTAAAAATAGAACTGTTTTTTTGTAGGTTATGCGTTAAAAAGCATGCTGGTTTATTGTTTTAAATCCTATTTGACAGATTTCAATCTAAACCACAACAGCAAATTCAACACTACATAGAACATTGTTTCAGTAAGATTTTATCGTATTTATTTTATGCCTACAAAGCCGCTAAACGACATGAACATTCATAACTCTCTCAACAACCAATATGAAGTCAGAAACGTGTTTATACAGCACTTCGGCCGCAAGTGTACCCTCTTTACGACCTGAGGCGCAACATACCGATAAGTCGTCTCGATGACGTGCGAGCTTTGGTAATCGATTACTCGATATCGATACCGCGTTAACATGTTTTTATTCGCATAATATAACAGTGTTTTACCGATCTTATCTGTACTGTCAGTGTGGGAAAATGGTAATGCTCGTTTCGGGAATAAGTTAGCGGTGATAATATATCGATTGAAGACGGGTTCGGATGGGAATCGAATAATTAATAGACTTTGTTATCATCATTATGAAATAGAGTTCATGAACGCGGTGTTTGGGTTTATCTCGGAAACTGTTAGAATGGTTCCAAACAATCGTTCTCATGTTGTTCGAGTAATTTTGAAGTAGGTACATATTCATTTAATAGATTCATGTGAATCACTGCCTCGTTGGTCTAGTAGTGGCAAACACGACTGCTGGTCGTGCAGTCCTGGGTTCGATCCCCAGATCGGGCAATATGTTATTGGGATTTTCCGTGTGGAAGTCCTCAGTAGCAGCCTGGAGTTTGGATTTGTGCCCGGTTGATGGCAATAGGCTCTCTCCCTATTACATGGGACTTAACATAACGGCGAAATAAGTGTGTTACTATACACCTCTGCCCACTGCTTCGGGGAATACAGGCGTGATGTTATGTGAATCAAAGTGTAAGTGAAAATTAGTAGAAAAATATTTTTGTTTCAGTTTAATTCTTGTCCTAGCTAGCAGAGTTTGTGATTTAATAATATAAAATGATTTGTTTGCAACTAGGTATAATGCACAAAATCAACATAAAATATTTTTTACTCACAAAAAAGTACAACAACATATGAGTTAACATGTTTCATAGTTATACGAGCTATTCGTAAATCGAACTGATGTTGAACCACCTTATGAGTTGTAAAAAGTGTTAAATAAAATAGTAAGTGTCGATCTTTATGACCTTAAATATTGCTGGTCGTAAACACATGATACACAGCATTCTTATTCTGAACTTTGTATGAAAGTCAACAATTTCTTGCGCTAGGTGAAGTGTATCGTCGCCGTTCCATACAAAATAAAATTGTTTAAAAGTAAAAAAAATGGGATTTTTATTTAAAAAAAAAATCGTTCCGTCGAATGCAATTGCTGGGAAAAATTTATAAAATTTATTAAAATGTATGTAAATTAACATACGTGTCTTTTTTTGTTTACATACCAACATAAACAAACTCACGCCTTTTTCCCATAGGGGTAGGCAGAAACTATAGAAAATATTTTCCTATTTATATATATAACTAATTTCGAATCGCAGTAAACTGTTTTTTTGCCTTTTACAACAAGATACTTCTTAGTGCTACGATTTATTACACACATAACACGTAACATCACGCCTGTTTTCCCTGAAGGGTTGGGCAGAGGCGTATAGTAACACCCTATGTTAAATTATGTTATGCTAGACAGGTTTAAGTCCCATGTAACAGGGGGCGAGCCTATTGCATGAACCGGGCACGAATCTAAACTCCGCGCTGCTACTAAGGAATTCCACACGGAAAAACCCAATAACACTGCCCGACCTGGGGATCGAACCCAGGACCTCACGATACACAGTCGGGCTTGCCACCACTAGACCAACGAGGCAGTTACGATTAATTAATTATTAGATAATATTTATTAATTCCATTTTTTTTTAATGTGCTTACCTTTATATTTATTGAATATTATTTCGTATGGAGCAGCAGAGGGGTTCGTGACTAATTACCAACAGCGCGGCTCATATGATTTCCGAGGTTAAGCTGCGCTTGCCGCGGTCTGTCCATGGATGGGTGACCGTTCGTTACACATCGAGACCCTCCGTGCCTCAGAGAGCACGTTAAACAGTCGGTCCCGGGTGTCATACGAATACCTATGAAAGTCGTTACGGGAAGTCAGAAGCCCGAAAGTCTGACAACCGGTCTAAACAAAGGATATCGACATTGCCCAGTAACTGGGTTGCGGAGGTCTGATGGCAGTCGGTCCTTGTAAAATACTGATATTCAGACGCATCTGGTTAGACTGGAAGCTGACCCCAACATAGTTGGGATAAGGCTAGGCGGAACAATTTCGTATGGAGCAGCAATGAAATGTATCCCCTCAAAGTAATTCCTTAATAATATAATATATATTCAGTATAAACGCCCGAATGGCAATATAAATACCAGAGTCAGACCAACATTGCACCGTTTAGTGTTCATACTATCAACCGTATTCTGTATTTTATGACAACTACCACCGAGTCTGTTGCATTTTACAAAGGCTTCTTAAATTCATTGCAACGTTGACTATGCTTTCTAAATAATATTCTAAAATTGTTGCACGTATATATTTTTAAACGGTTTTAATTAGCTTCACTAGCCAGCGGTGATAACCTAGTGGTGTGACCGTCGGACTGCCAAGTCATAGGTCTCGAGTTCGAACCCAAGGCACGCACCTCTGACTTTTCGGATTCATGTGCGTATTGTATAATTATCACTTGCTTAAAAACGGTGAAGGAAAACATCGTGAGGAAACCGGCATGCGTGAGAGATATTTCTCGACGACATGTGAAGCCAAGTCAGAGGCCCAAGGGCGGCTTAAACTCTGACACCAGGTTAGTCACTAACCACACGAAAAGAAGATTAGCTTCACTTTGTTTTGTTTGTTTGATTCAAATCTTGCGACAGATTTTTCAACTACTTCTGCTTAACCGATTCTCTTGAAACTTCGCACACAAATTTAGTTCTCATGACAATAATGATAATAATTTCCACCTTCAATCCTCAAATCCTGATACTGCAGAGATACTGTAAGGTAAAACCGTTGACTTAAAAGGTTTTTTAAGGGATTTGTGGAGAAACGAGGAATGGTGTTCCTCCAACGAAAAGGAAGGATTCTCCTACCAGGTGGGTCTAATGCCTGACGGACCACTGCCCAACGGTTGATGTTGGGAAGTTGTATGTATACTAACTCCGTGTCAAATCTTGATACCGCGATGCAGGATTTGTGACTTTTCATCTGACAGCTGTCATTGTTGTCATTGTAGTCTGCTAGACAGTCGTTATACTGCGTAGTTCTCATGTGGCGTGATAGATGCCGCCACAGATTTTTCTTTTAATAGTACCAGCTAGTACCTGTCCCTATTCTGGGCAAATTTAAAGTCTAAATCGTTACCTTAAGATGTGACGAGTGGACAACTGGATAATGTAGATATCAAAATGTCAATTATCAATAACAAATATTATAAACACTTCATAATCATCATACCTATGACAGTCAAGCGGTTGTACGCTTGCCTTCCATGTAGGAGGGTCTGAGTTCGATGCCAGCCCTCTGGCTTTGCGAATTCATGTGCGGATCAGAATTTGATTATCACTCGCGTTAACGGCGAAGGAAAAACGTCGTGAGGAAACCTGCACACCTGAGAGGGCTCCATGAAATTCTCGATGGTGTGTGTAGTGCATCAGGTTAGCGTGGTGGACTAAGGCCTAAACCCTTCTCATTCTGAGATGAAGCCCGTGCTCAGTAGTTGGGCGATAATGGGTAAATGTGTATGTTTTATGTTATAAATAATAACTCAGAAATAACTCCAAAACTGCTCGTAAAATGGCTAACAATTCCGTCCCACTTAAAAACCAATAAACTGCAGTCAGCAACGATAAAACCATATAACATACTTGGGCAATTTAAAACAACATCGGGCAATAATTGTCATGGCTGGGTGACTCGGTTAACCGCCCCGGGCTAGAGATTAAATAGTTTGGCACGGGCGCCGAAAGGAAGCATTTTGTTTAATAGTATTCGGGTTATAGGTATCAATTTAGAAGTCCCGAATTCGAGAAAGTTTGGCTGTTGTTATCTTTTTTAACCTTTTAAAAGGCAACGGGTTATATTTCCCGCCAACTTTTTTTTAAGATGTCACGAAGGTCTCCTTTTTATATTTTTAATCCTGGCAGTGTATTTTTTTTATTCTTTTTCTGAATAGATAATATAAAAGAAACAATTTTGTTTTGTTTTTTTTATTGTTTATAAAAAAATTACAAATTGTTTGTTATTTACTTTTTTATAAACTCTTCTTTAATCTATACTAATATTATAAAGAGGTAAGATTTGTATTTTTGTTTGTAACGAATAAACTTAAGAATAACTTACTCCAGTAGTTTTTACTGGACCAATTTCAAAAATTCTTTTGCCGTTAGAAAGCTACATTATCACTGAGTAACATAGGTTACGGGCGGAGTACACAGCTAGTAGATAATAATAAAGTAACATTTTTTTTTGCTTTTTTTATTATTTATAAAATAATTACACATTTTTCGTTATTTACTTTTCTTATAACCTTATGCCTTATTAAGGGTTAATTATTAAATTTTTGCCGGAATCTTTTTTTCATTTGGTTATTTTTCGAAACCTATCAGCTGTGCGTGTTTCCTCATGGTGTTTCGTTGATCTATCTACACCATTGACTTACGGTGAAGGAAAATACAGCAAGGCCCTACACTCGCAGTAAGCAAGCCTTGTGATCAATGGCCGTTCCTTCTCTGTGTGACAAGAGACCTTTGCCCTGCAGTGGTAAACGCTTAACTTCGCTTGTCTTTTATGTTGGAGAGATCAAGTTCGACCCCGGCCTGCTCCTCTGACTTTTCTAATTCATGTGCGGATCAGAATTTGATTATCACTTGCGTTAACGGTGAAGGAAAATATCGCGAGGAAACTTGCACTCAACATTTTCGATGGTGTATGTCAGGGGTGGCCAACTAGTCGATCGCGATCGACCGGTCCATCGCGATCGACAGGTCGATCGCGGCTCTTAATCCAGTCGATCATGGCAAGGCAAAGCAAATTATAAGTTTAATATAAGTTGAATGAAGAGGTAGGTACTGATTATACAAGGTTAGTCGGAAAGGGGGTACTAAGCCGCGGGTCACCTAAAGTATCACGGATGACTATTATAAAGCAATTGTTAAAAGTTCAAAATTCGATAATTTTTATTTGCATGAAAAAGATATTTATCTTAGTTTTTTCAAAAAAAAGTCAAACCTGCTTTAGTTATGAATTCAGAAAATTAATTTTCTAATCCGCGACCTCAAATATGACCTAAATTATAAAAAACAGCTGATCATAGCTATGGACAGATAGATTTTAGCATATTTTTTACGAAATCTTTGAAAAGCTATTTCTCTTAAACTATCGAGTTTTGGGGAAAGTTGTAAAACAAAAATTATCCCTTATTATGGGTACTTTAACACCCTTTCGGCTACTAAGCCGAAAGGGTATTACCCCCTTTATACCCCCTTATAGGGGGTACTAACCCCCTTTCCGACTAACCTTGTATAATTGGTAGATCGCCCTGAGTCTACTCAGTAAACAGTAAATCTTGGGTCGCATCAAGTTGGCCACCCCAGGTGTATGTAGTCCGCCAACCCGCCACCAGGCCAGCGTGGTTGACTAGAACCCTTCTCATTCTCAGAAGAGGTCCATGCCCAGCAGTGGGACTGTAATGGGCTGATTATGTTTATGTTATTATTATTTGATTTTGGTACCAAAATCATGTAAGTACCTACTTGTATCTTGAGTAGAAAGTACTTGTATTACGACACTCAACATTCGCAAACCACTCAAGTATGTTTGAAGATATATTAATATCACGTGTCTCAGATCACAGACTTACAAGGACTATTGAGAGAGTCTCAAAGTTTCAAGGCCCCACTCTGTCTGTAAAACAGGTTTCCATTGTCATCGTTACAGGAGTCTGGTTTACGTTTGATGTGTGGTTGTTATGTGGGTACTATCTATACCTACTAATATTATAAAGCTGAAGAGTTTGTTTGTTTGAACGCGCTAATCTCAGGAACTACTGGTTGGAAAAGAAAAATTATTTTTGTGTTAGATAGTCCATTTATCGAGGAAGGTTATAGGCTATATAACATTACGCTATGACCAATAGGAGCGGAGCATAAATAAAAAATGTTGCAAAAACGGGAAAAATGTCCACCCGTGCGAAGCCGGGACGGGCTGCTAGTGTTTGATATGGGTCAGTTTTGAATATTGTAGTGTTTTGTAACTGTAAATAAAATTGAAACATGTAGTAATATGATAACATCACGCCTTGTATTCCCCGAAGGGTTTGGCAGAGGTGTTTTAATACACTCTCGTTTTGCCAGTTATGTTTAAGTCCCATGTAATAGGGGCGAGCCATACATAATTACATACATGTACATGTTACATAATCCCCATGAAAAAGAAAATATCTATTAAACCGAAAATCGGTTGTTGTCAGAGGAAATTAGGTAAGAATGTAAATATAGCTTTCTGGGTAGTCTACTCTTCAGTTTTATGTTTTCACAGTTGCATTTCGATGACGATTATTTTATGTTTCATCCAAATTTTAATATGTTTTTGGGTTATACTAAGGTTTTCAAATATTGCCAATAGACTCTTTACACGGGACCTTTTAACCCCCTTTAGGCTTAAGGGGTATTTTTGTAACACGTCGTATAGGCTGCGATAACCACTTACCAAGGCCGTCGACCTTTGCCAGTTAATTACTTCAAAATAGTTTTTTTTAACTTTATACAACCCTCTCTAATAGAAATCACCGCTTTTAACTAACATTAATACTTCGAACGTCAGACTCAACCCTCAAACAGCGCCCACAACGCACCATTAACCAATGGTCATTAAGACCCCCGATTTATAGCTTCATTTTTAATGGTCAGACACACTCCAGCGCACTCCTATTATCCAAATCACTTAGAAGTATTGTTTACTAGTTTTTAAAATCGGAAGTTTGTTAGGCGTTTTAAATTGGCAACAATTTGAATGAAAAAGTGAATTTGTGGTCAGGCTTAATTTGACTTAAATTTACATAACAACATCATCACGCCTGTATTCCCCGAAGGGTTGGGCGAAGGTGTATAGAAACACCCTCATTTCGCCGTTATGTTTAAGTTCCATATAATAGGGGGCGGCCTATTGCCATCAACCGGGCACATATCAAAACTCCGGGCTGCTACTGAGAAATTCTACACGGAAGACCCCAATACCACTGCCCAAACTGGGGATCGAACTCAGGACCTCACGATACACAGTCGCGCTTGCCTAGACCAATGAGGCAGTTACGATGAATTAATTATTTGACAATCTTTATTAACTCCATTTTTTTGTTGAGTGGAGGTGTCCCTATTATCGTTTTCTAAAGTCAAAGTTAAGTTAGTCTTTTTCAAAGATGTTTAGCCCCCATCTGGTTAGTGACTAATAGGCAACCACGATGACGACAGATTTGGGAAAAAGATTGAATGACAACCTTCGTGACAAACACCGTTTTTTACGAAAACCGCAACAGCTCAAATGAGCCTTATTTGCTGAGCTTAATACGACGAATATTCTACCCCAATGACCAAGAAATTTGATTTCAATGCATTTAATCATTAAGTCGCTCAGAAGCTTCTTTTCTACCAAGCCTTTTCCCAACTTACTTGGGGTCAGCTTCCAGTCTAACCAGATGCGGCTGAATACCAATATTTTACACGGAGCGACTGCCATCAGACCTCCGCAACACAGTTACTGGGCAATGCCGATACTCTAACGTTAGACTTTCGGGCTTCTTTCTGACTTCCCGTAACGACTGTCTAAGGTATTCGTATGACACTCAGGACCGACTGTTTAACGTGCTCTCCGAGGCACGGAGGTGTCTCGATGTGTAACGAGTGGTAACCATCCACAAACTGACCACGGCAAGCACAGATTAACCTCGCCAATCGTACGATCCGCGCGGTTGGTGTTAGCCACGAGCACCTCCGTTGACAGTGTGTTGTTAACGAATATTCTACCCAATGACCACCAAGTCGTTCACAATCTTTGTTAACTAATATTATCTAAAACTCGGTTACTTCTTACCTGCCCTTGAAACTTATCTAAAGCTGAACCATCACCATTTAATTATGATTAATACACTGAAACGCCTCAAATATTCTATTCGTTTATTTATCGCGCCCGAAATACCATTAAACAACTCACTTAATTAATTCCTTCATTTTAATCAACAAAGTGGTATTTCTGTACGTTTCCATTTCGTATTCCTACGTTAAAATAATGTGGGAAGATAATAAAATTATGATTATATTAAATTTTATCTAAAACTCGACGCTTTTTAGGGTTGAGAATTGTACTTCTGAGTTTTGTTTTTTGTTTGACATTTCCTTTGGTCTTCTGGTGTACTTTCTATATGGTTATTTGGACTCTTGTGAAATAATCAGCAATTGAGCAGGGATAGCCTAGCGGTGGAACCCTTGCCTTCCATGCAGGAGGGCCCGAGTTCAATCCTGGCCCATACTTCTAACTTTTCGAATTTATGTGCGGATCAGTATTTGATTATCACTTGCGTTAACGGTGAAGAAAAAATATCGTGAGAAAAATCGGTGAAGAAAAAACACTTGCACACTTGGGAGAGCTCCATATTCTCGATGGTGTGTGTACTTTACCAACGCGCACCAGGCCAGCTTGGTGAACTAAGGCCTAAACCCTTCTTATTCAGAGAAGAGGCCCATGCCCAGCAGTGGGACAGTAATGGGCTCATTATGTATGTATGTGGAATTACCTGAAAATAAGTACCTATTGATTTTGAGTTTGAAAGTGACTGTAGACCTTAGTCCACCACGCTGGCCTGGTGCGGGTTGGTGAAGTGCACACCATCGAGAACTTTATGGAGCCCTCTCAGGTGTGCAGGTTTCCTCACGATGTTTTCCTTCACCGTTAACGCAAGTGATACCTAACCAAATTCGTTCATATAAAATCTGATTCCCGCAATAAAAGTAGGTCATAAGACCACATTCAGTATCGCAGTATGTTGTTTTTAGTAGATATGAACACACCACTGCCTCGTTGGTCTAGTGGTGGCAAGCGCGACTGTTGATCGTGAGGTCCAGAGTTCGATCTCCAGGTCGGGCAGTGTTATTGGGTTTTTCCTTAGTAACTGCCCGGAGTTTGCATTTGTGCCCGATTGATGGCAATAGGTTCGCCCCCTATTACATGGGACTTCAACATAACGGCGAAATGAGAGTGTTACTATACACCTCTGCCTAACCCTTCGGGGAGTACTGGCGTGATGCTATGTTATGTTAAGAACACACCAAAAAGTTGACCAAATTGATAACTGGACGAACATTGAAACAGCCCATCATAATATTATTTTATATACGTTAACGAAAAGACACCGACAATCATAAAAGTTTATGGATCATTGAATTCTGGCGAGGTGAAATTTATGCCAAATAAAATATTACGTTTCTACAAGGGTATTTTCATTAATGAGAGCTGGGGCGGCCATTGTTTTGTAATAAGTTGAGTTGGGTAGGTCTCACTGGTAGCGGGGAGCGATCATTGTGGAATCTTTTTAATTAGTCAGTCGCTTTTCACTTCATCTATCCATAGCTGGAAGTACCTGGAATTAACCTTGGTTGCAGTTGTAGAATGGTTGGTGTGGTAGAATCTTTAGCTCTAATGACGCTACTATATTTTCTTTTATGTATACTAAAAAATATAAGTATTGGCTTTTTGTTGACTCTTAAAGTTGAGTAAACTAGCGGACCCAGCAGACGTCGTCTTGCCCGACAGACAGCAGCGCCACCTACCGAGTCCAATTGTGAATCTAAACCATCCAGGGCGCCACCCAAACGCATACAAAAAAAATCATTCAAATCGGTCCAGCCGTTTAGGAGGAGTTCAGTGACATACACACTTACAGTCGAATTATATATATAAAGAAGATAAGAGCTAAAATCTGAAAATGTTCTAGCCGTGATGCGAACTTGAAGCGATAAAAAATGGGTAACCCAGGATCTTATTCCAAGTTTTGTCGACTTCCGTCACACTTATATCGACCACAGAACACAGGATATTTTTTTTCTACAAACCCTTGCTTACCGGTTCTTCTGAGTTAATATTTTAGCGCCGATTGTCCGTCCTATAAATCTTTAGGATATGAATGATAAAAGGGGAATTATGTCTTTCTATACCTCGTCTCTACACTCCAGCAATGACACCATACCCTAATATTCAGTGTTTAATGTTGTAAAGACTACATTAAAGCGGGGTTCCGCGACCACTCCGAGGATTTAGGCTTGCCGCCGAATACATTACCTTGTTTTTGTTAAAAAAAACTTTTACAGATTACTGTTATTTCTGTTTTAATGTTAATTCAGATGTCGTGTCGTGTTTACTTAATTATATTTTGGTGTACGGCTCCATCAGCGTTGCTTTTAATTTGATGAGACATTTTGACTTGTGTGTGTGTGTATTACACTATTATAGTTCATCTCGACGGCATGTGAAGTCAAGTCAGAGGCCCATGGGCGGCATAAACTCTGACACCAGGTTAATCACTAACCACACGAAAAGAAGAAGTTAATCTGACTAGGGATATCATCTTCAGCACGTAAACGTCCACTGCTGAACATAGGCTTCCAAGTACTGCCTAGCCTTTCAACTATGTTTGGGTCAGCTTCCAGTGTAGCCAGATGCGGCTGAATACCAATATTTTACACAAAGCGGCTGCCATCAGACCACCGCAACCCAGTTATCCTAAGGTTAGATCGGTTGTCAGACTTCCGGGCTTCTGACTAACTGTAATGACTGTAATAGGTATTCGTATGGCACCTGGGACCGATGGCTTTAGTCTCCCAGGCACGGGAGGGTCTCGATGTTGACTTCTGCCCATCCTTTTGATATAATATCTAAGTTGACTTTTGTGCAGATATATTAAAAATGGAAATTTTTCCCGTTTTTTGCAACATTTTTCATTTATACTCCGTTCCTATTGGTCGTAGCGTGGTGTTATATAGCCTATAACCTTCTTCGATAAATGGACTACACAACACATAAAGAATTTTTCAATTCCAACCAGTAGTTCCAAAGATTAGGGCGTTCAAACAAACAAACTCTTCAGCTTTATAATATTAGTATAGATTCATATTCCACATGGACAAAGTCGTGAAAATAACTGGTGCATTAGACATTGCGTATTAAGAAATATAATTAAGCAGAGAATCATTACTTTTTATGTTAATTGAGAATGTAGGTTTTATAGTAATTAAATTCTCTCAGATCTCTAGATTCAGTTCATTCTTATGAATTGAATTTTAGACAGAAAGTATTTATAAGGCACCGTAATTATATGTGCTGTGGTACCGTAATTAGATATTTTTTTGTAAAACATGCCCTGACACTAGGATTGCTCCTGAATTGTGGGTGCGTTTACAGACATAAATATTCACATGCACAAACAACCTCTGCCCAACCCTTCGGGGAATACAGGCGTGATGTTATGTGTATAACTTTACGAATTACTTCAAATCGTATCGTAATAGTAATAAAATAATTTTCAGCTACTAACTCACAAGTCGGACTTCGTCAGAAGTTAGTTATTCAGCATTCTGAGTCGTAATACATTTGTCATAAAATATCTGAAGTCAGGCGTTGAGCTGGGCGTGATCTGCGTGTGGGGGGTTAAAATAAGCGATAAAGACGGTTGACAAGAACCTAAAAAGAAAGAGGAAGGAAGGTTGTAAGTAGGTACCTATAGAGAATTAGAGAAACTAAGAATTTATTTTAGGTACGAATCTGACGTTAAAAATGCCAATGCATTCTACCAACTTCTTTAGTAAATCATTCACAGTCCAGGCTGTTCGGCTTTGGAATGCTTTGCCAGTTACAGTTAGACGTGCGCAATCCTTGGTCACTTTCAAAATACTAGTCAAGGATCACTACCTATCAATATAGTTAAGTTTGCATCTTTATGTATAGTTATTTATTGTCTGTTTATATTATGTATTACATACACATTACACTATATATATATACACTGGCCTGCAAAAATAAGTATCACACTTTTAAAATTTCAATTTTTTCTAAACTATAGAAGTTAGAGATTTAAAATAAAAAACGTTTTATAGCAATTTTTATCAGATTTCTTTGAAACTATAGTAACAAAGTTAAACTCTTTTTGAGTCCTTTTTGCTTCGAAAATATATCTTGTGTACTTAAAAAGTTATTGCAATTTTAAAAGTGTGATACTTATTTTTGCAGGCCAGTATATTTCATATTTATTGTATACAATATTTATTTATTTGTGTTTTTAGGTTTATTTAAAGTACATAATTTAATGTCTCCTCATTAATTGTTACACTGAGAACTACCTCTCTCTTTTTTTCTTGCACTTCATGTCCATCCAAAGGTTGTCTGAAAGAAATCGCCTAGTGCGATAAGACCGCCCATTGTACATCTCTATTTTTATAGTAATGTTTCTTGTTTGTTTTGCGTACAATAAAGAGTATTGTATTGTATTGTATTGTACCTTTGATCGTACCAGGCTACCTACGCACTTACTGTGTCTTAAAAGGCGATCAAGGGGTTGATAGGTGTTTAGTTTTTTTTTTTTAATAACAAATCTCGAAAGTATTCTATAAAAATATAAGCAACAGTGAAAAAAACAATGAAATATTTAAAAATTCCCCAGTTTAAGCGTTTGAAAATTATTTACGAGACAGAGACAGCACTACTGTTCGCTGACGACAATTGCACAATGTCGCCATTGTAAACAATATCCGTTTCCCGCGACAAGGATGGAAAATGCCCCTTCACAAACTTTGAAAGCATGTAAATTCTATATTTTAGGTTTTATTAATTTTTCCACATATTTTGTTATAGTTGTCAAACATCCTTTTCCGTCCCGGATACTGTTACGAATAATAATATATTGTACAACACTGACTTGTAAAAGGACCCAGGGCCTAGGGACCACAATTCCCAATCCCAAACTTCGTAGCCCCACCAAAAACATAATGTAATGACTCCTCGGCGCCTTTTATAGGGCAAGTTTCTTACGATAACAAATCGCTAAGAATTTGTCCCACTTAGTTCACTTTTATATTCCACTTAAAACTTTTGAGCAGTCTGAGCAGACATCTCGAGTACATTATCTTTTTACTGAACATAAAAAAAAGGTTGAGGTTCTCATTTTATATTAAAAAAAACGAGAAAAGCGCCTAAAAGATTCGTTTGATGTGAATCTGGGTTGAGATGGTAGAGAAATATAAAGTTTGAAGTTCAATTTCCAAAGTTTTTTTATTTATTAAATTTTTTGTGGGCTCATTACATTCACCTAAGGACTAATAACAAATCTACTATGAAATAAAAAATCAAAAGGCATAACACAAGAGGATCTCCTCCCCCTTTGGGTTTATTTAGAGTCGTGCGGATTTCGTCACGCACGCGGGTCCGACCCGCATGCGTGGCGTCCGCATTTCACCTTTTCATGTGTTTATTATAATGCGTGATGTACACGCACGCATCATGTATGAAAAGGTGAAATGCGGATGCCACGCAAGCGGGTTTGACCCGCGTGCGTGACTGGAGACCACACTACGTATACGCGTATACCCAATGAAGGTCGTAACATTTGGTCTGGAATTTAATGGCATTCTGTCACTTCCTAAAGATCCTATTTAGAAAGAGATACATTTCCGAACTTAATATTCTGTCTTTTTCAAAGTAGGGTATTTAGAAAGAGAGAGAATTTTTCATGGTTCGTGGTGTACTCTCCATTTTTACCTATACCTTCATGACTGTAGTACATTTCAACCTGGTCATCATCATATCACCTAGCAAACGTCCACTGTTGAGCACGTGCCTCTCAATACCCTATACAATAAACACTAACATAACATCAAGCCTATATTCCCCGAAGGGTTGGGCAGAGATGTATAGTAACACCCTCATTTCGCTGTTATGTTTAAATTCCATGTGAATAGGGTGCAAACCTATTGCCATCAACCGGGCACAAATCCAAACTCCGGGCTGCTACTGAGAAGTTCCATACGGAGTAATCCCAATAAAACTTTGCCCGACCTGGGGATCGAACCCAGAACCTCACGTTCAGCAGTCGCACTTGCCACCACTAGACCAACGAGGCAGTTAAATACGAAGTGTTGTACATATTAGCCTGATCATCATCATATCACCCAGCAAACGTCTCCTGTTAAGCACGTGCCTCTCAATAACCTATGCAATAACCACAAGAAGGAATATTGTCATAATCAATACCCTTGGCAGACAGATTGGTAATTGCAGTTGTTACAAGCAGATAGTAGGATACTACTGCTTATTCTCTTGACGAAATCTCGGGATGATTATAAATGATAAATGATTTTGATTTCTGTAAATAAATCTGTTACAGACACTTTTACAAGTCAATGTAATGTTTTTTTTTTTAAGACTAGATGGCGCCGGCATTTCCTAACTGACTAGCTCTGAGAAGAAAAGCTGAAACAAACTCAGAGGTCAAAGTCTCTTTTAAAGTCCAGACATTGTAGTACACAAACTATCCGAGTGAAACGATGTAGGGCAACGTCGGGAATGGCCTTTTGAGGAAAGTGCCATAGGAGGTTCGAGTTGACCTGTCCTAACTGACGGCACATCTGCATCAGTCATCGCGGAGCTCAAACCTTATTCTAGGGAGCTCAACAACCCGACCGCTGCACGACGCAATCAATCAATTTGACATTTGTGTGGGTCACAAAAAAAAAATACTTAAGAACCGCCAAACGTTTACAAAATTCGTATATAAAGCAACCCTACATGGTACTCACATTCACAATTTATTAAAAAAGTGAAAATAAAAAATAAGGCGATGATAAAATAATAATAATCAGTGAAAAAAAAATCCACCGATTTCCACCAATATGCTCGCATCGCATCGGATCGGAACGGATTTTACAATCTTTGAACGATGTTAAATCGTGTACACAGTATTTAAAGTCTATATTACCAAGCTGCACACTGCTGCTTGACCTCGGGCGTTTTTCGCGACACGCGATCGTAGCCGAAAGTATGCTGCGACGCGTCGCTCGTTTGTCGTATCCGATCGGTTTAGAACACGTCAGCACGGTAGGAATTAAACTATTTGACTAGTCACAGAAACGGATACGTTCGCAAGCGACGGTACGGAGCTGATCGTATGCGTCGACATCCTGCTGGACGCGATCGGCTGTCGCCGCATCCGGCCGTATCCTTTCCGATCCGATGCGATGCGAGCCGTTTGGTGGAAATCATCCTTTAGTCACCTTTTACGATGCCCACGGGTGGAGAAAAGGTGGCCTAATCTTTGCCGGGAGCTAGAAGAAATTCAGCCTTGTACTTTGAAACGCGTGTCGGCTTTGTTTCGTTAAAACACAAAAGCTACCAGATTTCGTAGATAGAACAATACTGCTATACTAATTAGGTGCCAATCACGGGTTAACGCGTGGTTTCACGTATTTGCGTTGTTGCCTCTGTTGTTTATGTAACTATTGAGATTGCTTCAATATTGGAGTTCATCTAACCAATATCTCATGGTTACGCCAACCAACATCTTGATTTGCTCCGATTCAACGCATTCTGAGACAGAGGTAGGTTTTGAGGTAATTAAACGGCGATTCATAGATCCATCCATTCCATCGACATTTAAAAAAATAAAGCATCATCATGAGGAGCTCGTGGCTAATTACCAACTGCACAGATCATACGATTTGCGAGGTTAAGCTTCGCTTGCCGCAGTCAGTCCATGGATTGGTGACTGTTCGTTAACACATCGAGATCCTTCCGTGCTTCGGAGAGCACTTTAAACCTTCGATCCTGCGTGTCATACGAATGCTTATGACCGTCGTTACGGGTAGTCAGGAAGCCCGAAAGACTGACAACTGGTCTAACTTTAGGATATCGGCATTGCCCAGTAACTGGGTTGCGGAGGTCTGATGGCAATCGCTCCGTGTAAAATACTGGCATTTAGCCGCATCTGGTTAGACTAGAAGCTGGCTCCAACACAATTGGAAAAAAGCTAGGTAGGCATCATTATCATCATATCAGTCCGTAAGCGTCCATTGCGTAAAATGAACCTCAATTAACTCTAAAAGAAACTATCAGAATCAACATGCTTGCCAGATCGCTGTTTGTTATTATTAGGAGATCGGAGCATGCTACTGCCTACCCTCTTTAGGCCCCTTAGCCGCCATTAACAACACTCACGAGTGCAGAAGGGATGAAAAATAACACCTCAGTTTCTATTTCCATTTTTAGAAGCCAACGCACAAAGGTATTTCTAATTTACACAAAAAAATCTAAACTGTAGCAGCGTTCGCGTGTCAATCGCCATTTAAGACCGTTACATAAATAACGTGCGGCCCCGTCGGAGGTCGCCGTCCGACTGAATGTGATTTGTTTGTTTTGACTAGTAGCGCCATCTCGCGTGATCTACGGGCTTTTAGCGACATTACGGAGCTGCGTGCTGAATGACGTATGGCGATGGCTGACGTTGTAAATCGTGGGGGCCGGGAATGAGTTAATTAAATTAAAAAGGGATAGATTTATACTTGGAAAGTTGGGTTGAGATTGACTGTCTTGTTTTTTTAGGGTTCAAATCGAAGGGCTTTAAATTTTACCAATTTTATTTAAAGCTTCGTATGCGTGTTGAATTTCTAAACGGTTAAGCATGAACTGTTACCTCCGCACTCAAAGTCATTAATGAAAAATTAACTAACGTTTGGTTAATAGTTCCCAGTATGAATATTCGTTGGTCTAGTGGTGGCAAGCACGTCTACTGATCGTGAGTGAGGTCCTGGGTCCGATTCCCAGGTCGGGCAAAGTGTTATTGGGTTTTTCCGAGTGGAATTCTTCAGTAGCAGCTCGGAGTTTGAATGTGTGCCCGGTTGAGGCTCGCCCCCTCATAGGTACATGGCACTTAAACGTAACGGTGAAATGATTGTGTTACTAAACACCTCTGCCCATCCCTTCGGTGAATACAGGCGTGATGTTATGTACATATGTATGTATATTATACTGGCCACTCTTAAGTAACCGTTAGTTAATGACCTATTAACCTTCATGAGTGCGGATGTTGAATTATAGAATGATAATTGCGAGTTCATACATGAACCTAACCTTAGGATGTCAGCATTGCCCACTAACTGAATTGCGAAGGTCTGTTGGCAGTCGCGTCGTGTAAAATACTGGTATTCAGCCGCATCTGGTTAGACTGGAAGCTGACCCCAACTAAGCTTACTATTACAAATTGTAGGAATGCCTGTCTAGAGTGCCTTAAATGCCTGCTTTTACAGAAAAATGCCTGTAGATCTCTCTCTCATGTTGGCAAGAGAATAGCTCATGCCGTGTCGTGAAAAGAATAGGCAGTTAGCAAGGTTGATAGTGGGGCTGACTTGGGTCTAGTGTGCTTCGTACGTACCTACTTAACTATCGTCACTCATATAGGCTTTGTGAATACACCCTTATGCCTGTCTCAGAGTAATGCCGGCCGCACGCCTGTTTAAACCTTAAAATGCCTGTCAAAAGCGGCAAATGCCTGTCATATGGTAATCCTAATCCCAACGTAGTTGGGAAAACGCTAGGCAGAACAGTAAAGATGTTATTCTTTCAGTCATCTGTTTATCTTGTTTGCTTACAAGATTATTCATAGAAGACGTAGGCACATTATGGCCTTCAAGTATCCTTGGCTCGTTATTACATCCGACACTCCCGGGGGAAGACGGATTTCATCCTCCTTCTAATTTATTGCCGGAATAAGGCGTTAGCATAATAATTTCATATTAGTATGTATGTAGCTCTTATTTTGCTATTTTCAAATTATTATGTTGTTTTTTCCAACAAAAAGTTTGCTTTGCCGGACTAGGTAAGTTGGTATGGATATGGCAAAGCCAACACTGATTGAAATAACGAAGATACTGCTTAGATATTTACAGTAATTGTTTGCAATGTTGCCATAACTCCTCTGCAATTAACTTGGCCTGACTCTAAGATCGTATTTTTTTAGTTTTAATTAAACTGCAATAAGATTGACAAGCATATCATTTTTGGACCCTGTGCATAATATCAGCAAGCACATTGCGTCACCCGCGCGACAACGCAACGAGTATTCCCAAGGAGGGTTGATGTCAGGCAGGTGGCCGATCATAAAACAATATGCCGAAACCTCTAACAACATGGATTTATGAAATACATTTTGTGCCGACCCCACCTAGTGTGGTATAAGGGCAGGAAGAAGAAGAAGTTAAACGGGCAGGTTTCTATAACTCTACGACAAAGCACGTATTTTGCGTGCGGATGGAAATAAATTGGTATTCGATCCTATGTGGTCCAACCTAACTCCTCAACAAAAACCAGCAAACTTAATGTTACTGATTATCTCCTTGAGAGTACTCGGATAACTGAAGTGCTTAACCCAGTATGTGACAACCTCACGAAGGGTCCCTGGCTAATTAACAACAGCGCGGATCATATGATTTGCAAGGTTAAGCTGCGCTTGCCGCGGTCAATCCGTCGATGGGTGACCGTTCGCTACACATCGAGACCCCTCAGTGCCTCGGAGAGCACGTTAAACAGTCGGTCCCGGGTGTCATACGAATACCTAAGACAGTCGTTACGGGAAGGCAGAAGCCCGAAGGTCTGACAACCGGTCTAACCTTAGGATATCGGCATTGCCCTGTAACTGGGTTGCGGAGGTCTGATGGCAGTCGCTCCTTGTATTGGTATTCAGCCGCACCTGTTTAGACTGGAAGCTGACCTCAACATAGTTGGGAAAAGGGTTGGCAGAACGATATGGCGACCTCAGTAAGGTTCGGTAGCATGTGAGCCGCTGTTTCTTTCTCCACTATCCAATCATAAGATCGTATTGTCATCACAAATGAGCGCCAGGACAACCCTTACTCAAAGAAAAAGCAACCATAGAATGTCATGTGTTTATTCTTACATTTAGGTTAATAGAGTCTTAGATTAAATACCTCTAGTTGTAGCCATGATTACAGTAGGAAGTGTGGAAATGAGAAGCATATATCGTCGGTCGGCGGTGTAAACCACGTACGTGTAAGATAGTTTTTAAAGAGATAGAATAACTGTGTTCTGCAAAAAAAAATGGCCAATCAAATGTTAATACAAGTTTGTCATCGTACCTACGTCATAGGTAGCTTAGAAGCATTTGAATTGAAAGTTTGTTGAACTAGTACGTGTATGACGAGTTTATCAACCCAAAGAACGAATAAAACGCTTTTGAAGAAAAAAATATTTACGAGGTTTTCACTGCCGAGCGTCGATATACAAAATTATTAAGAAAACTGAGACAAAGCATCATATCTTCTGTTTCATATACCGTGCCGTTTTTTAGCGTGGCGAATTTTTTAATATTGGCTAACTCACTGCCACAGCACGTCGATTTCCCTGTATTCTTGTATTTATGAGAAATAGACTCTATTCGTTTAGTGTAAGATGCAGTCATTTAGCCTTATATTGCTGTCTCATGAGCGGCCACGCGGTGGCTCTATCTAGAGGTATATAATCTAAGAATAGAGTAGAGTACCTAAGTAATCACACAAGTATGAAAATCAATACTACCCTACATTAGGTTCCTTAAAAATTAACGAAACCCACTTCCGTCGTCCTTGAAGTGAGTTGGTTAAGCTGCAACATATTAATTATTTAAACCAATTAGCTATATGTACCAGTAATTTAGTTAATTACTACCTATTTCTTGACTCAAATTAGTTTAATTTTTAGAAGTTTGACCTACATTAGTTTTGAAAGCCAATTTGTTATTCTTTGTTCTACAAATTCAGAGCTGGATTATTAATTTAATAGGAATGTTAATTAGTCCAACATTGTTTGATGTGTTTTAATTAAAATTCTATGTGTATATTAGTTTTTATGTTGTGTTGGGGACGGTACTATTTTGACAAATGAAATGAAAAATGGCGGCTGAGTGGCGAACGTGACCATTTTACGACTAATATTATAATGTTTTGAAACTTAAATTACGTTTTATTCTCATTTGCATGGAATGAAATATGAAAAATGAAACAAAACTGAAATATAAATGTCAGCAGTTCCTTGTCTCGTAAAAAGTTAAATATATTCTTAATAGAAACAGAAAAAAAACCTGCATATCTCAATTTCGTTTACGACTAAAATCGCTGCCAAGTCCCATGAACCAAGACATATCTGGTTTCTTAAATTTTCTTTGATATCGAATTGAAAAATCTCAATATATTTTGATGTGGCTTAATAACTGGGGCAACTCCCCTGTCACTCCACAGTTTTAAGTTACAAAAAGACTGGCGATTATAAAAGTTACGACCGTACGACAGTTAAATTTAATCTCTGTTAAACGAGTAAAAAGATTGGGTTAACAGCGGGCGGGACTACCCTAGTAAAGTAAGGAAAGTTTATATTGGCTAACGGGCCTCTTTTGTAACTGCCTCAAAAATGAATAAAGAGGATTGAAATGGAACTGAATGAGTGGGTCGAGAAACTTCAAGTATACTCCACCAAGAAGAACATAGTCTGCTTAGTTGTCGGCAATAAGATTGACAAGCATATCATTTTAGGACCCAGTGCATAATATCAGCAAGCACATTGGGTCACCCGCGCGATGGTAACGAGTATTCCCAAGGAGGGTTGATATCAGGCAGGCGGCCGGTCATAAAACAATAAGCCAAAACCTCTAACAACATGGATGTAAGAAATACATGTTGTGCCGACCCCACCTAGTGTGGGATAAGGGCAGGAAGAAGAAGAAGTGGAACTGGCTGGCTACATATAACGCTTTTTTTGACGTTTCGTTTTATTTCTGTCTTTTCCTGTTTTCAGTGACGGAAATTTGACAGACTACGTGTGTCGCTGTATTGGCTTACAGGAAGTTCATCAAAGTTTTTTAATAACTATGGCTCTCAACATCGCTCTTTTAAGTGTAATTATGTCAATAAGAAAATGTCATCTTATCTTCTACCGAATCAAAATAAACACTTCAAGAGTTCTCAAAACTATACTTAAGATAATATTTCTGGTACTAATGAACGTGAAATCAAAGATTGCCATTATTGCATACAATAGTTCCTCTATACCTCTGTTATAGTACCTCTGACTTTTCGGATTCATGTGCGTATTGTATAATTATCACTTGCTTAAAAACGGTGAAGGAAAACATCGTGAGGAAACATCGTGCCTGAGAGATATTTCTCCACGGCATGTGAAGCCAACTCAGAGGCCTATGGGCGGCATAAACTCTGACACCAGGTTAATCACTAACCACACGAAAAAAAAAAAACAACAGTAGTTCTTTTTTGACTAGAAGTAATAAATAGCTTAGCTGTTGGACGCCTGCCTTCCATGAAGAAGGGTTTGAGTTCGATCCCTGCCCGTACCTCTGACTTTTCGAATTCATGTGCGGATCTGTATTTGATTATGACTTGCGTTAACGGTGAAGGCAAAACATTGTGAGGAAACTTTCACACCTGAGAGGGCTTCATAAAGTTCTCGATGGTGTGTGTTGTCTGCCAACCCGCACCAGGCTGCGTGGTAGACTAAGGCCTAAACCCTTCTCATTCTGGGAAGAGGCCCGTTCCCAGCAGTGGGACAGTAATGGGCTAATTATTATGTTATGTGTGTATAGTTATTTGTCGCCAATTATTATATTAATTGCTAGTTATAACGATTATCAGAAAATTTAAAATTAAATACTTTTGTTGAACTTTGGAAGATGTTATATTAACATTGGGACATGCGACTTTAATTTGACAAATTCTTCCTCTTTTCGTGTGGTTAGTGACTAACCTGGCGTCAGTGTTTATGCCGCCCATGGGTCTCTGACTTGGCTTCACATGCCGTCGAGAAATATCTCTCAGGCATGCCGGTTTCCTCACGATGTTTTCCTTCACCGTTTTTAAGCAAGTGATAATTGTACAATACGCACATGCATCCGAAAAGTCAGATGTGCGTGCCTTGGGTTTGAACTCGAGACAAATGACTTGGCAGTCCGACGGTCACACCACTAGGCTATCACTGCTGTTGATATTTATTTATTTATTTATTTATTTTATTAGGGAAAACAAACAATTGTACATTTTGTCTTGCATCTAGGTATACAATAAAGTAGATCAACGTACAATCAACAACGTTTCCACATATTACTATTAGTATTATTTACTTACATACAGTATGGATGAAAGAAAGGGCTAATTTTAACAGTAGGTATACTAAATTGTTAGGCTTTAAGTATATTAACTAATTCATTTCTAAATACGTTATGAGGTAATGCAAATATGTCTATCTTAACAAAATGTAGGTTATATATTTTGACTAATCTGTGGAGAGGCGCCCGCTCCCCCGCATTCGTACGACTAGTGGTTGTAGCGAAGAGCGGGCAACCGCGCACCTCTCGTCTTATAACAGTTCTGGGCACTATATAGAATATATTGTTCACAAGTTCAGGGCAATCAAACTTGTTGTGTATCAGTCCACGGAGCATCATGGCTTGGAGTAACAGACGCCTTGAATGTAGTGTTAGTAATTTAAATTTCTGCAACGACTCCTCATATGGCAGGCGCTCCAAGTGACATTTAAACTGCAGTGTTTTCAAAAACTTGCGCTGAATTCTCTCTAATGCTTGGTCATATCTTGCATAGTAAGGGTCCCATATCATACACGCGTACTCAACTTGTGATCGTACTAAAGAATTGAAAAGATATAGATATGTGCCTGGGCGTTTGAAATCGGATGAGGATCTCATAACAAGATTGTACATTTGGAAAGCTTTGGCTATTATCTTTTCAATGTGTAAATTAAGATGAAATTTGCAATCCAAAAGTACACCCAGATCACAAATTTGGGTTTCTTTAAGAAGGAGTTCATCGCAGAGACAATAATTGTAGTTGATTACTTTTTTGTTTTTGGTAAAATTAATGTATTTACATTTGGAGGTGCTTAATTTTAGTTTATTTTTGGTACAGTAATTAGTTAATCTATTTAAATCGTCTTGAAGAAGGTAACAATCATTGATCGACATAATTTTCTTAAAAATTTTAAGGTCATCGGCGTATAACAAATATTTACTGTTTTTAAAGCAGTTACTTATATCATTAATATAAATAATGAACAGCAAAGGACCCAAAATTGATCCCTGCGGAACTCCAGATGTAGCCAAAAATGTGTTAGAATGGTACCCGGTACTTACTATAGTTTGACTGCGATTACTAATATAAGACTGGAACCAGCGCAATAGATTGCCCTTGATGCCATTGAATGAAATTTTGTTTAATAGTATTTTATGGTCAACTCTATCAAAGGCTTTTTTAAAATCAGTGTAAACTGTGTCAGTTTGGGCTCTGATGTCCATATTATTAAACAAGTGGGTAGTAAAAATCATTAAGTTGGTAACAGTACTCTTCTGTCTCACAAAGCCATGTTGCTCCGGAATTATACAATGTTGAATAAATGGATATATCTCATGGTGAACAAGCCTTTCAAATAGTTTAGCCAGTGTAGAAAGGAGAGAAATAGGCCGATAATTTTCAATGTTTTGTCTGGGACCTCCTTTATAGACAGGAACTATATTAGCCATCTTCCAGACGGTAGGGAACAAACCGTTGCAGATACATTGATTGAAAATCATAAATAATGGTTTGCATAGTGTATTCGCTGACCATTTCAAGAAGCAAGGAGGTATCCCATCCGGTCCCGGGCCTTTATTTATGTCTAGCATCTTTAATTGTTTGCAAATTAACGGAAGGCTAAAATGTAAGCTACAAAGAGATGTGTCATTGGCATTGGCTTGATCAGGGGCTGGGCCCCAGTCAGGTGTTAGACTGGATGGTTCGTAAACGGACTGGAAAAAGGTTGAAAAGAGGTTACATATTCGAATAGGATCACTAGATGTTACATCTTTATAGTACACGCGGGAAGGAATCCCGGATTTGCCTTTGCGATTAGCAATGTAAGCCCAAAAGTGTTTGACATTTTTGGGAATACTATCCTCAACACTATTAATATAGATACGATAGCATTTGATACACTCTGTTTTAAAACGAGCTCTATATAAGGAGAAAATTTCATAGTCTGATGAGTTTTTATATTTTTTCCATTTTGTCCAGGCTTTCTTTTTATAGTTAAAAATATGTATAAGTGCATTAGTAAACCATACGGGAAAATTAGTGTTTTTCGGTTTGGAGAGAGGTACCCGGTTTTTTATTATACCGTATAGCTGATCATAGAAAACTTCTACGTTTCTTTCGGCTGATTCACTATCTAATTCTGTGTCCCAATCAATTTCGTCAATATCTCTATTAATAAGGATATAGTCAGCCTTACGGAAATTATATTTAGGCGTGCATAAAGGACGTATGGGAATAAGTTTAAGATTTAATGAAAGAAGAGAGTAAAATGGAGGATGGTGGTTATCAGCTTGAAGCAGGTCCTGATTAGGTTTGTATACATGGCAATTAGTATTGGAGATTAGAAGATCCAGAGTTCGCCCATTTAAATTAGTTAGATAGTTATATTGCTGAACATCGTGAACAGTCATAAAGTTTCTTAAGCGGTGACAGATTGCAGAATTGCCCATGCAAGTAAAGGAGTTAAGTGCTGGATGAGGTCTTATCCAATTGGCTGTCGGCATGTTATAATCTCCGAATAACAATAAACTATCAATATTAACTGAATTAATTAGATTATCCATTAAATCAAAATGTAAGTTATATACTGCGAGTGGCGAATTATTAATAATGTATACTGCACTAATGAGAGTTTGTGTGGTAGCGTTATTACTAGATATTGCTATAACAACTTGTTCAAAGTGTTTTTCTAAAATATTTTGCGACTGAAGCGAGATACTAACGGGATTGTATTTTCGCAATACGGCTATCAACACACCACCCCCATCAGACTTGTTAGTTGCATTTCTATTACGATCACAACGAAAGACAATGTAACGATTATCAATAAATTCGCTATTGTTTATTGTAGGGATTAACCATGTTTCTGTCAAAATAATGACATCATAACAGTTAGACAGAATACTCATGTAAACAGTATTTAGTTTTGTGCGTATACCTCTACTATTTTGATAGTATATACAAAAGTTACTTGTATTAGAAGCCATTTAAATTGTCTTGAATATTAATATAAATTCTTATAATTAATAGTTTAATTAGTATTGTTAGTGATAATTTTACATAAATCATTTTTAGTTTTTATGGCTATAGTAGGAGAGGTTTCGCACCGTTTAGCAAGTATGGTACAGTGTTTTACCCAAACAAATTTATAATTATACTTCTTAGCCACCTCGCGAGTTTCTCGTAACAATTGTATTGAAATTGTATATTGATATATACAATTTATTAAATTGTCTTATCATACTATCACCATTAAAAGAATTGAATTTGACAACACGTTTGGTGCAGTGGCTGAGCGATTGGCTTCTGCGTTACGGGTCGTGAATTTGATCCTCGCACGGAACAAATATTTTTTTTGAATTAATTAATGATATATTCACTTAAAATTTCTTAAAGCTAGGTATACTGCCCAACAAAACTGCTTACGCAGTTTAACTGTGAGATCGTTGAGTCTCTCTTACAGTAAACATAATCAGGTACATCAATAACCTATATACTACTTAATACCTACACTTACATAGTTTCTAATAAATGTTTTTTTAAGTTTACGTGCGAATTTTACTTTATTGTCTTCTTGTCTGATGTCAGCAGGCAAAGTGTTCATTAAATAGGGAACGCGTTTTATTAAGGTTCTGTCGCCATAGTAATTACTAACTCTCGGTACATCATATTTACCTTTGTATGACCTACAAATTGTTGCTCCGGGTCTGGGCGTTTGTGTATTTGAAGATTTGTGTCTAAACGCACCCACGACACAAGAGAAATACTAGTGGGGAGAAAAGCTGTATTTAAAAAAAAAGATGTAATTTTTTTTTATTATTCTCGCATTTTCTCTTCGTTAGACATTTTTTAAAAGATTGGACTTCAAATCAATTGTGAGGTCTCTGCAAATTATATCATTGCACATTCAGCAATGAAGTTCTTAGCAATCCTATTCCCGGTTTACGACCTGGCAAATATTATTATCTACGTTATGACTCAACTCTTTTTCATATAACTTAGCAAGTTAAATGAAAACTTACCTTCACATCGTCGGTGTTTTTATTAACTTATACATTTTGAAGTGTTGCGACGGTCTCAACGTTATTGGTTTATTAGATATGTTTGTGTATGTGTGCTTGTTCTTACTTATGTTGTGTATTCATGAAGTCATTAAACTGCTGCCTCGTTGATCTAGTGGTGACAAGCGCGACTGCTGATCGTGAGATCCTGGGTTCGATCCCCAGGTTTGGCAAAGTGTTATTGGATTTTTCCGTGTGGAATTTCTCAGTAGCAGCCCGGTGTTTGGATTTGTGCCCGGTTGATGGCAATAAACATAACGGCGAAATGAGGGTGTTACTATACACCTCTGCCCGACCCTTCGGGGAATACAGGCGTGATGTTTGTTATGCACCTATGTAGATCATTAAAGTTCATTGTTGTTTTTACTAACTTCACAGTTCATATCAAGATTAGATTAATTAGCAGTAGCTTCTAGTGCAGTAGTTTAACTGGCTTTTTTTAAACTCTGAATCACAATGGCATTTCTCTTTATTGTAGATGCGCTTACCAACGACACGTTGGATGAAGTGGTTGAGCGATTGTCGGCTGCGCTACGGTTCTAGGGTTCGATTCCCACACGGAACAAATATTTTTGTATGACCTGCAGATAGTTCTTCCGGGTCTGGGCGTTTGTGCATGTGAATATTTGTGTTTGTAAACGCACCCACATTACAGGAGAAATACCAAGTGTGGGGCAGCGTTTTTAAAAAAGTAAATGAAACATAACAAAAATCTTACATGCACAGCAACCCCGGCTCACACACACCGACACACATACACACACACACACGCGCATTCATAGTCATAAACTTATACACACAAAACACACATTTATTTCACACACACATTATTCCAATTGATAATTCGTCATTAAAATATTTTTTTTCGTCTGAATAATTTACAAATAAATAAGCAACAGGGATTATGGGGAAAATACTTATCGCTTACCATTCATTGTAATATGAACTCCAATAATATATATTAATTGCAATTTCTTTCCGTTTCAGGTAAATTCAGCACCAGTAGAAAATCTTTCGCAGAGGTCAGACAGAGTTTTTAATGAGGTCCAAGATTAGGGGCAACATAATAATTCGTCGGCGAACTTTAACGAGATGTTCAAGTGTGCCAGATCTGACGAAAAGGAATTTCTTATTAACTTTCGAGTTATATATGAGTTTTTTTTTTACTTTTATTTCTGGTAAATTTTGCGTACTTGTGTTGGGAATCAATGGAATAATTTGGGGTGGATTTTGCATGATGTGATTTTGCTGTCAACGCAATATAATTATCATATTATCATTAGAATGAGACTAATAATTCGTCTAACATAACCCGGCGCGTATTGTTAGGAAGTTCCTCTCTCTGAGGCCCTGACTACCGGTAGCTTGGACCCTGTTCCCGATGCCGGTGGGCCACTAATATTTTTTAATGATTTTTTTATATTTAAAAATGTAAATAGTATGTGTCGTAAATGAATAACCGAAATAATAATTGGTCTAACAAAAAATGCCTGTACAAAAAATTATGATTCCAATTTTAAACATCACGAGACAGTTTAGTTGACAGTTCTGATCGATTAAAAAAAAAACAATGCCTGTTTTTTTTTACAAGTTTTTTTTTAAAGGCACATGTAGTGAGTCACGAATACCTACATTAATTAACATTAATTTGAAGTAGCTTAACAAAAAAAATATTTGATAAATATCATCTATACTAATAATAAAAAGCTGAAGAGTTTGTTTGTTTGTTTGACCGCGCTGATCTCAGGAACTACTACTGGTTGGAATTGAAAAAATCTTTTTGTGTTGTATAGTCCATTTATCGAGGAAGGTTATAGGCTATATAACATCACGCCACGACCAATAAGAGCGGAGCATAAATGAAAAATGTTGCAAAAACAGGAAAAACCCGTGCGTAGCCGGGACGGGCGCTAGTGATATAATAAACCACGCTTTTGCAATGATTCATTGATGATTGTAAAATAGTATTTAACGATAGTTGATTGTGATCTTGCCAACTGAGGGTTATCTAACATCCAGTAATAGGTACATAGATCTAGGTAAGGACAATGCTATTAGGTCGGGATGTTGACATTCCATTTCCCTGGCTTACAGCTCGGATGTACATCGATAATAGTAAGAAAACAATGTGTGTATATAGCATTGTGATCGGAGGATTGGTTGATTGGTATTGATTTGGTTTTGTTGATGGGGTGAGCAGAGGTTGACGTGTCGACTCATCTATACAAACAGATAAAATTGAAGTGTCTGTAATGTGAAAATAACAGATTTTAACTAAATACATATGAACTGCCTTGACTGCCTTGTTGGTCTAGTAGTCGCAAGCGTGACTGCTGAGCATGGGGTCCGGGATTCGATCTCCAGGTCAGGCAAAGTGTTATTGGGTTTTTCCATTAGGATTTTCTCAGTAGCAGCCTGGAGTCTGGATTTGTGCCCGGTTAATGGCAATAGACTCGCCCCCTATTACATGAGACTTAAACATAACTCGCGAAACGAGGGTGTTTTAAAACACCTCTGCCGAACCCTTCGGGGAATGTAAGGCGTAATGTTATGTTATGTTTTATGCATATGAAAGTATATACGGTACTTATAAATTACTTATATTTGGTACGGTACTTATATTTGTCTGTCTGGTTGTTTGGCCTAATCTGGACCGATTTTGACAGGACTTCCACAGGCAGATAGCTGATGTTATAAGGAGTAACTTGGGCTACTTTTATTTTTGAAAAAGAATTAGGGATCCGGGCATATAAATTTAAACCCGACTTCTACACAGACGAAGTCGCGGGCACAGCTAGTGTATCTATAAACCTTGTACAGTGAGCAATAAAACTATTTGTAAGTACTTGTTCCAAAAGTTATTTATGAATGAAAACTTACTCATATATGACACGTTTGGTGCAGTGGCTGAGCGATTGATTGCTGCACTACGGGTCGTGGGTTCAATTCCCGCACGGAACAAATATTTGTATGGGCTAAAGATTGTTGTTACGGGACTGGGTGTTTTTGTATAAATTAAGATTTGTGTCTGTAAACGCAGCAACGATACAGTAGAAATCCAAGTGTGGAGCAAAGTTCTTATTAAAAACAAAAATACAGCAGGGATTACCTTAAAAAGTTCTCATACTATGGTTAATTAGGTCTGGTGATTTTTTAATAGGTATCTAGATTGAAAAAGACATTTTTTTATTCTTACATTTTTTTCATTATAAAATTAGTAAGTTTTTAATTAATTTAATTAACGTTCTAAGCTCGAGCTTGATATTAAAAAATTGAATATTTTTATGTAGGAATTTAAATTTTAAAAATTTATAAAAACCTAATAAATTTTTAATTTTTACCCCAAATTAAACCGTAATAAACTCTCCCCTGTGTTCCATCACACAATTTATCTGATCTAAATTAAACGAGTCTGTTATTCGCACTTAGTTAAAATTTATGTTTTAAACTTATTAGTTAATTGCATTTGCACTGGCATTAAAGGAATTCGCTTATTTGCATAGAAAATAAATGCACGCCCCAAGCCCGGGGTATTTAACCGGGGTAAATGTACGAAACACCGTTGTTGTTTAGATGTTGGGGTATTATTAGATGTTTTTGTAACGTAAAAAAAGAGAAGCAACGTTTTTGGTAGTAGTATTCTAGTTTTTATCTACTTAAATATAAAGTTAATTTTACTCCTTTTATAAAAATTTTAAGTATATATTTTTTTCAAATTATGCAATTTTTTTCAAATTTTCTTATTCATTTCAAAATATAGACCCAGATTGGTTGCCTACTTACCTACACAAAAATATGGTATCATAAAATGTGAATAACATTTTACGTTTTGTAAAATTTACTACCCTATTCCCCCACAAAAAAAAACATTTGTTTACTTTTCTTAACAAAATGCAACACTAATTCGAATGCGATCGCATTATTTAAATGTCAAGGGGAGGGATTTATGTAATAACTCAAGAGGGATTCCGGGGGATTTAATTAACGATTATAACTTGAAAAGTTTGAGCAACGGTGTTGTTTTCCCCTGTAATTTATATTTTTTTGTTACCCAGAAATAGGGTAGTTATGCAAATGTACTGTTTTATACATCGACTTGTTAAACTTTTCGACACATAAATTATTATAGCTCAATATACGAATTGGGGAAGTTAGGTAGATTGTAGGCTTGGTGGCCATATTTGTCAGTAAAAAATCACAACGAAATATCTTTTTTTATTTATTTTGTTGTCTTATTTTTGGTTCCTTAAAAGTCACATTTCTCTCGTAAGCATACAAAAAAAAAATATGCAGTATTATTCAGTGTAATGGAGGGAAAATTTTATGGCACAAATGCCCGGTTCCTATAAACAAAAACGAATCGTTTTACTTGCTAATCGTACCTTTTTTTGTTACCAAACTGGGCATATTTAGACTTGTAAGCTAATTTTACCCGTGGTAGCTACTTTCACGTAAAAAGTTATTTTAGCAAAGCCATCATCTTTGATTCATCTATACTAATATTATAAAGCTGAAGAGTTTGTTTGTTTGAACGCGCTAATCTCAGGAACTACTGGTTGGAATTGAAAAAATATTTTTGTGTTGGATAGTCCATTTATCGAGGAAGGTTATAGGCTATATAACATCACGCTTCGACCAATAGGAGCGGAGCATAAATGAAAAATGTTGCAAAAACGGGAAAAATGTCCACCCGTGCGAAGCCGGGACGGGCCGCTAGTTAGATATAAAGATACAGGAGTCTCAATTTTAACCAATAACGCTTCCTAAATTGTACTTCGGTACTCTATTTGGGCAGATTTTGGTAACATCCTTTTGGACGAAAATATATGCAAATACCCCATGCTATTTCTAAAATCGTAAACATGACCAAATAAATACCTTTTCCCGCATATAATTGCAAATAACAACCACAGATAAGAAAAGCTGTTTACATTAAAAAAAACACAAAATGCAACAGAATAAATAGGAGCAACGAGGCGTAAAAACCTTTTTATTTAACACTAGCGGCCCGTCCCGGCTTCGCACGGGTGGACATTTTTCCCGTTTTTGCAACATTTTTCATTTATGCTCCACTCCTATTGGTCGTAGCGTGATGTTATATAGCCTATAACCTTCCTCTATAAATGGACTATCCAACACAAAAATATTTTTTCAATTCCAACCAGTAGTTCCTGAGATTAGCGCGCTCAAACAAACAAACTCTTCAGCTTTATAATATTAGTATAGATACATACATATACTCACGCCTTTTTCCCATGGGTGTAGGCAGAAACTAGAACGTCACATGTTACGATCCTTACATACTCCTTTTGCATCATACATCATTCATTTCATTCATACATCTTGTCATACACGCACGCCGGTTGAGAGTACTACGCACCTGTCCTTTGTGAAGAACATCATCAATAACATCGATGTATGTCCTTCTAAGGCGTCCTCTACCGGCGTTTTTATTTAATTGTTCTAACTTTTTCCTGTGACTGCATTCGCGTGGAAAATCTTCGACTAGTGTTTTTGTTTTGTATATTACTCTGCTCCTATTAGACTCAGCGTGATGATTTACTTATGTATTTATATGCAGATAATTTCTTAAGCTTTTATATGCCGATACTCCCATTCTTCTTATTTTTGTGTGGTTAGTGACTAACTTGGTTTCAGAGTTTATGCCGCCCATGGGCCTCTGACTTGGTTTAACATGCCGTCGAGAAATATCTCTCATGCATGGCGGTTTCCTCACGATATTTTCCTTCGCCGTTTTTAAGCTAGTGATAATTGTACGATATGCACATCAATCCCGAAAAGTCAGAGGTGCGTGCTTTGGGTTTGAACTCGAGACCTACGACTTGGCAGTCCGACGGTTACACTACTAGGCTACGCTGCTGTATTCCGATTAATTTATGTAATTAAAGTGATGCTCAAAAAAAAAATATCTTCCATGGACACATAATAAAACCTTCTTTTTTAGTTTTTGTGGATATTCTCCCTACACTTCTTCAAGTTAATGTTATCCAATTATCCAATGCTGAACGTCTCTTCATATGTACGTATACCTACCGTTTTTAGAACCTAGTAAGTCCTTTGGAATCATTGTCAATCCATTAATAATACTTATACTCAAGTGACCTCCTGTAATGGTCCGATTACACGCAGTGACATTCATTCACAAATAGTTTGCGCAACGTTAACGTTTGCGCAAATAACACGGTGCACACACGACAGCGACTTCAATGCGCAAATGGCTAGTGCAAACGTTTGCGTAAACTTATTGTCGGCGTTATTGGCACTGCGCTGTGTACCGTTTTGCCGTCTTAACTTACATGTTCAAAACATAACATAATTAGCCCATTACTATCCCACTGCTGGGCACGGGCCTCTTCTGAGAATGAGAAGGGTTCAGGCCTTAGTCCACCACGTTGGCGTGGTGCGGGTTGGCAGACTACACACACCATCGAGAACTTTCTGAAGTTCCTCACGATGTTTTTCCTTCACCGTTCATGCAAGTGATAATCAATTTCTGATCCGCACATGAATTCGAAAAGTATCGAACTCAGACTCTCCTGCATGCAAGGCGACCATTCAACCACTAGGCTATCACTGTTTGGGTTCATACACCTTTAATATAATTCCCCAATATTATAAAAGAAACAGAGTGACTACTTGGGGTGGACTATTTTCTCCCCCGCTTCTTAATGTGTATCGCCATTCACTCCCCCGCTAGTCACATAACTTATGGCGTTAACGAAAAGCTTCCCATTCAATGCGATACAGTGTAGAAGTGGCATTGATTAAATTTATTATAGTAATAGACGATTGTAGTGCAGTGTGAGTAATACACTACAGTAATACATAAAGGTTTGTAAGTTATAACTAGTTCACACAGAAACTGTTTACAGGATCCGTTTTTAGGGTTCCGTACCCAAAGAGTAAAACGGGACCCTATTACTAAGACTCCGCTGTCCGTTCATCCGACCGTCTGTCACCAGGCTGTATCTCATGAACCGTGATAGTTGACAGTTGAAATTTTCACAGATGATGTATTTCTGTTGCCGCTGTGACAACATATACTAAAAAACAGAATAAAATAAATATTTAAGGGGGCTCCCATACAAAAAACGATATTTTTTGCTCGTTTTTGCTCGATGTTGATAACGGCAACAGGTAGACGCTTGAAATGTTCACAGAATATTTAGTTATATATTCACTTTAAAAATAAATAATTAAATTAAAATAAAACAAATATTTAAGGGGGGCTTCCATACAACTAACGTGATTTTTTTTGCCGTTTTTATAGATAATGGTACGGAACCCTTCGTGCGCGAGTCCGACTCGCACTTGGCCGGTTTTATAATTTTTGTGATGGCGCCTGTGGTTGTATAAGCGAATTCAAATACACGACAGTATTACGAATCCAGTAAAAAATACTGGATCCGTTATTTTTATCGTATCCTGTCTGCCAGGTGCGACGCAGCTGCCATTTGTTTAACTGATCCGTCGATACAGATGTGAACAACACATCTAGTACCGACGGATCCGCTATGTGAACGGGCGCTTAGCTGATTTTTGGTAGATAAGGATGCTTGAACAGTTTTTGTCTTTCGGACTATATTAAACTAGCGGCCCGTCCCGGCTTCGCACGGGTGGACATTTTTCCCGTTTTTGCAACAATTTGCATTTTTTCTCCGCTCGTATTTGTCCCAGCGTGATGGTATATATCCTAAATCCTCGATAAATGGACCATCCAACACAAAAATAAAGTTTCAATTCCAACCAGTAGTACCTGAGATTAACGCGTTCAAACAAACAAACAAACTCTTCAACTTTATAATATTAGTATAGATATCTAATTGTCGAATTACTTTGACAGGAAAAGTGGAAATTTCCATAGTACTAATTTTTTTGACCTATCTATTCTTATATTAATATTTTAACTGTCTCGTTGGTCTAGTGGTGCAAGCTGCTGATCGTGAGGTCCTGGGTTTGATCCGGTTTTTCCGTGTGGAATTCCTCAGTAGCAGCCCGCAGTTTAAATTTGTGCCCGGTTTATGGCAATGGACTCGCCCCCTATTACATAGAACTTAAATATTGCGGTGAAATGAGGGTGTTACTATACCTACATCTCTGTCCAAACCTTCGGAGAATACAGGCGTGATGTTATATTATGTTATACAACTTTGACGTGGGCACTACCGTGCACCCTGACATCTCGATTTTTTGGAAATTTTCACTACTTTGATAAAACTTACTGTTATATTTCCCTATCCTGTTCAGATTATTATACCTACCTACCCAATAGTTCATACAAATACCCATGAGAATCTTAGTTTCTTAAGTACCTAACTTTTCAATAACTCAAACTGATGGTATGCAGTCACAAACATCACTTTTGTCATAGTCGAGTTTACGGTCTCCTACCCTACCTAGCCTATTAAAACGAATATCTCAACCGCAACTAATAAAACTTTCTTATTAATATTAGTTCTTAACATAACAAAATAATAATATATTAAAATTAATATGAAGATGACTGGCTGAACTTGACAGTTCAAAAATTAGGTGCACAATGTTCTCAACTTTTCTCATTTTGTGAAACGACTTTCGCCCAATGAGAGACATTTTGGTTTTAATGAAAATTATAAATTTTGTTGCTTTTATTTTAGACCTTTGTTCATGCTATGTAGGTACAAATAATTTTAAATATTGCAAAAAGGAATAAAACAAACAGTTTTTAAATACATCGATAAATTACCAACCGCGCGAATCATACTATTTCTGAGGTTAAGCTATGCTTACCGCGGTCAGTCTGTGGGTGGGTGACCGTTCGTTACACATCGAGATCCCACCGTGCCTCGGAGAGCAAACGTCATAGGAATACCTACATGAAAGTCGTTACAGGATATCAGAAGCCCGAAAATCTGACAACCGGTCTAACCTTAGGATATCGGCATTGCCCAGTTACTGGCTTGCGGAGGTCTGATGGCAGTCGCTCCGTGTAATTTACTGGTATTCAGTCGCATCTGGTTAGACTGGAAGCTGACCCCAACATATTTGGGAAAAAGGCTAGATAAGACAGAACAATGGTACCTAATAACTTTGTGAACCTTATATATTATTTACTAGCTAATAAATTATCTTTGTCACATCTTATTCTGTCGTTTTATATAACATAACATCACCCCTTCTACTCCCCGAAGAGTTCAGCAGACGTGTTTTAGTACACCCTCGTTTCGCCAGTTATGTTTAAGTCCCATTTAATAGAAGGCGAACCTATTGCCATTAACTGGGCACAAATCCAGACTCCGGGCTGCTACTGAGAAATTCCTAATGGGGGAACCCAATAACACTTTCCCCGACCTGGGGATCGAACCTAGGACCCCATGCTGCAGGCGCACGAAGCAGTCCAGTGAAGTCAGGCCGTTTTCATATTTTTTTCTCAATAGTTGATCCCCTTCAAATTTATCGTCATAATATGTACCTATAAGTCTTGTTTAACAATTAACTTTGTTTTTTACGAGTTTTCGAAGTTGAGGGTGCCACCGCTCGTTGTTTAGACATTTTTTTTTCATTGGCAACCCCCGTCGTAGTTGACAACAATTTTAATATTGAACGTGAAAATTTTCGGGTTTTGTAATTGTGTGAAATATTTTTTAATTTCACTTTGTTTGATGGTGAGGCGAGGCTGTGAATGCTATTTTTATTTTTTTATTTTGTTAGGTCTGTGTGCGGGGGTGTCTAGTTTAAATCGTATTTTTCAAGCGATTTTATGCAGGTATTTAGAACGGGCGGTTCTGATCGACCGTTAAAATTGTTTTGTCGATTTTATGGCGTATGAGATCGGCTATTTTATTTATATTGAAATTTAGCCTACAGTTATATCAGTTCCTGATTCCTATGATTTACCAAGCGTTATTAGTTAAAAGACTCTTGTATCTTTATCAATAACTAGCTGTGACCTCACGGCTCCGCCCGTAGCCTATGTTACTCAGTAATAATGTAGCTTTCTAACGGCAAAAGAATTTTTGAAATCGGTCCAGTAGTTTTTAAGTTTATTCGTTACATACAAAAATACAAATCTTTCCTCTTTATAATATTATTATTATAGTAAATAGTAAATATAGTAATATACCTATAGTATAGATATACACTGGCCTGCAAAAGTAAGTATCACACATTTAAAATTTCAATTTTTTCTAAACTATAGAAGTTAGAGATTTAAAATAAAAAACGTTTTATAGCAATTTTTATCAGCTTTCTTTGAAACTATAGTAACAAAGTTAAACTCTTTTTGAGTCCTTTTTGTTTCGAAAATATATCTTGTGTACTTAAAAAGTTATTGCAATTTTAAAAGTGTGATACTTATTTTTGCAGGCCAGTGTAGATTAGGCGAAGACCCTGTAGCTTTGCATTGAAGGCCCTCCCATTCGTTAGTAACTATCGCACTTAAAATTAGCTCACAAATCTATTCTATCTATTATAATATTCTATCGACACGTTTGGTGGCTGAGCGATCGGCTTCTGCGCTACGGGTCGTGAGTTCGATTCCCGCACGGAACAAATGTTAGTTGTTCCGGGTCTGGGTGTTTGTGCATGTGAAGATTTGTGTCTGTAAACGCACCCACGATACAGGAGAAATCCTAGTGTGGGGCAACGATTTTTTAAAATGAAAGAAAGAAAGTGCACACAATGTTGACCATGTCGTCATCTCAGACCCGATTTTACCAACGTCGGAAAGCGTTTATCTGAGGAATAATACGTATTGACAGAATCCCTATACAAAAGCTGTCCAAAACATCTATCTTATTCTTCAGAAAAAAATATCTGAAGTTGGTAAAACCGCCCTTTAAGCTGGATTCACACATTCTGAATTCCTCTCTGAATTCAGAGTCTGAATATAATAATTTGAATTCCGGCAAGCTGCCTCACACATATCTTAATAATTCAGATAAATCAGTAATCTCGTGTTTCTCGGCTCAGGCAAACGTCACAAGTTGCAGCACGTGTAACCGTTACCGCTCGCAGTGTCAACTGAAACTATTCATAATCTGATTCCGGTGTGTGTGTGTTGTGTGTTCGCGTGGTCAAATGTATAGAACAATTCAGAACTGTCGTCAGTATCATCAGAATGTGTGTGGGGCATAATGAAATTGTATGCATTACCGGACTTTCTTAATTAATAATATGAATTCCGACTCTGAATTCAGAGAATAATTCAGAATGTGTGAGTCCAGCCTTACTATTTTACAGGTAATTACGAAGACAAAACAAATTAATATCGTCCTTTTAAAAATAGAACACAAGCCTAAAGACTTTCACCGAAAAATATCGTTATATATACTACAAACAATTAAAAGTTATATAATTAATAGGTTTCCACGTAAAACGCCACACCCAATCAGATCACGCCTTGTATAATTAATTATTTGGATCATAAACATTGGTGGAACTAATTAAAGGAGCATGTAGTACTAAATTAATTTAATATCGGTGTGGGATTAGATGTAACTTGCGTCGACTAAGCGATCCCTTGAGATTACAAGACATGTAAGTGAGAATCATGAATAACGTACATACATATTCTATACTAATATGAAGCTGAAGAGTTTGTTTGTTTGTTTGAACGCGCTAATCTCAGGAACTACTGGTTGGAATTGAAATTACTTTTTGTGTTGGATAGTCCATTTATCGACGAAGGTTATAGGCTATATAAGATTACGTTACGACCAATAGGAGCGGAGCATAAATGAAAAATGTTGCAAAAACGGGAAAAATGTCCACCCATACGAAGCCGGGACGGGCCGCGAGTAATACATACAGGCTGTGGCGTAAATAGTGGTGCAAGATTTAGGGATCCACACACCGACTATAATCAGCTATTACATACCATAGTTTGAACCATTTTTTACCATAGGTCTCAGAATAAAACCTTTTTTTTTTGATAAATCCACACCTTGCCTTACTAATTTGGCTGTAATTTCAACAAATGATTTTTTTCACTTTGTTTCTTGTTTATAACTGCTGAACACAGTCATGTGCTATCACATCTAAAGCAAAGAGACGAAGTAAAAAAATGAGCCTTTTGGTAAAAAGTGGTTCAAATTAGAAGAAGAAAGAAAGAAGAAAGAAAGAAAAAGTATTTATTTTCCGCCCACGCGGACGCATACGGATCCTTAAAATTACAGGTGATAGCTGAAATACGGTGTGGGGGTGGAACCCTAAACGCTGAACCACTATTTACGCCACACCCTGTATATACAAGGTTAGTCTGAAAGTGTTTTAATGTGCCCATAATAATGAATAACTTTTGTTCTACAACTTTCCACAAAAGTCAATAGTTTAAGAGAAACAGCTGTTCAAAGATTTCATAAAAAATACGCTAAAATCTATCTGTCCTCAGATATGATCAACTGTGTTTACATTTTACGTCAAATTTGGGGTTAAAGATTAGAAGGTCTATTTTCTGAATTAGTTACTAAAGATGGGATGAAGAATTTTTGAAAAAACTAAAATAAACAATAATGATTTTGGACACCAAATGGCTCGCATCGCATCGGATCGTAAAGGATAGATACGAACGACACAACCCAGTAACAGGGCAAAATATCCTACGGTTAGACTGGTTGTCAGATTTTCCAGCTTCTGACTACCCGTAACGACTGTCATAGGTATTCGTACGACACCCAGGACCGACTGTTTAACATGCTCTCCGAGACACGGAGAGGACTCGATGTGTAACGTTCGGTCATCCATCCACAGACTGACCGCGGCAAGCGTAGCTTAACCTCGCAAATTGTATGACCCGCGCGGTTGGTAATTAGTTACGAGTAATAAATAACATTCTCTAATTATTATTTTAGAAGTGAGTTCAATGAGTTTAAAAGACATTCATAATATTTGTTCCATACAGAAGTTGAACCCGCAATCAGTAGCTTAGAAAGTCAATCTATGCTCCACCTTGCTAATCAAACTACTTCAACCTACATGAATGGTAAAAATGAAACAATGGATTCCCGTAATATGAACGGGAAAAGTTGTAGTAATTATTGAAAATACCGTTTAATTACTATGTCGTATGACCTTTTAATTCTGTTATGATTAATGTTGTGGTTTGGTGATACGTAGACTCCTGACATCCTGACTTCCTTCAACAGACTAAACTCGGTGCAATCGCATAAATCTTAAGCGTTCGCCGTACAAAACACGGGCCGCGACCGGGGCGTGTCGTCGGCGAGCCCGCGTGAATTGTATTCAACATTTGATTACTTTGAAATTAGAAAGAGGGGTACACCAAATGTGAGCGCGAAATAATAACAATTATATGACATGTATAAAGATTATCCAACGTAAATTATTGTTACTGGTTAACCATATAACATAATTAAAAAGAAAAACAGATGTTAGCTGTCATTAAACACCTGATTTGTATTCAGTACCGGCCAAATGTTGTCGATGGGCCGACTGATCGAATTCACCTTAATTTATAATATCTCTTAGATTAACCCAAGAATTCAGCTAGGTTTCCCGTATTCGTGGCCTCGACGCATTGTGGTTGGACTAGAAACCAACCCTAGCGTCTCTGGGGAAATGCTAGGCTGATAAATAATTCAACTATACTAAGTAACTGTGATAAAGTTAAGATCCCTGATCTCAACACTCCGACTCGGATAGGTTAGGTTAGACGTGAAAAATGATCATCGTGATCACTTTCCAGTTTGTGGTTTACTATAAAGTTGAAAGTGTCTGCTAGACAATTTTATTCTATAATTATGTCTGTTCCTTTGTGGTTTGTGCCAAGTATATGTTTTTATTTCTTTCTTTCTAGACAGGATCTTCGTTTCAGCGGATCCTTTTTTATATTGGTGATGGCGCCTGTAGTTGAATGAGCGAGTTTACATACACGATAGTATTCCAAATCCAGTAAAAATACTGGATCCTTTATTTCTATCGTATGCTGTCTGCCAGATGCGACGCAGTTGCCTAACTATTTAACTGATTCGTCGGCACAGATGTGAACAACACATCCAGTACTGACGGATCCGCTGTGTGAACGGGGGTTAGATTGATTTTTTGGCAAACGCGTTGGGAAACTTGGTTATAAAGAACTTGGGTCTAGTATTCTTACAGGGTTATCGTAACTTTTTTCTATGATAATATCTACATAAAATAGTAAACCTAAATACCTGTTTTTTTATTCGCTATCAAATTGTATGGGCTAATAAACATGCATTTCTGGCGGCGTCAATAATAAACGCACAGCAAAACCCATCTTAGAACAATTTTCCATTGAAAAGAACATCAATCGAGTATTTCATAGCTTTTTAAGTTATATTACTGGTATTACACCCCTATGAGCCTAGCTTCGTTGTGACGTACGTAACACTGTGCATCACATCACGATGTCGCGGTTAAGTGCCTCGCCGTAACGTACTGCAACAATTACTGTCGAATGTTAGTTCGTTGCAACTGCATCTCACTATCCCACGCTGCGCTTCGCAACATGCTGCGACGCATCTACGTTACAATTTACAATACAAAGAAGAACAAACAAACTGGTGAAGAAAAGGCAAATATGATACATTAATAAGCCGAATTAAATAATTTTAATATGACAAATAAAGTTTGGAATAACCCATGGTTATGACGTGAACAGCTGAAAATATCCCTTCAGATAATGACCACATTGATTTTTCCTTGTATTTAATTTTTCCTTGATTAGTTAGTCGACATTCCATCGGTGACAACACAGTACCTGTGTTTCGCAAACCGTAGCGGGCTGTTTAGTTTAATAAACACACGTTCACAAAAACTTAAATTGTTCGATAAATCGACACGAAAGAAGAAGAAGTGATCATTCAGCGCGCGTCGAGCACTCGTAATAATCGCCATGTCTGAAGAAGAAACGCGCGAAATAGACGTGACTGAAAGTAAACTGAGTATGCTTGCACCATTAGTCCTTGAGTTGGTTGTGATTGTGCTGAGTCTAGCTTCGTTCACATACGGAGTGACATCGTGGTGCATCATTAAGAAATTCCGTCATTTCCGGAATTATGTGTATCTGAACTTAAATACAGTGTGTTTGTTCCGTTTAATAAGTGACACAGTAATGTACTCTTGCGCTACAGAGATGACAATTAATGCTTTGTGTAGTTATGTGACTTTTAACTCATTGTTCTATTGTTATGAATACTTCTTTACAGCGCAGAATTATTGGTTGTTGGTAATAAGTTATATATTTTACGCTGATATTGTTAAAGTTTTCAATGTAGATATACAAAGGAGGTATTTAAAGAGTACCCTCATTGCCTGGGGTGTACCTGTGATAACATTCCTCTATATGACATTTGTATCTCCTCTATTCAAGGATCATATGATAGGTATTTACCTCGGACTTGCAATGATAGTTTTACCCTTAATTATTAACTTGATTCTTTACATAATAATTGTATGTACTTTATTCTGTTGTTCTAACGCGAGCGTGAGTACAGCTACTGACAAATGGCGTCGTTTCTACATGGCGACGTTGATCTTTGCGTTCAGTGATTTCTTAGTATTATTCAGTTTTGCATTGGGTGCATTTATTAACATTGGGCCTACCTTAATAGTGGTTTTAGTAAACTTACAAACAATAGCAATCGCCATATTCCTTCCTTTAGTAAAATGTAATCGGGAATTATGGCAGGTTTATTTTTCAAATCGATTCAGAAGAAATAACATCTAAGTTTGTGATGCAGAGAATTTACCATCTAAGTAGATATTTATATTGACATTGATGATAAATAAATGTATTAACCTAAAAATATTGCGTTTTTTGCCTCTGTGACGACGAGGTTAAGGTTTCTCCTGTATAATCGGTGTATTTACAAACACAAATACCATATGCACAAACAGCTAGACCGGGAACGACTATCTGTAAGGTCATACAAATATTTGTTCCATGTGGAAATCGAACCCGCAACCCTTAGTTTAGACAGCCAATATATGCTCCACTTTGCTAATCAAACCGCCAACCTGCATGAATAGGTACAAATGGAACAATGGATGCTGATAATATGAACACGAATGGTAAACAGGATAAGTTGTAATAATTATTCAAAATTAATTTTAATTACTGTGTCAAATACCTTTTAGTTCTGTTAGATATGATTCATTGTGGTTCGGTGATATGTACAAGAACAGACCTGATTATCCTGTCCGTAACTCATTTGTTATTAAACTACACTGGCCTGCAAAAATAAGTATCACACTTTTAAAATTTCAATTTTTTCTAAACTATAGAAGTTAGAGATTTAAAATAAAAAACGTTTTATAGCAATTTTTATCAGCTTTCTTTGAAACTATAGTAACAAACTAACAACTCTTTTTTGAGTCCTTTTTGTTTCGAAAATATATCTTGTGTACTTAAAAAGTTATTGCAATTTTAAAAGTGTGATACTTATTTTTGCAGGCCAGTATAGATGTTACCTGCAACTGTTATACGCATGAAATTTATTAAACAATAAAAAAATAGTTACCTATCTATACTTACAAAAAAACTTAAAGAGGAAATGGAGATCGGAGGCGTCCAAGTGACTCCGGATGATGAGACTTATTATATTTTAAAGCTCAGTATAAAGGGATACTTTATGGGTGCAAAAATATCTATCCATGGAGAAAACAGATATTTTCTAAAGTGAAATAATAAAGTATTAAAATTAAAATGTTAATATTCTAATATTTATATACAAAAAGCAAACAATATATATTGTTCATTTACACGCGTCAGAGTTAGCGCAGTTCAAACACGTGTTATTTCTTTTACAACTGCGCGAAAATGAGATAGCGATACGCTCCAGACGCATCACGATAAAAGCAAGACACTAAAGGGGACGGAGGGATCCCTGATCCACCGTGCTCACCCGCTGCAGCCGCGGAGCTGGTCGTCTTTTCTGACACCGCAATCACACCGTTAATTCAGCCCTCATCAAGCAGTATCCCTCCCAGTCCTCGCGCCAGTAACGCCCTAAGTCGAAGGCCGAGTCCAATTAGGAGTCGTCCTTAGTGCTGTTGTTGCTAGTAGTCACGATGTTAGTAGTACTAGTAGTTAGCTTAGGTTAAGTATTTTACTCTCGTCCCCATTGTTGGAGACCCTTCAGGTCTCGCCCATAACTGCCCGGTTACGTAAGAACGCAAGACCATCTACAAGCAGTCGAATAGAAAAAAAAAGGACGGAGGGGCTTGAGGGAGGGGCACACATTTATTCAGAAGAAGCGAAGTTGGCGCTGGTTATACGCGTCTTCTTCAGTCACCCAAGTGACTGAAGAAGACGCGTATAACCAGTATAACAGGAGATAGGATAATTTTATATGGGCTTTTGTCCAAACAAAGGCCCATATAAAATTATCCTATCTCCTGTACAAGTCGATCATAAGAACTGACGTATTATATGGATCTGAGTGCTGGGCCACCAAGGCGACGGATGAAAAAAAAAGATCAAAGAAAAGATGGATTGTGTGAAGGATGGTATGGGTAAGAAAGGAGTGAGTACTGAGATGACGGCTGATAGAGGAGAATGGAAGAGGAATACGTGTTGTGCCGACACCTAGTGTTGGAAAAGGGCAGGGAGATAATGATATCTATACTTGCAAAATGTACTGATTAGTTATAATTAGGGTGCCATCCGTCCGGGTGTCCCTGGATTTGTCCTAGCTTGGGAGGGCGTCCGGGGGCGTACGGGGGGTTCTCAAAAAGTGTCCAGGTCAAACACGGGGACGCCCATCCCGTTGGCATTTTCGTTCGTTTTCTATTCCAGTTCTACGCAGCACATTTACGAGACTACACTTACATGACTTGGGTACGAAAATTTATATTTTGGCTATTTTAATATACATTAAAAAAACTTTATTAATATTTTCAAGGGTGTCCGGGGTAAAATCCCAATTTCGATCAAATGTCCGGGGGTTTTGCAACCTTTGTCCGATGTCGGCCGTTTAGATGATGGCAGCCCTAAACCCCAAATCTTAAATTCAGATAATTTATGTAAACTTAGGGGTGATTAGTGGTAATTTATAAAAAATGGCGAAAAACAAGGTTAGATTTTCTTTTAAATACTGATTTTCTTCTTCTTCTTCCTGCCCTTATCCCACATTAGGTGGGGTCGGCACAACATGTATTTATGAAATCCATGTTGTTAGAGGTTTTGGCTTATTGTTTTATGACCGGCCCCCTGCCTGACATCAACCCTCCTTAGGAATACTCGTTGCGCCCTCGCCGTCGCGCGGATGACCCAATGTGCTTGCTGGTATTATACACTAGGTCCCAAAATGATCTACTTGTCAATCGTATTGCCGACAACTAAGCAAACTATGTTATTCTTGGCGGAGTACACCTGAAGTTGCTCGACTCACTCATTCAGTTTCGCCAGGGACTTCGGCTCCGACACATCGTAAACCAATATAGCACTGTCAGTGTCTCTATAAGTACTGATTTTAAAAATAATAATTAAAAAATGATCATACCGTAGGTAATTATTTTTATAAATTTTCGGTTTTAAACAAAGTCATTAAGAAAAGGAGATTTTCTGGTAAGTATAAAATATTTTATGCTACTGGTCTTCTTCCTCTTTTCGTGTGGTTAGTGGCTAACCTGGTGTCAGATTTTATGCCGCCCATGGGCCTCTGACTTGGCTTCACATGCCTTCGAAAAACATCTCAGGCATTTTTCATTTTTCTCAGGCATTTCCTCACTATGTTTTCTTTCACCGTTTTTAAGCAAGTGATATTTATACAATACGCACATGAATCCGAAAAGTCAGAGGTTTCATGATGTGTCTGAATCTGAATAACTATCGGTTACGGAATCGGATTCATTCAATTTTATGACAAACCTATCAGTAACGTCATCAATTATGTGGTCGAGATGGCAAATTTCATCTTCTACTTTTACGTTCTCTCAAACGAAATTTGAAAATGTTTGGAACTCCTGCAGTGTTACCAGTACAGTCTAGTAGTGTTACAGCAGTGATAGCCTAGTGGTGTGACTGTCGGACTGCCAAGTCATAGGTCTCGAGTTCGAACCCAAAGCACGCACCTCTGACTTTTCGGATTCATGTGCGTATTGTATAATTATACTTGCTCAAGAACGGTGAAGGAAAACATCGTGAGGGAACCGACATGCCTGAGATGTTTTTCGAAGGCATGTGAAGCCAAGTCAGAGGCCCATGGGCGGCATAAACTCTGACATCAGGTTAGTTACTAACCACACGACAAGAAAGAAGAGGCCAAACAAATATTTTGTTCCGTGCGGAAATCGAACCCACGACCCGTAGCGCAGAAGCCGATCGCTGAACCACTACACCAAACGTGTCGTCAAACGTAACGTGTATCTTACTATTATAATATAACCCCAAACTCTACCATTAGCTATAAACCTATGTACACAACAACCAACACCCTTCCAGGTTACACAGCGGCAACCAGGTTACTCAGCAACCACTAATTGACAGGCTCGGCAGTAAACTAAGCGAACATGCACCGATTTGCATGAACATGTCGCTGTAATGTACCTAGGTACCTAATGTTTGTTGCTGTCTGTGTGATTTGTATAATTAATACACGTATATGCAAGGGTCTTATTGGTACCCATGCACGCAAAATACAAGGGCATTCCTGGCGAAATTACTATGGTAGAGGATTTTTTTAAACGATTTGCTATTTTTGATGGTGACTTGCTTTTTCTATCAGTAAAATATCTCATAATCTAGGGTGTAAACAAAATCAAGTAATTCCTTCAAACCTCGTGATGTACTGCTGACATAGATTAACCCTGTAAGGGATAATGTTCGATTCAATAAAAAAAAAATACAAAAAGTATAGTTGTGTTCTTAACGTGAGGCATTTTAGCGCCCCGAATTAAATGACTGCGCGGCGAGCGATAGCCGGCAATTCGCTCAGGGCGCTAAAATGCCTTGCGTAAAGAACACAATCATGTTTAATTCTTGTAATGTTTTTTATTATTGAATCCAGATAGCGTTGATCTATGTCAGCAGTCCCTACATCACGAGGTTTCAAGGAATTACATGATTTCGTTTACACCCTGTATATTGACTGCCTTGTTGGTCTAGTAGTCGCAAGCGCCACTGCTGAGCGTGGGGTCCTAAATTCGATCCTCAGGTCGGGTAAAGTTTTTGGGATTTTCAGAAATTTCTCAGTAGCAGCCCGGTGTCTGGATTTGTACCCGGTTGATGGCAATAGGCTCTCCCCCTATTACATGGGACTTAAACATACAAATACTTATTCTGTGTGGGTATCGAACTTGCAACCCACAATGGAATGGAAACAGCTTTGTTTGTGAAATGTAACCCACATCTATTTAAAAAACTATCTGAGGTAAAGATAAATCCAATACGGACTCCATACATCAATCAATTGTGTCAAATAAAATGTAAAACCGCACTAATGCAAAAAAGTTTTTTTGGTATTGCTCCACTCATATATATATATATACACTGGCCTGCAAAAATAAGTATCACACTTTTAAAATTTCAATTTTTTCTAAACTATAGAAGTTAGAGATTTAAAATAAAAAACGTTTTATAGCAATTTTTATCAGCTTTCTTTGAAACTATAGTAACAAAGTTAAACTCTTTTTTGAGTCCTTTTTGTTTCGAAAATATATCTTGTGTACCTAAAAAGTTATTGCAATTTTAAAAGTGTGATACTTATTTTTGCAGGCCAGTATATATATAATAGAGTACCTAATATTATAAAAAATATGACTATAGTCAAATTTAAAAGGGCTCTAAACGAATTATTAATTATGAAAACTTATTACACGATTGACTTTTTTCTTAATGATGATTCACTAATTGACATACTGTTACTTTGATTGACATAATTACTGTGAACCTCTCATTGCCTTATTTTGTTTTATATTATTTTAATGCTCACATTTTTTTAATAAGTTATTATTTTATAGTTATATTTTTAGTAATGCCAATAATCTACAACTTATTTTTTATTTTGAATTGTAAACCTTTGCATGCCCATGTCACGGTAAAATATGGAGAACTTTATTATAAAAACACCTATGTACTATACCCATGTTTACAAAGAAATAAATGATTTGATTTGATTTGATTTGAACCCTTAGCTCAGAAAGCCAATCGCTCAACCATTGCGCCGATGAGGTTGTTATGGCACATACTACGTACAGTCACGTGTAATAATATATATACACATAGCGAACATAAAAAGCTAATTTCTTTAAGAGAATAGATTGTAATTAAGAACAATTCGAAACCATAATTCGCATGTATTTGTAGAAACTAATATGTGTGTAATATTTCATAATTCTAATAGATATTTTAGAAGCAAATCGCTTTTGAATTTCTCTATGTGTATACATATTATTACACGTGACTGTACCTCATAGGTACCGCCACTGGGGTTATGTAAGGGAATTAAAATAAACCCTTGATTTCAATTGTCAGACGGTTCTCTTTGCTTGGCTTTAGATGTGTGACAATGCTATTCGATTTCAAATGATCAATTACATAACATATGATCACGTAATCCCCGAAGGGTTGGGCAGAGGTGTACCTAGGTATAGTAACACCCTCATTTCGCTGTAATGTCTATGTCCTATCATCCCATGTAATAGGGGGCGAGCCTATTGCCATCAACCGGGCACGATTCCATGCTCCTGGCTGCTAGTGAGGAATTCCACGCGGAAAACCCAATAACTCTGCCCGACCTGGGAATCAAACCCAGGACCTAACGGACAGCAGTCGCGCTTGACACCAACGACCAACGAGCCAGTTCAAGATGATCAACTACAACCTTACTTATTTGTAAAACAAGTTGTAGATAACTTACCTAAGTTTTCTAATAGTTCAAACTGCACTTAAACTTGAAGTTTGAATAAGCAAGTAACCTCGTGTTTTGAAGCGAATCTCTTGCGCGCCGACCTGATCTCTCTGCCTAGCCTTTTCCCAAGTATGTTGGGGTCAAGTTTCCAGTATAACCAGATAAAAAAAAAAGCATTTATTTTTCCGCCCAAGCGGACGCACACGCATATTTAAAAATTTAAAATAAATATTTCTTAAAATTAATTACTTATTACTACAACAAAAGTTTGCACATTTTAAACATATTAACCTGGTAACCCAAACACAAAAAAAGTTTAAAAAAGTAGTTAAAATACAACAATCTATGGCTACTATTTATAGTCTATGGTGCACGGGTTACCTATGCGATATAGATAGATGCGGCTGGATACCAGTATTTTACAAGGAGCGACTGCCATTAGACCTCCGCGACCCAGTTACTGGGCAATGCCGATATCCTAAGGTTAGACCGGTTGTCAGACGTTCGGGCTTCTGACTAACTGTAACGAATGCTAAAGGTATTCGTATGACACCTGGGACCGACTGTTTATCGTGCTCTCCGAAGAACGGAGGGGTGTCGATGTGTAACGAACGATTACCCATCCACGGACTGACCGCGGCAAGCGCAGCTAATTAGCCACGAGCCCCCCTCTCTCTCACGAGGTGGCGAACTGTGATTGTCTTCTTCTTTTCGTGTGGTTAGTGACTAACCTGGTGTCAGAGTTTATGCCGCCCATGGAACTCTGACTTGGCTTCACATGCCGTCAAGAAATATCTCTCAGGCATGCCGGTTTCCTCACTATGTTTTCCTTCATCGTTTTTAAGCAAGTGATAATTATACAATACGCACATGAATCCGAAAAGTCAGAGGTGCGTAACTCGCGACATATGACTTAGCAGTCCGACGGTCACACCACTAGGCTATCACTGCTATGAAAATACTATTATTATAATAAGTAGTAGAAGAAAAAACATGGTGTTCACACAAATTAATACCAGAGACTAGTACTGTTTGTCGCTGTCTTTTCTTCACACAAATGCTGCTAATTAGTTTAATTTGAATGCTCCTTGTTAGTCGTGGTGCAAGTTAGAGAAATCTTCTTCTTCCTGCCCTTATCCCACACTAGGTGGGGTCGGCACAACATGTATATCATAAATCCATGTTGTTAGAGGTTTTGGCTTATTGTTTTATGACCGGCCGCCTGCCTGACATCAACCCTCCTTGGGAATACTCGTGCGCCGTCGCACTGGTGACCAAATGTGCTTGCTGATATTATGCACTGGGTCTCAAAATGATATGCTTGTCAATCTTATTGTCGACAACTAAGTAGACTGTGTTCTTCTTGGTGGGGTATACTTGAAGTTCCTCGACCCACTCATTCAGTTTTGCTAGGGACCTTGGTTCTGACACATTGTAAACTAATACAGCTCCGTGAGCGTCTCTGTAAAAACTTGAAACTTCTCGTACCTACTTCGTATTCGACATTGTTTACAATAGAAATAAATGACAATTTATACTAACAAATCAAGTCAAGGTGCAAGTTAGAGAAATAATCCTAATCTTTACATACTATTAAACAAAGTCGCTCCCGCTGTCTGTGCGCTTAGATCTTTTAGACTACGCAACGGATTTTAATGCAGTTTTCAGCAATAGATAGAGTGATTCAAGAGGAAGGTTTATATGCCCTACATTAGTATCTTGGGCATTCTTGGAAAAATATTAAGAAAAATTGAGAACGTCATTAGCATCATCCCAAAGTTAAGAATGCAGATGTTTAATACTATAATTATGATAATGAAAACTCAAACTATACCGCTGCCGTCAAGCAATAAGACAAGAATAAAAACAATCTGACAATACTATAACGTTAACAACCCGGGAGAAGAATGATTTGTTAGAATAATGTTAAAAAATTTCAAATATTCACCCATCTACATTGTACCCGTGCGAAGCTGGAGCGGGTCGCTAGTCCTATTATAAACGTCAAAGTTTGGATGTTTGTTAGTTTGTGAATTTGTATGTTTGTTAATCAATCACGCCTTAAGGGCTGAACAGATTTGGATAAAATTTGGCAAACAGGTAGACCATGACCTGGTTTACGATGTAGGATACTTACTTACACCCAAAGCGGCGGTCGCAGTGCTCAGCACGACGACCGCCGCTCGACCGTCTTGTCGATACTCGCGTCTGTGTGTGTGTGTGTCGTTTCGAACGTTTGTACGTAGTTTCCATACTGCTTTAGTTTATACAGGGTGTAAACAAAATCATATAATTCCTTCGTACCTCGTGATGTACTGCTGACATAGATTAACCAAGCGGGGCATAATTTGGATGCAACAAAAAAAATACAAGAAGTAAACGTGTGTTCTTAACGTGAGGCATTTTAGCGCCCATAACGAATTGTGCGGCTATCGCTTGCCGCGCGGTCATCACTAGAATGCCTCCCGTTAAGAACACATGTTTACTTCTTTTTATTTTTATTGTATCCAATAGTTTCCCTTGCAAGTTTAATCTATGTCGGCAGTACATCACGAGGTTTGAAGGAATTACATGATTTCGTTTACACCCTGTATATTTACTGTGCTAGTGCTGTGTGCTGCGTACCTAGTGTGTTGTGTCTTTAGTATTGGGTACATATCTATTGAGTTTATTGTTTTTTTTTTATTTGAAATGGGTTTGCTCTTGACTCTAGTCTAGGTTCGAGGAGACAGAGACAAAGTCTACGATGGAGTGAGCTTACCCAGAAGAAGCCTATTAACTCTAACTTTGAAGAAATTCAGTTTGAATGCGTTCGGGAACACAGACGCAAGTAGTGAGTTCCACTCTTTTTGCAGTGCGCATTATGAAGGATGTCTATATGGGTTTCTAGAGTAAAATCGCTATTAGCTTCTAAATTAAACACTTTCTAGAAACACCTGGCGAGTACAGTTCAGTACAATAGTAATAATTGTGGTACAACTTCAGCTCTGTCGACACTCTTCTACTAGCTGTATACAGCATCCTTGTTCTTCTTAATAATAGCTCTGGTTTTTATGAATGTAAGGACATTATAAGAAAGGCTCATGTTCTTATATTATTTTTGTTAGATAGTACAAGCCCCGGATAACCGTCCGTTCACACACCGGATCCGTTTTAACGGATCCGTCGGTACTGAATGTGTTGTTCACGTCGGTACCTACGGATTCGATGGAAAATGGATCCGCGACCACACAATGGATCTGTTTTAATGAATGGCATATGAATCATGACTTTTATGGGAAATATGGATTATAGCAATAAGCCATAGTTTATTTTTAAATATGCCTGTTCAGAAGAACGAAAGGAGAATGCTCTTCTCTACTCTTGCCAAGTTACGTGTCGACTATAACTGATTAGATTATTATCTACAAAAAATAAACACATCCCAGACAAAATAAAGAAAGAAAGAAAGAAAGAAAATTATTTATTTTGGACTCACACAGGCAGTTACAAAAACAAAAACAATATTTACAAAAAAAAAGAAAGGATAAGAATTTATACTACCTGCACGAGGCCAAAAAGGGCTCCTATCTCAGCATAATGCTGCGACATTTAAAAAAAAAAACAAAATGTCGCAACGCTGGTTTTCAGATAGGACCATAGTGATGCCACGGGCAATAACGACACAAATAAATAAATAAACATGTTACGTAAATATTATATTAGAATACTACTAAATAAAAGCAATAAATAGTTTATTATAAACTTAGTGTTACGTGTGTGTGTGAAATAGTCAATAAAATTATAATTATAAATAGATCGCAATATCAGCATTACAATATTTTTTTTCTTAACCCAATCAAGGGCGTTTCTCCAACAAATGCTGTAATTATTCTAGCCCCGTACACAGCACTAAACGGACACACGAACGCTTTTAGCTAACCATGTTGCCCGTCTGATTCGTGCCGTTAGAAAATAGGAGTAAGCATACCTCTAAGTCTTGAAGTCGTGGTAGGATGGGATTTAAGTGGATTTTTTTAGATAAGGCCTAGATAGTGGATAATTATACACTGTTTAATTCGACTTTTCTATATAAATGAAAATGAATCGCCAAATGTGTTGCTAAGCGCAAAACTTGAGAACGGCTCGACCAACTCGGCTATTTTTTTTATATATTCCTTAAGGCACAAGGAAGGTTTTTAGGGAGAGAAAAAACATAAAAATCGAGTGAAAAATAGTAAAAACAACACTTTTCTTTTCCCGCTACAGGCCAATAACTTTTGACAGAACGAAGTCTGTCCGGGCAGCTAGTTTTTAATATTTTGCTATCAACATTATTTTGTTTTTTTTTTTGTTTATTATTGACTTGGTCGCGATTGAATTTAGTCTCAACTGATGGTAAGCGCAGACATGGAGCACACGAATCTAACGAACAGAGATATAGAGGGATTCTCCTATACCCCTCTGGCTCTCACATACACACGACGGAACACAGTAAACTGCTTGGTTTAATGTGAGACTTTAACGTGAGAGTGGTAGCTAGTCAGGCGGACCGTATAGATCCCACTAACAAGCGTGCTGTGTTTTGTTTAATCTTTTAGCCGCCACGAGTTCCTTCAAAAAAATGTGCCTCCAGCGCCGGACACTCCAGAATAAAAATACACATGCATATTTTTATGATACTAGGTAGGTACTAAAGAATTTGATTGTTTTTCTTAATTGAATTCAGTGGGTTATTTTTGAAAGCTAGAATACAAAATGATTCGTAAGTAGATTCTGTTATATTTTGATTAATATTTTTTACAAATTTTAATACATTTTCGAAACACACGGCTTTTATACCTATAGTCGTTTATATACTGCTGCGGCGCTAGGGACACAAAAGCTCGCTGTCGGATATAGCCGACTCCGGCGGTTAAAAGGTTAATCTAACAACACGCGTCTATTCCCAGTATGCGGTAAAGAAGTTTTATATTCTTACCCGTCCCCACACAGGACACACATGGTTTATACTGTGGCGACATCTATCACGTCATATGCGAACTACGCAGCACCACGAATGTCTAGCAGACTACAGCGACAACAATGACAGCTGTCAAATGAAATGTCACAAATCCTGTATCGTGGTAACAAGATCTGACACGGAGTTAGTATATATACAACTTCCCAACATCAACCGGAGGGCAGTGGCCCGCCAGGCCTAAGACCCGCCTGGTTGGAGGATCTCCCTTTTCATAGGAGGAACACCATACCTCATCATCATCATAATCATCAGCCTATAATGTTCCCATTGCTGGGACACAGGCCTCCTCTCTGTGAGAGGGAATGGGCCGTAATCCACCACGCGGGCCCAGTGCGGGTTGGTAGATGAGACATGACTTCGAATTTTTTGGTTCTAATACATGCCGGATACCTCAAAAAAAAATGCTATTCCGGTGGCATCAAAAAGATTGTCCCGCAACCTCATTAGATTTAAAAGGGGCGACATCCAGAAGATTATTGGAATCTTAACAGGACACTGTCCCCTAAACAAGCACCTATTTACCATAGGTGTAACAGACAGTCCCCTGTGCAGAGTATGCATGGAGACAGAAGAAACGCCGCTGCACGTGCTTATGGAATGCAGGAGCGAAGCCGAGCAACGGGCACGGACTCTCCAATCTCCAGCATCGCTCCCAGAGGCATGCAGCAGCCTGAGGAGGCTGCTAACCTTCTGGGACGACCTGGGTTGGTTGGAGTAGGAAGGTAAGACTAAACACGCACAATGGCCCAATCAAGAGGCTAAGTGCGGATACAGCCCAGGTAAACTAACTAACTAACTATGCCGGTTTCCTCACGATGTTTTCCTTCACCGTTTTGAGAGCAGTGGTGATGAAATAAATTACACAAAGTAATGCGCCTGGCTGGGTTCGAGCTAACGACACACGACTCGTAAGTCGGGGCCGTTACCACTGGGCCACCACTGCTCTCACCATACCTCATTCCCCTACAATATCTAGGTATAAACGATGGGTTAGGGCGTCTTGTGATTCAATGGTATAACGAATTTTGTTGTGTAAAATATGTATACTTTATTTACTGATATTATGATACGAGCCAGGTCTATCGATTATGTCTAATATTTTCCAAAATGATAAATTAACTATAAACATACTTATTTGCAAAGAATCGATCAATCATCATGATATCATGCATAATATGTGCACTTATGATACTAAACTTGGCTCATCTTTCAAACTTCTGAAGCAAATATCGCTTTAAGAAACTTTTTTACGAATCACCCTTCATAATAACTATTTCGATCCAAACTGTAGGTAATATTTTATGTGAGCGATCATAGAGAAAGAATTGTTAAATATAAAAAGTGAATTTGAATTTTGAATAAAATGCCATGAATATTTTCAAACTGGCAGCACGATCACAAAAAAATGCAATTTTATTTTTAATCCATAAACAATTTATATCTAGGTACGTATTCCGTTCCGCTCAATCAACCCTTCAACGGCGGCGGGGTCACATCGACCAACTAACAAATGATGTACGAATTAATTATTAACATATCAACATTGAAATTTTAATTTCAGATACGACACCGCTCTGCGGTCAGTTGTTGCTGCCACGATTTACAGATAATTAACCCTCGCTGGCCGAAAGCACTGGACGATGATATATTTAAAAACGTGTCGAATGCAGTTGATTGATTAATTTCGTGTGGCCGTTGTTTGGTTTAATTTATTATCTCGTGATGTAATGCTGAACATGAAAGAATAGGCGGATGTTTTTGTGTTTGTGTTGTTAAAATGATTTTTCATTATCTGATAAAAACGAACGCCGATAATTTAACAATAGTCCGTGGGCAATTATCTCGTTGTTTGTTTATGCACATGAATATTTATTATAATTACGTCGTGCTTAAAAACGAAGCGAATTTTAACCACAATTTTCAATTGGAAATTCACATCACCTTTTACCAAAGTGTTGTATGACACGTAAAACAAAACACCCTGAAAATATTACAAGCAAAATGTTCCGGGAGCGAGTGCATTAACCAAATTCGTCGGCAATATCTCGCTAAGTGGCCTATCTATCCGAATATCCGCATAGAGGCTTGCCGTACTGCGCTCATAATAACCCTTAGTCGGGATAACCGCCCCGCTCTCAGTACGGTCCGTGCTATGAATGAGAGTGCGGATATTCGAGATTTTCGATGAGCTAATAGCTGTTGTGGCATTTATTCGCATATATTAAATATTTTCTCATTCATCTCTAACACAAAATTATAATAGTGATTCCATCGCATTCAACAAATATTTAGCTTATATCCTTAAATTCTTCTGCACACATGAATTATCTACAACAAAGCAATTCAAAATACTTTGAATTACACTAAAGTAAAAATATTTTACCTTAACCAATAAACGTAGATTTATAAAACCCTTTTTTCAAGTCTCAAAACAAGCACCTATTTTTCCCGAACAGCCAACAGACTCGTCCAACCACACCGCGGCATGTTTCACGCCCGCACGCTTTCAATTTGCATTAAGGGTTTATCAGTTTTAATGTGAACACTAAAAGTTGTGCGCCGTCACCGCTGGGGCCTCCTCGTCCGCCGTTCGCGTTTACGGGTTGAAATTTTAAGTTGCTTTGAAAATGCCTTTTAAAGAAGATGGATTGCTCTTTACATTAAGATTTTTACGTAAATAGTTTTATATGTTGGAGGAATTTTGTATTTTAATATGGTTTTAATGGTTTGGCGTTTTAGTCGAATACTTCTTGGTAAGATTGGACAAATTTTTAAACTGAAATTGATAATGATATTTGTGTTTAAATAAGTTCTTTTTTCGTGAATATTTCGGAATTATCGCTGTGTAATTTGTTAGACATTTACTACGTTTTGATGACGGTTCCAATAAAACAACGACCACACATGTTAACATCTTTATTGGCATCCATAAACTTGAATACTACCAAATTAAGCAACAAAACTACAAAGCAGTAAAATATTATTATATTCAAAACAGTGAATAAGCGAAACTTATTCACGAAACAGCGGGCATTCTGCGAAAATTATATTGCGTTACAATTGCATTAGCGTGCTCGCATTCGCCAGCCGAGTGGCACCCAACGTGGGACTGTTTTAATTGCACTTTTTGTCCGCCCCGTGTAATTACCCACCTCGGGAAAGCCCGGGAAGTGTATGACGATGTTAATGTGCCGCCTGGTAACCCGACTACAGCACAATAAACATTGCACCGTTTTGTGACTTTTATACCCAATGCTGCAGTTGGAGGGTTATGTTTGAATTTGATTATGTTTAGAATGTGGTGTGTGATTAAGAAAGTTGCAAAGTAACATAACATCACGCCTGTATTCCTCGAAGGGTTAGCAGAAGTGTACAGTAACACCCTTATTTCGCCGTTATGTTTAAGTTCTATATAATAGGAAGCGAGCCTATTGCCATCAACGGGACACAAAGCCAAATTCCAGGCTGCTACTGAGGAATTCCACACGGAAAAACCCAATAACATTGCCCGACCTGGGAATCGAACCCACATGATCAGCAGTCACACTTGCCACCACTAGACCAACGAGGCAGTATGTTTTTGAGTTTAATAGGTTTCTAAGTTAATTTATTTATGAAGCCATTGTATCATACATTGAGATATTTGATTGAGTATTCGTACGGTCGCATCGGATGGTCGTCCGATCGCGATTCGACGATGCTAGAGGGTTCGTGTATGTTTTAGCCAATAACTATGTGGGGTACATACCTTCACCATTATAAAAGATATACAACAGAATCTTATCATTACAGTTGTAGCTAATATCAGTATGTCAGGATTGGGAGCATGGTAAATAAAGTAAATGAAACCAACATAGACTCTCCACCACTGAGAGTACTTTTAATGAGGTTAGTGATTAGTTACATAAGCTAGTTCACAATATATCACAATATAATAATTAACACAAGATCAGAAAATGAGGACAAGCAAACCAGATATAAAAGGTCAGACTTCGTCCTCTGCTTCGTCGAATGACCACTGTTTTTATAACTTCGGGTACGTTGATTAATCTTGACGGTTACCCTCCTATGTCTACATTGTCCAGTGTTACCAGTTACCGATAACACCATACCATTTATTTATTCATGTTATAAACTTACACAACACAACGCATTTATATACAAACTACATAGCCAAGGTTAACACGAAGTAGGAACTCTTTCCTCCGCAAAACTACATAGCCAAGGTTAACACGAAGTAAGAACTCTTTCCTCCGCAAAACTACATAGCCAAGGTTAACACGAAGTAGGAACTCTTTCCTCCGCAAAACTACATAGCCAAGGTTAACACGAAGTAGGAACTCTTTCCTCCGCAAAACTACATAGCCAAGGTTAACACGAAGTAAGAACTCTTTCCTCCGCAAAACTACATAGCCAAGGTTAACACGAAGTAGGAACTCTTTCCTCCGCAAAACTACATAGCCAAGGTTAACACGAAGTAGGAACTCTTTCCTCCGCAAAACAGAACAAGAAGAATTCATAACTTGAGCCCCTTGTCATGTACCTATGGCCGTCACTAATATCCAGCAAAATAGAATTATATAATAATGTTACTTATGTGAATAGATGTTATGTATGTATAACTACACGGCATATCAAAAAGCTTAACACAACATAATCAGTGCATTCGGAAAACCTTTCTTCTTATTCATAATAGGAACATATTTTACTATAGGTAATAATATTATAACAAAATGTTCTCTGTCTCGCACAAATTGATTATTATATTGGGTCATAATCAGAAGTAATTTCAATTCCATTATTTTGTGGAATATTTGTTTGTGTAGTATGTACAATGCAACATCAGCAAACTTGGCGGCTGACCACCGATAACGCTGAAATCGGTTGCACACACACGGCTTACGAAGTCAGCGGTGTCTGGCCTTGAAACAGGATCTGTGCTCTTTGTGCAGTGGCCTTTTGTGACACCCACGGGTAGGGAAAGGGTGGCATACCTATTATTTGTCGAGAACCACACGAAACACTTTTCACATCTTAGAACATGTCCTAATTAGGCTTCAAAATCATCAGTGACAAGTGGGCGGGGTGGTTTGAAAGATGTTCAAAGCATTTGTTGTCCATGTATTATCGCCAACTTTGCTCATAGTACCTTGTTTAATAATAATAATAATAAGATTTATTATCTCCCACAAAGTACAATTATAATATAGAGGTGTTACAAATATTGGAGGTACATAGGTTTGTGGGAGTCAGGAATTCAAACTAGGATACCCTGTGCTATGGACTCCTGGCCCCCCTCGCCGAGATTGGGATATGGCAATTTTAGAGCGAATGACATGTCATTGAAGGACTATTGTAAGGAATAACAATAAAAAAAGTACTAATGAAATCAAATCAAAAAATAAAAATAAAAATGCGTATGAGTGTTTGTAAGTGTATAAGTGTGAAGTGGAAAGTGTTGTATGTGGTGTGGTGTTAAGTGTGTGTGTATGTGTGAAAGAGAAAGAGTATGATAGTGTAGTGTGTGTGTGCGTATAAGGCCATCCTTGTATATACAAATGTGTGCGTGAGGGGGTGGCAGTATGTAGTTATGGAAAAACGCTAGACTAGGATAAGATAGTAAGCAGTTTTTCAGTTTGTTCATAATCAAGTTCTAAAAGCCACTGTGTGAGCTTCTTTTTACATTCTACCCTAGAAAGATTAACAATGTCAAGAACCTTGTTGATTTTATTATACAGTCTGCTTGATCTGAAATTGTAGAAATTATTTGCAAAAGATGTTTTTACCGGAGTTGTTTCACAGACTTCATAGAATCGTCTAGTATTAACCTTCTGGGTAGCCATAGAAACGTCTATAGAGGAATGTTTTTTTATAACCGTTTGTAGTATATAAAGTTGCCTGATTGATAATACCTTTGCTTCGTCATAGAGGGTTGTTGTAGCGTATAAACGTGGTTTGCAGAGAGCAACTTTTAGGAGAAGTCGTTGAGCTCTTTCGACGTTTAGGACATTCGTTTTATACGAGCCGCCCCAGGTGGAGATACCATACGATAAGATTGATTGACAAAGGGATTCGTACACATTTTTAATCAGTTTCCAACTTGCAACATGCCTAAGATTTTTAAATATATGAACGAGCTTTCTAGTTTTCTGGACCAGATGTGCAATGTGTTGTTTGAAAGATAAGTTTTTATCAATCATAATGCCTAAGTATTTTATTGATTCTGTTTTTAATATCATTGGGCACATGGTACAGTTGGTGTTTACAGGATTACATGTGTGTGCATAAACATAGAAATTATTAGTGTTTGATGTTACATTATGTATTGTAAACTCTATATATTTAGTTTTGGTGGCATTTAAGGTCAGTTTGTTGAGAGCAAGCCAGTGAGTTACAATATTGAACCCTTCTTGGGCAGCAACATAAGTTTCGTCCCATGAGTCACCATAAAATGTTAAGGTAGTGTCGTCGGCGTAAGACATTACATGACAGTTTCTAATGTTTAGCTGGCAAAGGTCATTGATATAGCAAAGGAAGAGGGGGGGGCCTAAGATACTGCCTTGCGGGATTCCAATATTAATCGGTCTCTCTTCACTCAGCGTATTGCCTATCCGAACTGATTGATAACGATCTTGTAAATAGTTCTGGAATATTTTTAATTGTGTGTCCCTTATTCCCATATGTTCTAGTTTGGAAATTAATATACGTGGGCACACAGTATCAAAAGCTTTCTGAAGGTCCAGAAAGATAGTCAAGCATTTTTTTCTATTATCTAATTTACTTACTATGAATTCAGTGAAAGTATGAATACAATCAGTTGTGGATTTTCCCTTTCTGAAGCCATACTGGTTAGGTGATAAGACGTTTTTATCTTCTAAGAATTTTACAAATCTGTTATTAATAATCCTTTCAAATACCTTTGAAATAGAGGTGAGCAACGAAATTGGCCGATAGTTAGCCACTTCTTCCTTGCTACCGCTCTTAAAAATGGGGATAACTATTGTTTTTTTAAGGGATTCTGGAAAAATGCCTTCTGCTAAACATCGATTCAGGATGTAAGTGAGGGGAGGGACTATATATTTTTTTAAATTTTTAAGGACTGTTGACATTATATTGTCCCACCCCGCTCCACAATCTGAGCGAAGGTTGCTGATTATACCTTCTACTTCCTCTTCAGACGTCTCCAAAAGCACAAAAGAGTTACAAGAGGACTTGACATTTGCCGCGTTTGTTGGGAGTGGAGAAAGACCAGTTGGAATTCTACTTTTCAACTCCATGCCCACACTTGCAAAATAGGAATTTACTGCGTTAATTGAATCTTGTGGGGATGTTTTAGTATGTAGAAGTTCCAAAGGTGGTGCGTTAGATTTTTTCAGATTTGTAATAGTTTTAATAGCGGACCACAGTTTTTTGTTGTCACTTCCAGCCGAATCAAGTATATTCCTGTCATACTGTCTCTTACATTTTTTTATTATGTCATTACAAAAATTTCTATATCTTTTGTATGATATTTTTAAGACATTATTGTCAGGATTGTATTTTAGCTTGTAATGCATTCTGTCTCTTGTTCTAATGCACCTCAGGAGGCCAGGAGTAATCCACGGTTTTATGGTAATTTTATTTCTAGGAATTTTGATGTTTATTGTATTGTTTATTACAATTTTTTGTAAGTTTTGTATAAAATAAATCATGAGGTCATTAGGATTTATGCTATTATCGTACACACTATTAAAATCAATATTTTGGCAGTCATTTTTCAGATTTTCAAAGTCAATTTTGTTCACAAATTTATCTTTGTGGATTTGTCCACTTAAGCTCAAACAAAAAAGAGTAGCTTCGTGGTCAGTAACTGCAGATTGAAGAATAAATGTAATAGAAGAAGCTTTAGTTTTAGTTACCACATGGTCCAGACAGCTAGATCCTCTAGTTGGCTCGTAATGTGCAGGTATCAAACCAGAGAAAGAAAGTAGGTCAAGATAGCTCGATGTAGTTACATTTGAATCCTTGATATTTATATTTATGTCACCCATTAAAATTATATTTTTGAAACTGGATAGTTTTAATAACAGTTCATGTAAAGAGCATAAAAAATTATCTAATGTGTGAAAGCTAGGCGGTCTGTATATTGCAATTATGGCAGTCTTTTTATTTATTTTGATAAGTAGGCAGTTCGCTTCCAAGATATCTGGTTCTTCTATATTGTAGTTAATGTCGTTATTCATGTAAACGACTACGCCGTCATTTTGGTTATAGTATCGTGTAGTTGAAAAGCTAGAGTAGCCAGGTATAAGTGGTAAGTTATTTACGGACGAGAGCCAACATTCAGACAGAATTATAACATCACAACTCAACCGTATTCGTTTTAGTAATGTATTTAGGCTAAGATAATTTTTGTTAATACTTCTAATATTTTGTTGCAAAATTTTAAAAAATGTATTTGGTTTTGTTATGTTAGCTTTGCAAGATTCAGGTTCACATCTGTACAATTTCGTCAAAACTAAATTTTCTAAAATGTCTATATTGTTTAGATCAGCGAATGTTGTTTACAGAAAATAGTTGGTGTATGAGTTTGTGATTGCGTGGTGATTGTATGATGAGCATTTTTAGTTTTGAGTGTGTGAAGAATGACATTGGGATTCTCATGCGTATTAGTGTAATATGATGTTATAATGTAATGTGAGTAACTGTAATTAGGTGTGAAGTGTGTATAGTCGTGTGGATATGAGTATGAGTAGTTACAAAGTTCAGTTAAAAAAACAATTATAAAATGCCAAAAAAATAAAATGGAAAAAGTTTTAAAAATACAACACGGATAGTATAGTCACATTTTCGGTACCAGTTTTTCCAGATCGGCTTCACATTTAATTATAAATGATTTTTCTGGTTCACTTTTCCGCAAGAAAACTCTACCAGCTGAGGTCCAACAGTATGCATAGTTATGCTCTTTTGCGAATTTCCTAGCTAAGTAGAAAAGGTGTTGAGCTTGAGGAGGCAAGAAGTCCGACACATAGATGGGTGTGGCAGGGCCGTCAATATTTAGGTGTACAGAGCTGAGCTTGTTCTGCTTGTTATTTGTGTTGAAATTTCTCGATTTCTTAATAATGGTTTCTTTAGTGGCAGTGCTAGCTAATTCGACAATAATTTTTGAAGCTTTGTCCTTCCTGCTCATGCAATAGACCTCTTTAATTTCAGATCTTTGGAGAGGCGCGCCAACAGCATTGGCTGTCTTTAACACAAACAAACTGAGCTCTTCTTCACTTTCCTTTAGAGATAAAGGGATATTTTTAATTTCCAGTTTTTTGGTATACAGCATTCGCTCCAAGCTGTCAACTCTTTCCTCAAGTTGGTGAATATACTTGCGGTCCGTTTTCTTTTCAGATTCTAACAGGTCCAGTTTGCTGCGCATCTCCTCATATTGGTTAGATACAAAGGTCATGGAATCTTTAATTTCGGAATTTTGTTTTAACAACTCCGTCATTAATTGATGCAATACACTTAACGAAGCATCTGTTTTGTTACTACGTGATTCAGAGTTTCTGCAGTGAGAATCGAACAATTTTTGCATATCATTCATAAAGCGCTCGTTTTCGTCGTCATGTTTACGCTTTCTTATAGTAACATATTCATTGGATTGAATATCAGTTAAATTTGGTGCCGACCCACTTTGGGACATTTTTTGTATTTGCAATGTGGTAGGTAGCACATGCGATTCCACGATTATGGGTGTTGACGGAGGTGTTCGCGTCTGGGTATCATTTTTTGTTGGGTTGCCAACCTGCAGTAAGTTCGGTTCAACCTGGGGTATTATAGGACTTGTGGAATGAGGTGTTGATGGAGGTGTACGACGTAGCATCGTTTTAAAAACTATTGCTCTTTTTGTCCACTAAACGTTATAGATATCCCAAAAAGTTTTGCAGTTTGCGGGGCCCGAACTGTCGACTCCACGCTGCGACGATTAAGGGCGAGCGGCTTACGCCACTAGACCACTTAAGTTAATGCAAGTGATGCGAATTTGGCGATCCTTTACCGATATTAATACGGTCTCAAACGTGTGTCACTGCTCCGTCCAAAGGTCGTTTACCACGGCACAGAGACAAAGCAATTTATAACGTTCACTTAATAACTTTGATATGTTTTTGCTTATTTCTCCGGCAATAGTGTATGCACTGATTTGGTCTTTTCACTGTGTGTTGATACTCATCACACATCAATCATGAATGTTTAGAGGCATCGTGTGTTTTTCTTATGAATCTCATTGTGCTCTTTGTATCATTTTATTGTATGTAAACTGTAGACAGATATAGAATGAACGGAAGAGACTTTGTCGTGATTTTTCAAATAGATTTTACAAACCAATTTTGACGACACGTTTGACGCAGTGGCTAAGCGATTGGCTTTCTGCGCTACGAGTCGCGGGTTTTATTCCCGCACGGAACAAATATGTGTATGACCTACAAATAGTTATGCCGGGTCTGGGCGTTAGTGTATATGAAGATTTATGTCTGTAAACGCACGGTCCACGATACAGTAGATATCCTAGTGTGGGGCACGGTTTAAGAAAAAATAAAAAATATAGTCCCAGTTTTTGAGGAGGCCTGGATGTAGTACAATAAGTTCTGACAGAAAAATCGACCTTGACCAGCCCGCATTGGATTTTGACCTTAGTGGTCGCAACTCGCAAGCTAAAGTGTACTGTCCTGGGTTCAATTCACAGTTCACGCAAAGTGTTATTTCGGTTCTTCCGTTAGAAAAGCCCTCAGTCCGGAATTGTACCTTATAAATTTCAATAGATTCGCCTCTATTAGATCAGTCTAAGGGCCAAGCCACATCTGATGGAAAATACGCCGCCGATCTTCCGTTACGTAATTTACTCGAGGAATTTTAGTAACGCATCTTCGGTCAAAAGTGTATGGTGTGAGACGTTTATATGAAATACTAGCGGTTCGTCCCGGCTTCGCACGGGTGGACATTTTTTCCGTTTTTGCAACCTTTTTCATTTATGCTCCGCTCCTATTGGTTATAGTGTGATGTTATATAGCCTATAACCTTCCTCGATAAAGGATGACTCACGCTAGACCGTGTCGTGGTGTCGGGTCCGAGCCGAGTGTCGGCCGTAGGACGGTCAACTAATGTTACATATATTTTGTATGGATATATGTAATAGCTGTGTACTCACGGCTCTGCCCGTAGCCTATGTTACTCAGTGATAATGTAGCTTACTAACGGTAAAAGAATTTTTGAAATCGGTCCAGTAGTTTTTACGTTTATTCGTTACATACAAAAATACAAATCTTTCCTCTTTATAATATTAGTATAGATATACTCGGCTCGGACTCGACACGGTCTAGCGTGAGTTATCCTTAAATGGACTATCCAACACAAAAATATTTTTTCATTTCCAACGAGTAGTTCCTGAGATTAGCGCGTTCAAACAAACAAACTCTTCAACTTTATAATATTGATATAGATATGTATCCGGCGGAAGATCGGCGACGTATCTTTCGTGAGATGTGGCTCGGCCCTAAATACCGGCTTCGGTGAATTGTATGTGTACAAAAGTACATTCCCGCCTTCCTCTGCATTACCTGTTAGAAATCATGACCATAGAGATATTAAGTAGAGTTAGTTAGCTCTCTAAAAATAATATCATCCAGCATCTCTACATCTTAGTTCAACAGAATGTGTCGGGTATTACGTTAGAATGTTCAACGGTTTCATGTTATTGTGGAAGCAAATCCTTTGCTCTGTCCCCATCTGTGAGCCTGTAGGCACAATAGATACTTTAATACTGAAAGTTTATGCGGGGCGCACACACGAGACTTTTACCGGCGATTGGCGATTTACCGCGTTATCGCGACCACGGTACGTGCAGCGTGGCGTTGTATAGGAAATGAGTGAGCACGCTTACCTTGTTCGACGCGATTCCACTAGCCGCGGTCGTGATTTCGTGGTCATAGTCGCTTTTTGGAAGTACGATGTAATAAATGAACTCTGAATCCAGCACAATTGGCATGTTAAGCACGATTTGTTGCTGTGAAATACTTCATTTGTTTCCCAGAATGCTGGGAGTTGACAATATATGATGTCTGAGGGTACATCGAAGTAGACACGAAAACATGTGATTTTTATACTGAGAATAAATGGCACATGCGAATAATTTTTAACTTTTCCGAGTTACCGTATAAGAGGTTTTGACATAATCGGCAAGTAATCTATTAAAGTCTGCGCGAATTCTACGTGCGTTTGTTCAAATTGTCAGCATCACGCATGGCATGGCAATAGCAGTGATATCCTAGAGGTGTAACCGTCGGACTGCCATAGGTCTCGAGTTCGAACCCAAGGCACGCACCTCTGACTTATCGGATTCATGTGCGTATTGTTTATTATCACTTGCTTAATAACGGTGAAGGAAAACATCGTGAGGAAACCGGCATGCCTGAGAGATATTTCTCGACGGCATGTGAAGCCATGTCTGAGGCCCATGGGCGGCATAAAAACTGACACCAGGTTAGTCACTAACCACACGAAAAGAAGAAGACGCATGGCAAAACTCGATTCATTCGCGAAAACACCAGTTGACAAAAGTTATACTTGTGAATAATCCTTGATTGGAAACGCTAACGTTTTTTAAAGTATAGTGTGCGCCTTTTGTTAGAGGTAAAACACGGCTTATGATATTATGAGTGTAGATGTGTATTTTGTTTGAGATACAATGGTGGTGGATTAGTACTGTGTTTAGGATTAACTGTTGTTGCCATGTGGTTTCTGATTTTGTGGTAGTCTTTTTGGAAGATGTACATATCTTATATCGTAATATTTATAAGTGGCAATTAAGCAGTGCCTACCTCATAAGATTTAATTAAGTTATCCATCTTTAACTATTACTATAAATAAAATAAGCGTGTATGGCTATGATTTCTTTTGGCCAGAATCGTATTGAAATGGGCTTAAGTGTACAGTTGAAAGGCGACATCGCTAGCATGTATACCTAGTCCGAAAACCAATGCACACCACTGGTACTATTCCGGGTATTCATTTCAACTGCGTCATCGTTATTCTGCATGCACTGTATACATTATTAATGTACATCAATATCGTCATTACTGGGGCTCTTTAGCTTAACGTGGTAAAAGCTGTTTAGGGTGCTACCTTAGTGTATAAGCGAGCGAGGGAATTATTGGAATCAAAGGATTTTTCTTCCAGTTTATTTTTTATTTTTAAGTCTTATACGCTTGTTGACTGCCTTGTTGGTCTAGTGGACGCAAGCGCGAATGCTGAGCATGAGGTCCTGGGTTCGATCTCCAGGTCCGGCAAAGTGTTATTGGGTTTTTCCATTAGGAATTTCTCAGTAGCAGTTCATGGCAATAGACTCGCCCTATATTACATGGGACTTAAACATAACTGGCGAAACGAGGGTGTACTAAAAACACCTCTGCCGAACCCTTCGGGGAATATGAGGCGTGATTTTATGTTATTTTTATACGCTTGTTAGATTCAGCAATGGACATTTGTGTTATCAGAACTTCTTGGTAATTGATATTGATACTACTGACGACCGACATTGTTTCAATAATTAGGTACTTTGTGAGAACGTATTCCCGGGTGGTTTCCCAGGGCGCACATCTACGTTATGCATCTGCAACTGAAAGAAAGAAAGAAGAAAGAAGGAACATTATTTATTTTGGACTCACACAGGCAGTTACAAAAACAATATTTACAAAAAAAAAGAGAAAGGATAAGAATTATTTATACTACCTGCACGAGGCCAAAAAGGGCTCCTATCTCAGCATAATGTAGCGACATTTAAAAAAAAACAAAATGTCGCAACGCTAGTTTTCAGATAGGACCAAAAGTGATGCCACGGGCAATAACGACACAAATAAATAAATAAACATGTTACGTAAATATTATATTAGAATACTACTAAATAAAAGCAATAAATAGTTTATTATAAACTGCAGAAGACTTAGGTAATATCATGGATAAGTGGTAAGGAATATAAAGCCTGCATCTAATCGGCCCTGCATAAAGTCACTCCGTTCATTCTGCGTAGCTTTTTTTTCCTAATTGTGTTGGGACCAGCTTCCAGTCTAACCAGATGCGGCTGAATACCAGTATTTTACACGGAGCGACTGCTATCAAACCTCCGCAACCCATTTACTAGGCCATGTCGATATTCGAAAGTTAGACCAGTTGTCAGACTTTCGGGCTTCTGACTACCCGTGATGATTGTCATGGGTATTCGTATGACACCTGGGACCTTCGGTTTAATGTGCTCTCCGAGGCACGGAGGAGTCTTGATGTGTAACGAATGGTCACCCATCCACGAACTGACCGCGGCAAGCATTGCTTAACCTCACAAATCGTATGATCTACGCGGTCGTTAATAAGCCACGAGCCCCTCTGTATAGTCACTCCGTGTTTGTAAATGCGTATGTAGTTATCCTAGAAGAATTAATTAAAAATAATTAGTAACCCAACAACACTCACTTTGCCTCCCAACACACGCGCACACAGTCTTCTTCTTCTTTTGGTGAGGTTAGTGACTAACCTGGTGTCAGAGTTTATGCCGCCCATGGGCCTCTGACTTGGGTTCACATGCTGTCGAGAAATATCTCTCACGCATGCCGGTTTCCTCACGATGTTTTCCTTCACCGTTTTTAAGAAGTGTTAATTATACAATACGCACATGAATCCGAAAAATCAGAGGTGCGTGCTTCGGGTTCGAACTCGAGACCTATGACTTGGCAGTCCGACGGTCACACCACAAGGTTACATCCACATTTTCCTTTACACCCAAACCGCTCATTTCCCCGCTCCCCGCTCGCACCATGTCCTCACATCGCCAATCCCCACGCGTTGCCGATAAATAATCCGCGCTCGCCCATTACACACGCTGTACATCGCTTTCCGATAATTTATACCCCAGGAGTTACCTTAATATGGAGCATGAGAGGTTTTATTTTACGAAGCAGTGGAGAATTTTAGGAGATTCTTAGCGTGTCTTGTATCGGTACCTACAACCTTTACGAGAAGAACTCGTGCTGTGGTGAAGAGATTACTCAGTCAGCAAGGTTGGTAGTGCGGCTGATTGCCAAGGGTGCGCCAGCCGAGTCTGGCGCCCATGTGCTTGTTTGGTCCCCGGGGTGGTCACGGCGTGCCATGTGTTCTGGTGCACCGGCGATGTGGGGTGCTCCCTGCGCCTCTCAGGAGGCCATGTGGGCCCCACAGTGGAGAGGTCCACCAGCAGTTGGTGGATCAAGACCTGCCGGGATTGCGGTGCATGCTTAGGCGAATCCCGCGACCCCGGCCGACGGTCACAAGGAGGAACACCATGGGTTTTTAGCCGGTAAGAGTCCGGCAGACCTCCTCGCCTACCCCGGGCGAGGGACATCCATGAGGATATTACCACGATAAAAAAAATGGTGCTTCGGCCGTAGTGCAGTATCGTCACTCGTGAAAATTCTTTTAATGTAAATATACTGATAAATTAGGAGTTGCTTTAGTGTTCTCCCTAGCCTAGGGGTCGGGCTACCTTTTGAGACGGAAGAGCCAAAAGTTACAATTTACGAAATATGACAGTTTTTAAAGAGCCACAAAATAAATCGTTGCAATATTATAGTATTTGCTTATACAGGGTGTCCTGTAATTAATGGATAACCTTGAAATGGCGTTTAGCAAAAATGATTACCTCAAAAAAAATACAAAACGAAAATACATTTAGATATAGTTACCTATTTATGGTTAATTGAACTTACCTGTAAGTGAAGTTCAACCGAAATTATATGAGATGTTACATCCGAAGAGATTTAACCAACCATGTAGTCCGTTCTCCAACGTACTGCATCATCACACTCTTTAAAGTTTAGAAACAATTATAAAAAATATCGATTCCGTAGTCGATTGCGATTACACCTCTCTACTATTCCCTGCTGTCGGCGCTCACCTCTATAAACGTCATTTAGTTTGGAGTCATCAGGTACACATTCTGCAATCAAAAGGGTAGACAGAATGCGGCGCATGGCTGCGCTAACGCGGTCTGTCCATTGGGTGGGTGGGATGTTAAATCTCTTCGGATGTAACATCTCATATAATTTCGGTTGAACTTCACTTACAGGTAAGTTCAATTAACCATAAATTATATTTCGATGTTACATCCTCGAGATTTAACCAACCATGTAGATGTTTAGCGATTTAGATGTGTTGCGGAATGGGAAAAGTATTATATATTACTACTATTATTATATATATACTATATAATATATTTTATCAAAATACTATAATTTATGCTTTGGTGCTTACAAAGCTTCATAAAATCAACACAGTACAGCTTAATCAATAAAAGTGACACACATTGAACACAGCTTCAGCTAAAGATCTGTCTTCTTCAGGATTGACAAGGAGTTGGTTGTAAAACTTTGCAAAATATAAGGGATTTTCAGACCAACCAGCTGTTTTCTTAATCAAGTTGATGGACACATCAGCTCTGTTTGCTGCAGATGTGGAGGTATGGCGCATGCTATGCGCTGTAAACGTTGTCACGTCCACATCGCTACTGTGTAGCGTCTGTTTGATCCATCGGCTGATACTCTGGGAAGTGGCATTATGAACAGGTCTATTCATAGTTAAGAAAAGCTCGTTTGTATTAGGAGATTTTCTGAATTGAGCTGTTTTTTCCATGTAAGAAGACAGAGCTTTTGCTGGATAAATAACATCACATTCTGAAAAGAATGGAACAATCAGTTTTGGGTTGCACCTATTCGGTGCAGAACTTTTAATAATATTATTAATTGGTATTATTATTATGCAAGATTCTTGGATTCTAATACCCCTATGATTAATGAATGATAACGTCTGCACAGGCTGTCCTGTCGACAACGCGAGGAGAGTTACTACTTCTTTCGTTAAAATCTCCATCGACAAATTTTCATTAGGGTAATGATTAGCTAGATAAGTTAAAACTAAATTTGGATCCCAGGTCGAATGGTATTTTGGTAAACTAGGTTTCCTTTTAAAAAACGCCTTTGACTAATCTTGCAATACAATTATCATTACAAATGTTTTTACTAATAATTACTGGTAGGGCAGATCGGAATGAGTTAAGAGTACCGTAACTTGAACCTCTTTTTAATTGTTCAATTAGGAACTTTAAAATATTTGGAACAGAACTATTTTAGTAATCGGTACTATTCCTTTGACAAAATGTAAACCGCAATTTTAATGCTACATTGTACCGATTAAAAGTGTTTTTAGATAAGAAATTTAACATTAGGTCAATTGAATCATCAGGGATGCCCTTAATTAAAAAACGCTTGCCTGATAATATTGCGCACGCCAGGGTAAGGCTGTGCCATAGCAGGTGTTGTTCCCTGGAAGGTGACGATAAAAGGTCTATATTAAGTTTGAAATAGATAATATCTGAATTTACTAGTGACAGAAATAAAGGGAACCATGATTGACTTGGCCAGTATGGAACAGCAAGGATACCCGTGGTTTAACCATTGTGTATCTTACGAAGACATTTTAATACAAGCGCAAATGGGGGGAATGCATAAACAAAAGAATTTATCCCATTTGAGAGTAAATTCATCGATGTCATATGCTTCTGGATCTCGTTTCCAAGCAATATATTTATTGCATTTTGTATTGAATCTGGATGCGAACAAGTCCATGTCTGGTTGACCAGACTTGTTGACAATTTGCAATTTGACAAGCGCACCGGGTTTAGGTTCCATTCAGCGTCGATGTTTGTGTGTCTAGAGGCTCAGTCTGCATCAGTATTATCACGAAACTTAATATAAGAAGCAAAAATGTAAATGTTCCTTTGTTCGCGCCACTGCCGTATTTTTCTACTAATTTTATTAAGGTGAGGGAATTGTATTCCACCCATTCTATTTATGTACGAGATGGCAGTGGTGTTGTCAATTCTAACTGTAAATTCTATATTTCTGTAAATTTGGCAAAAGGATTTTATAACCAAGAATTGCGGCTAGTAATTCAAGGTAATTTATGTGATATTCAATTTCTTTGTCTGACCAGTGGCCTCTTGCTACTTCACCATCGCACACTGCTCCTCATCCGATAAGAGATTTATCTGTCTATATTTCTAGTTGAAATTGATTTCTTCGTATTTTATTCTTAGCTTTATTGGTGATGTCTGTCCACCAAGTAGAATCCTGTAGTAGATAACTATTTAAGGACATCCTAGAATCATTATTTTCATTACTTTTTAATAATGCTAAGTGTTTTTCGCGTTCAACTTGTTTGGTATACAGCCAAGCCATTTTTTTTTTTTTTTTTTTTTTTTTTTTTTTTTTTTTTTTTTTTTTTTTTCACGTGGGGAAATCTTCATGAACTATCCGAGGGACACCGTGGGGTTTTACTGGCTAAAACAAACCCCACGGTGTCCCTCCTTCTGACCTACGGCCGGGGTCACGGGATTCGCTGTTGCATAAACCGCGACCATACAGCCAACCCTAGGCAACGGCAGGGCATGCGGTAGTAAGCGTACCTATGAATTTTGCATAATCTCGTATCCTAATCGATTTCTTATACATTAATTTTCTAACCATTTTTAATATTTTCACAATTTTTTCAGGAGGTAGTTGAAGGCACATTTCATGTGTGTTGAGGTCCACACCGAGAAATCTACATTTTCGATTTGGTGTCATGTTACTTTTTTCAATATGTATTATGAATCCTAATTTATCTAGATTTTGTTTTAAAATATTAATGATATTTTTACAGGTGTTATAACTCTTTCCTATATATAAAATGTCATCGAGATACGCTATTACTGTGTGCCCTTTACTTCTAAGATATGACAGTAATGATTTAATAAGTTTTGTGAAAAACGTAGGCGGCTGAACTAAGGCCATAGGGTAAACAATTAAATTCAAACAATTGAACAAATCTAAATCTTAGACATTTTCTATATGAACCATAAATAGGGACTAAGAAATATGCCTCTTTGAGGTCTATTGTTGCCATATAAGAGCCTTCAGATACTAGCTTTGTAGCAGTGCGTATATCCTTCATTTTGAAGTGGTGGGTATATATCTATTTAATTTCTTTAAGTTTATACTTTATATTTACACTAATAAATCTAAAAGCACCGGTACTTTTGGGTGTTAAGAATACTGGCGATACATATTGACCAAGTTCATCAACACATTCAGAAATAGCTCCCAATTCTTTTAACTTTGTTATAGCATTTTCCCTTTCTACTATTGGAAATGGGGGATTATTTGGTTCGGTGTATTGGGTAAAACTATGCATAAAAGGGATTTTGTATCCTTTAGGTACATAAGACAGAATAACAGGGTCATCAGTAGTTGATAACCAATTGTTAAAATATAGTTGTATGTGACCAGCATGTGGTACCTCTACTTGTGCCTCCGGTCGGTATGACGGTGGCAGGGGGCTGGCGCGGCTCGGCCTCGCGGCTGCGTAGTACCTCCTCGCTGTGGCTGACGGTTGTGCCTCGTAGTGCCGACCCGCTGCTGTTGGTAGCATCTTTGTATTTTGCTGAAGACGAGGAAAGCGTGTGTTTCCCGACATTGGACGCTTCCTTTGAAAATGAGGCTTCTTTATTTACTGGTTGGATCTTTCAATGTCCTTTGAATTTTTTATGTTTTCCCCAAATAGGAATGTCTGTCTTTTAACACTGAATGGTGTTGTAGGTCAATCAGAAGTTGACTTAGTTCGGAGAGTCTCTTGATAATTATAATTTTATCAATATCAGGTTTTATCAATATCAGATTTTATCAATATCAGATTTAATTAAATCTATAGTGACTAGGCCTGGTATGCCCTAAGCCCAGTTGACTTGAGATTCCTCTACTCCCGGCAGCGTCAGACAGGACCGCTGCCACTTCCGCTTTGCTTGCCCCATCCAGGAGGACTCCACCCCAACGTTCAGAGATTTTCTGGGGAATTTTCTCACCCAACTCCTGCTCAGCAAACTTGGTCTCGCCAAGTATTTTTAAATTTTCTCGGGAACCGTAGAAGTGGACAGCAAAATTGGATCCGTGATACCCAAGGGCCGGAGCAGGGCCCGATTGCATGTCCCATTCATGCACTTGCGATGGGCTGTCACCGCAACCATAGACAAATCGTCTTCATCGAACATGTATCTATCCAGTTTAGACTGTTCGGGAAACGAGCAGGGCGATTGTTTCAGCGGAAAACAGGTATGGTATGTTACTTTCTGGATGGCATCGCGTACCACCACGCTAAGAAAGTACAACAAATTTGTTCCTGGATAATATCACGTATTACCACTTTAGGGAACAAAAAACGATTACCTTCAGTACAACATCACGTGTTGTATGTTACTTTCTGGATGGCATCACGTACCACCACGCTAAGAAAGTACAACAAATTTGTTCCTGGATAATATCGCGTATTACCACTTTAGGGAACAAAAAACAATTACCTTCAGGATAACATCACGTGTTATCACGTCAAGAAGGCAAGAATATTTGAATATAAGCATGATTATTTCCTAAGTTAATAAAGTTGAACACTTTTTCTAATATGGAGGGTCAAGTCGAAACTTGCTTTTTTGCTAACCTTGATATCTGGGTTGAAGTTTAGCTTCCAGGCAGCGTATCTGTTCGCTTTTTACTTTTCGTTTTCTTCCCATTTTAGGCTATTTTGAGCACTTTTCCACAAGTTTTTCCACAAGTTTTATTTTTTGGTGGTAATGATGCAGCACACAAAAAACGAATGACGTTTATAGAGGTGAGCGCCGACAGCAGGGAATAGTAGAGAGGTGTAATCGCAATCGACTACGGAATCGATATTTTTTATAATTGTTTCTAAACTTTAAAGAGTGTGATGATGCAGTACGTTGGAGAACGGACTACATGGTTGGTTAAATCTCGAGGATGTAACATCGAAATATAACTATATCTATCTCTCAGTCATAGTCAGTATATTTCAGCTATACTATATTATAGTGCTCAATTATGGATCGATTGCACGATTTTAAGGGTTTTTATGGTAAAATAATTATTTTTTGTGTATGGAAATGGAGAGCCGCAACTTTACATCGAAAGAGCCATATGCGGCTCTCGAGCCGCAGGTTGCCGACCCCTGGCTTAGCCTTATCCCAAATATATTGGGTGCAGCTTCCAGTCTAACCAAATGCGTCTGTATACCAGTATTTTACACGGAGCGACTGCCATCAGACCTCCGCAACCCAGTTATACTGGGCAATACCGATATTCTAAGGTTAGACCGGTTGTCAGACTTTCGGGTTTCTGACTTATCGTAACGACTGTCATAGGTATTCGTATAACACACAGGAACGACTGTTTAACGTGCTCTCCGAGGCACGGAGGGGTCTCGATGTGTAACGAACGGTCACCCATCCACAAACTAATCGCGGCAAGCGCAGTTTAACCTCACCAATCGTATGAGCCACGAGTCCCTCGAGCTGAGTTACTTCAGTAGGTATACACTAAGACGTTCCTCCAAAACTTACTCGACTCAGGACGGCCTCGAAAACACCTTCAAAATTGTATTCTTAGTCGCAATTTCGAGTGAACTTTGAGGTTCCTCGACGGAGTCATTACGTCATAATTAGAATTATCTGCATCGCGAAAATAACGCCGCGATAAATACTTGTAAGGATTATCGTAAGAATAATTATTCGATAAAGTCTTCAATATTCATTTTTGTTACATACGAACTTTGAAACTTCCTTCCTTAAGGTTGGTTCCGAGGTACCTTGAGTTTGACAGATGATTCCTTACCTCGACTGAGGAAAAATCTCGAGTCGAGGACGATTATGTCAACTATAGTCTGAGGCGAGGTGGAGTCGAGTCGAGTAAGTTTTGGAGAAACGTCTTAGAATATGGGTGATAGTGTGTTATAATATTATCAAAAGATCATCGTGTCTGTCGTCTCTGTCGCCTCTGTTCCTTTAACTACTCCATGTCACATTCATCTGACAATCGACTGAGCTTATTTGAATTTGAAATGACGTCATATCCTTATAGAGGGCGTTAATATCACATTCGTAAGTAATAGTGGGCGAGCTAAGAGGAGTTTCGTGGAGCCGTGGACCATAGACATGACATGGTAAAAGATTGATAAGTTGTTGTCAATTTACAACACGTTTGGTGCAGTGGCTAAGCGATTGGCTTCTGCGCTGCGGGTCGTGGGTTCGATTCCCGCACGGAACAAATGTTTGTATGGCCTACGGATAGTTGTTCCGGGTCTGGGTGTTTGTGCATGTGAAGATTTATGTCTGTAAACGCACCCACGATACAGGAGAAATCCTAGTGGGGGCAATGTTATATAAAACGAAAAAAAAAAGAATCGAAGCGTGTTACCATGATTTTTTGTTGGAGATACATTACTTTGATTAAGCACAAACATTTTTTTCGTTGTCTAACTAAAGGCATATTGTATTAAAAAGACTAGCTGTGACCAGGACTTCGTCTGCGTAGAAGTCGGATGGGTTTTAGGTTTTTTTGCGCGGGACCCTAATTCTTTTTCTAAAATAAAAGTAGCTTTAGTTTCTCCGTATAACATTAGCTATCTGCCAGTGAAAGTCCCGTCAAAATCGGTCCAGTAGTTTTGGAGATTAACCGGAACAATCAGACAGACAGACAAAAATTTTAACCGTATATACCTTCATATGCATTTAGTAAAAAGCTGTTATTATGAAATACAAACAGACACTTCAATTTTATTTATTTGTTTAGGTAAAAAGAAATATGAATTAAAATACTAGAATCCTACAAAGTGTTGGGCAGAGGTGTATAGTAACACCCTCATTTCGCCGTTATGTTTAAGTCCCATATAATAAAGGTGAGCCTTTTGCCATCAACCGGGCACAAATCCAAACTCCGGACTACTACTGAGGAATTCCACGCGTAAAAACCCAATAACAATTTGCCCGTCCTGGAGATCGAACCCAGGACCTCACGATCAGCATACATATAAACAATACAAGCTATAACCCCGCTATAATACAATTTATTTTACCGTTACGTGATATCTATAAGAACAATCAGATAATCTCGGCGGCATCGAGAATGCAGCGAGCCATGCGCGCGCGCATGAACTTGTAATACGTTTTGATTGAAGTTTTATAAAGGAAGAATGAGAAATGTAAAAATAAAAACTTTTAGGAGCCATTCAAGTATTACGTAAGCAGAATTTTACTCATTTTTGACCCACCCCTCCCTCCCTTGTCAGCAAAAGTAAGCAAACCTTTACCCCCCCCCCCCTCCTATGCTTACGTAAACATTTATTAAGTCGAGAAAAATAAGTAAATAAATAAATATTGCTGATGTAATCATCATCTGGACACCCCCGTCCCCCATGTCATCAAAAATAAGCTAAGCGAGGCCCCCTCACCCCCATTCGTGCTTACGTAATACTTGAATTGCCCCTTATCTAAGTACCAGAAATCTTTATAGAGCTTTTAAAATACAGGACTCTAGCTAGCGATAAGCGGAACAAACCTTTCTATATCGGCTAGAAATATTAAATATGACACATCCCCTGAGGTAAGGCAGGCAGCACGACCGAAGGTTCACGTTCGAGCCCCGTTGATGCTCGGGGCAGTCCGATTATCTTGGGTAGCGGTATCCAGGAAACTGGTTGAATACTTTCCATTCTATTCGGCTGGACGAACAATGGATTGCAGCTTTGTTTCTTGGGAATTACGTGTTTTAGTTAGAATAAAAGTTCTGGAATAGATTCGATACATTTTTGGTTTTGAAGTTAGATGTGTATAGTAATAGGCTCGCCCCCTATTACATGGGACTTAAACATAACTGGCGAAACGAGGGTGTACTAAAAACACCTCTGCCGAATCTTTCGGGGATTACAAGGCATGATGCTGTTATGTATGTAGATGTTAACTAACCTTCTCCACGTTACCAGTTAGCTTAACCATAATCATTTTGGTAGTTCCTATAGCTTCTGTACCAAAGTTGAAAAGTACTTACAAATCGTTGCATTAGCCATCAAAGCGGTAATTTTTAAAACGTGACAAATGGTGCCACTTTCGCCATTCTCGGGGAATCGCAAACGATTACCATTTCCTAGTAACTGCTTGCAATTTCTAAGACTTCAATCATTGCATTAAATTGTAGTTAACTGACTGTCAACGACTTTGTAGCATTAACACAGAAACATTTCTTTAATAAATCGAAGTTACTAAGGTTATACCACCGAGTTCCGTGAAATAATTGATGCCGAATCATTTCTTGAAAAACATTTTTAACAAAAAATTAAACCGATTTCAAAAAAAGAATAAAATAATACCAAATAAAATTAACAGTTTCAGAAGTCGGTGCTGATCCACGCTGAACCAAATTGAAGCTATCGACTTCTGAAACTATTCATTTTATATGGTAATTATTTTATTATTTTATTGAAGTTGGTTTATTTTTTTTGTAATTCATTTTTTTCGTTTTAGTGGCCTTAATTAAATCTTGGTTGGACCTACTAAAGACGCTGCTAGTAACATAATCACATTATCACAATATGCGTACTGTTCGTCATTGAGGAGTTCCATTGTCTATCTCCGAAGTTCTTCATCAGATCTTCACCAAATTTAAATAGGACCAACTTCGGAGTATACCCTATCCATTAAAAAAATAATCATCAAAATCGGTTCACAATTTGCGAAAATATCGATGAACATACACAAAAAAAAATACAGACGAACATAGTAACCTCCTCCTTTTTGGAAGTCAGTTAAAAAATCACAGTACCAGTTTAAAAAAATGTATCTCCATATAAGCGCGACTGCTGATCGTGAGGTCCTTGTTTCGATTCCCAGGTCGGGCAGTGTTATTGGGGTTTTCCGTGTGGCCTCAGTAGTAGCCCGGAGTTTGGATTTGTGCACGGTTGATGGCAATAGGCTCGCCCCCTATTACATGGGACTTATACATAACGGCGAAATGAAAGTTCAAATCTAGTCAGTAAAAAGGCAGTTTCGCATAGCGGTTGTACGCTTGCCTTTCATGCAGGAGGGTCGAGTTCGATCCCGGTTTGTGTATTCGGCAAAGGCCAGCGTTGTGGCCTACTCAGTCTGATTAGAGGCCCGTGCCCAGCATTGGGACAGTAATGAGCAGATTATGCGTCACGCTTAGCAAATGGTTGAAGACCATACTATCCTCTCGTTTTAAGAAGTATTGAAGAATATCACCATAGACATAGACCATACTTTGAAGACACGTTTGGTGCAGTGGCTTAGCGATTGAATTCACTGCGCTACGGGTCGTGGGTTCGATTCCCGCACGGAACAAATATTTGTATGACCTACAGACAGTTGTTCCGGGTCTGGATGTTTGTGCATGTGAAGATTTGTGTTTATAAACGCACCCACGACACAGGAAAAATCCTAATGTGGGGCAATGTTTTTTTATAAAAAACAAAAAAGATATGTGTATTTTACGTTCCAAAACTTTTATAATATGGATACTAATTAATCTCGATACAGTTTTCTTTAAATAAATTAATACCGTCGGACTGCCAAGTCATAGGTCTCGATTTCAAACCCAAGGCACGCACCTCTGACTTTTCGGATTCATGTGCGTATTGTATAATTATCACTTGCTTAAAAACGGTGAAGAAAAACATCGTGAGGAAACCGGCATGTCTGAGAGATATTTCTCGACGGCATGTGAAGCCAAGTCAGAGGCCCATGGATGGCATAAACTCTGACACCAGGTTAGTCAAAAACCACACAAAAAGAAGGAGACACTATATTATCAGTGAACGTCCATTTAACTATGGTACAATTGTACTTTAAGTAAAAATGTAAGAGTTTATTGTAGCAGTGATCTAGTGAAGTGCGTGTATCTGAAGCACGGACGGACGAAGGCTGCGCGCGCGCCGTGTCACTGACACCGACGGCGTTTGGTAGCGGACAGGTTAGCTGGCGAGAGCGGATAGTGGTATTACGTAACTTTTATACTTCCAGTCTTAGCACGTACAGTTAAATTTTGAGTTCTCGTAAACATGTTTTAGCCTGATACTTATTATTTTACTATAATATATCTATGGTTATGTGGTTATCTGCGTGCCTCACAGAGCACCTTAAACAGTCGGTCCCTGGTGTCATACGAATACCAATGTCGGTCGTTACGGGTAGTCAGAAACTCGAAAGTCTGACAACAGGTCTAACCTTAGGATATCGGCATTGGCCAGTAAATGGGTTGCCGTGGTCTGATGGCAGTCGCTCCGTGTAAAATACCGGTATTCAGCCGCATCTGGTTTGACTAGAAGCTGACCCCAAAATAGTAGGGAAAAAGCTAGGCAGAGTATCTATGGTTTGAGCACTGCGTGTTTCAGTAGTAGCGATAGAGTAAACAGTTTATTCCTAAATGAATAATTAATGATTTAATTTAAAAAAAACATAACATCACGCTTTATTCTCCGAAGGGTTTGGCAGAGGTGTAATAGGACACCCTTGTTTCGCCAGTTATGTTTAAGTCCCATGTAATAGGGGGCGAGCCTACTGCCATTAACCGGACACAAATCCAGACACCGGGTTGCTACTGAGAAATTCCTAATGGAAAAACCTATTAAAACCACTAGACCAACATGACAGTCAATGATTGTCAGTGATTTAATTATACAAGGTTAGTCCCTGATAATTAATTGTTTTAAAGAAAGTGTTAAAATTAAAAAAATCGATAAAAAAATTTCATGCAAAATGATTTTTATTTTATTTTTTTCAAAAATTCTTCATCCCTGCCTTAGTTACGAATTCAGAAAATGGAGCTTCTGATCCGTGACCCCAAATATGACCTAAAATGTAAACACAGCTGATCATAGCTGAGGATAGATAGAATTTAGCGTATTTTTTGTGCAATCTTTGAACAGCTATTTCTTTTAAACTAATGACTTTTGGGGAAACTTGTAGAACAAATGTTATCCATTATTATAGGTACTCTAACACCCTTTCGGCTTAGTACCCGCTTTCCGACTAACCTTGTATAAGTTTTTGTAATAGTTATACACAAAGTAAAATATAAACTATATTATTTCCCTGTTTTGTGATTAAAATAAAAGGCTTTATTTCTGTTTTCTACTTAGTTGTAATTTTTCACAAGCAAATGATCAAGATACAACTTACACAAACCAAATAAAAAATATTATTCTGAAAATCGGTTATAGCCTGTTTCCTCATAAATAATCTTTACTAATTTGAACTATCTAAAATCGCTTCAACATTTGAATCACTAAATCGCTGTTCGTTTCTAACGTGACCTCTCCCTTACCGTCCCAACAGACGTCTCCCCAAGCGGGTTCCTCCAACCGGTTTCTACACACCTTTTAGCTTATTTGTTGTGTTATGATTTATGATAATCACCCATGTTGACTCTTCTATCACTCCTAGAACACGTCAACACTCGTTTAGAAAAGAAAAATAGATATAATTGTATTAAACCTTAAATTATGTATTTTCCATGATGTATGGGTGTTGCTTTATCTTTTTAGCGGTATCTTGACACAATAAGGCTGCTTTTCCACCAGAGATGTGCTATGCAACGTTACTATGGATGCGTTTAATATCCACTATAAAAAAAATACAACAAAATCTTATAGGGGTGAATCTATCATTACAGTTATAGCTAATATCGGTATGTCAGGATTGGGAGCATGGTAAATAAATTAAACCAACATAGACTCTCCACCACTGAGAGTACTTTTAATTAGGTTAGTGATTAGTTACAGAAGCTAGTTCACAATATAATAATTAACACAAGATCAGAAAATAAGGACAAGCAAACCAGATATAAAAGGTCAGACTTCTTCAGCTGTTCGACATGGAATCCTCTGCTCCGTCGAATGACCACTGTTTTTATAACTTCGGGTACGTTGATTAATCTTGACGGTTACCCTCCTATGTCAACATTGTCCACTGCTACCAGATACTGATAACACCACCAATCATATTCATCAGTCCACATAGCACAGCACTAGTGGAAATTGATTCAACACAATTGATGGTGTTTTTTATATGGAAGGATGTGTGCTATGGAAATATAGTACGGGTATATTGATTAAACTATTATACTACGATTTAAATGACTGCCTCATTGGTCTAGTAGTGGCAACACCGATTGCTGATCGTGAGATCCAGAGTTCGATCCCCAGGTCGGGCAGTGTTATTGGGTTTGTTCATGTGGAATTTCTCAGTACCAGCCCGGAATTTCGATGTGTGCCCGGTTGATGGCAATAGACTCGCCCCCTATTACATGGGACTTATAGATAACGGCGAAATGAGGGTTTACTTTACACCTCTGCCCAACCCTTCGGGGAATAAGGGCGTGATGTTATGTTATGTGATTATAGTAGGTATTAGGAAAACCAACACTGCCAGTAATCATTGATAAAAAAAAAATATAAACCATAATGAATGCCGTCCTTAGCTTCTCGGCAGAGGTCGGTTGGCCGGTCATGGATTCCTAAAACCGGTTTGTAGGCTCACCGTCTTAAATATTTGTATTGCTATGACTTATGGTAATCAGTGGTTGTTGACTTTGGTGCCACGTGGGTGTGGTGGTGTTGGGATGCTCTCGACGCCACAATGAAAATAAATAAGGACACACTTGGATAGGTACAGAAAATCTATAATAAGTGACGCCCACGTAACTTGATATGTGTGAAACAATTATATTGTATACTAGCTGCCCGGACAGACTTCGTTCTGTCAAACGTTATTGGCCTGTAGTAGGAAAAGAAAAGTATTGTATTTACTACTTTCCACGCAATTTTTATGTTTTTTCTCTGCATAAGAACCTTGTGCCTTAAGGAATATATAAAAAAGTAGCCGAATTGGTCGAGCCGTTCTCAAGTTTTGCGCTTAGCAACACATTTGGCGATTCATTTTTATTTATTAGACTAGCGGCCCGCCCCCGCCTCGGACGGGTGGACATTTTTCCCGTTTTTGCAAAATGTATCATTTATGCTCCGCTCCTATTGGTCGTAGCGTGATGTTATATAGCCTATAACCTTCCTCGATAAATGGACTACCCAACACAAAAATATTTTTTCAATTCCAACCAGTAATTCCTGAGATTAGCGCGTTCAAACAAACAAACTTCAGATTTATAATATTAGTATAGATACTACTAGCGGACCCGGCTGACGTCGTCCTGTCCGTAAAAGCAGCGCCACCTACTGGGTCCAATTGTCTTTTCAAACCATCCAGGAACCCATTGAAATATACACACAACATTTTATCCAAATCGGTCCAGCCGTGTAGGAGGAGTTAGGTGAAAAACACACGTACAGAAGAATTATATATACAAGGTTAGTCAGAAAGGGGTAGGTACTAAGCCGCGGGCCACTTAATGTATCACTGATGGTCGTTTTAAAGAAAGTGTTAAAATTTCAAAATTCGTTTTTTTTTCCTTTTTTTTCCCTTTTAAATATGACCTGAAATGTAAACACAGCTAATCATAGCTGAGGATAGCAGATAGAATTTAGCGTATTTTTTATGAAATCTTTGAACAGCTATTTCTCTTAAACTATTGACTTTTGGGGAAAGTTGTAGAAAAAAATTTATCCATTATTATGGTTACTTTAACACCCTTTCGGCTTAGTATCCCCTTTCCTACTAACCTTGTATATTAAGATAGAGATCGTCCGCGACTTCGCTCGGATGTCGTTTATCGTGTAAAAGTACCCTATGTCCTTCTCCGGGTTCCAGACTATCTCTGTACGAAGTTTCATCAAAATCGGTTCAGTAGTTTAGCCGTGAAAATTGAAACAGGCAGTTAGGTACTTTCGTATTTATGATGTAGTAAGGATAGATGTGATACGTTCATAGAACGAGGCATTTAACATTTGATCCTGTATCATTTTTACTAGTATCTGTAATGAGTAAGACGGCACATAACATAACATCATGCCTGTATTCCCCGAAGGGTTGGGCAGAGGTAAATAGTAACACCCTCATTTCGCCGTTATGTTCAAGTCCCATGTAATAGAGGGAGTGCCTATTGCCATCGACCGCGCACAAGTCCAAACTCTGGGCAGCTACTGAGGAATTCCACACGAAATACCCAATAACACTTTGCCCGACCTGGGGATCGAACCCAAGACCTCACGATCCGCAGTCTCGCTTGCAACCACTAGACCAACAAGGCAGTTCAAAAAAATCTACTATTTTTTTCTTTTCTTTTTTTAAATTACATTGCCCCACACTAGGATTTCTCCTGTATCATGGGTGTGTTTACAGACACAAATCTTCACATGCACAACTATCTGTAGGGCCATACAAATATTTGTTCCGTGTGGGAATCGAACCGACGACCCATAGCGCAGAAGCCGATCGCTCAGCCACTGCACCAAAGGTGTCGTTAAAACTTCTGAATCTTCTGAATTAAACCTGTGACCCTGCCTACTAATGACAGACATCCATCACCTACCAACCGGTCATCGTAGTTTCAATACACAGATACTCGCCATATAAAGCCGATCTATTTGCTTGTCATCAACGTAGCAATCGCATTCATCGACCGAAGGTCATTCGCAATGAATAGCATTCAATGCGCTTTACCTTGTAGGTCATTTAATGACAGGAGGTGTGTCTGTGAACAGCATCACACATGTTTTGTGATTTGATCTTTGGACGTCTCCTTCATCTTTTAAATTGAGGCTTGGAATGTACAAATGGGCTAAGTGCCCAAAAAACAGAAGTCAATATTTTTAATGTCAAAGGAGCTAATCCATTTTTATTTAAATTTTTGATTCATTGTGTTTTGGCACTTAGCTCATTTGTAAATTCCACACCTCAATTGGTTATAATTGTGTGAAAATGTGTTGAAAATATTTCTACATTTTGATATTGACATGTATTACGCCTGTTATAAGCAGTGATAGCCTAGTGGTGTGACCGTCGGACTGTCAAGTCATAGGTCTCGAATTCGAACCCAATGCACGCACCTCTGACTCTTCGGATTCATGTGCGTATATTACTCACTATTTCATTATTATCACTTGCTTAAAAACGGTAAAGGAAAACATCGTGAGGAAACCGGCATGCCTGAGAGATATTTCTCGACGGCACGTGAAGCCAAGTCAGAGGCCCATGGGCGGCATAAATTCTGACACCAGGTTAGTCACTAACCACACGAAAAGCAGAAGGCGCCTGTTATCATAATATGGATTGGTAGAGGAACCTATTTGGTTGGTGGTAGAATCTGTACCGTCCGACTGGTTAGCTGCCACCCTGATACTACAGTCGCACCAAGCAGTTTACTGTGTTCCATTGAATAGTTTCTACGATAACAAATCTAAATTGAAGTATCACCAGCCATTCTAAATAGCAGTCATTTGCCGATCATCCAATAAACCCTGATCCTGTCACCTTCCGCTTCTAGGAATAGCTAGGTTATATCACAATACACTGCTCACAATATGATACTTCTTATTCAGAAAACGCGCTGCAGATCCAATATATCGGTTAGGTTTACTAGGACCTTCTGTATTAATTTCGGGACATTTTGGGTGAGAAATAGTGAGATGTCTTTTTTTTCCATTGTTTATTCGGCATAGAGGCGGGCTTGCCTAATCTTTCTTCTCTAATTGGCTAACAAACAAAAAAATTGCAGAAAGCATAAATTTAAAACTGGAAACAGATTAAAGTTCATTTTTATAAATTCTATCATGTTAATTGGTTTGTAAATGTAAATATAAATGTTTTTTATAAATCTGAAAGTTTTATTGTATTTCATTTACATTCACAAAATGTCTGACTGTCTTATAGGGAAAAAAATACACAATTATTAAGTAAAGTTCATAAAAATATTTCATAAATAAATAATAGTAAAAAAAACATTTTTAAAAACAAGCTTTTATTTAAATGCTTGTAGGCCAAAATCAAAGCTTGTAGGCCAATATGTATAATGTAATAAATTGATGGGTTTGATTTAATTTTAAGTTTATTTTCTTCTTTTTAGAGCATTTAAATAAAAGCTTGTTTTTAAAAATGTTTTATTTACTATTTATTTATTTTATATTTTTTAGTATGTCATGGTTAACTTAGAACGAACTTTCACAATTGAATGCGTATACAACATTTCATGTGTGTGCTGCTAACCATTGAGGAGTTCCCTAGTCAGGACCCAATCTTGAGTGCAGCAACCATGTCACGGTAAAACTAAAAACCGTCTATCATAATAAACTGCGTACACAAAATTTCTTGTCTGTGCTGTTGACCGTTGAAGAGTTCCTTTATCTGGAGCTAATCCTGGATGTCGATTCAGGTCAAACTTACCATACCAACTCCGTAGGATAAGAGGAAGTTGTTCAAAATTCAGTTCCAAGGTTTTAACCGAACAAACATACATACAAACATTGTAAGTTAAATACAAGCTTGTAAAAATTAAGTTAATTCATGTCAACCGGAATTGGAAAGGATAAAACACAATGATAATATAAAAGAACTGAATCCAGCGAAATATTTTATCTGTTTTAATACAGGTATCTACTATGTATTCATAAATTCAGTTATTGTTAACCACACAAAGGAAATATATATCGGAAACCAACATAATATTGGAATTGTTTCCGATAATCATAAAGTTGTACCTAACGAAAAATCGTAAGAATTTTTAGACCCACAGGCCTTAACATGTCATCAATAAAACAGTGCCTCAACCATGGGGGAATTTAGAAAAACACAGTTCCGAGAATCCTGAGTTCCGCGATGATTTTGTCACAATAGTATCAGCAATTTTATTTGAAATTCACGGATTTTATATAAAGATACGACTGTATAATTTTATTCCTTATTCATTGACATCAAAATTTTACAAAGAAGCTCACGGTGCTATATTAGTTTACGATGTATCAGAACCAAAATCCCTAGCAAAATTGAATGAGTCGGTCGTGGAACTGCAAGTATAGTCCACCAAGAAGAACACCGCTTGCTTAGTTGTCGGCAATAAGACTGACAAACATATCATTTTGGGACCCAGTGCATAGTAGCAAGCACATTGGATCACCCGCGCGATGGCGCAACGAGTATTCCCAAGGAGGGTTGATGTCAGGCAGGCGGCCGGTCATAAAACAATAAGCCAAAACCTCTAACAACATGGATTTATGAAATACATGTTGTGACGACCCCATCTAGTGTGGGATAAGGGCAGGAAGAAAAAGATTTATTAAATATACATGTAATTTACATTTTTTTTAAATATAAAAGATAGTAGCCCACCGGCATCGGGAACAGGGTCAGACCCCTATGCGCCGCGTCCAGAAGTACTGCTTTCTGTATCAAACCCAGTTTTCCCATGTCAAAAATCGAATCATAACTTAATGACGAATCATAACTTGTCCATAATTGCTCAGATACAACCTTCGATTTCACCGAAGAAGAAATGTAGCCAGGTTATAGACGCTAGGAAATCTACATCGGGCCCATGAAGGGCCGGGTAGAAGCGTATCACTACTTTGTAAAATGACATTGTATGTATGTAATGCAAGGGGTAAAATGACCGGCCTATTCTTTTCCGGGGGCCACGCGGAACAGTTATTATGCAAAAAAAAAACAATTCAACAAGCTGTGCAATTATTGGATATGAGAGGACCAGTCCTAGGTTCCGCGTTAACTAGTCCACAGTAGTGGCAGCCATTTTTATTGAAAATTCAAGTGTTCGTAGATATAAGAGGCGTTCCACCGGCATGTTGTAGTGCCTGTTCATTCTGGCACTCTTTTTATACTTTTGTGATAGATATTATAATTGTATTTTGTAACTACCTCGTTGGTCTAGTGGTGGCAAACGCTACTGCTGAACGTGAAGTCCTGGGTTCGATCCCCAGGTCGGACAGTGTTATTTTTCCTGTGGAATTCTTCATTAACAGTTTGGTTATGTACCCGGTTGACAGCAATAGGCTCGCCCCCTATTACATGGGATTTAAACATAACGGCGAAATGAGGGTGTTACTATACAACTCTGTCCAAACCTTCGGGGAATACAGGCATGTTTTTGAAATTAATATTTAAATAATTTTAATTAGACATATAAACTTCGGAATAACACATGATAAGACGTGCACAACTAAAAATAGCACTTCAGATAATGATCACATTATTTTTTCCTTGTATATCGTTATTAAAGGCAGTCGACACTGCACTAGTGACAACGCAGTACCTCCTATGTATCGTAAATGGTTGCGGGTTGTTTAATTTAATAAATACCCGTTCACATAAACTTAAATTGTTCGGTCAATCGACACGACGGAAGAAGAAGTCTACATTCAGCGCGCGGCCAGAAAATTCGTGAAGGGCGCGATGTCTCCAAACGAGAAAACGAGCGAAATACACCTAACTGAAAGAGAACTGCATATTTTTAAGTATGCAATAGTCCCGGAGATGGTTGTGACCCTGCTGACACTGGTTTCGTTCATGTACGGAGTGACATCGTGGTGCATGATAAAGAAGTTTCGGAATTTGAGAAATTATGCGTATCTCAACTTAATTATAGCATGTTTCTCACGTTTAATATGTGTGACAGTGGTGGACTCTTGCTTTAGATATGTAATGAGCAAGACTATGTGTATTCCTAATTATAATTATGCAGCATTTTTTTATGGTTTTGACTTCTTTTTTATAGCGCAAAATTATTGGTTGTTGGTGATAATTTATATATTTTACATTGATTTTGTTAAAGTTTTCAATGTAGATACAGAAAGGAGGTATTTAAAGAGCAGCCTCTTTGCTTGGGGTATGCCTCTGATAACAATCCTCTGTTTTATATTTGTAGGTCAACCAGTAAAGTATAATACTATAACTTATTACCTTGAATATGGAGTCATGCTTTTACCTTTGTTTATAAACTTGATTCTTTACATAATTATTGTATGTACTCTATTCTCTTGTTCTAACACGAGCGCGAGTACAGCTACTGACAAATGGCGTCGTTTCTACATAGCGACGTTGATATTTGTGTTCAGTGATTGCTTAGTATTGTCCTATTTATTAATTATGAGAATTATTCCCCGTGTACCTATCTTAACTGCGGTTTTAATAAACTTACAAACAATAGCAATCGACATATTCCTTCCTGTTGTAAAATGTAATCGGGAATTATGGCGTGAATATTTTGCAAATCGATTCAGAACAAATAACATGTAAGTTTGTGATGCAGAGAATTGACTCAGTTTATATTGACATTGATATTAAATAAATGTATTAACCTAAAAATATTGCTTTTTTTGCCTTTCTGACGTCAATATCTTTTTTCTTTACAAAAAAAACGTTCCCTATTCTAAGGTTTCTCCTGTATAGTCGGTGCGTTTACAAACACAAGTATCATACGCACAAGCACCCAGACCCGGAACGACTATCTGAAGGCCATACAAATATTTGTTCCATGTGGGAGTCGAACCCGCAACCCGTAGGTTATAAAATCAGTCTATGCTCCAGTTTGCTAATCAAACCGTTAACCTACACGAATAGGTACAAATGGAACAATGGATGCTGGTAATATTAACAGGAATGATAACGAGGATAAGTTCTCATAATTATAAAAAAAAAAGTTTAATTACTATGTCGTATGACCGTTTAGTTGTGTTATGATTCGTATTGCAGTTTTAGTGATACGTAGGCCCTCGACATCCTGACTTCCTTCAACAGACCAGACTCGGTGCACTCGCACAAATCTCAAGCGTTCGTCATACAAAACACGGGGCGCCAGCGGGGCGTGTCGTCGGCGGGTCCGTGTTTGTTGTTTTGAAGGGATTGTTTTGAAATTACAAACGCCAGCGCGAATCAACTAATAATTATTATATCATGAATTAAGTATCTAGACTCGACACACGGGGTTGTAGACATGTGGAAGGTTGACTCAGCCGATTGTGCCGATAGTTGTAATAGTCAAGAGCCTCAACCAACATATATGTTATGTATAAAGATTATCCAAACTAAATTGTTACTGGTTGTACTATTTGTAACTACTTACATAATAAAATAACTCCTTTTAAATTTTAAAAACACACCCTACATTGTAATCTGGCTGTGGATCCTTGTTAGCGATTATTATTAATGCAGTGAGATAGTGCTTTCCATATCGAGTCATACGAGCTCAAACACGATGGGTGCGCAACCAGTGCAATTATACCTATACATTGTGGAGTGCCGATCGCCACTCTGAGCCACCTTCCTTCTTTCTTGTCAAAACGTCTTTGTATGTTTGTTTAATTCAAATCTTGCGACAGATTTTTCAACTACTTCTGCTTAACGGATTCTCCTGAAACTTCGCACACTAATTCAATTCCCATGACAATACAACTTTATAATAATTTCAATACTCAAATCCTGATGCTGCGGAGTACTGCAAGATAAAACCATATAACTTAAAAGGTTTTTTTAAAGTTATTATTTGTTCAAAGGATTCCAGGTTAGTGTCCGGCTTCGGAACAATATTTATAATGCCTTAAAATATTGATCCGGGTGCTGAAGTTTGAACGAGAAGATTTTAGTTCAAATTTAGTTGAACTCAAATTTCCATACAGATTTACACGACACGTCAGAACGTGTCGACTAATAATAACTTTTTAACAAACATAAAACCGACTTCAAATTGTCTATCTCCGAAGTTCATCAGATCTTCACCAAATTTAAATGGGACCATTTCGAAAGAATATTCTTTAAAAAAAAAGAATCATTAAAATCGGTTCACAATTAGCAAAGAAATCGCGGTACAAATACCTATACAAAAAAAAAAAACATACAGTCCAATTGAGAACCTCCTCCTTTTTTGGAAGTCGGTTAAAAACACGGTGGAGTTCAAGGTGTAAACTAGTTTGACATCCCCAACTTAGTTCTTATCTATCATCGTCCTTTTCTCGTGCTGTCTATCGAAAAGTATTGTGCATGTTAACCTAAGACATGGTCTATCAATAAGCAAAGTTTCATTCAAATCCGTTCAGCCGTTTTTGCGTTTATGAGTAACAAACATCCAAAATATATTCATAAACTTCACATATTATATTTATAACTAGCTTTTGCCCGCAGCTTCGCTTGCGTGATTTTTTTTCACCCCCTTAGGGGTTGAATTTCGAGAAATCCCTTCTTAGTGGATGTTTACGTCACAAAATGAACCTACTGTCAAAATTTCAAGTTTCTAACCCCAGCCGTTTAGGCTGTGCGTTGATAGATCAGTCAGTCAGTCAGCTTCTCCATTTATAATTTATAATATTAGTGTGATTATGTCCTGTTCAGGTATAAGTTATACCTATTAACGCTATGGCTGAAAAATTGAAACAAAATAATACAAATATTAAATCCCCAGTAAAAATAATTTCTACAATAACAAAATCTAAATTGAAGTATCACCAGCCATTCTGAATAGCAGTCATTTGCCGTCCATCCAATAAACCCTGATCCTGTCACCTTCCGCTTCTAGGAATAGCTAGTTTATATCACAAGACACTGCTCACAATATGATACTTATTAAAATGATTCTTATTCAGAAAACGCGCTGCAGATCCAATATATCGGTTAGGTTTACTAGGACCTTCTGTATGAATTTCGGGACATTTTGGGTGAGAATCTTTTTTTTCCATTGTTCATTCAGTGGCGGGCTTACCTAATATTTATTCTCTAATTGGCTAACAAACAAAAAAATAGCAGAAAGCATAAATTTAAAATAGACTAAATTTAAAACTTGAAAAAGATTAAAGGTCGTCTTTATAAATTCTGTCATGTTAATTGGTTTTGTAAATATAAATGTTTTTTTTATAAATCTGAAAGTTTTGTTGTATTTCATTTACATTTACAAAATTTCTGACTGTCTTATAGTGAAAAAAAATCCTTAAGGAACTATCATAAAAATTAAGTTAATTCATGTCAACCGGAATTGGAAAGGATAAAACACAATGATAATATAAAAGAACTGAATCCAGCGAAATATTTTATTTGTTTTAATACAGGTATCTACTATATATTCATAAATTCAGTTATTGTTAACCACACAAAGGAAATATATTATATATCGGAAACCAACATAATATTGGAATTGTTTCCGATAACCATAAAGTTGTACCTAACGAAAAATCGTAAGAATTTTTAGACCCACAGGCCTTAACATGTCATCAATAAAACAGTGCCTCAACCATGGGGGAATTTAGAAAAACACAGTTCCGAGAATCCTGAGTTCCGCGATGATTTTGTCACAATAGTATCAGCAATTTCACGGATTTTGTATAAAGGGCATTGAGTTCAAATCCGTCTATTATTCAGACTTATCGTACAATGACCGGCACGGCTATACAATTTTATCCTTATAGTTAATGAACTATACATATAATTTACATTTTTAAATATTTATATAATATAAAAGAAATATTTATAAAATATAAAAGATAGTAGCCCATCGGCATCGGGAACAGGGTCCAAGCTGCCGGTGGCCAGGGCCTCAGAGAGAGGAACCTCTCTCTAAGGATATGCGCCGTGTCCAAAAGTACTGCTTTATGTATCAGACCCAGTGTTGCCATTTCGAAAATCACGTCGACGAAGATTCCATATAAAAAAATGGTAGATTCTAAGAAATTATGGTGATTGCGCCAGGAAAAATATGGTATAAAATACGGTGTAGTTTATTTTTAATAAAATAACAATTTACCGCACAAATCACTGTTAACAGGAAAATTATTGTAGGTAATTCATAACATGTACCTAATTCTCTGATAAAAATTAGTCCAACTTTGATGCGAACATCTCCTCATTTTTGTAAATGTTCTGATTTTAGTCTTTGCAAGTATTATTATTTTCATTAAAAACCAATTTCAATTTCATTAAGATACCACCAGAACACTTAATGACTCAAAGAAAACAAGTTCATATTTTAATGCAATTTAATTCTTGTAAAATTACTTGAAATGAAAACGTTTAATACGCCCACTCAAATTAGTCGCATTATATTGCCGCCATACACGGGAAGACCCCCGAGCATCAAGTCATCCGTTAGGTAAAGGATGCATTCTTAAAACGTAATTTATGTGATCTACAAATATTCGTATCTCTGAAAATTACGGTAGATTTTGTCACCGTTGTCATGCTTCGACGGTAGGTGGTAAATTAGTGCTGATTACGGTGCACATGGCAGTACTGATCAGGTCCTTGATCCAGCTGCGTAACCAGCCAAGAGCCTCGACCAACAGATGGTGGTCGAGGCTCTTGGCTATTAAGCCATTGACCGTAACAACTACCGGCGCAACGACTGCTGAGGCAACCCCGTGTGCCTAGTCTTGATACTTCATTTCTTTATTTAAGGTTCTTGTTACGTGGAACAGTGATATCAACAATAATTGTGAGACGCTTTGATCGAGCTATCACCACTATGTCAGGCTTATTGGCAACAATAAGTCCTGTCGCTGATGATAGTTAGTTATATAGTGACAAGACCATTCTCGAGAACTGGGTCGGGCACATACTTGTAGTATGGTACTTCTGTGTCCACAACGATGTATTTCATAGCCAGTTGCTTGTAAATAATCCTAGCCACTAGGTTGCGCCTGTGCAAATACTCGCCGTTAGGGAGACAAGAACAACCAGATAATATGTCGAATAGATTCACCGGGTCAGTGACCGACAGATGTCTACCGTGCCGTCCTTCACAATATATTTCCGGTAGTGGTTCGTCATCAACTAATTCATAATTGCACGGATAAAACCTTCGATTTCCCCGAAGAGGTCACCGAAACGTAGCCAGGCTACAGACGCCAGGAAATCTACATCGGGCCCATGAAAGGCCGGGTAGAAGCGTATCACTACTTTGTAACTTGCAATGGTATGTATGTAATACAAGGGGAAACATGACCAGCCTATTCTTTTCCGGGGGCCCCGCGGAACAGTTATTATGCAAAAAAAAACCATTCAACAAGCTGTGAAGTTATTGGATATAAGAGGACCAGGGGGGCGATCGCGCTAAAAAATACCAACCGAATTAAAACTGAACCATAACCAAAACACGACTTTAAGTACTTTTCGTATCGCGCTAATGCGTTGACAGATGGTTGAACCGAAGTTCGACTAGAACAGACCGCTTTATAAAAGGTTGTGTTAAAGTTACTGCGGAGCAACTTTTTCAGGATTGTTTTAGTGTTTTTGTGATAAAAAGTAGGTGAAATTCGTAAAAATGATGTATCTAGACTTCATGGAAACGGCCTACGAGTGTGATGTGGCCATTGCGCGAGCCCAATCAAAAAAAGAGAACCTGAGAGCAAGAATGCAAAGTGGAGCTTTCAAGTTAAGTGAAAGGCAGTTCATCAAGAGATATCGACTGTCCAAGGAGTTAGCTCGTGGGCTTATTACCGAGTTAACCCCTCATTTGCCACCAACATTGCGTTCGGATGCTTTAGATGTGAGCACAAAGGTTAGTAACAAAAATGCAAAGTATTAGAAATGTATTACATCATCACATCAATGCTGTAATAAGAACTATTGCTATATGCCATTTCCTTGCCCAAAATAGAACTAACTGAGTATTCAAATACAGACCAAAATTTTTGTTTTAGGTGCTAGTTGCTTTAGCATTTTATGCTACTGGCTCATATCAGACGACTGTGGGAGACAGCCGGAAACATTGTGTTTCCCAGTCAAGTGTCTCCAAAATTGTTAAAGAAGTGACCTTGGCACTCAACAAGCAAAGCATCATAAATAAATATGTTTCTTTTCCTTTTCAACTTCGTGATAGAGAGCAAATTAAAAGGGAGTAAGTAACGATAATTACACTCACATTTCTATCAAGATTTCATATTTTAGATTTTTATTATGGTTTAGTAATAAACAATAACACAATCATAGCATATTAGGCTTTCGATTGTATCGCTAATAAGTTGTACTAATTATTTTCAGGTTCTTCAGAAAGTATAGATTGCCTGGGGTTGTAGCTTGTGTAGATGGCACTCATGTGGCAATTGTTACCCCTAATGTACACGAAGAGAGATATAAAAACAGAAAAGGGTATCATTCTATCAATGTTATGATTGTAGGTTACAGTGTTTTTCTATTTAGAAGATTAAAAGTTTTTTTGTTATGTTTTGATTAATTACTCGACATAATTATTACTATTATGTTTCAGATGTGTGACTCAAATCTAAATATATTGTGTGTGGACGCTAGTTATCCCGGTTCCACACATGATAGTGTTGTATGGGCAAATCATTATTTAAATGCCTATTTAGGTAGGCTCCACAGGGTTGAGGGAGAAGATGTTTATCTTTTGGGTATGTATGATACTTATTAATAATAAAGAACTTTGATGAATTTCAATGATTTCTAAAAGTCTGAATATTTTATAGCAATGGAAGTTATTATTTATTCATAATGTACAATTGTTTTGCAGGAGACTCGGGATACCCTTTGAGGGCAACAATGATGATTCCCATAACAAACCCCACTCCAGGGACTCCAGAGGAGTATTATCAAAATCTACACCTGTCTGCCAGGAGTGTAGTTGAGCGTTGCATAGGAGTTTTGAAAGCTCGATTCAGGTAAATAAAGTTGTAGCAAATTTTTTTCCATTTTTAAAACAAAAATAGTGCCAAACAGTACATATATCCTTTTCTCGTTTCCACAGGTGCTTGTTGGTAGACAGGAAGATGCATTACGCGCCGCACGTAGCTGCGCTAATAACAAATGCTTGTTGTGTACTACACAACATAGCTCACAGAGCTCATGTGGCATACACTCCGCTGACGGCCGAGGAGGCGGCTCGTGAGCGCAGGCTGACGGAGGGTGCAAGCGGCGGCGCTGCACCGCGCGCTGCAGCACGCCGCCACCTTACCGACTTGGAGTTGGGCCGCGCGCGGAGGAGCGCAATTATCCACAGATTGTGGACTAATAGGAGATAAAATAAATCAAATATAACTAAGTCAATGAGTTTTATTTATGTCCTATATATTATTTTAATCTTCTTCTCGTCTTCGTTGGGAACAAAACTGAAAAAGAAATAGGTACAGGTAAGTATACATATTTACCTAACACAAGTACATGACAGCATGTATAAATAAATTATAGGTAATAATTTTCAAATAATAATAAGAAGAAAACACTGTACTCATTTAAAGAAATAATTTTTGTATAAGTATCTATATTAATTGAAATTAGCTTTACTAGTGTTTAGGTCATATTTCCTAGTTAATCTTCTTTTTTTCCTACCTAAATTGATAGAAAAGTGTAATTACCTGCTGCGTCAATCTATCTATACTTTCAGATAATGATTTAAATGACTCTGCTACAGTGTTTAAGGCTTGAGCGTTTTGTAGAGCAGCCTGGGAACTGTTCAGTGCAGCCTCTGCCCTCAGCTGCTCAACTTTCAGCACCATTAACCTCGATTGATCCAACATGCTTCTGCTGGCTGAAATATAAATAATATTTTATTAAAATTTGTATTGTTTATGATATGAAAATTAAACTTGAGACACAGAGAAGATGGAAAAATTATGAGGTGTAATATTAGGTACGTTAACTACAGAGCATTATTACATTGTGCTTGCTGTGGAGCTTGTTCCTGTGCTGAGGCTGAGGTGTGTGTCGGTGTCCTTCGGCGCTCTGCCCTGCGACGGTTACGCGCACGAAGGACAACTCTGTCTGTTAATAAAGTACAATTAATTAATTTCATTAAAAAATATTAAAAACAACCACAAACAGTTAAACTATCTACTAACCTGCTGCAGAGGCCCTTGGCGTATCTATATATTCTGTTAAATCAACATCAGCTTGGTGGGTTGATGTTCCTGGTACTGGAGAACTTCCTGCAGCAGCATCTTCTGCTGTTTCATCAAAGGGAATTTCTAAGCTGAAATGAAATAGTAAATCTTTATTAGTCTGATATTGAATAAATACAGCCACTAAAAATAAAATAATAATATTAGTGCTAAAACAGCCAATGATCCATTGCCGTAGTTTATAACACTTACACTATGCGTGGTGAAGTATTTCCAGTCTCAAATTCATTTTCTTCTCGTACTATTATATTTTCCTCCACAATGTTTAAACCATCACCCTTTAATGAATAGATATAATAAATGAAGAATGAAATGCTATATATAGAATAGGATTTAAATAAGTGCAGTGCATGAGAAAATAATTATTGCAAAATGTGCATAAGTACCTACACCTTAAAAAGCAAACAATGACAAGGTGGGAATGTATACACAGTATGATAGGTAGGTGTACGTTAATACTTAACTTGTTTCAATAAAGAATACTTACAGCACTTGAGGCTAATTGGTCTTGCATAACATTAGGCAGGGGACCAATATCCATGCCTATAATACAGGCGACTCTATTTTCCAGCGGGGTCAAAATGGGTTCGTTACTAGGCCCACCACCAGTAGCCCGTTGACCAGAATTTATGGCAACCAATTTGGCCCGGACTTTACATTTTTGGTCATTCCACACCTGAAACAAGTTAGCATTGTTAAAGTTACTTACCTAAACATACAGCACCTAACGAAAGTATCATTTCTATCGAGTAAGAAAGTTTCAAAATAAAGAGAACTACCAACCTTGGTCCATTCCTTTCCGGTCCTAATTGCTCCAAAGGGATTGAGAATGTCGGCGCACTCCCTCCACAGACGGTCTGCTCTCGCACGGAATTCTTTTGACTTAATACGACCTAGAGCTAGGTCTCTGTGATCTTCTACAAACTCCAACATCATCTCAAGTTGGCGAACAGTCGTGACCCTGCGGCGCTGCGGCTCCATTTTCTATAAAATTCAATTAATCAACTTAGAACACTCAAAAATATAAATACAAACCAGTCACAAATTTAACTGAAAACTCATTCATAATTCAATTATTTTATAAAATATTCTAAACGTAAAACGTCGTTTAAATAAATGTTCAAATATTTAATACATTAAATGTATTATTTCAAGAGAATTAAAACATAAAAACTTACCAATAATACAAAATAAAAGTATTCACAGAGTTTTTAATCTATTTAAAACACGTATTCACTCCCGAAACGTTGAAAGGACACTTACTTAAAAGCTAAATATGTAATCACTTCAAACTATAACTCGACTTTTTTTCAGGCAGCACTTCAAATTCTTCGAAATTCCCACCCAAACTTCAACCAAAGTAACATAGCTACATAACTCACCCAAGTGATAACAAAACTAGAGGTGCCAACAAAGGAAACGCTGAATCGATGGTCGATTATACTTAAGATACTAGGTTTAAAATATCAATATTAGGTTACACCTCTAATGTTTTGATTATGACAATGGTTCAGTTTCAGTTCTACTTTGGTCAGCACTTAAACTTTAGCGCGATACCGAATTTCGTTTAACCGAACCAAAACCGATTTGCAATCAAAACTGAACCAAAACTAGTCTTTAGACATATGTTCATTTTACAAAATAGCGCGATCGCCCCCCAGTCCTAGGTTCCGCGTTAACTAGTCCACAGTAGTGGCAGCCATTTTTATTGAAAATTCAAGTGTTCGTAGATATAAGGGGCGTTCTACCGTTACGTTGTAGTGCCGGTTCATTCTGGCACTTTTTTACACTTTGGTGATAGATATAATAATTGTGTTCTGTAGCTATAAAGGTGTCTGCTAAATATTTTTTTATAATTGTTTATGTTTCTTTGTGGTTTGTGCCAAATAAATGTTTTTCTTTCTTTCTAGAAAGGTTAGATTGATTTTTTTAACTGACTTTCAAAACAGAAGGAGGTTCTCAATTCGATTGTATGTTTTTTTTTTGTATGTTTGTTCCGCGATAACTTTGCTAATTGTGAACCGATTTTAATGATTCTTTTTTGTTTGAAAGAGTATTCTTTCGAAGTGGTCCCATTTAAATTTGTTGAAGATCTGATGAAGAACTTCGGAGATAGACAATTTGAATTCGGTTTTATTTTTGTTAAAAAGTGATTATCAGGCAAACGCGTTGGGAAACTTGGTTATAAAGAACTTGGGCCTGGTATTCTGTGCAGGGTTATCGTAACTTTTTTCTATGATAATATCTAAATAAAATATAAACTGCCTCGTTGGTCTATGGTGGCAAGCGCGACTGCTGAAATTCGTCCTGGATTCGATCCCCAGGTCGGACAAAGTGTTATTGGGTTTTCCGTGTAGAACCCCTCAGTAGCAGTCTGGATCTGCGATTTGGGACCAGTTGGACTTATACATAATGGCGAAATGAGGGTGTTAGTATACACCACTGCCCAATACTTCGGGGAATACAGGCGTGTTTTTTAAATTAATATTTAAATAATTTTAATATGACAAATATACGTCGGAGTAACATGATTATGACGTGAACAACTAAAAATACCACTGAAGCTTATTAACCACATTATTTTATCCTTGTATTTAAGTATTATCCTTTTTTCTTTATATTGGCTGGGTAGTCTTCCCTACACCAGTGACATCGCAGTACGTGTAGCAAACAGTCGGGGGCTGTTTAATTTAATATACGCGTACACATAAACTTAAATTGTTCGGTCAATCGACGCGACAGAAGAAGAAGAAGTGTACATTAGCGGGTGGCCTGAGCACCCGTGATAGTCGCCATGGCACAAAATGTAACCCGCGAAATACACCTGACTGAAAGCCAACTGCGTGCTCTTAACGAATCAATAATCCCTAAGTTGGTTGTGATGGTGCTGACTCTGCCTCCGATCATATACGGAGTGACATCGTGGTGCATAATGAAGAAATTTCGGCATATCAGAAATTATGTGTATCTGAACTTTATGGTAGCAAGTATGCTACGTGTTATAAGTGTCACAGTAGAGGACTCTTGCATTGCCAATGTCGTGAGAATGACTATATGTAAATATATGAGTCCGGAAGAATCGATATTTTTTGCTGTATATTTTTTTAAAGTGCAGAATTATTGGTTGTTGGTGATAAGTTGTATATTTTACGTTGATATTGTTAAAGTTTTCAATGTAGAAACACAAAAGAAGTATTTAAAGAGTACCCTCTTTGCTTGGGGTATGCCTGTGATAACAATCCTCCCTTTTGAATTTTTAGATGCGGTACTAAAAGAAAATATGATAGTGTTTTACATCCAACTTGCACTTATGCTTTTACCTTTATTTATAAACTTTATTCTTTACCTAATAATTGTAAGTTCTCTTTTCTCTTGTTCTAAGGCGAGCGCGAATACCGCTACTGATAAATGGCGTCGTTTCTACATAGCGACGTTGATATTTTTGTTCAGTGACTTCTTCGTATTGTTCTATTATATATTACTTGAAATTATTCCCGATGAACCTATATTAACAGTGGTTTTAGTAAACTTACAAACATTCGCAATCGACATTTTCCTTCCTGTAGTAAAATGCAATCGAGAATTATGGCAGGAATTTTTTGCAAAACGAGTCAGAGCAAATGTTTTATAAGTTTGTGATACAGCGAATTTACTCATCTAAGTATTTATATTGACATTGATAATAAATAAATGTATTAACCTAAAATTATCGCGTTTTTTGCCTGTGTGACGTCAATACATTTTTTCTTTACAAAAAACTATGTTATATGCACAAAAATATGCACAAGGACCCAAGCTCGGAACGACTACCTGTGGGTCATACAAATATTTGTTCCACGTGGAAGTCGAACCCGCAACCCGTAGCTTAAAAAGTCAGTCTATGCTCCAATTTGCTAATTTAACCGTCAACCCACACTTATAGGTACAAAAGGAACAATGGATGTTGATAATATGGACAGGAATGGTTAACAGGATAAGTTGTATTTATTATTGAAAGTACAGTTTAATTACTGTATTGTATGACCTGTTACTTCTATTATGATTCATATTGTAGTTTGGTGATACGTAGGCCCTTGACATGCCAAAAGATTTACAATTTTATGAAATACATACTACTTTATACTTTTTTTTATACTTTTTATACTTTTCATAGAATTACTTATGTCGAGATCAAGTTACTATTGTATTCTTGTTTAATTAGTATCTCGCGAGAAGCTCTTAATATCATATAAATAAATTAAATGTATAATGATCTGTGCAATACTTATGATTGTATCGACATTCGCAACAGAATTAGTTATGTAGTAGCCAGAACAACGATATGCCGTGGGGTGCGCGGAAGACCTTTATTTGCGGTAAGTTCTTGTCGTACAAACGCGGGCTTGCGAGCACCTCTACGCCGCCTTACCAATCAATACAACAAAATCTTCGAAGACTTATTTTCTGTCTCTGCTCAATTTAGAAGTCTTATCTACAAAGTAATTTTGGATTGTAATGGTTAGCTCAATATTTACTAATTCTCTCTCCCTCTCTCTTTCTCTATTGTCTGCATGCCTGTCTATGTTTAAGTTCACTGTTAACTACTTTTTTGTTTTAACAGCTTAGAATAGCATACTGTTAGATATAACTTTTAATATCTTGTGGAAAATGTCGTAGGTTATACATTTATAACTTACTATAAGATTTTAATGTATAACTGTTAATTTTCCCGAACAAATAAAAATAATAAAATAATGTAATAAATTGATAGGTTTGATTTAAATTAAAGTTTATTTTCTTCATTTTAGAGCATTTAAATAAAAGCTTGTTTTTTAAAAAGTTTTTTTTTATTGATTTATTTTTATTGTTATGGTGAAACTTAGAACGGACTTTCACAATTGAATGCGTTCTTATACAATATTTCACGTCTCTGCTGCTAACCATTGAGGAGTTCTCTAGTCAGGACCCTACCCTGAGTGCAGCAACCATGTCACGGTAAAACCGGCTATCATAATAAAACGCGTACCGGTAAACTGGGGCTACTTTGAATCATAGAGTAACTTGAATAAAAAAAATCGTTTTATAATAAAACTCAAATTGTACGAATTCTGATCGCATTCTTCTGATTATTTTTTTACGATTGGCAGCATTAAACGTCACTGTTAGCGTATGATTAGTCGCAGTTGGTGGATCCTTGCCAGTTGATAAAAAATTACTAAAAATATGTCAGTAATAGTTTTGTGTAATTATTTATTCCTTTTTGGTGTTACTTTTGAATTCCTTAGAAAAAAGGGAGGTGTCAAAGTATTATATCATAGTTTAACATTTATTACCAACATTTTTCTTTTCCTCAAAAAGTAATAAGAAAAAATATAATTTATTCTAGAAGTAGTTATCATAAACAAAATCGATATTTGCATTTTTTTTTGCTCTCATAATTCAAGAGAATAATAATTTCAATTTTGAAATTGATCAAAGTAACCCCGGTTGACGATACACAAAATTTCGTGTCTGTGCTGTTGATCATTGAAGAGTTCCTTTATCTGGAGCATATCCTGGATGTCGATTCAGGTTATGCTTGCCATAAAAATGCATTGTCATCGGAACTGAACCAATATTTAAAAATCCAACTCCGTAGGATAAGAGGAAGTGGTTCAAAATTCAGTTGAAGGGTTTATACCGCACATACATACATACAAACATTGCAAGAGATGTATTGATGACAAAATATGTTTTGGGGTTTTTCCGTGTAGAATTCCTCAGTAGCAGTCCGGGTTTTGGATTTGTGCCCGGTTGATGGCAATAGGTTCGCCCATATTGCATGGGATTTAAACATAATGGCGAAATTATAGTGTTATAGGTCAACCAGAATCTCATGGCATTAAAAAATTATAACAAATAGTGGTTTTCATATGGCAATTTCAAAATGTCACTTGTCAAAACGAGTATGACTGTAGTTGATACATTTTCCAGTTCTGATTAATGTTTTCTTGTTCAAACATTTTTAATAAACATACTTATTTTAACAAGGTTTCCTTTTCCATTACAATAAAATTGCAAAAAATCATATATCAGCATATCATTTTGGGACCCAGTGCATAATATCAGCAAGCACATTGGGTCACATAAAACAATAAGCCAATACCTCTAACAGCATGGATTTATGAAATACATGTTGTGCCGACCCCATCTAGTGTGGGATAAGGCCAGGAAGAAGATGAAGAAGAAATTAAAGAATAAAATTACAAGTATCAAGACTTTTTATTCAAATTACCCTTGTGTTACCCACAAAAAAAAATCCCTATTTGCCATCAGATTCTGGTAGACCTATACTATACAACACTTCCCAACTCTTCGGAGAATACAGGCGTGTTTTTGAAATCAATATTTAAATAATTTTAATATGTCAAGTAAACATCAATAGCCCATGATTATGACATGGACAACTGAAAATAGCACTGAAGATAATGACCACGTTGTTTTTTTCCTTGTATTTCGTTTTTCTTTATTAAGGCCAGTCGACACTGCACCAGTGAAAACGCAGTACCTGTGTGTCTCAAACGGCTGCGGGTTGTTTAATAAATACGCATTCATATAAACTTAAATTGTTCGGTCAATCGACAGGACAGAAGAAGCTGAAGTGTACATTCGGCGCGCGGTCAGAACACTCGTGATAGTCGCCATGTCTGAAGACGAAACGCGCGAAATAGACCTGACTGAAGTACTATATTTTTTTAAGAAAAACATCGCCATGTTGGTTTTGCCTGTGCTGACTCTGGCTTCATCCATATACGGGGTGACATCGTGGTGCATAATAAAGAAGTTTCGGCATATCAGAAATTATGTGTATCTGAACTTAATTATAGCAAATTTGGTACGTGTAATATGTGGCATAATATTCAACTATCACTCTTACATTACCGTCAAAATACTTATTTTGAAAACGTATTCATAACAAAAAAACAATGCTTTCAAATTCACAGGAATATCATATGTACTTACATATGATATTCCTGTGAATTTGAAAGCATTGTTTTTTTGTTATGAATACGTTTTCATAGTGCAGAATTATTGGTTGTTGGTGATAACTTATATATTTTACGTTGATATTGTTAAAGTTTTCAATGTAGATACACAAAGGAGGTATTTAAAGAGTAGCCTCTTTGCTTGGGGTGTGCCTGTGATAACAGTCGTCTGTAATACATTTGTAGCTCCTCTATTCATTTCTCATTTAGATTTTTACCTCCGTTATGTAGTCGTGTTTTTACCTTTATTTATAAACTTGATTCTTTACATAATAATTGTATGTACTTTATTCTCTTGTTCTAACGTGAACGCGAGTACAGCTACTAACAAATGGCGTCGTTTCTACATAGCGACGTTGATATTTGTGTTCAGCGACTTCTTAGTATTGTCCTATAATATATGGTCAAGAATTATTCCCACTGTCCCTATCTTAAAAAAGATTTTACTGAATTTACAAACAATAGTAATCGCTATATTCCTTCCTTTAGCAAAATGTAATCGGGAATTATGGCGGGAATATTTTGCAAATCGATTCAGAACAAATAACATATAAGTTTGTGATGCAGAGAATTTACTCATCTAAGTATTTATATTGACATTGATAATATAATAAATAAATGTATTAACCTAAAATTATTGCCTTTTTTTGCTTTTGAGACGTCATTACCTTTTTTCTTTACAAAAAACGTTCCCCATTCTAAGGTTTCTCCTGTATAGTCGGTGCGTTCACAAACATTAATATCATATGCACCAGCACCCAGAACCGGAACGACCATCTGTAGGCCATACAAATATTAGTTCCAAATGGAAGTCTGCGAAGACGCGCGCATCGACAAGACGGTCGAGCGGCGGTCGTTGTGCTGAGCACTGCGATCTCCGCTTTGGGGTCTCGTCGATACGCGCGTCTGTGTGAGTGTGCCGTTTCGAACATTTGTACGTAGTTTGCATACTGCTGTAGCTTACATATTTACTGTGCTATTATGCTACGATTCAAATAACTGCCTCATTAGTCCAGTGGTGGCAAGCGCGAGTGCTGATCGTGAGGTCCTGGGTTCGATACCCAGTTCGGGCATAGTGTTATTGGGTTTTTCCTAGTGGAATTCTCCAGTAGCAGTCCGGAGTTTGTATTTGTACAGGCTAATAAACATGCATTTCTTGCGACGTCAATAATAAACGCGCAGCAAAACCTATTTATTTTAGAATAATGTTCTATTGAAATGAATATTGTGAATATTGAAGGAACCATATAAATTAAAGTTATAGTTGATATTAATATTTAAATAGTTTTAATATAACAAATCAACTTCGGAATACACACAATTATGACGTGAACAACTGAAAATAGTACTTCAGATAATGACCACATCATTTTTTCCTTATATTTAGTTTTATGTAGGCTATTTTCTTTATTTGGGCTAGTCGACATTGCGTCAGTGACAACACAGTACCTATGTGTCGCAAACGGTTGGGTCTGTTTAATATAGTACACGCGTTCACATAAATTGTTCGGTCAATAGACACGACAGGAGAAGGAGGAATGTACATTCAACGGGCGCCCAAAGCACTCGTGATAATCGCCAAGGATCAAGACGAAATGTGTAAGATAGACGAGACTGAAGAAGAACTGCGTTTTCTTAAGAAAATAAAAATAGTCAGTAAGTTGGTTGTACTTGTGCTGACACTGGCTTCGTTCGTGTATGGAGTGACATCGTGGTGCATCATAAAGAAATTTCGGAAGTTCTGGAATTATGCGTATCTAAACTTAATGTTAGCAAGTTTGTTACGGTTGATATATGCCATATTAATGAACTATCACAATATCACTGCCGTGAGTATTATTATGCGTGTTCATGTCAAGACGGAACCATGGTTTTATTGTTTTGAATACATTTTCACAGTGCAGAATTATTCGTTGTTGGTAATTAGTTATATATTTTACGCTGATATTGTTAAAGTTTTCAATGTAAATATACAAAGGAAGTATTTAAAGAGTAGCCTCTTTACTTGGGGTGTGCCTGTGATAACAACGTTCTGTAATACATTTGTACACCCTCTAATAAATAATCCCACTATACGTATTTACCTCGTATTTGGAGTCATGCTTTTACCTTTATTTATAAACTTGATTCTTTACATAATAATTGTATGTACTTTATTCTCTTGTTCTAACGCGAGCGCGAGTACAGCTACTGACAAATGGCGTCGTTTATACACAGCTACGTTGATATTTGTGTTCAGTGATTTCGCAGTATTGTCCTGTTATATATTCCATGAAATTATTCCCGATGAACCTATCTTAAGAATGATTTTACTGAACTTACAAACAGTAGCAATCGCCATATTCCTTCCTTTAGTAAAACGTAATCGGGAATTATGGCGGGATTATTTTGTAAATCGATTCAGAACAAATAACATGTAAGTTTGTGATGCATAGAATTTACTCATCTAAGTATTTATATTAAATAAATGTATTAACCTAAAAATATTGCTTTATTTGCCTTTGCGACGTCGATACCTTTTTCTTTAAGAAAATTTCCCCATTCTAAGGTTTCTCCTGTATAGTCGGTGCGTTTACAAACACAAATCCCATATGCACAAACACCCGAACCCGGAACGACCATCTGTAGGCCATACAGATATTTGTTCCAAATGGAAGTCCGCGAAGACGCGCGCATCGACAAAACGGTCGAGCGGCGGTCGTAGTGCTGAGCACTGCGACCTCCGCTTTGGGGTCTCGTCGATACGCGCGTCTGTGTGAGTGTACCGTTTTAGACAAAAATACGGCAAAAATAATGTTAATAGAATAATGTTCTATTGAAAAGAATATTGTGAATATTGAAGGAACCACATAAATTATAGTTATATTATAGTTGATGTTAATATTGAAATAATTTTAATGCAAGAAATCAAATTCGGAATACACACAATTATGACGTAAACAACTGAAAATAGCACTTCAGATAATGACCACATAATTTTTTCCTTGTAATTAGTTTTTCTTTATTTAGGCTAGTCGACATTGCGTCAATGATAACGCAGTACCTATGTGTCGCCAACGGTTGGGCCTGTTTAATATAGTTCACGCGTTCACATAAACTTGAATTGTTCGGTCAATCGACACAAAGGAAAAAGTGTACATTCACCGCGCGGTCTGAACACTCGTGATAGTCGCCATGTCTGAAGACGAAACGCGCGAAATAAACGAGACTGAAGAATTGTATTTTTTTAAGAAAATAGTCATTGAGTTGGTTGTTATTGTGTTGACTCTGGCTTCATCCATATACGGAGTGATATCGTGGTGCATAATGAAAAAATTTCGTAATTTCAGAAATTATGTGTATCTGAACTTAGTGTTAGCAAGTTTGTTACGATTGATATATGCCATATTAATGAACTATCACAATATTACTATGAATATGATTATGCGTATTCATGACAAGGCGGAACCATGGTTTTATTGTTTTGAATACTTTTTTACAGTGCAGAATTATTCGTTGTTGGTAATAAGTTATATATTTTACGTTGATATTGTTAAAGTTTTCAATGTAGATACACAAAGGAGGTATTTAAAGAGTAGCCTCTTTACTTGGGGTGTGCCTGTGATAACAACCTTCTGTAATACATTTGTACACCCTCTAATAAATAATCCCACTATACGTATTTACCTCGTATTTGGAGTCATGCTTTTACCTTTATTTATAAACTTGATTCTTTACATAATAATTGTATGTACTTTATTCTCTTGTTCTAATACGAGCGCGAGTACAACTACTGACAAATGGCGTCGTTTATATATAGCTACGTTGATATTTGTGTTCAGTGATTTCGTAGTATTGTCCTGTTATATATTCCATGAAATTATTCCCGATGAACCTATCTTAACAATAATTTTACTGAATGTACAAACAGTAGCAATTGCCATATTCCTTCCTTTAGTAAAATGTAATCGGAAATTATGGCGGGATTATTTTGTAAATCGATTCAGAATAAATGACATGTAAGTTTGTGATGCATAGAATTAATTCACCTCATATTGACATTGATATTAAATAAATGTATTAACCTAAAAATATTGCTTTTTTGCCTTTGCGACGTCAATACCTTTTTTCTTTACAAAAAACGTTCCCCATTCTAAGGTTTCTCCTGTATAGTCGGTGCGTTTACAAACACAAATCCCATATGCACCAGCACCCAGACCCAGAACGAATATCTGTAGGCCATACAAATATTTGTTCCATGTGAAGTTCGAACCCGCAAACTAGAAGGCCGTAGCCTAGAAAGTCAGTCTATGCTCCACTTTGCTAATCAAACCGTCAACTTACACGAATAAGTACAAATGGAACAATGGATACTGATAAGATGAACATCCACCATGCTCACCCACCGCCATAGAGCCGGTCTTCTTTTCTGACTCCGCAGTCGCACCAATAATTCAACCCTCATCAAGCTGTCCTCCTCCCAGTCCTCCCGTCAGCTACGCCCTAAGCCGAGGTCCGAATCCCATTAGGGGTCGCCCTTAGAGCTGCTGTTGCTAGTAGTCATGATGTTAGTGGTAGTAGTTAGATTAGGTTAAGTATTTTACTCGTCCCCAATTTTTGAAGACCCTTCAGATCTCGCCAATAACTGCCCGGTTACGTAGACACGGTCAGCAAGAAAATTGACAAGCAAACGTGTAGAAAAGAAAAAGATAATATGAAAGGGTAAACAGGATAAGTTGTAATTATTATTGAAAATACAGTTTAATTACTATATCGTATGACCTTTTAATTTTGTTATGATTCATATTATTGTACAAAGAAGATGATGTAGTGACAAAAATTGAAAGGAGTATGCTTAGGTGGTTTGGCCATGTTGAGAGAATGAGTGAACGGCGATTAACAAAAGAAATTTTTAAGGCGGATGTTAATGGGAACGCCGGTAGAGGACGTCCTAGAAGGACATACATCGATGTTATTGGTGATGTTCTTCACAAAGGTCAGGTGCGTAGTACTCTCAACCGGCGTGCGTGTATGACAAGATGTATGAATGTGGATGAAGCGAAAGGGGTATGTAAGAGTCGTAGCATGTGGCGTTCTATAGTTTCTGCCTACCCCCATGGGAAAAAGGCGTGAGTTTATGTATGTATGTATGTATTATTGTACAATGATTTTTTGGCTAAGTTTCGATGACATTTAATTATGTCATTTGTTTTATATAGTTTAGCTTCCTTTTTACTTTTGTAAATGTGAGAACTTTGTGAACCTCCATCTATAAATTTGTAAATTACTATTACTCAAAAATGCTTGTAATGTGGTCATTATTTTGACAGTCTTCTTTGAGCAAAGTCGACGTTTCCGCGCTATTTGAATAGGCGCCAGCAAAGTTGTATGGAATTTCATTGCTGGTGAGTTTTAGCCCCCAGCAATTTCCTTTGAAAATCCATTATTGTCGAGTTTTGTTTCAAAAATAGTCTGGTGCAAAAAGTTTTTATTCATAATTTGGCTGTATAGGTACAGGTAGCACAATCATTAAAGGCCCATTAAAAAAACCTAAAGCCCGGGGAAGAAACAAATCGTAACTTTCAATAAATTCTTACTATACTAAGCTGGTTTTATTTAAATTACTCGCATTGTTTGAGTAAAGCACTATACAAGCCTTGGTCCGCAATGACTGCGCTGCTGGCCACGCTATGATGGCCTCGAGCTTATGTTAGCTACGCTCTCGGTCTTCCAGCTTGTCCATCAAGAGCTGCAATGCTGGCCGCGCTGTGATGGCCTGGAGCTGCGCTACACTGCGCTTTCGGCCATCATCAGTGCTGCCAGCAACGCAGTCATTATAGACCGCGGCAGTAATCTACTAATTATTCATATTGTTTTTTATTTTATTTTTGTTTGTTAGTTTTTGTACTCAAGTCCTTTATTACTACATTACTCATTGGTCTGTGGTTAGGACTTCATTGTTCTCTCACTATCCTAAATCATTGTACTGTATCCACTGAAATTGTTAAATATATTATTTTTTAAAGAGTAACCATGGAGTTTCTTGCCGGCTCTTCTCCATAGGAAACGACTAATTGGAACCGTGCACCTAAATTCGACTTTTCATAAGCACTTGTATTGGTTTATGTGAAATAAAAAAAAATGTTTTGATTTATTGTAGTTTTAGTGATACGTAGGCCCTTGACATCCTGACTTCCTTCAACAGACCAGACTCGATGCACTCGCTCAAATCCCAAGCGTTGGCCATACAAAACGCGGGGCGCGAGCGGCGCGTGTCGTCGGCGAGCCCGCGTGGGTTGTATTGAATAATAACACAGGCCTGCAAAATGAGGGTCATAACTTCCTCTCTGGAATTTGATAGCTGATTCTAGAGTATTTTGGTGCGCTGATTACGAATATGTACTTAGTTTTTCTCCATCACCTCCAGATTTTTCAAAAAAGGCACAGTAAGAAAATAGGAAAATAAACACAAATTTTCACTTAAAAAAATATATATTTATTTAAAAAAGTACATTACTTTTTACTTAAAAAACTACTAAAATATAATAACAACTTATTACTAGTCTAAATTACATGTAAATTTTATTTGTGGAACCTAGTCCGTTTTTCCTGGAAGCTTCGGTTGTGCGATTTTCGCTTAAATTTCCGGTTTGGATCGTCGCGCTTCAATAACCAACAATAGTCTGCCATCATGCTAGTATTCCATCTTCCTTGATACCGAACTTCAAGTTCTTTCAAATCTTGGTGAAATATTTCGCCTTGTTCTTCGCTAACGGCTCCTAGATTTTCTGGGAAGTAATCAATGTGCGAATTTAAGAAATGAAGTTTAATGCTCATATTACAACCCATTACACCAAAATTTGTAATCATTTTGGCCACTATTGCTAGCTTGCAACTCGATATCATTAAGTTTTTCATCAAAGTTTTCCTCCGACATTAATTTTCTTATATCAGCGCCGACGAAAATTCCTTCTTTCAACTTAGCTTCTGATAAAGATGGAAAAACTGAATGCAGATATTTAAAGCCTTCCCCATCTTTATCACCATAAATTTCCCGCAAATATTACAAAAACAATTCGGAGAATTTAAACAACTTCGCGATGACATTTTAAAGTTTATGTTGCAAGATGCGCACTTCGACTGTTAATTTTCTAAATCAGTGTGGGTACTTATACAAAAACCCTTTGGTTTATCTTTATTACACGCTTTTCTAATAATATTTACAACAATTAGTTAATATTACCTAATCATGTATTAGTGAGCTCATTACTAAATTAAGCCAAAATGACCCGTTTTCGACATGGTTAATGCGAATTACTTATATCTACTCATTATTTAGTAATTAACAAATTACTGATTTGCATTAATTTCTATGTTCCCTTACACTAATTAAATGCAATAAAAATCAAGCTGAAGTAATTAAAAGACGTTTTATAAATTTTAAAATGTAGGCGCTCAGACATTTTTCAGAAAAATCTTAAATATTCAATATCTCAAAAATCCTGACGTGATGGAATTTTATTATAATTTTTCTCGTAATCATAATATCAGAAAATATAGAAAACGTTACTCAGATTTCAAAGAGGAAAACCATTGCAGACCTGTGTAATGATTCGTCATGTAGGTATAAAGATTATCCAACCTAAATTGTTAGGTACTGGTTGAACTAGCCATCGCCTCCTTTTGTGAGGGGGTGATGGCAACCAAAGAGGAAGCGGAGAGGGAGAGGGAGCGGTGTGCTCTTCTCCCTTCCCGCGCCAGACGCACCGGGCGCCGGAGGGCGCGTGTACGCGATGATCTCCAGCCACCCTAGTGTGTGGCCTGCGGGCGGCGGGTTTGGGGACTCGCCGCCCGACCAGTAACAGGCCCGAGAAGGTGGCGCGCCGTGTTCCGTGCGCGCTTCTCAGGAGGACGTGGGGCAAGGCCCCACAGAGGAGAGGTCCGCCATGGGTTGGCGGACCGGGACCTGCCGGGGTTGCGGTGCATGCTTTTGCGAATCCCGCGACCCTGGCCGTACGGTCAGGAGAAGGAACACCGTTGGTTTTTAGCCGGTAAGAGTCCGGCAGACCCCCTCGCCTTCCCCGGGCGAAGGACATCCATGAGGATTTTCCAACGAGAAAAAAAAGAAAAAGGTACTGGTTGAACTACATTATTTGTAACTTACTTACATAATAAAATAAATCTTTTTAAAATTTTTAAACTCACCCTACATTGTAATGTGGCTGTTGATCCTTGTTAGCGATTATTATTACGACGGTCCCTACGTATACTATCGAAACTACAAAATCTCAGTTTTTATTTTATTATGTATGTACATCGATTACGCTGAGATTTATGATCCGATTATTTATTCTTTAGTTTGATGCGGAATAGTTGCCATTTGGTCCCATAAAAATTTATTATTTTATAACCATACAGATAACATAATTTCACACATTTTAAGCAGATAAAATAAAAACTGAGATTTTGTAGTTTCGATAGTATACGTAGGGACCGTCGATTAATGCGGTGAGATAGTGCTTTCCATATCGAGCTGGTAAGCTCAAACATGATGGGTCTGCAACTAGGCATTGCGGAGTGCCGATCGCCACTCTGAGCCACCTTGCAAGTCCTTCTTGTCGAAACAAGTCATGAGGCAAATCGATGGTTCTGCCTGAGTATTCGCTATTTTGTTTGGAGTAGGTAATGTTAACAACCTTCCGATCCAAACCCTCACTAAATAATTTTTAATTCTACAATGTAGTTTTAATTATTCTAAAAATCAACGCCCTTGGTTGGATGTATGGTTGTGCGACCGCTTGCCAGTTAGGACGACACCTTTTGCCAATTATTATCGCATTTGAGTGAGCACATTCCCTATTATACCCATTATTTGCTGATAAACCCACGACGAAATGATAATTTTAAATGTACGTGCAACGTGCATCTGTACTTATAGATAGTGTTCGTTTTACGGCACGAGAGAGTCAGAGGATTATCATCTCTGTTCCTTGGATTCGTGTGCTCCGTCTTAGACTAGATTCAAACGCGAACAAGTCAATATAACATAACAAAAGCAACCCATTACTGTCCCACTGCTGGACACGGGCCCCTTACCAGAAAGAGAAGGATTTAGACCTTAGTCCACCACGCTGGTCTGGTGCTGGTTGGCAGACTACACACACCACAGATAACTTTATGGAGCCCTCTCAGGTGATCAGATTTCATCAAGATGCTTTTTCTTCACCGTTATCGCAAGTGATAATAAAATTTTGATCCGCACATAAATTCGATAAGTCAGAGGTACGGGCTGGGATCGAATTCAGACCCTCCTTTATGGAAGGCAAGCATTCAACCGCTAGGCTATCGCTTCTTCATGAAGCTAGTATAGTATGGTAGAGCTAGTACAGTATGCTAGAGCTAGTATGGTACGGTAGAGCTAGTAGGTATAGTGCGGTACAGCTAGTATAGTACGGTACAGCTAGTATAGTACGGTAGAGCTAGTATAGTACGGTATAGCTAGTATAGTACGGTACAGCTAGTATAGTACGGTAGAGCTAGTATAGTACGGTATAGCTAGTATAGTACGGTACAGCTAGTATAGTACGGTAGAGCTAGTATAGTACGGTATAGCTAGTATAGTACGGTACAGCTAGTATAGTACGGTAGAGCTAGTATATTACGGTACAACTAGTATAGTATGGTAGAGCTAGTATAGTACGGTACAGCTAGTATAGTACGGTAGAGCTAGTATAGGACGGTAGATAAAGTATAGTACGGTACAGCTAGTATAGTACGGTAGAGCTAGTATAGTATGGTAGTGCTAGGATTTCTATCCGATACTTCAAAGAGGTTTCCTAAACGAGCGAATGAACCATTTTGTTTTGCTAATGTTGCCAATGCCTTTTGTATGCAAAGCGATGTTTCCTTGAGTCGTGTGCTCCACTCAGACCAATGTAGTCCACTGGTGTATATACGATATGTACCCACACCTTGGTTTTGGTCAGTTTAATTTGAAACCCCACATAATACCTACCTATCTAAGTACTACTTACATAAAATGAAACTACAATCAGAATAAACTAATACTGATCAAATGGTTCTGGATATTGTACACAAACATCTATATCGAGTAATAAAATATGTACCAATAAATAATAATGAATGTATGTAAATAGTGTCATGAAATAAAAATATAACAAGTATTGGAATTGCTTCGACTTTGATATTAGAGTAAAAGAGACATGTGACTATGTTCTCCTTTCTTCTAATAAAACAATGATAGCCAACGCAGCCGAACGATTGCCTTCCATGTGGGAGGGTTTGAGTTCGATACCGGCGCGCACCTCTGACTCCAAATTCATGTGCAGGTTAGAATTTATTTAATTATTTATAATCACCTTTACAACTATCATAACAGGATTATCCTAATGCGATAGTGTGGTATTTATATATTAACAATATTAAATTAACCTAATAAGGAACTTCTATAACATACTACCTAACCTAAATTATATAAATCTCTAACATAAAAAAAACTAAAAGAATATGATTATCACTTGCGTTAATGGTGAACGAAAAACATCGCGAGGAAACCTGCACACCTGAGAGGGCGCCATAAAGTTGTAGATGGTGTGTGTAGTCTGCTAACCCGCACCAGACCAGGGTGGTGAACTAAGGCTTAAACCAGAGAAGTCCCCCATGGCCAGCAGTAGGACGGTAATTGGCTGATCAAACTATTATGCTACGATTTAAATAACTGCCTCATTGATATAGTGGTGGCAAGCGCGACTGCTGATCGAGAGATCCTGGGTTCGATTCCCAGGTTGGGCAAAGTGTTATTGCGATTTTACCGTGCGGAATTCCTCTATCAATCCGGGGTTTGGATTTGTGCCCGGTTGATGGCAATAGGTTCGCCCATATTACATGGGATTTAAACGAAATGGTGAAATGATGGTGTTACTATACACCACTGCCCGTCCCTTCAGCATATGCAGGCGTGTTTTCGAAATTAATATTTTAATATATCAAGTAAACATTGATAACCCATGATTATGACGTGGACTTCTGAAAATATCACTGAAGATAATGACCACGTTGTTTTTTTCCTTGTTTTTCGTTTTTCTTTATTTAGGCTAGTCGACACTGCACCAGTGACAACGCAGTACCTATGTGTCGCAAACGGCCGGGGGCTGTTTAATTTAGGTCTCTCGTACGCATAAACTTAAATTGTTCGGACAATCGACGCGACAGAAGAAGAAGAAGTGGACATTCAGCGGGCGGCTTGACCACTCGTGATAGTCGCCATGTCACAAAATGTAACGCGCGAAATACATACATACATAAACTTACGCCTTTTTCCCATGGGGGTAGGCAGAAACTATAGAACGCCACATGCTACGACCCTTACATACCCCTTTCGCTTCATCCACATTCATACATCTTGTCATACACGCACGCCGGTTGAGAGTACTACGCACCTGACCTTTGTGAAGAACATCACCAATAACATCGATGTATGTCCTTCTAGGACGTCCTCTACCGGCGTTCCCATTGACATCCGCCTTATAAATTCCTTTTGTTAATCGCCGTTCAAATTCTCTCAACATGACCAAATACACGTGACTGAAAGAGAACTGCGTGCTCTTAACGAAATAATCATCTCTAAGTTGGTTGTGATTGTGCTCACTCTGGGTTTGTTCATTTACGGAGTGACATCGTGGTGCATAATAAAGAAGTATCGGCATATCAGAAAATACGTGTATCTGAACTTTATGATAGCAAGTTTGTTACGTGTAATATGTGCCGTAGTAGTGAACTGTCTTTAAAATTTTCGCGAACATGTATATTCCTGTGTTTGCGAAAGCATTGATTCTTTGTTATGTTTAATAATTATTGGTTGTTGGTGATAACTTATATATTTTACGTTGTGTTAAAGTTTTCAATGTAGATACACAAAGGAGGTAGTCTGTTTGCTTGGGGTGTGCCTGTGATAACAATCGTCTGTAATACATTAGTAGCACCTCTATTAATTCCTCACATAGGTTTTTACCTCCATTTTGGATTCGTGTGTTTACCTTTATTTATAAACTTGATTCTTTACATAATAATTGTATGTACTTTATTCTCTTGTTCTAACGTGAACGCGAGTACAGCTACTAACAAATGGCGTCGTTTCTACATAGCGACGTTGATATTCGTGTTCAGCGACTTCCTAGTATTGTCCTATTATATTATATTGAAAAGAATTATTCCCACTGTACCTATCTTAACAATGATTTTACTGAATTTACAAACAATAGCAATCGCCATCTTCCTTCCTTTAGTAAAATGTAATCGGGAATTATGGCGGGATCATTTAATAAATCGATTCAGAACAAGTATCATTTAATTCAATGTATTATCCTAAAATTACAGCGTGTTTTGCCTTTGTGACGTCAATACCTTTTTTCTTTACAAAAAACGTTCCCCATTCTAAGGTTTCTCGTCTATAGTCGGCGCGTTTACAAACACAAATCCCATATACACAAGCATCCAGACCGGGAACGACTATCTGTAGGGCATACAAGTATTTGTTCCATGTGGAAGTCGAACCCGAAACCCGTAGCCTAGAAAGTCAGTCTATGCTCCACTTTGCTAATCAATAATTATTATTGCAAAATACCGTTTAATTACTATGTCGTAGGCCCTTGACATCTTGACTTCCTTCAACAGACCAGACTCGGTGCACTTGCACAAATCTTAAGCGTTCGCTATACAAAACGAGGGGCGCGAGCGGCGCGTGTCGTCAGCAGGCCCGCGTGAGTTGTATCCAAGGGATTACTTTGAAATTACAAACGCGAGCGCGAACCGACTAATAATACTTATACGACACGTATAAAGATTATCCAACCTTAATTGTTACTGGTTGAATTATTTGTTACTATAATAACTCTTTAAAATTTAAAAACAGCCTCTACATTGTAATGTGGCTGTTGATCCTTGTTAGCAATTATTATTATTGCGGTGAGATAGTGCTTTCCATATCGAGTCATACGACCTCTAACACGATCTAGACCTTACGGAGTGCCGGTCGCCACTCTGAGCCACCTTCAAAGTCCTTCTTGTCGAAACAAGTGATGAGACAAATCGATGGTTCTGTCTGATTATTAGATATTTTGTTTGGAGTAGTGTTAAGAACCTTACGATCCCAACCTTCAATCAATAATTTATAATTCTTCAATGTAGTTTTAATTATTCTAAAAATCAACGCCTTTGGTTGGATGGATGGTCGTGCGACTGCTTGCCAGTTAGGACAACGCCTTTGCCAATTATTATCGCATTTGAGACCGCACATTGCCTATTACATGGACATGGACCTCTTCTTAGAATGAGAAGGATTTAGTTCTTAGTCCACCACGCTGGCCTAGTGCGGGTTTGCAGACTACACACACCACCAAGAACGATGGAACCCTCTCAGGTGCGCAGGTTTCTTCACGATATTTTTCCTTCACCGTTAACGCAAGTGATAATCAAATTCTGATCCGCACATGAATTTGAAAAGACAGAGATACGGGCCGGGGTCGAATTCAGTCATTCCTGCATGGAAAGCAAACGTTCAACCGCTAGGCTATCGCTTCTTCAACAAGTCAAGAATTAAGAAAAAAAAACGTCTTCCGTTGGGGTGCATGAAAAGAGTGACAAGTGACGACACTTGACCTACGACCGGCGCATCTTGAGCAGTCAGCTTTGCGACCAACCTTACTGACTAGCTAATCTTTTCACCACGACATGAGCTATTCTCTATTCTCTTCGGGGAATACAGGCGTCTTTTTGAAATTAGTATTTAAATAATTTTAACACGACTTATAAACTTCGGAATAACACTCGATAAGACGTGCTCAACTAAAAATACCACTGAAGATAATGACCACATATATTTTTCCTTGTATTTCGTTTTTCTTTATTTAGGCCAGTCGACACTGCACCAGTGACAACGCAGTACCTGTGTGTCGCAAACTGTTGCGGGCTGTTTAATTGAATAAATACGCGTACACATAAACTTAAATTGTTCGGTCAATTGACACGACAGGAGAAGAAGAAGTGTACATTCAGCGCGCGTGCTGAGCACTCGTGAAGGGCGCCATGTCTCAAAACGAAAAAACGAGCGAAATACACCTGACTGAAAGCGAACTGCGTCTTCTTAAGGATGTAATAATCCCCGAGTTGGTTGTGATTGTACTGACACTGGTTTCGTTCATGTACGGAGTGACATCGTGGTGCATGATAAAGAAGTTTCGGAATTTGAGAAATTATGCGTATCTGAACTTAATTATAGCATGTTTCTCACGTTTAATATGTGTGACAGTGGTGGACTCTTGCATTAAAAATGAATTGAGCAAGACTATGTGTATTCCTAATTTTAATGTGGTAGCATTGTTTTATGGTTTTGAATTCTTTTTTACAGCGCAAAATTATTGGTTGTTGGTGATAATTTATATATTTTACGTTGATTTTGTTAAAGTTTTCAATGTAGATACACAAAGGAGGTATTTAAAGAGCAGCCTCTTTGCTTGGGGTATGCCTCTAATAACAATCCTCTGTTTTATATTTGTAGGTCAACCAGTAAAGTATAATACTATAACTTATTACCTTGAATATGGAGTCATGCTTTTACCTTTGTTTATAAACTTGATTCTTTACATAATAATTGTATGTACGTTATTCTCTTGTTCTAACACAAGCGCGAGTACAGCTACTGACAAATGGCGTCGTTTCTACATAGCGACGTTGATATTTGTGTTCAGTGATTGCTTAGTTTTGCCCTATTTATTAATTATTAGAATTATTCCCCGTGTACCTATCTTAACAGTGGTTTTAATAAACTTACAAACAATAGCAATTGACATATTCCTTCCTGTTGTAAAATGTAATCGGGAATTATGGCGGGATTATTTTGTAAATCGATTCAGAACAAATAACATGTAAGTTTTTGATGCAGAAAATTGACTCACCTAATATTGACATTGATATTAAATAAATGTATTAACCTAAAAATATTGCTTTTTGCCTTTGTGACGTCAATACCTTTTTTCTTTACAAAAAAACGTTCCCCATTCTAAGGTTTCTCCTGTATAGTCGGTGCGTTTACTTTCACAAATCCCATATGCACCAGCACCCAAACCTGGAACGACTATCTGTAGGCCATACAAATATTTGTTCCACGTGAAAGTCGAACCCGCAACCCGTTGCTTAGAAAGCCAATCTATGTTCCACTTTGCTAATCAAACCGTCAACCTACTCGAACAGGTACAAATGAAACAGTGGATTCTCGTAATACGAACGAGTTTTTTTAAATAATTATTGAAAATACCGATTAATCACTATGTCGTATAACCTTTTAGTTGTGTTATGATTCGTATTGTAGTTTTAGTGATACGTAAGCCCTCGACATCCTGACTTCCTTCAACAGACCAGACTCGGTGCACTCGCACAAATCTCAAGCGTCCGCTATACAAAAAATGGGGCGCGAGCGGCGCGTGTCGTCGGCGAGCCCGCGTGAGTTGTATTCAAGGTATTACTTTGAAATAACAAACGCGAGCGCCAACCGAGTAATAATAATTATATGACTGATATAAAGATTATCCAACCTAAATTGTTACTGGTTGAATTATTTGTAACTATTAACATACTTAAATAACATAACATCACGCCTTGCATTCCCCGAAGGGTTCGGCAGAGGTGTATTAAGTACACCGTCGTTTCGCCAGTTATCTTTAAGTCCCATGTAATAGGGGGGAGCCTATTGCCATTAACCGGGCATAAGTCCAGACTGCGGGCTACTACAGAGAAATTCCTAATGGAAAAACCCAATAACACTGCCTGACCTGGGCATCGAACCCAGGACCCGATACTCAGCAGTGGCACTTGCGACCACTAGACCAACAAGGCAGTCAGTACAATTAAATAACTATTTTTAAAAACACCCCCTACATTGTAATGTGGCTGTTGATCCTCGTTAGCGATTATTATTATTGCGGTAAGATAATTCTTTCCATATCAAGTCATACGAGCTCAAACACGATAGGTGTGCAGCTAAACATTGCGGAGTGCCGATCGCCACTCTGAGCCACCTTCAAAGTCCTTCTTGTCGTAACAAGTCATGAGGCAAATCGATGGTTCTGCCTGAGTATTAGATATTTTGTTTGGAGTAGTGTTAACAACCTCCCGATCAAAACCCTCAATCAATAATTTATAATTCGTCAATGTAGTTTATATTATTCTAAAAATCAACGCCCTTGGTGAAAATTAATTACATACATTATACAATTAAATTATTTATCTATACACAAATATCATTTACCTACATTTAAACCTAATATATACAATATAAAACAAAACTAAAAACATACAAATCTAAAGACAAAACTAACTACCTATATACAAAATTATTAAAATACAAATTATTCAAAAATATCACTTAGGCGTCAAAATATTCCTCCTCATCACCGTCATCCGGAAGCGTGCCCAGAAGACTGGCAGCGTTACCTCGCTGGATGGCAACGCTTATTCTTTGGCCAAAGAATAAGCCAGCCCTCTGGTCACGCGAAGCGTCGACCAGCCTTTGGGCAATTTCTTTGAACAAAAGATGTGTACTCGGACCCCATGGCCCGAGCGTTTCGACCCCAAACGGCTCAAAGTCATAGCAACCAATGAGGTTACTATGACTTTGGTTGGATGGATGGTCGTGCGACCGCTTGCCAGTTAGGACAACGCATTTTGCCAATTATTATCGCATTTGAGTGCGCACATTGCCTATTATATGAGCATGGGCCTCTTCTGAGAATGAGAAGGATTTAGTTCTTAGTCCACCACGCTGGCCTAGTGCGGGTTTGCAGACTACACACACCACCAAGAACTATGGAGCCCTCTCAGGTGTGCAGGTTTCCTCACAATATTTTTCCGTCACCGTTAACGCAAGTGATAATAAAATTCTGATCCGCACATGAATTCGAAAAGTCAGAGATACGGGCCGAGATCGAATTCAGACATTCCTGCATAGAAGGCAAGCGTTCAACCGCTAGGATATCGCTTCTTCAACAAGTCAAGAATTAAGAAAAAAATCTTCTTTCGTTGGGGTGCATGAAAAGAGTGACAAGTGACGACACTTGACCTACGACCGGCGCACCTTGAGCAGTCAGCTCTGCGACCAACCTTACTGACTAGCTAAGCTTTCACCACGACATGCGCTATTCTCATAGAGATAGTGCCGACACGAGTTGTTGTTCACTTACATTTTACCAATTACTGTATTTAAGGAGCAGCGTCCTCCTAGCAATTTTTTCTCTCGTTTCGACAAGAGCTAGTATAGTACAGTATATTGATTATACTATTATGAAAGAAAGAAAATTAATTTATTCAGCCAAGAACACTGACAGCATAAATTAAATAAAATAAACAAAGAAAAAACAATATAAAAAGAATTAAACACACATTTTATGGTGTCGAGCATGTCCATGCCGAAAAGGTCACCAACTCAGCATATGCTAGGCGTCAAAACACCCAGCGCTGATTTTCAGCTGGTACCCCCGCAGTGACACACGGATGGAGGTAGTAAATTTTAAATATATATTCTATTATACTTAAATGGATAAAAGTGTTTTATAATGTGTCAATAAACTACAAAAATATAATAAAAAATAAAAGATAAAAACTACTTTTAATTTATGACAGCTAATCAAAAATATGTCAATGTAAATTGAAACAGCAGGCGGCGCGGTACGCACTTCCTGTTAAGATGAGGTGTTGACATCTATCCATTTTATGTCACTCTTGGCTCGACCACAACCTTACTACGATTTAAATAAGTGCCTCATTGGTCTAGTAGTGGCAACCCCGAATGCTGATCGTGAGATCCAGGGTGCGATCCCAAGGTCGGGCAAAGTGTTATTGGGTTTTTCCGCGTGGAACTCCTCAGTAACAATCCGGAGTTTGGATTTGTGCCCGGTTGACGGCAGTAGGCTCGCCCCATATTACATGGGACTTAAACATAACGGCGAAATGAGGGTGTTACTATAAACCTCTGCCCAACCCATCGGGGAATACAGGCGTGTTTTTGAAATTAATATTTAAATAATTTTAATATGTCAAGTAAACATCAATAACCCATGATTATGACGTGGACAACTGAAAATAATGACCACATTGTTTTTTTCCTTGTATTTAGGGAAGTCGACACTGCACCAGTGACAACGCAGTACCTGTGTGTCGCAAACTGTTGCGGGCTGTTTAATTTAATATACACGCGTACACATAAACTTAAATTGTTCGATCAATCGCCACGACATAAGAAGAAGAAGTGTACATTCAGCGCGCGTCCTGCGCACTCGGTATAGTCGCCATGTCTGAAGACAATACACGCGAAATAGACGAGACTGAAGACGAACTGCGTTTTCTTAAGAAAAACGTTATTGAGTTGGTTGTTATTGTGTTGACTCTGGCTTCATCCATATACGGAGTGACATCGTGGTGCATAATAAAGAAATTTCGGCTCTACTTTGTAATTTGGCTGTTGATCCTTGTTAGAGATTATTATTATTGCGGTGAGATAGTGCTTTCCATATCGAGTCATACGAACTCAAACACGATGGGTGTGCAACTAGACATTACGGAGTGCCGATCGCCAGTCTGACCCACCTTGCAAGTCCTTGTCAAAACAAGTCGTGAGGCAAATCGACGGTTATGCCTGATTATTATTCCTACTTTATTTCGATTCCGAGCTATACCTCTGACTTTTCGAATTCATGTGCAGATCAGAATTTGATTATCACTTGCTTTAATGGTGAAGGAAAAACATTGTAAGAAAACCTGCACGCCTAAAGGGGGCTCCATAAAGTTCTCGGTGGAGTGTGTAGTCTGCCAACCCGCACCAGGCCAGCGTGTTGAACTAAGGCCTAAACCAGAGAAGTCACCCATGCCCAGCAGTAGGACAGTAATTAATTACGATTTCAATAACTTCCTAGATCCCCAGGTCGGGCAAAGTGTTATTGGGTTTTTCCGTGTGGGATTTCTCAGTAGCAGTTAGGACTTTGGATTTGTGCTCGGGTGATGGCAATAGACTCGCCCCTAATTACATACGACTTAAACATAACGAAACGACGGTGTCACTATACACTTCTGCCCAACAGAATACAGGCGTGTTGTTATGTTAAATAACACCTAAAATCCAAGATAAACCGCGTCTTAAGTTGTTCCACCTAGCCTTGTCCCAACTATATTAGGATCAGCTTCCAATCTAACCACAAGCGGCTGAATACCAGTATTTTACAAGGAACGACTGCCATCTGACCTCTGCAACCTAGTTACTGGGCAATGCCGATACCCTAAAGTTAGACCGGTGGTCAGACAGTCGGGCTTCTGACTACCCGTAACGACTGTCATAGGTCTACGTATGACACCCGGGACAGACGGTTTAACGTGCTCTCCTAGACACGGTAACCGCGGCTTAAATCTAGTTTCTTAATATTATATCTTATAGCCTCCAGCACAAAAAACATTGTACTGTACAATAAGTAGCTAGCAAGCTTTGGATAAAGGCTTTCAGCCAAGCTTTGTGCAGCGATTAAAATATGCAAAATAAGTTTTTATCTTGTTATACAATGTTAGTCGGAAAGGGGGTACAAAGCCGCGGGCCACTTAAAGTATCACTGATGACTATTTTAAAGCAAATGTTAAAATTTCAAAATTCTATAATTTTTATTTGCATGCAAAAAAGAAATTATTTTAGTTTTTGTTAAATAAAATTATACCTGCTTTAGTTATAAATTTAGAAAATTATTTTTTTAATCCGTGACCCCAAATATGACCTAAATTGTAAAAACAGCTGATCATAGCTATGGACAGATAGATTTTAGCATATTTTTTACGAAATTTTGAAAAGCTATTTCTCTTAAACTATCGAGGTTTGGGGAAAGTTGTAGAACAAAAGTTATCCCTTATTACTTTAACACCCTTTCGGCTTCGTACCCCCTTTCCGACTAACCTTGTATATATTCTTCAGAGGAGTTTAAGATGGATTATCTGTTACTTCCTTGGCGTTTTTATGGGTATCTGTAAAGCCTTCAGATTCCAATCTGTTGTGAGACACATTCTCTGTTCGGATTCATCTGTTGTGTTCTGTTCCCCGAAGGTTGGGCAGAGGTGTATACTAACGCCTTCACTTCGCCGTTATGTTTGAGTCCCATGTAATAGGGGCTGAGCCTATTGCCATCAACCGGGTACAAATCCAAACTCCGGGCTGCTACTGAAGAATTCCACACGGAAAAACCCAATAACACTTTGTCCGACCTGAGGATCGCACCCAGGACCTCACGATTGCCACCACTAGACCACCAAGGCAGTTAACAGTCAAAAAGCGATTAAATAACCGGCATGCCTGAGAGATATTTCCCGACGGCATGTGAAGCCAAGTTAGAGGCCCATGGGCGGCATAAACTCTGACACCAGGTTAGTCACTAACCACACGAAAACAAGAAGAAGGAAACAAATCTGTTGTAATTATCTTGTCTTTTATCATAGTTGGAATAACAGACGCGAACCTTCACTTGCACAAACAATCCGACCAGAAACAATTATATGTAGCCCCTGTAGCCCATACAAATACTTGTTCCGAAATATTTTAATTTAAATCCCTGACCAACTTTCCTACTAAACGTCTTCTTCTTCCTGCCCTTATCCCACATTAGGAGAGGTCGGCACAACATCTACCTATATCATAAATCCATGTTGTTAGAGGTTTTGGCTTATTGTTTTATGACCGGCCGCCTGCCTGACATCAACCCTCCTTAGGAATACTCGTTGCGCCGTCGCTCGGGTGACCCAGTGTGCTTGCTGATATTATCCACTGGGTCCCAAAATGATATGCTTGTCAATATTATTGCTGACCACTAAGCAGACTATGTTCTTGGTGGACTATGTATACTATAGATAGACTATGTATACTTGAAGTTCCTCGACACACTCATCCAGTTTTGCTCTTTTCTACTAAACGTCATTTCCTCCAATTTAATTCACAGTGAAAACTATAAAAGCACAAGCAACATATCGATCAGTATAACTTACTCCCTAGACTCTCCTTTGAAATTATATCGCATAAGGGTAGAAACTTCCCCTAAATTCTTCTATTGACCCGTTGTGACTAACATCTTAATTTAATTGAAAACCCCCATTTCATAATTGACTTTCCCCTTCGGTAATTTAGCTTGAGTTGGGAAGCGGACTCACGCGTGTCGTTATAGGGTCGTAGCTCATTTAACCTCAGGGCCACTGAGTTGAATCGCGTCAACTGGAACAGTCAAATGCTTCGATCAACAATAGTAGGTACTAGATTTCCGATGACCGCATCAAAAACGTCCGGAATTATAAGACCACAAATAATGTGGGATAAGGCATTTGTGGGATAATGAATGGTCTATTTGAAATAAAAAACTTTGACTTTGACTTTGAAATGTTGTCGTCTAATTTTGCAACATACTTTTTTCAACCTTATTGCTTAGAAATTACGTTTTAATATGTCATAAATATTTTTGTTCTTATTTTTAAAATACGTTTACTTTTCAATCGAAGTAGTGAATATATTCAAAACGATAATAAACTTTATGTTTGAGTGTTCAGGTTTATATTTAACTTGTATGCAATCGCGACCACTTTAGCGACGTGTTTTTGTTCCTGATCTTTAATCTAGTGCTATTGGTGATCGAAAGTCAAATGCCTTGAATACTCACTGAACAAGTTGTGACGTATTTTGAGTGTTTTTATTATGCAAATGCAGTGCCAGCCAAAGGTGTAACGTTCACAAAAGGTAGAAGAGATGGTCCTATTTTTTAGCAATGCATTAATATCACAATAATTCAGAAAACATAGAAACATTGATCAGCTGCATCTGATTAGAGTAACTAAATGATAAAAAAATAAAAATTATTAAAAGCTTGGACTTTACCAACATTATTTAGAAAAAGAGGAAAGAATATACTTCAAGAATATACTCGATAAAAATGAATAAATGATGATAATAATTTACTGCGTGACAAACGGACAACAACCGTTACCACAGTAAGGAATACGTCTTGGATGATCTGTCAAGCGCTTCCGTGCACGAGGAAATGGTAATCTATCTCAATTCACGAATGTCAGGCGTGCTATTGAATAATTTCCTAAGATATTAGGCAAGGCATAGTTTGTCAAGGCGCGAGGCGGTAGCGTCAAGGAGTTAATTGGGTGACGTTCCTTATTTGATTATGTGATTTATTGTTATTGTTACGTTGAATATTTAGAGATGCCAGTTGTGTAGTGTATTTTTTTTTATTTGTGATGGGTGTGCTCTTGACTCTTGTCTAGGTCAGAGGTGACAGAGACAAAGTCTACGATGGAGTGAGCGTACCCAGAAGAAGCTTGTTCACTCTTACTTTGAAGAGATTCGGGTTGTATGCGTTCGGGGACACAGACACAGGTAGTGAGTTCCACTCTTTACCGTGCGCATTATGAAGAATGTTTGGAAGGGCTTAGTGCGAATTGGTGGGATGGCAACTAGGTATGGAAAATTATAGTGATGTTAACTTACCTTTGTAGATAAGATGTCAATTGCAATATTTTTGTGAAAAGGAAGAAATATCGTTGGCAGAAAATATAAGTTTTTCAAACTAGCGTCCAGCCTTACCAGGTGCAGCTAAATATGGATGATTGATTGAGCGATCTATTTCTGCAAGATAGTCTTTTATAAAACACTTTTATATGCCATATACCGACCGTCGCATTGTCAGGTGCGATACTTACCTATTATTGATATGTATTCTCTGCCAGTCCCAACTCCTTGTGCTACTGAGGAATTCCAAACGGAAAAACTCAAAATCACTTTGCCCGACCGTAAAAAAAACCAGAAGTTCCGGGGAATTCGGAGTTTGTATTTGTGCCCGGTTGATGGAAATAGGCTCGCCCCCTATTACATGGGACTAATGAGGGTGTTACTTTACACTTCTGCCCCTCGGGGAATACAGGCGAGATGTTGTTACATTTATGTTACGTCTGCCAGTGTGTGCGTCTTTCTATATATATATCTATACTAATATTATAAAGAGGAAAGATTTGTATTTTTGTATGTAACGAATAAACTTAAAAACTACTGGACCGATTTCAATAATTCTTTTACTGTTAGAAAGCTACATTATCACTGAGTAACATAGGCTATAATTATTACTGGAATAAAAATTCTTACGTGGGCGGAGCCGTGAGGACCTAAGTTGTTGTATATATATCTTTGCTACATGCTCGTATATTATCTTTGATATATGCTTTTTTTCTCCTTTTTGGGTCGTGGCTAATTACCAACCGCGCAGATCATACGATTTGCGAGGTTAAGCTATGCTTGCCGAATCAGTCCTTGGACGGGTGACCGTCCGTCACACATCGAGACCTCTCCATGCCTCGGAACGCACGTTAAACAATCTGTCCCGGGTGTCATACAAATACCTATGACAGTCGTTACGGGAAGTCAGAAGCCCGAAAATCTGACAACTGGTCTAAACTTAGGATATCGGCATTACCCAGTAACTGGGTTGCGGAGGTCTGATGGCCGTCGCTCCGTGTAAAATATTGGTATTCAGCCGCATCTGGTTAGACTGGAAGCTGACCCCAACATAGTTGGGAAAAGGGTAGGAAGAGAATAATCTACTTTATTCTCCTTTTTTTTGTATTCGCTTGCTATTGTTTTGTGTCCTGTGCCTAATCACAGGCATCTTAATAATTAGACTTCTGTGTGTCTAAAAATATTTGATCTCTTTCTTTGCCAACTTGTGAGTCTATCTTGACACCACCAGTGAAAAAAATACAAAAATATTGTTTGAAAAACATTTACTCATCCATCAAACACTCACTTAACTAGTCTCTCTCCCTCTACCTAACTGCACGTATGAAATAGGGTTCTCTATCTCACTATAGTAAGTGTTAATGCGATCCCACGGGAGTCGAACCCGTTACATCGTTAATGACATATTCACTGGCTACGGGGATGCATAGCAATTTAGATTACGGCAGTTGTACATGTGGCCACTAAAGAGAGTAGGAACAGAAGGTCAAGTACATACAACGTTACTGCAAGTAGGTCTAGAACGAACGTTTGACGTGTAGTATCGTAAACGTGTCGTTAATTTAAGCGAATTTTTAATCGAAAATACAACTGTCCTATGGGTGTTTTGGTCTACCCCTCCTCTAACAATGAGTGATATATCAATAGAAAGGTTATTTTAAGAAGAACATTTTTTCTTCTTACAGTTACTGTCAATTATTAGTATTTATGGAGTTAAAGCTTATTAAATGTAACCATTTTAAAACTATGTTAAAACTCAAAAATTGCTATTTATTATCTTTTTACAGGATTTGCCATAGGAGATTTGTCATAATAATTATTTAAGGTACCTACCTAAGTAACACACATAACATGACGTCTGAATTTTCCGAAGGGATAGGCAGAGGTGTATAATTCACCCACGTTTCGCCAGTTAGGTATGTTTAAGTCCCATAACTATTAACAAATAATAATACGATAAGAATGTAGCGATACTATAGTTTAAGTTATAAAAAAGAAGAAATTGTAATAGTATAGACATAAACGATTTGTACTTTAAAGGTGTTATAACTCCGAAAATACTAACAATTGACGTTAGTTGTGTTAGCGTCAAACGTTTTACTTTAAAATACTTTTCCAGTCACATACCATTCATTGTTAGAGGAGGAGTAGAGAAGAAATTGTGACAGTATGGGTATAAACGATTATTCACTTTAAAAGTGATATAACTCTGAAAATACTAACAATTGACTTTATTTGTGTTAGTACCAAATGTTTCGCTGAAAAATACCTTTCTAATGATATATCACTCATTGCTAGGGGAGGAGTAGACCAACTTCTAAACATTTCGCCCATTCTCCTTTGTTTTTTTGCGACATGCACAATTTCTATCATCCATAGAAATGAACCAGATTCACATTCGCATGGGTGTAAGGTGAAAAATTTATTTACTTCATTACTTTTCTGTTATACAATAGTTCTTGTAGTAACGAAATGACCGAGCTACATATTTGGCTAAGGTGTGGAGCTTCTAGAGTTAGGGCGTGTTGAGTTAGAAGCTAGGCTCTACATGACATTTAATATCTTTTCGACAATGCGAGCCGCATGGTCTCGTCTTGGCAACGTTTTGCATGAAAATGTTTTTGGTGGGATAAAGTTTTCAATTTAATTAATAAAAAGTAAGAAAGAAAGAAAAAGTATTTATTTTTCGCCCAAGTGGCCGCATACTTAAAATTAAAAATATGATAATTCTTAAAATGAAATACTTAAAAGTACAACAAAAATTGGACTTAAATTTAAACATAATATACCTACCTGGTAATCCAAACACAAAAAACGTTGTAAAAAAAAAAACACCACAATCCACACAATCTATGGCTACTAATTTATAGTCTATGGCATAGACATATAGTATGTTCGAAACGAGTATTTCCGATTCAAAATTCACTTACATTAAAGTAACGATTCCGTTAGTAGATCGAAAACATTCGTCCTAGGCCTACTAATGAAACAATATATACCGGGAAGATAGCAGCCTTACCGCAGATAACACTTTTAATTCAGCCCCGATCAAGCTGTCTCCCTCCCAGTCCTCCCGCTAGCAACGCCCTAAGCCGAGGTCCGAGTCCCATTAGGTGTCGCTCTTAGTGCTGTTGTTACTAGGAGTCATGATGTTAGAAGAGTAGTGGTTAGCTTAGGTTAAGACTTTTACTTCGTCATCATAGGTTGGGGACCCTTCAGATCTCGCCAATAACTGCCCGGTTACGTAGAAACGGTCCGCAAGGACCATCTTCTAGCATTCCAATAGAAAAAATAAAAGTTACTGCGGACAAGACTTAAATCAAGACCTTTTCTGGTCTGGCCTGTGAGGTCTGTCAGGATTGCGGGTATGGTAAATAAAGTAAATGAAACCAACATACACTCTCCACCACTATCAGATATAAAAGGTCAGACTTCTTCGGCCATTCGACATAGAATCCTCTGCTCCGTCGAATGATCACTGTTTTTATAACGTCGGGTCGATTCATCTGGACGACTGGTCCTTTATCAACATTGTCCAGTGTTACCAGCTACCGACAACAAGCGTTTGAGTATTTAGCCATAATACTTGCACGAGGTTGTTGTTACGCTGAAGTTAACCTTCTGTTATATCTCTACAGTGAGGCTACGTGCAAGTTGAGTGATTTCACTTATGTTATTGATTGCAAACGGATTACCTGAAAGTGGTACCTGCGTTCAATTTTTAGTTATTGGATGGGCAGTGATGCCTTCAGAGAAGTGTCGTTAACGATAATTCTGTAGCTATATAGGGTGTAAACAAAATCATGTAATTCATTCAAACCTCGTAATGTACTGCTGGCATAGATTAACCCTGCACGGGATACTTCAGGATTAGATATAAATAAAATTACAAAAAAAGCATGTGTTCTTACCGTCAGGCATTTTAGGGCCGCTAAAAGGCCGCGGTCATTTAACTCGGGGCGCTAAAATGCCTCACGGTAAGAACACACATGTTTACTTTTTGTATTTTATTTTTATTGAATCTTCAAGTATCTCGTGCAGGGTTAATCTATGTCAGCAGTACATCACGAGGTTTAAAGGAATTTCATGATTTCGTTTACACCCTGTATATTCAATATTGACGACATGTTTGGTGCAGTGGCTGAGCGATTGGCTTCTGCGCTACGGGTCGTGGGTTCGATTCCCGCACGGATCAAATATTTGTGTGGCCTACAAATAGTTGTTCCGGGTCTGGGCGTTTATGCATGTGAAGATTTGTGTCTGTAAACGCATCCACGATACAGGAGAAACCCTAGTGTGGGGCAATGTATTATTAAAAAAAAAAGAAAAATCTGGAATAAAGTTTATACCATAACCGTTATTTTTATTACTTTTTCTACTTTTGCGGAACATTTATCGCGACTTGTGGTGACGAGTCACGCAAGTTTACCTAATACATACCGTTTAGTACTCGACGAATATACGTCATACTAACAAAATTACCACTCATCCCATTACAAATACCGTCGCCCCGTCTCTCCAACTCAAAAGTGAATTTTAAAGCACTTTTCACATTCGCAACACGTTTGCAAATTCAATTTGAAATACTTGAGCGATAAATACATCTATTTACGTCAGCTATCCCCTTTACACCCCCGTAATCCCCGGGTACTGGTGTTCGCGATAATACGATCCTTGGGGGATGAAAAAGTCGTTTCTGATATTTTGCACCTGACTTAGAGGAGGTGTTATTTCGATGGTGTATATTAAGAGGAAATGCGGTCGGCATTTAATCCATACAAATGTATTCCTCAGTTTCCTCCTTGGATAATGTAACTAGAGCGAATACTTTTTACCATATGATATTTATATCTACCACCACTATAGCTCTATATTTTGTTTTTGTCTATAAATAAATTATTAAAAGAACGGTTTTACCATCGTTTTCAAATATCTGGCAAACAAATTTGACGAATATAAAAAATAAAAGAAAAACATACAGACATAACCAAAGTCTTTCTTAAATTATTACAGAATAAAATATTAAAATCGGTCCAGATTTGAAGAAGGAAACTGGGAAATACGATTTCGCTAATATTGCACAGGAGAAATCAGTCCGAGTTGCAGGTGTCTCTTTCGCGCTCAATTGGGAAGGTTTGCGGGAGGGGTGGGACGGAAATAGATCGCAACAACCTATTGAAATATAAATATTTTGCAGCCCGCGTTTCCTCTTAAGTAGTGTAGTTATATTGTAGTTTTTTTGAGGTGAAATTGGTTTTTTTTATTAAATCTGGGAGGAAAGAAATGACTAAGTAAATGGCGTAAAATATGGTGGAGCGGTTTTTAAACAGTTTTAATAACTGTACAAGACAGCAACAGAATTGTGTAGTGGCGCATCTATAAATAAATTACAGTTATAGCTAATATCGGTCTGTCAGGATTGCGAGCATGGTAAATAAAGAAAATTAAACCAAAATAGACTGTCCACCACTGAGAGTACTTATATTTGGGTTAGTAGTTAGTTACAGAACCTAGTTCACAATATAATAATATACACAACACCAGAAAATAAGGAGGCGCTAATCTATACTTCTATACTAATATTATAAAGAGGAAAGATTTGTATTTTTGTATGTAACGAATAAACTTAAAAACTACTGCACCGATTTCAAAAATTCTTTTGCCGTTAGAAAGCTACATTATCACTGAGTAACATAGGCTACGGGCGGCGCCGTGAGGACACAGCTAGTCAGATATAAAAGGTCAGACTTCTACAGCGGTTCGACATAGAATCTGTCTCCTTTATCAACATTGTCGACTGTTACCAGCTACCGACAACATTAGCTTCATTTAGTATATTTATTTGTTGAATTCAAATCTTGCGACAGGTTTTTCAACTACTTCTGTTTCACCGATTCTCCTGCAATTTCGCACACAAATTAAATTCCTATGACAATACAACTTTATAATAATTTCAACCTTCAATCCTCAAGTCCTGATGCTGCAGGGGTACTGCAGTATAAAACCGTTTAACTTAAAATATTTTTTTAAATACGTATTGTTTTTTTATATGTCGTAGGTAGTGGTGATAGGTCGATCAGATCGTTTCATAATGATTGTTGATATCACTGTCCCACATGACGAGAACCTTGTGAAAGCCGAAAAAGATAAACAAATTAAGTATCAAGACTTGGCACACGAGGTTGTCGACATGTGGGAGGTTGACTCAGCAGTCGTTGTGCCGATAGTCGTTACTGCCAATGGCTTAATAGCCAAGAGCCTCGACCAACATCTGATGAGGCTCTCGTTGGGCAGCTGGGTCAAGGGCCTGATATAAAAAACGGTACTTCTAGACACGGCACGTATTGTCAGGAAGTTCCTCTCTCTGAGGCTCTGACCACCGGTAGCTTGGACCTTGTTCCCGATGCCGGTAGGCTACTATTTTATATATTTTGAAATGTTTTTTATATTTTTTGTTGAAATATTTAAAAATATAATTTATATGTATAGAAAATGAATAAACGTTGTATAATATGTCGAATGGATTCATCGGGACAGTGGCATGCCCTACAGATGTCAACCGTGCCATACTTCACAAAATATTTCCGGTAATTGTTTGCCATCATAACTTCGTCCTTAATGGCACAGATAAAACCTTCGGTTACCCTGAAGAGGTCACCGAAACGTAGCCAGGCTACTGACGTTAGGAAATCTACATCGGGCCATGAATGTCCCGGTTTTTTGAATTTGTGCCCGGTTGATGGCAATAGGCTCGCCCCTATTACATGGGACATGAGGGTGTTACTATACACCTCTGCCCAAACCTTCGGGGAATACAGGCATGTTTTTGAAATTAATATTTAAATAATGTTAATATAATAAATAAACATCGGAATAACCCATAATTATATATGGACAACATAAATACAACTTAAGACAATGACCACATTAATTTTTCCTTGTATTTAATTTACTTTCGTAAATGCTAGTCGACACTGTACCAGTGACAACGCAGTACGTATGTGTTGCAAACGGTTGGGGGCTGTTTAATTCAATATATACGCGTTCACATAAACTTAATTGTTCGGTCAATCGACACGAACGAAGAAGAAGAAGTGTACAGTCAGCGTGTGGCCTTAGCGCTCGTTACAATTACCATGAATCCAAACGAAACGCGCAGCATAGACGAGGCTCAAGAACTGTATTTTGTTAAGAAATTAGTCTCTGACCTGGTTGTGATTGTGTTGACTCTACCTCCTTTCATTTATGGACTGGCATCGTGGTGCATAATAAAAAAATTTCGGCACTTCAGAAATTATGTGTATCTGAACTTTATGATAGCAAGTTTGTTACGTCTAATGTGTGTCACAGTGGAAGACTCTTGCATTACCAATGCCGCGAGAATGACTGTAATATGTATTTATGTGGATCCGAAAGAATCGCTTTTTTTAACTGTATATTTTTTTAAAGTGCAGAATTATTGGTTGTTGGTGATAAGTTATGTATTTTACGTTGATATTGTTAAAGTTTTCAATGTAGAAACACAGAGGAAGTATTTAAAGAGTAGCCTCTTTGCTTGGGGTATGCCTGTGATAACAATCCTCTCTTTTGAATTTTTAGATTCTGAAATAAAGCAAAATATGATTGTTTTTTACATCCAACTTGGAACCATGCTTTTACCTTTATTTATAAACTTTATTCTTTACATGATAATTATAAGTTCTCTATTATCTTGTTCTAACGTGAGCGCGGATACCGCTAGTGAAAAATGGCGCCGTTTCTACATAGCGACGTTTATATTTTTATTCAGCGACTTCTTCGTATTGTTCTATTATATATTGCTTGAAATTATTTCCGATGAACCTGTTTTAACTGTGGTTTTAGTTAACTTACAAACATTCGCAATTGACATATTCCTTCCATTAGTAAAATGTAATCGGGAATTATGGCGGGATTATTTTGTAAATCTCAGAATAAATAATATATAAGTTTGTGATGCAGAGAATTTATTCATCTAAGTATTTATATTGACTTTTAAACAAATAAATGTATTAACCTAAAATTATTGTGACTATCAATGCTTTTTTTCTTTACAAAAAACGTTCCCCATTCTAAGGTTTCACACCAATCCCATATGCACCAGCACCCAAACCCGAAACGACTATCTGTAGGTCATACAAATATTTGTTCCATATGGAAGTCGAACCCGCAACCAGTAGCTTAGAAAGTCAGTCTATGCTCTACTTTGGTAATCAAATCGTCAACCTACATGAAAAGTTACTGTATTATATGTTATATTATAGTAAAACACTTTAGCAATTTAATTGGTACCTATATTTCTTTAAACTTATTTTATAAAAACTTAATATTAATACCTAATTATTTTAAGAATAACTCGGTTTGTCAAAATACAAGGTGGGTCCCAACCACAGAGTATCTAGTAATAGTTCCACAGATAACTATATAAGGTATAACCAAAATACCTGGACCAACTTTTATGCAGTGTTCAGTACGTAGGTATAACTGAACATATCTATGCAAAAAAAAACGAGATCTATTTTTTTTCTTATCAATTTTTTTATCAATTTTATCTTTACTTTATAATTTGTTTTTAACATTTTTCACTTTGCTGTTTATGTAAAACACGGCAAGGAATTAGCGCGCGCCCCAATGGCAGTGGATGCATAAGAAATGAATGATTTTATTCTTAGAGAGTACAGGCAATTTAAAACGTTATTATTTTTTGGTTAGAATAAAAGCACTTGGATCTCTTTTTTTTTACATAGGTGTGATTAGTTAAACGTATTGAACACTGTGTAAAAGTTTGTCCAGGTTTTTTGGTTGGACTTTATATACTACAGTTACAAATGAAACAATGGATGCTGATAAGTTAAAGAGGAATAGCAAACAGGATAAGTTGTAATAATCAAAAAAAACCGTTTAATTACTATGTCGTATGACCTTTTAGTTGTGTTATGATTCATATTGTAGTTTTAGTGATACGTAGGCTCTTGACTTCTTTCAACAGACCAGACTCGGTGCACTCGCACAAATCTCAAGCCGAGCCGGCGTCAGTTGTATTGAAGGGATTACTTTGAAATTACAAAAGCGAGCTGGAACCGAATAATAATTTTATTATTATCTGTCATGTATAAAGATTATCCAATCTAAATTGTTACTAGTTGAATTATTTGTAAGTACTTACATAATTAAATAACTCTTTTTAAAATTTTAAAGCAGCCTTTATCTTGTTAGCGATTATTATTAATGCGGTGAGATAGTGCTTTCCATATCGAGCCCTACGAGCTCTAACACGATGGGTGTGCAAATAGTCATTGCGGAGTGCCGATCGCCACTCTGAGCCGCCTTCCAAGTCCTTCTTGTCAAAACGTCTTCGTATATTTGTTTGTTTAATACAAATCTTGCGACAGATTTTTCAACTAAGTACTTCTGCTTACCCGATTCTTCTGAAACTTCGTACATAAATTCAATTCCCATGACAACACAAGTTTATAATAATTTCAGGGGTACTGCAAGATGAAGCTGTTTAACTTAAAGGTTTTTTTAAAGTTATTATTTGTTCAAAAGATGTCAGGTTATTGTTTGGCCTCGGAACAATATTTAAAAAGGCTTAAAATATTGGTCCGGGTGCTGAATTTTTACAGGAGAATTTATTATGTTAACGTGAATTTTTATATTATCGAATAACACTAATATTTTTTTTTTTCTCTTTGTTACAGGTAAGAAAATACTAATAATACGTACCAGGAAATTGCGTAAGATAATTAAATCTGTATTATTTTTGTAGTGTAATTTTTACTTACGTGCTTATGCAGTTTGCCCGATTAATTTCGGACTCCAACGGAGCTCTTCATCATCAATAAAATTAGTTGGACGATCCCGACAGTTACATATGAGAAAAACCATAAACAATCATAAATCTATGCTAATTTTTTTCTGAAAACGTTTTTCTGCCGTAAGATATAGGTAATTAGCCCATTACTGTCTGGGCAGCGCCCTCTTCTCAGGGTTGGCATGGATAAATCATTTTCAAATGAAAAAATCAAATGATGTGTTCAATAAAAATCAATGATTTAATCAAAAATGTTTAATTCCACAGTTTTGGTAGTGCTTTTTTCTGTGAAATGTTTCCAAATACCATCTCTTTGGCGAGACATTTTATTTATAATAAATTGGTCACGCACGCATCACAGCAATAACAATAGTAAACGTAACTGAACGAATGAATGCTTGTTAGAACGAAATTAAGACCGTAATTGCAAGCGAAATGAACAAAACACTACACAGGGATTTCCCTTTTGCTTGGCATTCACATGTTAGACAAAAGGGAAATCCCCACGCTGTGTCCGCGCAATCCCCGAGGGCGCGTTCCGTTTTGCGCAAAAATATAGTTAAATTAAATAATAAAATGAAAAAATCGTGATTAATTAGGTTTTTTTTTTAAAAATCGTGCTTTATTCGTTTTTTTTTTAAATCATATTTTTTTCCAAGCCTGTTAGTCCACCATGCTGACCAGGCGCGGGTTGGCGTACTCCATGCACCATCGAGAACGTTTTTTTTTGTAGCCTTTACATTTGTGCAGGTTTTTCACTCTATTTTCCTTTACCGTTAAAGCAAGTGATAATAATTATGATGCGAACATGAACTCAAAAAGTCAAAGATGCGGGCGGGGATCGAACTCAGACCCTCCTACATGGAAGGCGAGCGTATAATCGTTAGGCTATCACTGCATTGGTTGCGGTGCATGCTTTTGCGAATCCCGCGACCCCGGCTGAACGGTCAGGAAGAGGATCACCGTTGGTTTTTAGCCGGTAAGAGTCCGGCAGACCCCCTCGCCTTCCCGGGGCGAGGGACATACATGAGGGTATTCCAACGAAAAAAAAAAGGAAGCCTATCACTGCATCTCCATATCGTCAGTGGAAAGGCAAAAAGACTAAAGCGCCAATATTCCTACTTTACAGTAGAGAGATTCAAATTATTTTTTAACCGACTTCCAAAGAGGAGGTTCTCAATTCGACTGTATGTTTTTTTTTTGTATGTTTGTTCCGCGATATCTTTGCTAATTGTGAACCGATTTTAATGATTATTTTTTTGTTTGAAAGAGTATTCTTTCGAAGTGGTCCCATTTAAATTTGTTGAAGATCTGATGAAGAACCTCGGAGATAGGCAATTTGAAGTCTGTTTTATTTTTGTTAAAAAGTTTTTTAAGAAAATAAACATAGTTATTTTTCTTAGAGTATACATATTAAATAGATAGTTTAATTATATATTTAATAATGATGTATGGGTACTCTAAGAAAGTCGGTTTTATTTTTATTAAAAAGTTTTTTAAGAAAATAAACATAGTTATTTTTCTTAGAGTATACATATTAAATAGATAGTTTAATTATCTATTTAATAATTATGTATACTCTAAGAAAAATAACTATGTTTATTTTCTTAAAAAAATACTTTGAATCTCTCTACTGTAAAGTAGGTATATTGGCGCTTTAGTCTTTTTACCTTTCCACTGACGATATGATATGGCAGAAATATTTTCCTTCAAGCGCAAGCGCCCCAACTATTCAATCATCTGCTGTATGTACCTACATGATTGATCACAAGTAAGTACGAGTGTGAACAGCACTCGTAACACGTGTTAATCTGAAGTTCTAACTTCCAAGGTGAATTACCGATCAAAAGTTATATTGAGTTTCAAGGTAACAGAAAACTGTTGCTTTCTTTGGAGAGGGTTGATTGGGAGTGTCATTGATTCCTCTGTCGTGGGAATCCGTGCCAGTGAAATTGTGTAGCGGTTCCCTGACTTCGATATATTTTTATATACTTATTGTTTTTGACAATAAGTATATAAAAAAAGAATATGAAAGAAAGAAGGTTGTTGCTGAAAATCAGCGCTGTTGGCATTAGGTTCGTCCGAAGTCTCAGCATAATGCTGAGCAACGACCTAAATTTTTACGCACCATGCGACGCGCAAATTCAGCATGTTTAAATGTTTGTATTGTTAGTAGATTTAGGATGCCTAGGTAACCCATGCACCACAGACTATAAATTAGTAGCTCGTATTTTTTTAATTATTTTGTGTTTGGGTTACCAGGTAATTATAATAATATGTTTAAATTTAAGTACACATTTTTGTTGTAGTTTTAAGTTTTTAATATTAAGAATTTTTATATTTTTAATTTTTAAGCATACGTGTGGGTCCGCTTGGGCGAAAAAATAAATACATTTTCTTTCTTTCTTTCATAAAAGTTGAAAGGAAAGCGTTTGTCTTGGTATGGGCATGTGATGAGGAGGGATGAAACACGTGACTAAGAGAGTGATGAATATGAATGTTGATGGATGTAGGGGGAGAGGGAGACCTAAGAAAAGATGGATGGATTGTGTGAGGGAGTATATGAAAGATAAGGGAGTAAATGATAATGAGACGGTTGACAGGGAAGACTGGAAGAGAAAAACATATTGCGCCAACCCCAAGTAACTTGGGACCAGGGCAGGAAGATGATGACTTATTGTTTTTGACAAGACCGGCTCACTCCCAATTAAGCCTGGCTGTTTTTTTTCCAACATCTACTACTTGCGTTATAGACGCAGTGTGGTGTTTCTAACACGAACGGTTAGTTTAACACCGAGGATTCTACGCTCCACTGCACGTTGGCAAATCTTAAGTTTGGACTTTTGTTCTCCTGTAAGTGACCAAGTTTGAACACCGTAGGTTAGGACGGGCAGGATGCACATATCGATGAGTTTATGTTTCAGGGTTATTGGAAGATTGCCCTTCATGTGCTCTTTTACGGATCAGAAGCTCTTCCAGGCGTTTTCAATCAGTCTTTCGACTTCTTTCTCTTGCCGGTTTTTAAACGAGACTATCTGGCCCAAGTACGTATAGGTACTCGTCGGCATAATATTGCAATATTTGTTATGTTAAATACAATAAAAAAACTACGTTTAAAAAAACCGACTTCAAAAACTAAGAACTTAATATAAAATTAACAGTTTTATAAGTCGGTGCTAATCCACGCTGAACTAAATTGAAGGCACCGACTTCTGAAACTGTTAATTTTATATTAAGTTACTTTTTAGGTTTTGAAGTCGGTTTTTTAAACGTAGTTTTTTATATTTTACTTTTTAGTGTCTGTAATAGGTTGTTCTGTAAACTAGGTTTTTTTCTAGATTACATCAGGTAAAATAATTACATCGTCCACGTAAACTAAAATGTTCATAAAAAAATAAAAATGTTCATAAAATGAAAACTACTGGGCCAAACTATGTTAAATTTTTATGGGACCAAATGGCAACTATTTCGCATCAAACTAACGAAGAATTACGTAAATCGGATCATAAATCTCAGCGTAATCGGTGTACATACATAAAAAAAAACCAATCGCATAGAGAACCTCCTCCTTTTTGAACTCGGTTAAAAATATTTTAATGCTAATAAAAATAAATAAGCTGTCGTAGTTATGCAGTAAGAGAGGTTTAAAATATTCCAAAGTGATCTATGTTCGGCCAGAAACGTCACAGGTTGTCGAAGCCACAGATCAACCCGGTCGAAGGGCATGGCTCACTCGCGCCGCGCCATCCATCAGAATTAAGGTTGTCGCACCGCGTTCACCGCAGACTACGTTCACTATACATACTTATCACGTACTCTCTCTACCAAAAGTGTCTGCTGATATACTTCAGCTCTGATTTTACGTTAATCGGTGGTGGTATATTTTCAAACAAGATTTTGAACAGGAACATATAAATATCTAAAAATAGAAATAATAATTAATCTCTCTAAACTTTGGTTACTTATTAAACACGGGTTAAGTTGTCGTCGTCTGTTAAGTTTCCTTGTATGTGTCTTCTAATTTTACAAACCTTTGAAACGCAAATGAACATAATCAGCACATACCTGGACCTCTTCTTAAAATAAGAAGGGATTAAGCCTTCGTCGACCGCTTTCGCCGGCCTAATCCGACCAAGTAAATAATTTAAAAAAATTACAAATATTTGTTCTGTGTGGGAATCGAACCCGTGACCCGTAGTGCAGAAGGCGAATCGCTTCGCCACTGCACCAAACGTGTCTTCAATGTTCTGCCTAGCCTTTTCCCAACTATGTTGGGGTCAGCTTCCAGTCTAACCAGATGCGGCTGAATACCAGTATTTTACACGGAGTGACTGCCATCAGACCTCCGCAACCCAGTTACTAGGCAATGCCGATATCCTAAGGTTAGACCGGTTGTCAGACTTTCAGGCTTCTGACTACCCTAACTGCCATAGGTATTCGTATGACACCCGAAACGGACTGTTTAACGTGCTCTCCGAGGCACAGAGGGGTCTCGATGTGTAACGAACTTTAATATCATTATGTATTTAACAAATATGACTAATTAACTTTGTATTTCTCATGATTATAGCGCAGACAGCTAATACACCACTCCAGATAATAACCACATTATGTTTCTTTCCTTGTGCAGATTTTTCCTTTTGCGCAGGTTCGTCATCACTGTCCAACTACACAATACACATTCAGCGCGCACAGCACGTGATAATCACCATGTCTCAAAACTGACCTACGCAAATGTCCGGCTGATTGGTCGCGTCGTGCGGCAGTTGGGTTGTTGAGCTCCCTAAAATAAGGTTGTTAGACACACGACAATTTTGTTTACGTTTCTTGCGCAACGCATACAATATGCACGTCGTGTGCGGCGTCTTTTATAAGGATGGCTGTAACTCTGTCAACGCTCGTAACGTAAGTAAAGGACGCTATATTTAGTTTATAGCTTGACTGTTATGGCGGTAATAGGGCGAAAGTGGGGTAAGCAGAGAAACTAGCATGACCACTGACATATCCGTAATTAAAGTTCAATAGTATTTATTTTTTTATTTATTTAAGCACGCTATTTATTTATTTGGAACTGGTTTACATCAGTTACGTCACAATGGGTTCAGTTGAAAACCAGCGTCAGGCACTAGTGGTCTGACATTTATTCTGAACTGAACCTATTTGGCGCAGCCGCTAGACACACAGCTACTTTATTTTTTGTTTATTTTTTCTTTTGTTTTGTCTCTTATGAATTTTTTGTGTCTTATTTCTTTCTTTCTTTCTTAGTGTTAATGATATTTTTAATGAAAATTTATGATCACTTAATTTGTATCACAAGGAAAATTAAGAATATATTGGAGAAGTTGATTTCAATTCTTATAACAGACAACGTCTAATGCCTGGTTCCTAAAACAAAAACGAATCGTTTTAGTTACCAATGGTAGCATTTTTTATTGCTAAACTGGGCATATAAATATATTCGTAAGCTAATCTATACTAATATTATAAAGCTGAAGAGTTTGTTTGTTTGAACGCGCTAATCTCAGGAACTACTGTTGGAAATGAAAAAATATTTTTGTGTTGGATAGTCCATTTATCGAGGAAGGTTATAGGAGTAATAGGAGTAATAGGAGCGGAGCATAAATGAAAAATGTTGCAAAAACGGGAAAAATGTCCACCCGTGCGAAGCCGGGACGGGCCGCTAGTTTTAAATGTGATAGCTACTTCCATATGGGAGGGTCTACTATGCAAAGCTATGAGGTATTTACTTCATTATTGGTATAGATACATGAGTCTCAATTTTAACCCATAAAATTACATTCTACCACGACATATGAAACAGCAGTTTCAAGTATTCAATACTATGGTAAGCCACAATAATATTATGGTACTTGTTATTATAGTCTAGCAACTTAGATACTGCTTTGACAAGCGCTTATTAGCTTATAACACGCTAAACTTAGTTTACAAGTTAGGACTTTGGAGAAATAGTACCTAATCAAATATGTACCAATACGGGTTTATGTGACATTAATGACATATTGAAGATGACTGCTTTGAAAGAGTGAGGGTGTTACTACACTAATCGATCGATCCTCGATCGATGCTATCGATCCATGGTCGATCGACAATCGATCGATCTGGTAGAAGAAACTATCGATCGACTAATCCATTCTACCATCGATCGATGCCGTCGATCGCTCGATTTGTCTGGTAGAAGAAACTATCGATCGATGTCGACTAATCCAGTCTACCATCATCGATGCCGTCGATCGACGATCGATCGATTGGTCTGGTAACACCCTAACACAGACCTTCAAGGCTAAAGGCCTGGTCAGACAGAGAGGGTGGCTGGGTGTGGTATTCACGTCGCGTGCTCTTGGCGCGCGATTTACTATGACAATGTATGGAAGACGCCACACAGAAACTGGCACGCGAAGCTTGGCGTGGTGTGGCAGTTTGTGTGGCGTCTGAACGAAAAACACATTCACGAAAGCTTTACAAGAAAATTACATATCAAAGAAACATCTACTTAAGTTCTTTTTTAATTTCGTGATAAAACACTTGTGATACTAATACTAAACAAATCACATAACATAACATCACGCCTTCATCCTTTCTACATGACCAAACCATCTTAAAATATCTTTCTCAAGAATTCTCAGAACATCTTGTTTCAATATCAATAATTACCAATACAAAAGCAATACGTCAAGTCGTATTTTCCGATGGTTTAGGCAGAGGTGTTTAGTACACCCTCATTTCGCCAGTTATCTTTTAAGTCCCATGTAATAGGAAGCGAGTCTATTGCCAATAACCGGGCACAAATCCAAACTCCGAGCTGCTACTGAGAAATGTCTATTGGTAAAACCCAATAACACTTTACCCGACCTGGGTATCGAACCCAGGACCCCATGACAAGGCAGTCAATTGAAAGATAAATAGATTATAAATAGATAGATTTAAAAGAATATACTCAATATTTATCTAGGGGCTTCTGACTAAATAACAACCGCACGGATCATACGATTTGCTAGGTAAAGCTGCGCTTGCCGCGGTCATTCCGTGGATGCGTGACCGTTCGTTATACATCGAGACCCCTCCGTGCCTCGGAGAGCACGTTAAACAGTTGGTCCCGGATGTCATACGAATACCTATGACAGTCGTTACGGGTAGTCAGAAGCTCGCAAGTCAGACAACCGATCTAACCTTAGGATATCGGCAGTGCCTAGTAACTGGGTTGCGGAGGTCTGATGGCAGTCGCTCAGTCGCTGCGTGTAAAATACTGGTATTCAGTCGTATCTGGTTAGACTGGAAGGTGACCCCGACATAGTTGGGAAAAGGCTAGGCAGAACATACTCAATATCTATTTCTTCTTCTTCTTTTCGTGTGGTTAGTGACTAACCTGGTGTCAGCGTTTATGCCGCCCATGGGCCTCTGACTTGGCTTCACATGCCGTCGAAAAATATCTCTCAGGCATGTCGGTTTCCTCACGATGTTTTCCTTCACCGTTTTTAAGCAAGTGATAATTATACAATACGCACATGAATCCGAAAAGTCAGAGGTGCGTGGCTTAGGTTCGAAGTCGAGACCTATGACTTAGCAGTCCTACGGTCACACCACTAGGCTATCACAGCTCCATATTTACTGGGAAGGTATTTAAATTGTGGAGGAACGAGGTATCTCGTGTTCCTCCAACGAAAAGGGAGGATCCTCTTACCGGTTAATGTTGGGAACTTGTATATATACTATCTACGTGTCAAACTTCGATACCGCGATGCAGGATAGTTCGCATGTGGCGCGATAGGTGCCGCCACAAAATCAACACAACATAGAAAATAACAAAACAAAGCGGGCAAATGAGAAAAACAAACATAAGATAATAGAAACTGCTCCTTCATAATAACTTTGAAAGTTTCCTAATTTTATGACGAAACAAATACAATTCCACCTAATTTGATAGCACTGTCTGACGAATCTTCACGTCAAAATTACATGCGATCTCACTTCTGAAATAAAAATAACGATTTTCTCCCCTTTCATTTTTACTTTATGTGATTTATGCATGTATTTGCATATACTATGTATGAGATGCTAGTGTGTTCTGGGAATTCAGATGTTTAGATCAAGGAGCTACTTTTATAAGGTTGTGTCTTCACTACAAATTGGGTACTTCACTTATTTTTTTATTGTCTTGAAACTTTTTCAAAAAACAGGCAACAATGAAAGAAGCAATAAAATATATTTATAACTAGCGGACCCGGCAGACGTCATCCGATAGCAGCGCCACTTACCGGGTCCAATTGTGTTTTCAAACCATCCAGGAGTCCATTGAAATATACACACAAAATTTCAGCCAAATCAGTCCAGCCGCTTAGGAGGAGTTAGGTGACAAACACACGTACAGAAGAATTATATATATTAAGACTAGCGACCCGGACCGGCTTCGCACGGGTGCAATGTAGATACTAATGTGGGGCATATAAACCTTCCTCTTGAATCACTCTATCTATTAAAAAAACCACATCTAAATCCGTTGCGTAGTTTTAAAAATCTAAGCATACATAGGCACAGACAGACAGCGGGAGCGACTTTGTTTTGATACTATGTAAAGAAGATAAAATGCCCAAGTTATAAGCGATTTAAAAATTTTAATAGACAGAGACAGCATTATTGAACGATGACGTCATACTTCAAAAACTTCATAGTAACTTGACATTACTCCATACACGGCAGAAAATGCGTCATTCAAAAACTTGTAAAACGTGTATCTCCTCCATTTTTAGATTGATTTTATTTATTTTTTCAACGATAATTTTCTTTGTATACCTTTTTTGATATTATAAAAATTCTTTTAAATTCTTCCTAATTGTTTAAAGTATTCAGCTATCGAATTCTTAAATCGGGCTGACAATGATTTGTAACTCAATACAAAATAACTGAAGCTCTTTTTTAATTTGGAGATTGGCTTCTTTATTCGAACTCTCAATGAGATCTCTCCAATGAATCACTATTAATTCGCATAAAATTTAATGGCATAATTTATCATGGCATACTTTCACTTATCCCAATGATCGTTACGCATAATATTAATTCTAAATAAATGTATATGCATAATTTTTTTAACCATAATAACCTAATCTACAAAATTATACCGAAAAAATATAGCCAAATGATATTTATGCCTATCTAAACAGTATGCCAAAAAATATTATGTCAAAGTACTATTATACCAATAAACGTTATGCCTAACTTGTCATGCTAAAGTAGATTAGGAATTTTAAAATTATGCGAATCAATGGAATCCCCTCTCTTATTGTGGGTGCTATAGCATACAAAAATCACACAAACAGTTCTGTGTGGATCTGCGTAAAGGATAACACCCATTTTCTTCTAGCGAACGTCATAAAAGCGATGACTATGGAACTGTGGTAATCTCCCTATGTGCTCAAAACGACACACTGCGATCACCAATCGATTTGTCAAGTGTGGTGATTAAAGCAAGATGATCTTCTGAGAAGATTATCACTGAATTACTATTTGACTACTTCATTGGTCTAGTGGTCGCAAGCGCGACTGCTGAGCATGGGGTCCTGGGTTCGATTCCCAGGTCGGGCAAAGTATTATTGGGTTTTTCCATTAAGAATTTCTCAGTAGCAGCCTGGAGTCTGGATTTCTGCGTGGTTAACGGCAAAGTCTCGCCCTCTATTACATGGGACTTAAACATAACTGGTGAAACGAGGGTCTACTAAAATACACCTCTGCCGAACCCTTCGGAGAATATAAGGCGTGATGTTATGTTTATTATCACTGAATCTATCTATGCATTTTTAAGCTCTTTATTTTCGTCAACCAAGATAAACTTGGCGAGATTTAAATTTGAAAGTGTCTGATATTAAAGAAATGGCTCTATAAGGAGTCGGCAGAGCTCTTTATTGAGCGCGCTCTCATAAAACTTATGCAAACAACACTGAAATAATAAAGTACCTATAGTTGTTCGTGCGCTTGGAATTGTAGGGGAGGAATGGTAAGATGAAATGAGAGATGATAATGGTATATGCAAATGCGACACTGTTAAGTATGATGAAGTTTATTGTAACGTAAAAAGTAAACAAGTAACAACGTTATAAGTAATTTTCAGTAATGGTGATGTCATTTAACCAAGTATTGAATGACAATGAACTCGCAAAAAGGATAACTTGAAAATTTATTATACAAGGTTAGTCGGAAAGGGGGTACTAAGCCAAAAGGGTGTTAAAGTACCCATAATAAGGTATAACTTTTGTTCTACAACTTTCCCCAAAACTCGATAGTTTAAGAGAAATAGCTTTTCAAAGATTTCGTAAAAAATATGCTAAAATCTATCTGTACATAGCTACGATCAGCTGTTTTTACAATTTAGGTCATATTTGGGGTCACGGATTAGAAAATTAATTTTCTGATTATATAACTAAAGCAGGTATGATTATTTTTTGAAAAAAACTAAAATAAAAATCTTTTTGCATGCAAATAAAAAATAATGAATTTTGAAATTTTAACACTTTCTTTAAAATAGTCATCAGTGATACTTTACGTGGCCCGCGGCTTAGTACCCCCTTTTCGACTAGCCTTGTATATTAGAGACATCAGTAAAACTATTTGCATATTACATTGGCTTTATTCCTTACAGTAATGGTAAATGTTTGTATTATATTACCGTTTATTGGAATATTCTAAATAATTGTTTAGTTTTAACGCATTTTGCATCTTGAACTCGAGTTCATCACAGTCTACAACTGTACAAAGGCCTCTTCAAAGTTATGGCAAAAAGCAGTCCTCCATTTTGACACATGTCACATGACATGGTAACTGTGTCCGACCAAAATTCATGTTTCATTAGGTTTGTAATTTCTTTGTTTTTTTTTGATAAATTTGGTTATTTGAAAAAAATCTTATGTATTAAATAACAGAGCTCAATGACTCAGACTTGATAATAGAATGTAAAAAATATACCAATAGATAGGATCGCAAGTAAATTAAAAAATACATACATACATACGTTGGAGCGACTTGCAATAAATAATCTGCTTTGCCGACGCAACAAAGACCTACTTTGAACAGGACAAATTAAAACTATGAATCGTATATAGTTCATTGTAATTGTAACATTTAACATTTACTTATCAACATTTTAACTATGTTATTTATTTATTATTTCATAAGTAATATATAATCTAATTATTTATTTCCGTTTACACAATTATTATAAACTAGTACACAACTATATTCACACACACATTCACTGCTCATAGACACACACATGTTGGTTTAAGTTTACTGGCATGACCACCGAGACATCCGTAATTACGGGTCAACAGTATTTATTTGTTTATTTATTTAAGCACGCTATTTATCTATTTGGAACTGGTTTACATCAATTACGTCACAAAGGGTTCAGTTGAAAACCAGCGTCAGGCACTAGTGGTCTGACATTTATGCTGAACTGAACCTATTTGGCGCAGCCGCTAGACATACAGCTACTTTATTTATTTTTTATTTTTTGTCTCCTATGGTTTTTTTTTGTCTGTGTGTCTGACTGCTTTCGTGCCAAATAAATTTCTTTCTTTCTTTCTTTCTTTCTTTACATAAACTCACGCCTTTTTCCCATGGGGGTAGGCAGAAACTATAGAACGCCACATGCTACGACCCTTACATACCTCTTTCGCTTCATCCACATTCGTACATCTTGTCATACACGCACGCCGCGCCGGTTGAGAGTACTACGTACCTGACCTTTGTGAAGAACATCAAATAAAAAGAAATATAGCTTCCATTTTCCTATTCCTCATCAGTATACTCCAAGCTAAAGACAATGGAAGCTGAAAAGCGTTTACACTGTAGAGAGAAATTCATTTCGTTGTACAATACTGGAAATACTTGTCTTAATGAGGGTAGTTCGCGTTCCCTTTTGTTGGACCCTTCCTACCGTCAAATCGATTGCTTTTTGAATCGATTTTATTTTACATTCGTATTAGTTTTGTTTTTTGATTTTGAAAATACAGTAATACCTCGACTTACGCTACCCCGTTTTACGCGAATTCGGAGATACGCGGTTTTTCTTTTTGATCATCACGTGCATTGGCGTGTTCGGATTACGACAAGTTCGAACGTGTTCCGTGTAGAACAATTCCAGTTCCGTAAAACATTATGTACGCAGTGTAAATTCGGTTTATGACACAAACTTTATACGTATTTATATGCAAGGTTGAACCCTTAGTTACGCGAATTCGACTTACACGGCTATCTCTTGGTCCCACCTATCGCGTAAGTCCGGGGTATTACTGTACCTCCTTTTTAATTTTCATCAAAATGTATTTTGGTAATTACCTATTTTACCAAAAAAATATGGGTCATATAATTGTGTACGCGATGTGTACATTTTACTTATAAACCTGTGTACATACATTATATTTTAGTATTTTATCAGTTTTATGTCTATGAGATGCAACTTTATTTTTATTTAGAAAAACACGAGTGTTTATTGTTTTGAAGTGATACGGCTGTGGTTGTTGTGTTAAATATGTTTATAGCTATATTGTGTGTGTTGCAAACATAGTAAATAAGTAATTGTTGTAAGTATAGTAAATAACTAATTATTAGTCATGGTAAGTAATAGATAATGATTGTATTCCTCGTTTGTTGTATATGACGAAGCTGGCATGTCAAACGAGAAATTATGTAAGGTAGGTTATGAAATGTGCAGATGTAGTGTTTACAATTAGTTTAGAAAAATATGACTTAATAACAAACTAACGGTGATAACCGCCACAGTTTTATAAATTTGCGCAAGTTACGAATTTTTTTCTTAAGATCACTCTTGTGACGTTATTGGCTTTTACCTCGCCTGTTACTATGCTCCGCAGCTACAATAAAATTTTCGTACGCATAATTATGTTGAAAAAACTTCGCTAATATTTATTTGAAACTATTCACACCCACATAATACTAGAAGAAAATTCATTTTATATCTAAAGTACTCACTTCTAGTAAAAGTGAGGCTACCCTCGTAAACGCCATTCAACTGTCGAATTCTAATTTATTTTTAAGAAATAGCCGCGCATACCCATTGTTCAATTTGCTTTGAATTTGGAACATTCGACGGCCGCTGTCAAAACTATTTCTTTTTTTATCACGTTCGGCTAACACTTTTTTTGTGCTGTTGTCTTGTTTTAAATATAGAATTGCGTGAATTTTCTTTTTTATGTAGGTACTTTGGAAAAGAGTCCTTACATAGATTTTTGTTTTTTCAAAATTATTTACGCGTTGTCATGATCAATGTCCCCCACTAAAATGTAAATAATAAGTAATTTAGATTTGTTCTGCTTAGCCTTTTTCCAACTATGTTGGGGTCAGCTTCCGGTCTAACCACATGTGGCTGAATATCAGTATTTTACACGGAGCGCCTGCCATCAGACCTGCATAACCCAGTTACAGGACAATGCCGATATCGTAAGGTTAGACCTGTTGTCAGAATTTCGGGCTTCTGACTTTCCGTAACGACTGACATTACGTATTCGTATGACACCCGGGACCGACTGTTTAACATACTCTCTCCGAGGCACGGAGGGGTCTCGATGTGTAACGAACGGTCACTCATCCACTGACTGACCTTAGCAAGTGCAGCTTAACCTCGCAAATCGTATGATCCATGCAGTTGGTAATTAGCCACGAGCCCCTCGAGCCGAGTTACTTCAGTAGGTATAGTTTGCTATAATCTTTTCCAAAGATCATCGTGTCTGTCGTCTCTGTCGCCTCTGTTCCTTAACTACTCGATTTCACATTCATCTGGCAATCGACTGAGCTTATTTGAATTTAGAATGTCTTCATATCCGTATAGAGGGTGTTAATATCACATTAGTAAGTAATAGTGAGCGAGCCAAGAGTTGTGCGTCGTGGAGCCAACATAGTAAAGCCACTAGCCCCTCTGCTTCTTATTCACATAAAAACAGAAAAATAAATAAACGACTGCCTTGTTGGTCTAGCGGTCACAAGCGCGACTGCTGAGCATGGGCTCCTGGGTTCGATTCCCAGGTCGGGCAAAGTGTTATTGTGTTTTTCCATTACGAATTTCTCAGTACCAGCCCGGAGTCTGGATTTGTGCTTAATGGCAATAGGCTCGCCCCTTATTACATGGGACTTAAACATAACTGGCGAAACGAAGGGGTATTACATATTAGTATAAACACCGCTGCCTAACCCTTCGTAGAATGCAAGGCGTGATGTTATGTTATCTATACTAATAATAATTATTATAAAGAGGAAAGATTTGTATTTTTGTATGTAACGAATAAACTTAAAAACCACTAGACCGATTTCAAAAAATCTTTGGCCGTTAGAAAGCTACATTATCACTGAGTAACATAGGCTATATTTATTACTGGAATAAAACATCTTACGCGGGCAGAGCTGTGAGGACACAGCTAGTGTTATGTAAATAAACAAACAAGTTTGTTCTGCAACAAAAAAACAAAGAAACAACAATATGGTGCTGTTTGCTGTAGCAGTAATGAAATCAATCCGTTTGCAACGGATACTCTAATCAAAAAGTCCAACGCGAATCAGTAACGAAATTTGTTGCTCAGATTCGGGATTTATTTGTTTTTGGTGTGGTGCAAGTGAAGAGATTGAGGCGGGATTAAATTTATAAAAATTTTGAAGGAGGGCGATATGACTAGGTCGCTGACAGCGAAGGCTGGGACTTGATGAAAGCCTTTGTCCAGCAGTGGGACAGTATAGTGTGAACCAAAAAAATCGAATTCTATTTTACCTACTGCTGGGCAAAAATCCGTGAAATATCCTTCCACTCCTTTCTTAAAGTTGCTTTTTTTCCGATTTATGTCAGGTATTTGAATTGCTAGTCATGTGGGTTGCATGTTCTAGTAGCCATTCCAATTATTTCTCCCATCTAAGCTCAATAGTCCAAGTTCGATCCCTGCCCACACGTCTAACTTTTCGAATTTATGTGCGGATCAGATATTGATTATCACTTGCGTTAACAGTGAAGGAAAAACACCGTAAGGAAACCTGCACACCTGAGAGGGCTCCAAAAAGACTTGGCAGTCTGACGGTTACACCACTAGACTATCACTACAATTTAGTGCTATCTCTTTTCATTATTACAATCAAGTCGCTTATCTCCTATAACTTGCACCAATCCAAAGCAACTGTATTCTTAACATTGCTTTCGGACACCCATCTCAATTTTCACAACCCTAAAAACGTATCGACAGTCTTCCGGACCCGCACTGATTGTTCCCAGCGGCCATCTTTGTTTCTAAATATAATTGTTTTGCAGTAAATATTGGAACTACGGCTTAATATTAAGTTGGGATTATGATTATCTAATATTTGACTCAGTGATGCGTTGAGTCGACTTGATTTGTAATATGAAGATATGTTTATGTATTTACTGTAAAATATCTTTACATAGTGTAAAACAAAGTCGCTCCCGCTGTCTGTCTGTCCCTATGTATGCTCGGATTTTTAAAACTACGCAACGGATTTTGATTCGGTTTTTTTTAATAGATAGTGTGATTCAAGAGAAAGGTTTATATGCCCCTCGTTAGTATCTACATTATACCTGTGCGAAGCCGGGGCGAGTCGCTAGTATTTCATATAATATTAAGAAGCGATGTAGGTAAGTTAATATTCCTTGGTATAAACAATATTTAATCTAATATTAGTCACATATTACTCAGAAGATGATTTTAAGCGGTTTTAATTAGCTTCACTTCGTATATTTGTTTGATTTAAATCTTGCGACAGATTTTTCAACTACTTCTGCTGGACCGATTCTCCTGACACTTCACACACAAATTCAATTCCCATGACAATACAACATTATAATAATTTCAACCTTCAATACTCAAATCCTGATCCTGCAAGGGTACTGCAAGATAAAACCGTTTAACTTAAAAGTTTTATTAAGGGATAATTTTTATTCATTCTTGTTTCCACTCGAGAAAGATAACGAAATATACATAACATCACGCCTTGTATTCCCCAAAGGGATCGGCAGAGGTGTTTTTAGTACATCCTCGTTTCGCCAGTTATGTTTAAGTCCCATGTAATAGAGGGCGAGCCTATTGCCATTAACCGGGCACAAATCCAGACTCTAGGCTGCTACTGAGAAATTCCTAATGGAAAAACCCAATAAAACTTTGCCCGACCTGGGGATCGAACTCAGGACCCTATGCTCAGCAGCCGCGCTTGCGACTACTAAACCAAAAAGGTAGTCAAGGCAGCAAGACAGAATATAGCGTAAACAATTAATCAAAATTCGTTTTGGTGACGATATCTGTTACTATATTTATGTACCTACAATATTCAACCTAATTACAATAAAGAAATATAGATGTCGCGGGACGCCTGGCCGAATCAAACCGAAGAGAGCCGACGAGTTACGAAGGTCTGCCGTCGTGTGTCTGCCATCGCGAGCGTCGCCACGCAACAGCCGCTCTCACACCCGACCGCCGCATTAGATGTTTTGACATAAAAAAATAATTTAGATACATGATGGTTTCTAATAAATCTCTAACACATGCATACAAAGTCGATATTTCTTCGCCAAAGTAATTTAATATACCTGCAGATTGGGTTGTTATACAAAACTTTAGTTATTCATTGAAATGAAAATGCAAATTGAATTTCAACCCTGTATATCAAGCTGTTAGCCTTTGAACCCAAGAAAATCGTCAAAGAAAACGTCAAGGAAATGCCAAAATCTCTTCAGTAGTAACAGGTGCCCAAATAGGGGTAATACGGGGGTATACTGGGGTAATCACCGGCCGCTGTCCTCCTTCCCTCAGAAATAAACTTGAGCCCAAATTAAAGGATGCCTGATGTCATCCGTAAAACAAATCCTTCGTACAAAAGGACCAGAAAAAAGCAAAGGAGAAATAATTAAAATCTACGCAGGCGGTCTGATGTACCCCACAACCGCGCTGAATTTTTTTAATTAGCATTTTTAATGATTACGGTGGAGCGCTTGTGAAGTCGAATTTTGGATCGTAAAATGTGATGTTATGAAATACTTTTGGTGCGATATTAAATTTCTGCGAACTGATTAATTTACCGGTAAAATATGACCCGACTGTGGAAAGGGAGTGCGCTCATATGGAACTCTGTAATTCGTATTGTGTGATTTCCTCTGTGATCTTCTTCTTTTCGTGTGGTTAGTGACTTTTTTTTTGTATTTGAAATGGGTTTGCTCTTGACTCTAGTCTAGGTCAGAGGAGACAGAGACAAAGTCTACGATGGAGTGAGCTTACCCAGAAGAAGCCTGTTAACTCTAACTTTGAAGAGATTCAGGTTGAATGCGTTCGGGAACACAGACGCAGGTAGTTAGTTCCGCTCTTTTGCAGTGCGCATTATGAAGGATGTTAACTAACCTGGTGTCAGAGTTTATACCGCCCATGGGCCTCTGACTTGGCTTCACATGCCGTCGAGAAGTATCTCTCAGGCATGCCGGTTACTTCACGATGTTTTCCTTCACCGTTTTTTAAGCAAGTGATAATTATACAATACGCACATGAATCTGAAAAGTCAGAGGTGCGTGACTTGGGTTCTAACTCGAGACCTATGACTTGGCAGTCCGACGGTCTCACCACTAGGCTATCACTGCTGTAATGCTGTCCTCTGTGATTAGGTACTATAATTTACTTAAGGACTGATCAGACAGAGAGCGCGGCTTTATGCGGTATTCACGCCGCGTGTTGATCGCGTGCTCATGGCGTCTGAATTACTATGACTATGTATGGAAGACGCCACACAAAAACTGGCACGCAAAGCTTGGCGTGGTGTGGCAGTTTCTGTGTGGCGTCAGGAAAACATCGTGAGGAAATCTGCGCACGTGAGAGGGCTCTAAAATACTCTCGATGGTGTGTGTAATCCGGCAACCCGCACCAGACCAGAGTAATGGACTAAGTCCCTAAACCCTTGTCCAGCAGTGGGACAGTAATGAGCTGATTATGCTTTATGCTATACACTTCTCTATCTTCTCTGTGTCTTTGTCCATCATACGTGAACAAATTCCAAATGGTTTTCATTTTCCTAAAATATTTGTCACGCGAATAAATTTAATAAAAATATGCGAAACAGCTTCTGGCCGCTACCGTATTTTTTTTTTAATATATAATATCATACATACATATATAGACTCGCGCCTTTTTCCCATGGGGTAGGCAGAAACTATAGAACGCCACATGCTACGACCCTTACATACTCCCTTCGCTTCGTCCACATTCATACATCTTGTCATACACGCACGTCGGTTGAAAGTACTACGCACCTGTTCTAATCGATACTAATATTATAAAGAGGAAAGATTTGTATTATTGTATGTAACTAATAAACTTTAAAACTACGGGACCGATTTTAAAAATTATTTTGTCGTTAGGAAGCTAAATTATCACTGAGTAACATAGGCTACGGGTGGAGCCGTGAGGACACAGCTAGTATCATATATAATCGAAAAGCTATGCACCCAAGATACACAAAACAATATTCAATTAAATAACTTAACCTTACCGATCATCTTCTATATAATTATACATATAAATTATTATAATTACTTGTTCTGACTGATTCATTAACGCAGAGCCTAAACCACTGAAGCTGGCAACATGAAATTTGGACAGTAGGTTTCTAGTGTGACGTAGGCATCTACAAAGAAAATATTTTTGGAAATTCTACCCCTAAGGGGGTAGAATAAGGGATGGAAGTTTGTATGAAAATTCACGCGGACGAACTCGCGGACTAAGCGCTATTAAAGATATAATTAAAACATAATATAATCTAGAATTATTTCACAAGGAACTAACGAGAGATACAATTAATAAGAAAACCAACACAATTGTTTTCATACTAGATACAACAGCATTTATAACTTTTATGAGCCATAACTTTTGTTGGAACAAGCCGTAAAGTGTAAGTAATTGGCCATAATTGGTACAATCATGGCATTATGGCCATGTGACCCGCTATTATTCTGACGTTAAACAAGATTCTGCTTTATCAATACAAATTTTGCATGTGGCTTCGCTTGTGTCTCAAAAGATTGCACACCAGACTGAATGGTACGGAGTTGCACGGCTGTCGCATAGACGCAACTCTCGGGGAACCACTTAAGTTCACGCTGCCCTGGTATAACGGACTACATACACCATTGATAACTTTTTGAAGCCCTCTCAGGTGTGCAGGTTTAATCACGACGTCTTCCGTCACTGTTAACGGAAATGACAATCAAATTCTGATCCGCACATGAATTCAAATTGTTCTATCTCGCCTTTTCCCAACTATGTTGGGGTCAGCTTCCAGTCTAACCAGATGCGGCTGAATACCAGTATTTTACACGGAACGACTGCCATCAGACCTCCGCAAGCCAGTTATCGGGCAATGCCGATATCCTAAGGTTAGACCGGTTGTCAATCTTTCGGGCTTCTGAATTCCCGTAAAGACTGTCATGAGTATTCGTATGACACCCGGGACCGTCAGTTTAACACGATCTCCGAGGCACGGAGGGCTCTCGATGTGTAACGAACGGTCACCCGTCCACAGACTGACCGTGGCAAGCGCAGCCTAACTTTGCAAATCATGTGATCCGCGCGGTTGTAAATTAGCCACGAGCCCCTCACAACATACTATCTTCCTTCTTGAAAGCAATTGCAGTTGTTCAGGTTATCCTCACGAACTTTTCCTTCACCGTTAACGCAAGTGATAATCAAATCATTCGCACATGAGTTCAAAAAGTCAGAGATATGGGCTGGGATCGAACTCAAACCCACCTAAAAGCAAGTATTCAACCGGTAGGCGATCGCCGCTTATCTGCTGTACTATTAGTAATAAAACTTCACCCATCATCCTCCTGCCCTTATCCCAACTAATTGGGGTCGGCGCAGTATGTCTTCTTCTTCCATACATCTCTATTAGCCGTCATTTCAGTAGTCACCCCCTTTCTAGCCATATCATCTTTCACACTAACCATCCATAGCTTTTTTCGTCTTCCTCTACTCTTATAACCATCCACATTCATACTCAATACTTTCCTCACGACATGTTCCTCGTTCCTCCGCATCACATGCCCATACCATGACAACCGGTTTCCACACAACTTCTTAGTCACCGGCGCCACCTTTAGGCTTCCTCTTACATACTCATTTCTAATTCTATCCATTCGCGTAATACCAAACATCCCTCTTAGCATTCTCACCTCAGCTGCATGCAATTGCCTAATAAGAAAACTCCACCCAAGTTAATAAAACTAGACACTCAACAGCGTTACGCTTGGTGACCTCAAAACCAACCCTCTTGAACCATAAAGTATTCAAAAATTCTAAAAAATATAGGCACACGGTCATGACCCCAAAAAATGCCAACAAAAACAAAATTAGCAAAGTTAGGAAACAAAAATATTGGAATGCCAGTTCATAAATCCTAAAGGTTGCGAGCAGCACCCACGCACAGTACTTCGGATTCAGAGTCAGTATATCTAGGCGACAGTGATTCGAATTTATTCCAGTTTGAATTAAATTTATGAATCATTGGGAAACAGGACTGGCTCTAAAAAGTTCGGGTTCAACTTTTAGCACGGATCTAAACTAGCAATGCAACTGAACAACGATTGCAGAGTTGAATTGGTTCCTGGATTGTTCTATTGCTAAATATAATAGTCGTGATTTGCGTTTTAAGTTTGACAATCGTTGTCCAATCTACAAACGTGTCAAAATCTCGACTTGATTATACAGCGCGTAAACGAAATCATGTAATTCCTTCAAACCTCGTGATGTACTGCTGACATAGATCAACCCTACACGGGATACTTTTGGATTCAATAAAAAAAAATACAAAAAGTAAACGTGTGTTCTTAACGTGAGGCATTTTAGCGCCCCGAGTGAATTGCGCGGTTTTCGTTTGCCGCGCGGTCATTAACTCGGGACACTAAAATCCCTAACGTTAAGGACACATGTTAACATTTTGTAAATAAAGTAAATTGAATCCAAAAGTATCCCATTCAGGATTAATCTATGTCAGCAGTACATCACGAGGTTTGACGGAATTACATGATTTCGTTTACACCCTGTATAACTATCGAAATATAAGCAAACCTAGATTGAGCTTTTTAATTGTTGAAAAAACTGGGTTCGATTCCCAAGTCGGGCAAAGTGTTATTTAGTTAGTGGTTTTTCCGCGTGGAATTCCTCAATAGCAGCCCGGAGTTTGGATTTGTGCCCGGTTGATGGCAATAGGCTCGCCCCCTATTACATCGGACTTAAACATAACGCGGAAATGAGGGTGTTACTATACATCTCTGCCCAACCCTTCAGGGAATACAGGCGTGATGATATGTTATGCTATTTAACTTACAATATTGTAATTTGGTGCAAATATAGGATTAATGATGATGGCTAAGTGGCCAATAAGCACCATAAGTGGTGTGGTCCTATTGTAGCCGAGACTACAACGCCGTGTTTTAGTTCAAGAAACATTAGTTTTACAAGAAACACCACTAGACATTTAGGACTATATCGTGGGTCGGCAGTGAAAACCACGTATGTGTAGAATACAAATTTTTAAAAGAGATAGAAATTACTTTCTCTTGCAAAAAAATGGCCACTCAAATGTTAATACAAATTTGTCGTCTTACGTCATAGATAGCTTAGAAGTATTTTAATTGAAAGTATGTTGAATTAGTACGTGGATGACGAGTTTATCAATCTAAAGAACAAATAAAACGCTATCGAAGAAAATTTTATTTACGAGGTTTTCACTGCTTAGCTTCGATATGTCAAAGCCTCAAAATTAGAACATCAACCACCCCATTCTCCATAATAGCTACGCGTAACAGGTCCCATAGCGTTGTAAAATTTATCACAAGTAATAAATGGTCAGGACTTGCACTAAAAAAAGAAATTTGGAAAAGGTCGAGCGAACACACTGATTTATGAAGATCAGATTAAATATATGCTCATTCATGGTAGATGTTCTTTCGGCTCGAGAACAGGCACATTAGGCCTTTTACAATATTGCTCGAAAAAAGACTTGGTTAATACATTGGCCTGCAAAAATAAGTATCACACTTTTAAAATTGCAATAACTTTTTAAGTACACAAGATATATTTTCGAAACAAAAAGGACTCAAAAAAGAGTTTAACTTTGTTACTATGGTTTCAAAGAAAGCTGATAAAAATTGCTATAAAACGTTTTTTATTTTAAATCTCTAACTTCAATCGTTTAGAAAAAATTGAAATTTTAAAAGTGTGATACTTATTTTTGCAGGCCAGTGTATAAGATAAGATATATATATTAACTTGGAGTTACATTTACGAGTTACGTAGTAAAAGAATAATTTAAAGCCAGCCTAAACAAATTTGCTAGACTACGACATACTAGAGGATTTGAGTATGACCCTCAGTTAACTCAAAAGTTAAATTGAGTTTTTCTGGCAAATAAAGGCACCGTCGCCTCCTAGGTCATCTCGCTGCCCTTATCCCACACTAAGTGGGGTCGGCACAACGTATTTCTCTTCCATTCTCCTCTATCAGCCGTCATCTCAGTCCTCACTTCTTGCTTACCCATATCATCCTTCACACAATCCATCCATCTTTTCTTTGGCCTACCTCTACTTATATATATCCATAAACATTCATATTTAACACTTCTTCTTCTATTCGTGTGGTTAGTGACTAACCTGGTGTCAGAGTTTATGCCGCCCATGAGCCTCTGACTTGGCTTCACATGCCGTCGAGAAATATCTCTCAGGCATGTCGGTTTCCTCACGATGTTTTTCTTCACCGTTTTTAAGCAAGTGATAATTATACAATACGCACATGAATCCGAAAACAGTCTTCCAGCGACATGACTTTCTTCCCTCCGCATAACATGTCCATACCACGCTAAACTATTACTCCTCAACTTTTCAGTCACCGGCGCTACTTTCAAACAGTCTACCATTGCCTCCTAGGTAGTCTGTAATAATACCGACATTACCGAACTGAAAGTATTCGGGCGAATTTTTATTCGTTTTTGCGGTCTGTACCGATATAACATCTAGCGTTCGTCCGTCTTCTCATGACACATCATAATCAATCCATTACTGTCCCACTGATAGCCACGGGCTTCTTTCCCAGAATGAGAATGGCTTACGTCTTAGTCCACCACACTATCGAGAACATTTTCTCTCTTAACAGACCTGTTCTGCCTAGCCTTTTCCCAACTATGTTGGGGTCAGCTTCCAGTGTAACCAGGTGTGGCTGAATACCAGTATTTCACACGGAGCGACTGCCATCAGACCTCCGCAACCCAGTTATAGAGCAATGCCGATATCCTATGGTTAGACTGGTTGTCAGTCTTTCGGGATTTTGACTTCCTGTAACGACTGTCAAAGGTATTCGTATAACACCCAGGACCGACTGTTTGACGTGCTCTCCGAGGCACGGAGGGGTCTTGATGTGTAACGAATGGTCAATCCACAGACTGAGCGAATCCAGATCCGCGCTATTGGTAATTTGACACGAGCCTCTCTTGTCTCAATTATGAAGACACGGAAGACTTACTCAAACCATAACCTAATCAAATCAGGCACTCACTCACACATACACACCGACACACACTCATGCATACCTTCACTCACAGATACACAACTACACTCACACAACCAACACACATCCGGTACATTCATTGATTCTACCCTTATCCTTGTTATTAATTCACATAGATCCCTTCTACTTTCTTTCCCCCTTTTTTTATCCCCAAAATTAATTGTATTGCATTAGTTTAGTTTATTTTCATTATTTTGTATTTTTAAAAAGTGCACATCACTAAATTGTAGTAACAAATAAAACATCCAAAATGGATGACCCCTGTAACACAGGTTTCTCCTAGCATGGGGGTCATTGTTCATTATTTTGTACCAGGCTATTTTTCCATGCTTAAATTAAGTGTCACTATGTATCTGTGTACTTTTTTATGTCAATAAATGATATTATACAAGGTTTAAAAAGACCCTTCACGAAGCCGTCAACCATGCATTCAGTACATCAAACTAAGTAACCCTACGCAAAAACTGTCGTTGGGAAACGACTTTTTTTTTGGGTGAAAAATTTCGTTTTACTGTAAAGCTCAATGTAACGCACTCAAAACACTGTGCTGATAGGTGCAATGAGTAGTAAACGGGTAATGGAGGTATTTCAAGTACATTTGCAACCTTCAAAACTAGTATTTTTAAAAAAGTTGTGAAAAAGTTGGATCTTTGACCTCCAATATCTCCGTTACTAGAATGTTCCCAGGCATAGTCCAGAACAAAAAAAAAATTCGCAATGACGTGGAGAATAAGTGCCTTTCGGCTTCGTTAAGGGTCTATTTACACCGTTTATATTTAAAAAAAATGTCTCTCAAAAGACCAAATGTCGTACCTATATAAACATCTTTGTGAGTGTATCTGAACAACACTATGATAGTACGTTCCCAGCATTATTGAAAACTGCTCCTAGCTCTTAGTACAGTGCATTTTGGCCATCAAAAGATAATGTTCAAATACTGAGTGCATGCCATTTGAAGAATCGATTTCTTATATAAAGTGTGCGTTACTGATTCCCTTGCATAATATTTGGTCCGTACAAAACGGTCTGTGTTGTGGCACAAGGTATGGGCTGAAGCGATAAACTATTATTTTGATGTGAAACATCTACTGCGGCGGTACGGTTGTGAGAGCGACACGACGGCAGACCTTCGTAACTCGTCGGCTCTCTTCGGTTTAATTCGGCCCGTTTTTTTTTACAATGTGATTTTCAACTTTTCTCATCTGCCAGGCGTCCCGCGACGGTTTAATTTTTTTTCTTTATGAAAATGTGTCATTTTTCAGTACCTAATATCTGTGCAAATATCAATGGCGGGGCACAGTCATGCCCCATAGATAACATCAAAAGACAATGTACTTGCTTGGACATAATGGGAAATAACTAAACTGCAGCTCAGACGACTGACCGTCCATAGCGAACTTTCTAGTCGGTGAAAATAAATAGAATTTCAGATCTACGAGTGCGTTAATGCATAGGATTCCATACTGTCTATTTGATAACTCATTTGTCTGACGTCTGCTTCGTAAACAAGTACGCCGAGAACTGTCCATCATCTGTGAAATGCACATTATACATTTACAGCCGTAAAATGCGACAGGTTAAGTTGAGTAAAAGGAACATGGAGGAAGTATGAGGGTTGAAATTTCATATCTATAACATTACGCCTATATTCAAGAGTTGGGCAGAGGTGTATAGTAACACCCTAATTTCGCCATTATGTTTAAGTCCCATATAATAGGGGGCGAGCCTATTGCCATCAAACGGGCATAATTCCAAACTCCGGGCTTCTACTGAGGAATTCCACACACTGTGACGGGTGGTGGCTGACTGGCGCGGAGCCGAGCCTATAAAAGGTCGGGCACACTTCAGATCGATCTCTCGCGCCGTTGCAGTTGCCAAGTTAAGTGTTACACCTGCTCAAGAAGATCCTGGACTCCTCGCATTGCTACGAACCACGCCCTGTTGATCTAATTGTAATTCTTATTAAAATATATACCTATATAGCATACGGTTACAAGTGTTATTCTTTATCCTCCAGTAAATGCACGCCTGCAATATTTTATGTGCACGTGCTTGTTGAGGGTTGTCTCTTAAAGCCACCCTAAAATGTTACAACACTTTGAACACCAATAACACGTTTAAATTTCAACCCGCTGTATTTCATCCCTCGGCCCACACATTCAAAAGTTCAGTAAAATGGCTTAGTCAAATGGCCGGTGCACTAGACCCTGTATTCTCAGCTACAGCTCCGTTTCGGTGTCTCGCGAGCAGATCTACATCGCAAAATGTTTTATAAAACCATTCAGATTTTATGTTACAGACGCCATTTTGAAACGAATTGGGAATACTAATTCTGTTCTTAGTGTTATAGGGGTTGAAGGTCGGGTTGAAATATATATTTGAAATTTCTTTTGAAAATGTAGATAGTACATAAAAATGTCGTAAAGTTTAGTTTCTTATGGGATATTCTGGATACACTGAAGTGAGAAGAACATAACATCATCACGCCTTTATTCCCCGAAGGGTTCGGTAGAGGTGCATAATAACACCCTCATTTCGCCGTTATGTTTACAGTCCCATGTAATAGGGGGCGAGCCTATTGTCATCAACCGGACACAAATCCAAAGACCGGGCTGCTACTGAGAAATTCCTCACCGAAAAACCCAATAACACTGCCCGACCTGGGGATTGAACCCATGACCTCACGATCAGCAGTCGCGCTTACCACTACTAGACCAACGAGGCAGTTAAACGAAAGAACTTTTTTTTTTTCATTTTAAATATTTAATATTTTATATATTTATTTTTGTTTACTAAACAAGTTTCAGTTTATGAATTCATGTGAGAACTAAGTGCGAAACAGTTTCAAGTAAGGTGTCTCCAATCTTATTTATTTCATCGAATTTCTAAGCGCGTATAATACATATATTTAAGTAAAATATAATATTATGACTACCTTTTTGATCTAGTGGTCGCAAGCACGACTGCTGAGCATGGGGTCCTGGGTTCGATCCTCAGGTCGAGCAAAGAGTTATTGGGTTTTCCTAATAAGAATTTCTCAGTAGCAGCTCGGAGACTGGATTTGTGCCTGGTTAATGGCAATAGGCTCGTCCCGTTACATGGGACTTAAACATAACTGGCGAAACGAGGGTATACTAAAAACACCCCTGCCGAACCCTTCGGGGAATACTAGTCGTGATGTTATGTTAAAATACAAATTATATTCTACGTTATGCATCCCTGAATACCGCTGCACCTACTTTACTCAAAAATTTTGGGGATGCCAGACTAGTTTTGGACTCAACCACAATTATATATGTTCGCGAGTTTAACTCAGTTCTGAACTGAGTTTAACTCCCATGCAGTTAAACTCCCGATAAATAACACTCATAAAAGTTATTTAAATTCAAAATCAGAAGCACATAGGTACAGCTCGACAGCGGTCGGGTTGTTGAGCTCCTTAAAATAAGGTTTGAGCTCCGCGATGACTGGTGCAGATGTGCCGTCAGTTAGGACAGGTCAACTCAAACCTGCTATGGCACTTTCCTCAAAAAGACATTCCAGACGTTGCCCTACATCGTTTCACTCGCATAGTTTGTATACTACAATGTCTGGACTTTAAAAGAGACCTTGATCTCTGAGTTAGTTTCGGCTTTTCTTCTCAGAGCTAGTCAGATAGGAAATGCCGGCGCCATCTAGTCTTAAAAAAAACAATACATTGACTTGTAAAAGTGTCTGTAACAGATTTATTTACAGAAATAAAAATCATTCATCATAAAGTTCTATAAACGGGATGTAGTTCAACCAAGTCCTCTGTAGACTGTCAACTACCTCGTTGGTCTAGTGGTGGCAAGCGCGACTGCTGATTGTGAGGTCCTGGGATCGATCCCCAAGTCGAGCAAAGTGTTATTGTGTTTTTCCGTGTGGGATTCCACAGTTGCAGTTTGGAGTTTGGATTTGTGCCCGGTTGATGGCAATAGGCTCGCCCCTTTTTTCATGGGACTTAAATATAACGGCGAAATGAGGGTGTTACTATACACCTCTGCCCAACCCTTTGGGAAATACCGGCGTGAATATGTTATGTGTCAGTTAGTGTTTTATGTTGTGACTAGATGACCCGGTGAACTTCCAACCATCCAAATTTTTATTTATTCGTAATTTTCTTTTTTCTAAAACTACACCAGTACAGAGGCGACCAAACAAAAAAATTCAAATCGGTAGACCAATTTTCGAGTTTTTTCGAGACTAACGCACGGCAATCGATTTTTATATAGGTACTATTATCCGCGGTTTCACCCGCATCCTAGGGGAACTACTTGATGTACCCGGATAAAAAGTATCCTATGTGTTAATCCAGGGCATAGTCTATCTGTGTGCCAAATCTCATCCAAATCCGTTCAGCCGTTTTTGCGTGAAAGAGTAACAAACATCCATACATACAAACTTTCACGTTTATAATATTAGTAAGGATATAGACTAGATTATCGCACGTAAGAATGTTTCTGCTTATCTTCTTTAGCTTAAAACAGTCAGATCTAAGACGTCCCAGGTTTATACCAAAAACAGTACCAACAAATCTGGACTCCTAACCTGTTTCCATTTTCATCCTTACTCTGTGTTTCCTTAAACAAATCCAGTTTAATATGCAGTCTATACAAATATATAAAATTGAAGTGTCTGTTTGTAATATCAAAATAACAATTTTTTACTAAATGTATTATATACAAGGTTAGTCAGAAAGGGGGTACTAAGCCGAAAGGGTGTTAAAGTATCCATAATAATGGATAACTTTTGTTCTACAACTTTCCCCAAAAGTCAATAGTTCAAAAGAAATAGCTGTTAAAAGATTTCATAAAAAATACGCTAAATTCTATCTATCCTCAGCTACGATCAGTCGTGTTCATATTTTTCGTCATATATGGAGTCACGGATTAGAAACTCCGTTTTCTGAATTCATAATTTAAAGTAGGGATGAAGAATTTCTGAAAAAACTAAAATAAAAATATTTTTTCATGGAAAATAAATTAACCGAATTTTTAACACTTTAAAACAATCATCAGTGATACATTAAGTTCCCCGCGGCGTAGTACCCCCTTTCCGACTAACCTTGTATATACGGGACTTGTAACAAAAAAAAAAACATTTTTTTATTTTAGTCTGTTTGTCTGTGTGTTTGTTTGGGCTAATCTCCGAAATGGCGGGACCGATTTTGACGAGACTTTCACTGGCAGATAGCTGGTGTTACAAGGAGTAACTTAGGCTATATTTATTATAGAAAAAGAACTAGGATTCCGCGCAAAATAATTAAAACCCATCCGACTCTTACGCAGACACCGTCGCGGGCAGAGCTAGTCTTGTATAATGTTAATCCTTTTTCTAGTAAGATTATTTCCTCAGTTATGAGCTTTTGAAGCAAGATTTGTAGACACGAGTTGTTTGCTGAGATTCACTTTAGAACATAGATGATGTCCCGACATGTTGAATTTTTAATATCCTTTGCGTGTGTGTGCTTAGTTTTTTAATCATTCTGTAGAAAGAGGAAGATTTTGTTTATATTTTATGAAAAAGAAGAATAAATTCCGTGGATATGCGTTCCTTGCGAAGTATGTGCGGTGTAACTTTGAATGATAGATTGAGAAATGAAGAGATTAGACAAAGTTGCGGTTTAAAAGATGATGTAGTGACAAAAATTGAAAGGAGTATGCTTAGGTGGTTTGGCCATGTTGAGAGAATGAGTGAACGGCGATTAACAAAAGGAGTTTATAAGGCGGATGTTAATGGGAACGCTGGTAGAGGACGTCCTAGAAGGACATACATCGATGTTATTGGTGATGTTCTTCACAAAGGTCAGGTGCGTAGTACTCTCAACCGGCGTGCGTGTATGACAAGATGTATGAATGTGGATGAAGCGAAAGGGGTATGTAAGAGTCGTACCCCCATGGGAAAAAGGCGTGAGTTTATGTATGTATGTATTTATGAAAAATATTAGTTTTATGTAGATGAAACGTTTCTATAAATTTCGTTAAGAATATTAAGAATAACTTTGTTTATAAAAGAAAGACATCACGCCCGTATTCCCCAGAGGGTTGGGCAGAGTTGAGTAACACCCTCATTTCGCCGTAATGTTTATATCACAATTAATAGGGGGCGAGCCTATTGCCGTCAACCGGGCACAAATCCAAACCCAATAACACTGCCCGACCTGAGGATCGAGCCCAATACCTCACGATCAGCAGTCGCGCTTTCCACCACTAGACCACCGAGGCAGTTTTTATAAAAGAATTTACATTTTAGTATCGATAGGGGTGTATTAAAAGAGTCTTCACTTCTGACTTCACTTAGTCCGTCCCGCTCCAACCTTGCTGACTTGCTAATCTTTTCGTCACCAAATAAGCTATTGTAGACTGTAGCCTAGCTTATAGGTCTAGAATAATTTAGCTGTATAAGCTAGATAAGCAGTAATAGCCTAGCGGTGAAACGCTAGCCTTGAACTATTATAAATTAAATATTGTTTTTTTTATTCGACAACCCTGATTTAGAAAGAAAGAAAGAAATTTATTTGGCACGAAAGCAGTCAGACACACAGACAAAACAAAACCATAGGAGACAAAAAAAAAAAAAAAAAAGTAGCTGTGTGTCTAGCGGCTGCGCCAAATAGGTTCAGTTCAGAATAAATGTCAGACCACTAGTGCCTGACGCTGGTTTTCAACTGAACCCTTTGTGACGTAATTGATGTAAACCAGTTCCAAATAGATAAATAGCGTGCTTAAATAAATAAAAAATAAATACTGTTGACCCGTAATTACGGATGTCTCGGTGGTCATGCCAGTAAACTTAAACCAACATGTGTGTGTCTATGAGCAGTGAATTTAGTTACGAAATTAAAAACGGAACCAAGAATCTGTGACCCCTAACACAAAACAGATAGGTACCGAAGTCAATCACATGTATATACTTCACTTTTCGTACCTACGCTTGGCGGTCGCTCTATCTATATATGTATCTCTCTCAAGCGCATGGCACTCGCGCTCGCACTCACTCGCATTCTAGTCTCAAACATTCCGAGATTATCGTGTCCGTGAGCAGTGTATATGTGTGCGTTGCTCGAGCGCACTTGTATGTAGATTTACTTCTGTACCTATCTTTTTTGTGCCCCTAATATTACCTCAAATATAAAAACAGCTGATAGGGTTGCCATAACCAATTTTTTTATAAAATCTTTGTGACGAAACCTCTTGCGCGGACCTACCTCATCTCTCTATACATATATAAACTCACGCCTTTTTCCCCTGAGGGTAGGCAGAAACTATACAACGCCACATGCTACGATCCTTACATACTCCTTTGGCTTCATCCACATTCATACATCTTGTCATACACGCACGCCGGTTGAAAGTACTACGCACCTGACCTTTGTGAAGAACATCACCAATGACATTGATGTATGTCCTTCTAGGACGTCCTCTATCGGTTTCCACTGACATCCGCCTTGTATATTCCTTTTGTTTCTATGTATACAGGCTGTAAACGAAATCATGTAATTCCTTCAAACCTCGTGATGTACTGCTGACATAGATAAACATGAAAGGGAAACTGTTGGATTCAATAAAAAAAAATTACATGAAGTAAACATGTATTCTTAAGGTGAGGTATTTTAGCGCCCCGAGTTAAATGACCGCACGGCGAGCGAGAGCGATAGCCGCGCCATTCGTTCGAGGTGTTAAAATACCTCACGTTAAGGGCCTGCGCAGACGAAGGATAGTGGCGGACAAAAAGTCCGCGGACAAAGTGCAACCTTATTGCAGTACTAATAAGAGTGTACCACGGACTTTTTGTCCGCCATTGTCCCTCGTCTGCGCAGGCTCTAAGAACACATGTTTATATTTTGTATTTTTTTTATTGATTCCAAAAGTATTCCATGCAGGGTTAATCTATGTCAGCTACATCACGAGGTTTGGAGAAATTACATGATTTTGTTTACAGCCTGTATATTATACCCCAACTACATCTGGCAAATAGCAATTATACTATGGTATAGTGTTTACTTAAAACCGCTGTTTAAAACTGAGCTCGCGACTAGGATAAAGAGAATAAAGTAGATAGCTATTAAGTCTTCCCCTTGTTTCTGACTGATATACCCCTACTACTTGCGCGGGAAGCGATGCGAGTTTGTGGGTAGTTTTTTTTTGTTACAGATGATTTTTGGTCTAGGTGTGGCAAGCACGACTACTGATCGTGAGGTCGGGTGATGTCGGACAAAGTGTTATTGGGTTTTTCTGTGTGGAATTCTTCAGTAGCAGCCCGGAGTTTGGATTGGTGCGCGGTTTATGGAAATAGGCTCGCCCCCTATTACATTGGACTAAACATAACTGGCGAAACGAGGGTGTAGTAAAAACACCTCTGCCGATCCCTTCGGAGAATATAAGGCGTGATGTTATGTTAGTGGAAACTAAAGCTAGGTCGTAGGTAGGTAGGTTGTTTGACTTATCTGCATTCTTACGGTCAAGTACGTATTAGATGGTTGACCGTCCTTAACATATCGAGACCTCTTCGTGCCTCGAAGAGCACTTTAAGCAACCGCTCCCATTTTGAAGAGAAAATCTATAGCAGTCTTTATTGAAAATGTCGATAATTGCCTGATACTGGTATCACCTATTAATAGGGTATTTGACAATTTTTTTTTATTCGATATCTTGAAACTATTCCAAAAATTATAAGCAACATTGAAAAACCCAATGAAATCTATACTAATATTATAAAGAGGAAAGATTTGTATTTTTGTATGTAACGAATAAACTTAAAAACTACTGGACCGATTTCAAAAAATCTTTTACCGTTAGCAAGCTACAATATCACCGAGTAACATAGGCTACGGGCGGAGCCGTGAGGACACAGCTAGTTTTTAATAAAATGCCCAAGTTATAAACGATTTAAAATCGTCGACTAGACAGAGACAACATGACACCACAATGACGTCATTTCGCGCGACAGGGACAGAAAATGCCTCCTCCATAAACTTCAAAATCGTGTAGCTCGTCTATTTTTATTATTTTATCACTTACTGTGTGCTTTCTATACTTTCTTTAAAATAATCAAAATTGTTGTACATTTTTAAGGTTTAAGAAAAAAAGATTTAAGGAATTTTATTCTCATAAAAAACACAAACAGTTTACTTATAAATGAGATGTACAAATAAATCATGCAGTTTTTTATAACATAATGACTCCAGAGTCTACGACAAAGAAAACAAAAAAAACATTTTTTACAAAAAATTTAAACCGACTTCAAAAAATAATAAAATAATTACCATATAAAATTAACAGTTTCAGAAGTCGGTGCTGATCCACGCTGAACCAAATTGAAGGCACCGACTTCTGAAACTGTTAATTTTATATGGTAATTATTTTATTCTTTTTTGAAGTCGGTTTAAATTTTTTGTAAAAAATGTTTTTATTTTTTTCATTTTAGTGGCCTTATTTAAAACTTGGTTGGACCTACTAAAGACGCTGCTCGTAACATAATCACATCATCACAATATGCGTACTGTTCGTCATTGAGGAGTTCCATTGTCTATCTCCGAAGTTCTTCATCAGATCTTCACCAAATTTAAATGGGACCAACTTCAAAGTATACCCTATCCAATAAAAAAAGAATCATCAAAATCGGTTCACAATTGGCGAAAATAACGATGAACATACACAAAAAAAAAAAAAAACATACAGACGAACATAGTAACCTCCTCCTTTTTGGAAGTCGGTTAAAGAAAAAAGAGTGTAGAAATTAAAATTAGGATTCTATTTTAGATTATATAAATTTAAGTAACTAACAAATATTATTATACCCTGGCAAGTCTTCGCTTTTTTTTTCTATCTGTAACAATGTTCCTGAACATAAACATTAAGCATTATTTTAAATATAGTTGTATTTTTAGCATTAACAATATTGATATGCATTATTAATAGTAGTAAAATACCCTAATGTGTTGTGATCAGATGACAGTCGGTTCGTGTACATAACTGATATTTTCTCTGTACTAGCCAAGTTTAAGTTTTTGACGTGGTCGCGTTTAAGCCCAGTCGCATCTGATGATACGCGCAGACAGGGTCTAAGACATGGATGCACAGACCGCGGCCCTTCGTCAATATACATGCGGCCTGCCAGCGAATTAATCTCTTTTATGCATTTGTATAAAAATGCTGCAATATTTTTAAGTTTTTTAAATGCCCAATCTCCTTTTATTTCAGGTAATTAATTTTCATCTTTTTTTATTGTTTTTAGTTGTGGGAGGGCCGCTTTTAGCTCATAGTCTGCCCGAGTGGCCCCTAGTCCTACAAAGTCTGTGCATCTTTGGTCTAAGATGTCTCTTATACCTATACAAGGTTAATCGGAAAGGGGGACTCTAAACCGAAAGGGTGTTAAAGTACCCGTAATAATGGATAACTTTTGTTCTACAACTTTCCCCAAAAGTCAATATTTTAAGAGAAATAGCTGTTCAAGGATTTCATAAAAAATACGCTAAAATCTGTCTGTCCATAGCTATGATCAGCTGTTTTTACAATTTACGTCATATTTGGGGTCACGGATTAGATAATTAATTTTCTGAATTCATAACTAAAGCAGGTATGTTTTTTGTTTTGAAAAGTAACATGATAATCTTTTTGCATGCACAAAAATTTTTTCGTATTTTGAAATTTTTACACTTGCTTCAAAATAGTCATCAATGATACTTTACGTGGCCCGCGGCTTAGTACCCCCTTTCCGACTAACCCTGTATACTCACGATGGAACACAGTAAACTGCTAGGCTAGACTTTTTTGGGTACCTTGTATAAATCTTACTACTAAGCGTGCTGGATTTTGTTGAATCTGTGGTGGACCGAGGTATGGTGATCCTCCAACGAAAAGGGAGGATTCCTCTACCAGGCCGTTCTTATGCCTGGCGGGCTACTACCCGACGGTTGATGTTGGGAAGTTGTATTTATACTAACTCCGTGTCAGATCTTGATTTGTTTCATTTGACAGCTGTCATTATTGTCGCTGTAGTCTGATACACAATCGTCGTGCTGCGTAGTTTGTATGTGGCTTGGTAGATGTCGCCACAAATCTTACAACAGTTCTTTCTGTGTGTACAGTCCGCTGCTTCCATTGAAAGTCTCAATTAGGTCCCTAAAATTTTGGTCCTTCGAGCCGAACCACGATAACCACGATAGGAAATAAATTCTAATGTTTGTTTATTGTGTGATAGCCTAACGGTTGAACGCTAGCCTCCCATGCAGGAGGATTTGAGTTCCATCTCAGCACACCTGCTGACTTTTCAAATACATGTGCAGATCATAATTTGGTTATCACTTGCGTTAACGGTGAAGGAAAACATCATGAAGAAACCTGCACACTTAAGAGGGCTCCATTAAGTTCTTGATGGTGTGTGTAGTCCGCCAACCCGTACCAGGTCACCATGGTGGATTAAGGGCTGAAGCCTTCTCATTCTGGGAAGAGGTCAATGCCCAGCAGTGGGACAGTAATGGGTTGATTGCGTTGCGTTTATTTTTTAGAAGCCTAGGACCAACTACTGGTAGGGGCGCCGAGTGAAATAATTATGATCTCGCTCTACAGCGTGAAGTATACTTAATGGGATTGGCTGAATCTTACGTAACTATCCTATTTTCAGTTCAGAATAAGATACTCGTTTCTTGTTAGTTCTCTGTACAGCACTTCGTAGGAAACTGCTTTATAATTCGTGTCGTTTATTCGTTGTTTATCGTTTAGTTTTACGTGGAAACTGCGAAATTTTAGGCACATGAAAATTTTGTTTTATCATAACAATATCACGCCTAACATTTTTATTTCGCAGTGGTGTTTTAAGTACACTCCCGTTTCGCCATACACACATACATACATAAACTAATGCCTTTTTCCCATGGGGGTAGGCAGAAACTATAGAACGCCACATGCTACGACTCTTACATACCTCTTTCGCTTCATCCACATTCATACATCTTGTCATACACGCACCCCGGTTGAGAGTACTACGCACCTGACCTTTGTGAAGAACATCACCAATAACATCGATGTATGTCCTTCTAGGACGTCCTCTACCGGCGTTCCCATTAACATCCGCCTTATAAACTCCTTTTGTTAATCGCCGTTCACTCATTCTCTCAACATGGCCATACCACCTAAGCATACTCCTTTCAATTTCCTTTCCGTTTCGCCAGTTATGTTTAAATCCCATATTATGTAATAGAAGGTGAGCCGCGAGCCATTAACCGGGCATAAATTCAGACTTCGGGCTGGTACTGAGAAATTTGTAATGGAAACACCCAATAACACTGCCCGACCTGGGGATCGAACCCAGGACGTCATGCTCAGCAGTCGCGCTGGCGACCACTAGAGTAACAAGACAATGTTTTGTACTTCAATAATATAATATTGGGTAGATTTTTTAGTGTTGCGGCAAGACGAAGAGATAAGTAAATGAATAAGCCCTATCTTAAGGAAGATGTTAACCAAGACATATTTGATCAGTTTTTTGGTTAAATCCCATTAATCTTATTCAGGTCTCAAACGCGGCTATTAAGCGTCGAAGCCTGAAACATATCACTTGGTCAGCCAATAAAGTGTCATTAAGTTTTTTAAAATGATAAATGATTTTATTTCTGTAAATATTTCTATTACTGACACTTTTACATGTCAATGTAATGTTTTTTTTAATACTAGATGGCGCCGGCATTTCCTATCTGACTAGCTCTGAGAAGAAAAGCCGATACAAACTCGAGATCAAGGACTCTTCTAAAGTCCAGACATTGTGGTATAAAAACTATGCGCGTGTATCAATGTAGGGCAGCGTCTGGAATTTTTTAGCTTCATGATCTAACTAGTATGTTTGTCTTCGCCACACATCATTCTACATAACGTGGATACTAATATAGCACACTAAACACCCAGACCTGGAACAACTGTCTGTAGGCTATACAAATATTTCTTCCGTGCGGGAATCGAACCCACGACCCGTACCGCAGAAGCCGATCACTCAGCCACTGCACCAAACGTGTCGTCTTTCCTTAGCAACTAGTTAGAAATAATCTTAAGTTATTTTAGTAGGTAGGTATCGCACCGAAGTCCTCGTGGAAGACAGGCACGTGTCGATGTTTTCTAACAAAAGAAACTTTTTCTATCGACGTGTTTATTTTAGATATAACTTTTGCGATGTCCACGTGTAACATTGTAGGTAAATAATAAATTCGGCTGCTCTAATCAAAAAGAATCTCTTCAAAGTTAGAGTTAACAGGCTTCTTCTGGGTAAGCTCACTCCATGGTAGACTTTGTCTCTGTCTCCTCTGACCTAGACTAGAGTCAAGAGCAAACCCATTATAAATAAAAAAAAATAAAAAAAAAGAAAGTAAGCGGCAATTTATTAACGACGTAAAATTACCGTAACTTCATAATTCAATAAGTCATATATTATTTCAATTTCACAGTAAAGTCGTTTACTTTCTTTTGGCTTAGAGCAGCCGCAATGTAGTGTACTCATTTATTATATTGTTCTAGAGACCCGGGGGTTACAGACCAGCTTGTTAAACACCAGGTTGCGGGTTCAAACCCAGACATGTAATTTTTTTTATAACGTTTCTCCACTCTAAAGTCGGGCAGTGTTATTCGTTTTTGCATTAGGAATTTCTCAGTAGCCGCCCGGAGTCTGGATTTGCGCCCGGTTAATGGCAATAGAATTGCCTCCTATTACATGCGACTTAATCATAACTGGCGAAATGAGGCATTACTATACGCCTCTGCCCAACCCTTCGGGGAATACGGCGTGGTGTTATGTTATGTTAATTATTATTTATTGATGTTTAGTTTTTTTTTTCTTTAATAATTGATATGTGGTGTGCAATCTATCGAAATAAATATGTTTTCTTCTTCGATATTCATGATAAGGGAACGTACCGATACTACGTGACCCATTCTGGGGGGAAAAATATCAAAATGTCTTCAAAATACCACGCTTGGTCACATTCTCCGGTTTTCGTCACGTAGTCAATATCCTCTAGGGAAATCTCGAGTTTTTTCGAGCTATATTCAAATATGGGGCGCAGAGTTTACCGGGTTTTGGACTCACAGGAGGCAACACTGTCGCACATATTAGTCATTTTAATTTTTACTTTCTGTTTGCGAAAAATGGTTTAAAACCATATTTATATATTACTACGTGAAAACTAGAGGGGGAGGGGGGGGGGGGGGTATTGGCATATACTACGGGTGGTCACCGAGGGGGGGAGGGGGGTTAAAATAATAAAAAATGGGTCACGTAGTATGGGTATGTTACCTAAGGACTTTACCTACCTTTATTTTTTTCTAATAAATATCATTTTAACATTGCATTTTCATCTGAAATGATAAATCACTTATCTGGTGTCTTCCCGACAGATTCTTGACAAACGCAGCGGGTCGTGTTTGTCAACCTTCCGCTTGTAAATCGAGTTGATTTATTTGTCGGATGGGTCAGGTGGCTGTCCGAGGGGACCTCCGACTGTTTTGACAGCGGCTTTCAGGAAATCGTGCCCGTTTTATTGGAGATTCGAACCGATCGATGACTGGTGGATTGACTCTTTAGGGATGATAGCTTTTTAATCGTTATTGGTCAGAATACAGGGTGTTACCGAAATCATGTAATTCCTTCAAACCTCATGATGTACTGCTGACATTGATTAACCCTGCAGGAGAAATTTTTGAATTAAATAAAAAAATATTACAAGAAGTAAACATGTGTTCTTAACGTGAGGTACTTTAGCGCCCCGAGCGAATTGCGCGGCTATCGCTCGCTGCGCGGTCATTTAACTAGTGGCGCTAAAATGCCTCAACGTAAAGAACACATGTTTACTTCTTGTAATTTTTTTTTATTGAATCCTAAAGTATCCCGTTCAGGGTTAATCTATGTCAACAGTACATCACGAGGTTTGAAGGAATTATATGATTTCGTTTACACCCTGTATAACATAACATCACGCCTGTATTTCTCGAAGGGTACGGCAGAGGTGTATAGTAACACCCTCATTTCGCCGTTATGTTTAAGTCCTATGTAATAGGTGGCGAGCCTATTAAATTACTGAGATAAGATTTTTACTAAAATTAGACAGAAGATATGATTCAGTAACGAGGCAGCGTTGTTCATTTTTCCATTAATAACTTCGTTCGATGTTTATTACTAAGATGGCTAGTCACCATGTTCAGCAAACAAGTTTATTGCGAATAATGTCTAAGTTTATTATCATATTCTATTCTATACTGTTCCAAGACCATATTGAAGTCAAAATTATAAGTTATCTCTGTTAGTTTATGAGTACTTAACGTAAACGTCAAATAAAAAGGCTGGCTGCACGCTTACAATATCGCATAAACTGCAAACTGCACACGACTATGTTTCATAAAATATAATATATTGAATGTGTACAGGGATGGACTTACCGTAGCTTGTATATTAATATTACATAACTAAGTATACTTGAATTTTTCTACATACATACTCACGCCTTTTTCACATGTGGGTAGGCAGAAACTATACAGAAACTACGCTACGATACTTACATACTCCTTTCGCTTCATCCATCTTGTCATACACGCACGCTGGTTGAGAGTACTACGCACCTGACCTTTGTGAAGAACATCACCAATAACATTGATGTATGTCCTTCTTGGGCGTCCTCTACCGGCGTTTTCATTGACATCTGCTTTATAAATTCCTTTTGTTAATCGCCGTTCACTCATTCTGTCATCATGACCAAACCATCTAAGCATACTCCTATTAATTTTTGTCACTACATCATTCATTCATTTTTTCTATTTGATTTATTGTAATAAAATGGTTATTAATTTGAAGTTAGACTGCCTTGTTGGTCTAGTGGTCGCAGGCGCGACTCCTGAGCGTGGGGCCCTTGGTTCGATTCCCGGGTCCAGCAAAGTTTTATTGGATTTTTCCATAAGGAATTTCTCAGTGGCAGCCTGGAGTCTGGATTTGTACACAGTTGGTGGCAATAGGTGGACTGAAACATAACTGGCGAAACGAGGGTGTATTTATACACCTCTGCCGAACCCTTCGGGGAATATAGGCGTGATGTTAAGTGTTAGTATTAAATCACACAAAAAAAGTATTTTCTTTTGTTATCTCAGTAGTAATACCTTTTACTGTCAATGTTTTATATCGTAAACCATCACGCTTGTAATATATTCATGTCATAAGCAGTATGTTCAGTGCCACTCGACACGTAGGAGCAATAAAGCCGTGAGTCAAGTATTATGAATGTTAAATATTTGACTTAAAGACTAGGCACACTTATCGGCAACCAATCGAGTTAATTTGGCTAACCTGGAACTCTTTAACCAGACTTCGGATTCAGGTTGGCCGAACTAAGGGAAACCTGCTTAGGTGATTAGACAACTCCAACCTGGAGACCAAAGTGAGGTGCTGTTCCGCAAACGATGGGTCACTTACATCATGTCCTGCATCACCTGCATGCCGTGATAACTGCATGTTAGAGGATGTTATGGACGCTACTTCTTCTTTTCGTGTCGTTAGTGGTGTCAGAGTTTATGCCGCCCATGGGCCTCTGACTTGGCTTCACATACCGTCGAGAAATATCTCTCAGTCAGTTTATAGTATAGCGGTGTATAGTAACACCCTCATTTCGCCGTTATGTTTAAGTCCTATATAATAGGCGGCGAACCTATTGCCATCAACCGAGCTCAAATCCAAACTCCGAGCTGCTACTGAGAAATTCCACACGGAAAAACCCAATAACATTTTGCCCGACCTGGGGATCGAACCCAGGACCTCACGATCAGCAGTCGCGCTTGCCACCACTTGTACGACGCAATGAATATTGTTGTATTGTTAAAATTAAAGCTATCAATTGTTATTGCGGGTGTGAGGGTCCTGTCTTGAGATGCCTATGGTCAGCACTGAGGGTTAACGGGCTCATATATTATATACAAAGTACCTTTATTTTTCCCGTTGGAAAATCCTCATATATGTCCCTCGCCCGGGGAAGACGAGGGGGTCCGTTCCGTCATCAATTTCAATGTGACTGACATTCAAATCACTAACATCAAAGTAAGAGAAATAACAAAACAGTTGAAAAAAAACATCTCATTACAGAAAATTGTCAACGCCACGGTAATTACCGTCAAGCAAAGAGTTGTTTAATTATCTCTGAAACTAGCGGCCCGTCCCGGCTACGCACGGGTGGACTTTTGTCCCGTTTTTGCAATATTTTTCATTTATGCTCCGCTCCTATTGGTCGTAGCGTGATGTTATATAGCCTATAACCTTCCTCGATAAATGGACTATCCAACACAAAAATATTTTTTCAATTCCAATCAGTAGTTCCTGAGATTAGCGCGTTCAAACAAACAAACTCTTCAGCTTTATAATATTAGAATAGATGTGTCTGGGAACTTGTCTGTTCGTCAGATAATATTTGTGTAAAAAGGTTTTATTATTTTATTTCTAGAGTATGTGATGTTATTATTGTCTGTCTGGGTGGAAAGTTCTAATTGCAGGTAAGGTACGACTGTTAAATTGAGGGATGTTTTTGGATATTCTTATCAGGGTAAAGTACCTCTACTAAATATGGGTCTTTTTCATAGTCTTCAAACAAAGACCTGCGGGACTCTTACCGGGTAAAACCAACGGTGTTCCTCCTCCTGATCGTTCGGCTGGGGTCGCGGGATTCGCAAAAGCATGCACCGCAACCCCGGCAGGTCCCGGTCCGCCAGCCGCTGGCGGACCTCTCCTCTGTGAGGCCTCGCCCCACGTCCTCATGAGAGGCGCGCGCGGAACTCTGCGCGTCGCCTTCTCGGGCCTGTTACTAGTCGGGCGGCGGGTCTCCTAACTCGCCGCCCGCATTCCACTTACTAATGGCTGGAGGTCATCGCGTACGCTTCACACATGGAGCTGCATAACAATTGTCTAAGATAGTTTGTAGTTTTAAATCAGGGATGCACAGTCTTATTAGGACTAAGGGCCACTCGGGTAGACTATGAGCTAAAAGCGGGCCAACATAATTAAAAACAAACAAGTTGAAATAAAGTTTAATGACAAAAAAAACTTAGACAGGGCATTTAAAAAAAACATTTATTAATCTTAAGTCGCCCCTATTGTTAAAATATTGCAGTATTTTCATACGAACGCATAAGAGTTTCATTCGCGAGCGGGCCGCACGTATATTGACGATCGGCCGCATGCGGTCCGCGGGCCGCGGTCTGTGCATGCCTCTTTTAAACGGAACAATCACCGCAGTTAGCAGATATGTGACTGAAGCATGCTGAAAATAAGCACACTGCCTATTTGCAGCATGGTGACTCTGGCATGAGGGGTGACAGAAGTCTGTTGCCTAATGCATACATACATAAACTCACGCCTTTTTCCCATGGGGATAGGCAGAAACCATAGTACGCCACATGCTACGACCCTTACTTACCCTTTCGCTTCATCCACATTCATAAATCTTGTCATACACGCACGCCAGTTGAGAGTACTACGCACCTGTCATTTTTGAAGATCATCACCAATAACATCGATGTATGTCCTTCTAGGAAGTCCTCTACCGGCGTTTCCATTGACATCCACTTAAATGCATTTCAACTTAAACAAGAAACAAAGTGTTCCACTGTAGTTTTGATTACATTTCGTAGCCAAATCTAAACAAACCAACGAAATATTCAAACTGAAGATTGCTTTGCCAGTAAGTTCAACGCTTCAACACAAGTATTTTATCACGTTCACTAGACTTTTATGATATCGTAAAATTACTGCATCGGCCTGTTTACACCATCTCATGTATTATTGAAATGTATGAAATTGTTGCCGAAATAAAGAATTCTTCGAGGAACATGGTTTTGTTGAAGAACCCTGACGGACTTTTTAATGTCTTACTGTGGATGAGATTACTAACTTTAGCAAGACTACATGATCCTCATGCATAATGTCACGCTTTGTTTTTATTATAATAAGAGTGGGTAGAGGTTTAATGATAAGTTAGTCTATCACTACCAATTTTCGCCCGCAGAATTTAATTATTTCAATAAAGTTCAAAAAGTGAACGGCGATTAACAAAAGGATTTCATAAGGTGGATTTCAATGGAAACGCCGGTAGAGGACGTCCTAGAAGGACATACATCGATGTTATTGGTGATGTTCTTCACAAAGGACAGGTGCGTAGTACTCTCAACCGGCGTGCGTGATGACAAGATGTATGAATGTGGATGAAGCAAAAGGGGTATGTTAGGGTCGTAGCATGTGGCGTTCTATAGTTTCTGCCTACCCCCATGGGAAAAAGGCGTGAGTTTATGTATGTATGTAAGTTCAAAAAGTACCTACTAACAGCAGTGATAGCCTAGTGGTGTGACCATCGGACTGCCGAGTCATAGGTCTCGACTCGAGTTTGAACTCAAGGCACGCACCTCTGACTTTTAGGATTCATGTGCGTCTTGTATAATTATCACTTGCTTAAGAAACATGAAGGAAAACATAGTGAGGAAGCTTGAGAGATATTTCTGGACGGCATGTGAAGCCAAGTCAGAGGCCCATGGGCGGCATAAACTCTGACACCAGGTTAGTCACTAACCACACGAAAAGAAGAACTACCTACTAATTTTTTTTTCTATTTCTAGTTTGGTTTTTAATTCAATAACACAATACCTTACACGGAAATCGTACCCCAGACTTCAACGCACTTACAACTACTAGACTAATATGGCGATTTACAAAGTACTGTTCTCACAAAATTCCCCAAAAAAAAAAAGAAATGCGACCCAAAATATTTTATACCAAATCCGGCCCTTCAATATATAAGAGTCGCAATCGGCCCAATCGGGCGATATAAATATAGTTAAGACAAAACAATAGGGACACTTGATAGGATTAATGTTGCCGATTCGAGTCCCAACTGCGTTTAAATACAATATACAATATATTGTGGGTTGTTGTGTATAAAAATATGTGTGCCACGTATATTTTATTTCCGTACTGGATGGGGAAAAGAATGATACACTTAATGCGTATGTGTTGTACATGTGAGGGGCTCGAGGCTTATTAACAACCACGCGGATCATAAGATTTGCAAGGTTAAGTTGAGCTTGTCGCGGTCAGTCCGTGGATGGGTGACCGTTCGTTACACATCGAGACCCCTTCGTGTCTCGGAGAGCACGTTTAACCGTCGGTCCCGGGTGTCATACGTATACCTTTGACGGTCGTTACGGGTAGTCAGAAGCTTGAAAGTCTGACAACCGGTCTAACCTTAGGATATCGGCATTACACAGTAACTGGGTTGCGGAGGTCTGATGGCAGCCGCTCCGTGTAAAATACATTCAGCCGCATCTGGTTAGACTGGAAGCTGACCCCAACTTAGATGGGAAAAAGCTAGGAGGAAGAGTATGTATTGTACATGTACATAAAAAAATGCTAATGAAGTAGATATGCACATATAGGTACAGTGCGCGTCAAATAACTAGAACCAAGATGGTGTCACGCCTGTAGTCCCCGAAGGGTTGGGCAGAGGTGTATGGTAACACCCACATTTCGCCGTTATGTTTAAACCCCATATAATAGGGGGCGAAGTTTATTGCCATCAACCGGGCACAAATTCAAACTCCGGGCTGCGACTGAGGAATTTTACACGGAAAAACCCAGTAACACTTTGCCCGACCTGGGGATCGAACCCAGGACCGCATGATCAGCAGTCGCGCTTGCCACCACTAGACCAATAAGGCAGTTATCCTATTATATCTTTTACAGTTAACTCATGCAAAACCGATTGTTTCTCCACAAAAATCGATCACGTAGATCAAAGCCTTTTCACATAACTCCACGCCTTAATTAAGTCTTGATCACATCCGATACATCGGCATCGGTTAATTTTGAAGATCCGATCTCTACACTGTAATTTATTAAAGAAAGGCCTTTGGTAATTTTTAAGGGAATCGATGCGAATTTTGCATTCCGTTAGTTAATCGATTCTCGATGCGATGGACGAATCGAGATTAAGAATCGAGAGTATCGGGTTCCGTCATCGAGGATTTTGTTACACCGTAGCGTAATGTGAGCGGATTTTTTAAAATACTTTTTTGTGTTGTATTAAATCCAACGGTTGTCTGGAAGAAATTGCTTTAAGCGATAAGACCGCCATTTGTACTGTTAATTATGTGTATTCCTTGTTTTATTTCTTTTAGTGTGCAATAAAGTGTATCTATCTATCTATTTAAATATTGATCATTACTTAGCAGTCATAAAAATAATAATAAAAATGATAAATTAATGTTTTAATAATAAATTATATATTATATTATATGATAGATCGATCAGAGCGTCTCACAACGATTGTTGATATCACTGTCCCACATGACGAGAACCTTGTGAAAGCCGAGAAAGATAAAGAAATTAAGTATCAAGACTTGGCACACGAGGTTGTCTACATGTGGGAGGTTGACTCAGCAGTAATTGTGCCGATAGTCGTTACGGCCAATGGCTTAATAGCCAAGAGCCTCGACCAACACCTGATGAGACTCTCGTTGGGCAGCTGGCTCAAGGGCCTGATACAGAAAACGGTACTTCTAGACACGGCACGTATTGTCAGGAAGTTCCTCTCTCTGAGGCCCTGACCACCGGTAGCTTGGACCCTGTTCCCGATGCCGGTGGGCTACTATTTTTTATATTTTTAAATGTTTTTTGTTTTTTATATGAAAATATTTAAAAATGTAATCATATTATATGTATATAAGATGAATAAACGAATTATATTCAGAGTATATATTTTAAATTATTATTTTAAGACCGTCTATAAATTATTTTATATTACTTCTAAACGTATAAAATTTAAATAGGTAAGTCTAATGCACGTAAGTAAAATAAAATAAGTTATAAGAGTAATGAGTTAAAATGCCTATAATTAGTGTAAAATAACAATAAACATAAAACTTAAGTGTGGTATCCAATACACTTTGTGAAATTACTTAGAATTTACAACTTAAATAATAGTGATTAAAGGGTACTTTAGTTACAGTTCATCTATTTTTAATGTGAAAAGGGGAGTATTAATAGAATTGGTTGGAGCAATTTTTTAATAAAACTTTAATAATAAAATTTTAATTAAGTTTTTTTTTTGTTTTTGATGTTTTACGATAAATATGTTAATTAATTTATAATTTTTGTTATTTCATTCGTTTTATCTTTTTAATTATTATTATTAGCTTGTACTGTCCCAATGCTGGGAAAGGCCTCCCTCCATTGCTTCCATCTGTCGTGATTCTTTTAATAGTTTCTATAGTTGGATGTGTTAGGTAGGGTTTAACTCTCTATCAGTCCCGCTCTCTTTGTTGGTAGTCAGCTTTTCTCGTATTTCTTCTCCTCTTTATAGACAAAACTTGATAAATATTTACATAACATAACATCACGCCTGTATTCTCCGAAGGTTTGGGCAGAGGTGTATAGTAATACGCTCTATTCGTCGTTATGTTTAAGTCCCATATAATAGGGAGCGACCCTATTGCCATCAACCGGGCACAAATCCAGACTCCAGACTGCTACTGAGAAAAAACTCAATGACACTGCCCGATCTGGGGATCGAACCCAGGACCTTACGATCAGCACTCGCGCTTGCCACCACTATACAACGAGCCAGTTAAATTAAATATCTATATAGATAAATCGACGATCCCTACGTATACTATCGAAACTACAAAATCTCAGTATTTATTTTATTATGTATTTACACCGATTACGCTGAGATTTATGAATCGATTTACGTGATTCTTCTTTAGTTTGATGCGGAATAGTTGACATTTGGTCCCATAAAAAAATATTATTTTATAACCTTTAAGATAACAAAATTTCACACATTTTAAGCAGATAAAATAAACGCTGAGATTTTGTAATTTCGATAGTGTACGTAGGGATCGTCGAAATATTTATCATATCAATAGCTTTAACATAAAGGAAACCAAAGAAAGTCGTTGTCAGTTTCATAACGGTGTAACAGGAAGCCATGAGGCATCCAAAGAGTATCAGGTTCACAGTTCTTTTGTTCTGGTCCTGACTTGCAAGGCGTCTTTTTTTAATTCGAGATGGTCGTTACCGATGTTAAGTTTCCGATGAAATTTCATTCGTCTCGATATTTTTGCGAAATTGTTTGCATATCTATCGATTCTCGATTACTTGGTACACGGTAATTGTTGGGCGAGCATCTTGATTAGCGATCGGTAATTTTTTTGGGAAATTATCGAGATTGTGTGATGTGTTGTGATGTGATGGCGTGAATATACAAGCATGATTCATAAAATTTTAGGCATGGCCCTTTTCTATATCTATACTAATCTATACTAATATTATAAAGAGGAAAGATTTGTATGTTTGTAGGTAACGAATAAACTTAAAAACTACTGGTTCGATTTCAAAAATTCTTTTGTCGTTAGAAAGCTACATTATCACTGAATAACATAGGCTACGGGCGGAGCCGTGAGGACACAGCTAGTTTGTTATAAAAACGTTGGTATAGTTAGTATAATATCGTAGAACGTATAGTACACTACATTGTCGTAGTTAGATACATCTTTTAATGACGCCGTCTACAACCTACTATTTAATTAACAAAATTTTAGATATTTTTTTATTTAAAAATGTTCTGCCTAGCCTTTTCCCAACTATGTTGGGGTCAGCTTTCAGTCTAACCAGATGCGGCTGAATACCAGTATTTTACACGGAGCGACTGCCATCAGACCTCCGCAACCCAGTTACTGAGCAATGCCGATATCCTAGGGTTAGACCAGTTGTAAGACTTTCGGGCTTCTGACTACCCGTAACGACTGTCATAGGTATTCGTATGACACCCGGGACCGACGGCTTAACGTGCTCTCCGAGGTACGGTGGGGTCTCGATGTGTAACAAATTGTCACCCATCCATGGACTGACCGCGGCAAGCGCAGCTTAACCTCGCAAATCGTACGATCGGCGCGGTTGTTATTTAGCCACGAGCCCCTCCTACTATTACTAACAACTACCGATATTCTAAAGTTAGACCGGTCGTCATACTTTCGAGCTTCTGACTACTCGTAACGACTTCCATAGGTAATTATATGATAACCGGGACCGACTGCTTAACGCGCTCTCCGAGGCACGGAGGGGTCTCGATATGTAACGAAACAGTCACCCATCCACAGATTGACAGCGACAAGCGCAGCTTAACCTTAACCTAGCTTAACCGCGCGGTTGGTAATTAGCCACGAGCCCCCGATTTTTTATATATTTAAATAACATCAACATCACGCCTTGTATTCCCCAAAGGGTTCGGCAGAGGTGTTTTTAGTACACCCTCGTTTCGCCAGTTAAAGTCCCATGTGATAGGGGGCGAGCCTATTGCCATTAACCGGGCACAAATCAACACTCCAGGCTGCTACTGAGAAATTCCTAATGGAAAAACCCAATAACACTTTGCCCGACCTGGGGATCGAATCCAGGACCCCGTGCGCAGCAGTCGTGCTTGCGACTAATAAAACAACAAGCCAGTCATGTTTTTATTTAAATGTGATCTATTAGTGATACCTAGTAACCTTGTGAAGTTTCATTAATTGATTTGAAGTACTAACTCTTCATAATAGTTTTAACATTTAATATCTGGCAACACCGCAGGCCAGAGAGGAGCATAGAGCAATATTCCATTAACTGGAGTTGTGTGTAATACCTTCAAAAGCAAAGTAACGAAAAGTGAGGAAATACAACTTGGGGATGTTATGAAACTTTGTTTGACCGCTTTACACTGAAAACATACGGTTTTGGGGTCAGAGCGGGCACTCTGCGATTTTGTGTAAGAAAAAATTAAATAATCCCTTATAAAAACTGGTTTTATATTGCAGTACCCCTGCAGAACCAGGATTTGAGGATTGAAGGTTGAAATTATTATAATGTTGTATTGTCATGGGAATTGAATTTGTATGCGAAGTTTTAGGAGAATCGGTGAAGTAGAAGTAGTTGAAAAATCTGTTGCAAGATTTTAATTAAAGTAGTATAGTAGTTTGATAAACTCTTTGGCAGCAAAGTAGATACGGACATCTACATTTTTGCGAAAATACTTTTATTACAAAAATGAGCTTCTATCAACCCTATCTACAAGTCTGCATTAAAATTATTTCAAATTTCAAAGTTATGAAGAAAATCTCGCACGTAAATAAAGACATCTACACTCGATTTCAAAAAACATCGCAACAAAATGTCCACTGTTTTTCACTAAATGTGCTCCCCTGTAAAATTGCGATTTTGTAGATGTCTTCTTTTATTTTGCTGCCATCGAAGTGATCAGGCGTGAACTCGTGAGAATTTGAATTGCATAGAACCTACGTAGCGATTTTTAGAAAGAAAGAAGAAGAAAGAAAGAAAAGTTATTTATTCGCGCCAACATGACGCACAAAATAAAATAAAAGTAACAAAACTGAATACAAGCTCGGGGAAAAATATGCGTCACATCCGCGCATTATTTTACCTAAACACTTCTCATTTTGAGAAGAAGCCCGTGCCCAACTGTGGGACAGTAATGGGCTAATTATAACATAACATAACGCCTGTATTTCCCGAAGGGTTGGGCAGAGCTGTAAAGCAACACCCACATTTCGCCGTTATGTTTAAGTCCCATGTAATAGAGGGCGAGCCTATTGCCATTAACCAGGCACAAATCCAAACTCCAGGCCGCTACTGAGGAATTTCACACTTAACAACCCAATTACACTTTGCCTGACCTGGGGATCGAACCCAGGACCTCACGATCAGCAGTCACGCTTGCCACCACTAGACCAACGAGGCAGTTTAAGTAGAGGTAGTTAGAGTGGGCTAGTTATGTTATGTTGAATAATTCAGCGACACTTCATTCCCCTTCAAGTATACCTCACCAAGAAGAACATAGTCTGCTTAGTTGTCGGCAATAAGATTGACAAGCATATCATTTTGGGACCCAGTGCATAATATCAGCAAGCACATTGGGTCACCCGCGCGACGGCGCAACGAGTATTCCCAAGTAGGGTTGATGTTAGGCATGCGGCCGGTCATAAAACAATAAGCCAAAACCTCTAACAATATGGATTTATGAAATACATGTTGTGCCGACCCCACCTAGTGTGGGATTAGGGCTGGAAGAAGAAGAAGAAGACTGCACTCCTCTTCAATTTTTCTTTTCAGTTAATATTTTCGTAATCCTTAAACGCGGCAATTATCCTCCCGTATGTTTCCAACGCCTGAGATAGAATACTAATTATGAATTTCAGTGTTTTGCGAGTAAATAATTATGCACTGAAAAGTTTCAAATTCTATACTCACTAACCGACGGTTACCAACTGAGGATAAATTCTGTTAAACCACAGATTAATTAGTCCGCAGGCACTGAGAAATATGGTAAATGTTCGTTAGTGGAATAATTTCCGAGTACTCGGGTTCTATATCTTACCGGCTGTTATTGGTTGAAATTACGACTTCTGTGTGTCTATACTAATATTATAAAGAGGAAAGATTTGTATTTTTGTATGTAACGAATAAACTTAAAAACTACTGGACCGATTTCAAAAATTATTTTGCTGTTAGAAAGCTACATTATCACTGAGTAACATAGGCTACGGGTGAAGCCGTGAGAACACAACTAGTTACTTATATTTTAGTTTTGATTTCTATTTCATAAGGCATAACATCACACCTGTATTCCCCGAAGGGTTTGGCAGAGGTGTATAGTAACACCCACATTTCGCCGTTATGTTTAAGTCCCATGTAATAGAGAGCTAGCATATTGTCTTCCATTCCGTTGAGTAGATCTCCGCAATGAAATAAATGTCTTTTATTGCAGACTGGATGACCCGGTAAACTTCGTAGCACCTTCCCATATAAAATTACCAATTTCGTTTTTTTTCTATTTTCCGGCTCTTCCTTTGGGCTTTTCTTAATTTTCTTTTTTCCTAAATCACCCCAGTAATGAGGCGAAATAAACAAAAAAGAAATTCTAACGTTTTTAAGCAAGTGATAATTATACAATACGCACATGAATCCGTAAAGTCAGAGGTGCGTGCCTTGGGTCACATCGCACCACTAGGCTATCACTGCTGTTACAAGTTTATTCAATTTGCCATTTCACAGAATAGTCCGTCCAACAGTACCTACATGACAAATGATTACGTCAGCAAGTTCACAGACAGTTCTACAAAACTGACCGCTAAACTCTCAATAATACGAAATTGAAATCATGTAATTCCTTTAAACCTCGTGATGTACTGCTGACATAGATTAACCCTGCACGGGACACTTTTGGATTAAATAATAAACAAATTACATGTGTTCTTAACATGAGGCATTTTAGGGCAACGAGCGGATTGCGCGGTATCGCTCGCCGTGCGGTCATTTAACTCGAGGCGCTAAAATGCCTCACAAGTTTACTTCTTATATTTTTTTTTATTGAGTTCAAAAGTATACCTTTCAGTGTTATTCTATGTCAGCAGTACATCAAGAGGTTTGAAGGAATTACATTATTTCGTTTACAGTATGGATAGCGGCGAAACAAAAATTGTTTGAAGTTGCTCCATATTTATGGAGGTTAGGGAACGTACCCATACTACGTGACCCGTTCAGGGGGGGGAAGGGGGTCTTCAAAATACCACGCTTGGTCACAGGGGCGGGGGGTGGGGGCTTAGGTTTTCGCTACGTGGTCAATATCCTCTAGGGAACGCAAAATACGTGCTCAGACGTGGTGTTGCGGACACCAGCCCGTTATACCTTATCCTCTAGGGAAATCTCGCGCTTTTTCGAGCTATATACAAATATGGCGCGCAGCATTTAGCGCTTTTTAAACTCACAGGTGGCGACATTGACGCACATTGAGCCAAATAATTTTCTTATTGCAAAAAAAAACATTTAAAACCATATTTATGAATTACTACGTGAAAACTAGAGGGGGAGGGGGACATTGGCATATACTACGGTTGGTCACCGTGGGGGGAGGTAAGAAGTTGTAAAAAATGGGTCACGTAGTATGAGTACGTTCCCTTATACGTCAGTTTCAGACGGTCCATATATCCGGATGAGCGGACGGACTGTATTATCTGCTCAGCTTATGTTGTGTGAATCAGGCTTAGCACTCAGGGAGTCCAGTCAGGTTTTAGATGCATTTTAGTGCTAAGCTCTATGACCTAGCGTCTGTACACAATGCTGGACTTATTGTTACGTGACGTGGTGTTTTTATAAACTCAGTTTTTTTTTAGTTTTTTTTGTTCGTCTGCTTGTATATGGTCTTGCGGACCGTTTCTACGTAACCGGGCAGTTATTGGTGAGACCTGAAGGGTCTCCAACCAATCCCTAAGCTAATTACTATTACTACTACGTACGTAAGTACTAACATCATGACTAACTAATTAGCAGCAACACCACTAAGGGCGTCCCCTAGGGGGGACTCGGACCTCGGCTTAGGGCGTTGCTTGCGAGAGGACTGGGAGGGAGACAGCTTGATGAGGGCTGAATTAACGGTGTGACTGCGGAGTCAGAAAAGACGACCGGCTCCGCGGCTGCGGCGGGTGAGCACGGTGGGTCAGGGTGATAAAGTCAGTGTACGCTGGTTGGTTGTCATAGAAATAACTATTACATAGGGCGGGGGGCGAAAGAAACCAGAATAATCTGTCCTACCCTCTCGCCGCTTATAAGAATTGCAACTACCTTCTTTATTTTGTTTATAGATAATAGGTAAGTTGGTAAAATATTTTTTGTAATTTATTTAAAGCAATTGTTATGCAAAGTTCAGTTCTTCCACTAACCCACGCTTGATAGCAAACATTGTTAATAGTTTATATTTTTTCTCAGTAAGTGAATTTGTAATTCTTTTGAGAAAATAAATTTCTTTAACCGTATCTAATTTAAGGCTGATGTCAGCCCGCAAGTGACCCGATAGCAGTGATAGCTTACCGGTTGAACGCTTGCCTTCCATGCAGGAGGGTCTGAGTTCGATCCCGGCCCGTAACTTTGACTTTTTGCATTCAGGTCGGCAATACAGAATTATTAACGTTGTTATATACTTACTAGCAACCCGCCCCGGCTTCGCACGGGTGCAATGTAGATACTAATGTGGGGCATATAAACCTTCCTCTTGAATCACTCTATCTATTGCTGACAACTGCATTAAAATCCGTTGCGTAGTTTAAAAGATCTAAGCGTACAGACAGCGGGAGCGACTTTGTTTTATACTATGTAAAGATTACCCATGTCTTTTTTTTTTAACTTTTTGTCTTCTAACGTCGTAACTTTAAAAAGTACCTACGTTACTAACATATACTTACTTTAAAGTGTCAAAAGATCAAGGTATATCATAGTTGAGGAAACGTTAGAAAAATATCCCGGAGCTCATAGGGATGTCCGGCTTATCCCGGGATCACGGGAATAACTGCACGCGTGCGGTGCGGCCAAGTTATTAAAGCTCTTAGCCCGACTTGCGAGTCAGTCCTGAATTTCAGATATTGCTGGCTTTGCTACGATGTACTTGCTTTGATTGTAACGTTTCTGGAAATTTGACCAATTAAATTTAGACATAAACTGAGAGCGTTATATAACATAACATTCATATTCCGAAAAAAATAGTCTGATTATATATAACTCTTTAGTAAAATCTAACCTCGATTACCTACTTGAACTATAGGGATCAACCGCTAAATCAAACCTAAACTCACTGCAAAGAATACAAAACAAAATTATCAAAGCACTATTTCATTATCACTATCTGTATCCAACAAAAAAATTAGGTATACGAAAAAACTAACCTTCTAAATCTCACACAACTGTACACATATCACACTTGCATTCTCATAAAAAGAATCACCACGCATTCCGTACAATCAACTTTACAATTACATAAAAATATACACATATACATACAACACAAGAAGTAAAAACAAGTTTCAACTAATGACTGCACGTGCACGGACTAATTACGGCAAAAAAACCATATTGGTTGAAGGAGCAAAACTATTTAATAATTTACCAGAAGATTTAAAGAAGTGTGATAATATAAACATATTTAAAACAAAACTCAAGAAACATGTATGCACCCTATAACGCTGTCAACGCCCCAGAGACAAATATTATTTTATTCTATTTAGATATAAGCACTTTATATCTAATTTTAAGTGAACTGTTATTTATGTTCTTATGTGTATAAAATTCTTTAAACCTAAACCTAACATAATCAGCCTATTACTGTCCCACTGCTGGACACGGGCCACTATGGTATTACGCGAATGGATAGAATTAGGAATGAGCATGTGAGAGGAAGCCTGAAAGTGGCACCAGTGACTGAGAAGTTGTGTGGAAACCGGTTGTCATGGTATGGGCATGTGATGCGGAGGAACGAGGGACATGTCGGGAGGAAAGTTTTGAGTATGAATGTGGATGGTTATAAGAGTAGAGGAAGACCAAAGAAACCATGGATGGATGCTGTGAAAGATGATATGGCTTGAAATGGGTTGACTACTGAGATGACGGCTAATAGAGATGTATGGAAGAAGGAGACGTACTGCGCAGACCCCAAATAAGTTGGGATAAGGGCAAGAGGATGATGATGCTAAGCACAGGCCTCTTAAAATGAGAAGAGTTTGGCCTTAGTCCACCACGCTCTGGCCTAGTGCGCGTCAGCAGACTACACAGACTATCGTGAACTTTATGGAGCCGTTTCAAGTGTGCAGGTTTCCTCACCATGTTTTTCTTTCACCGTTAACGCAAGTGATCATGGAATTGTACATAAATTATTTAACAATTAAATAAAAACACCATCCGACCAAAATAATCAAACAATCATCATAGCATCTCCGAATTCGAAATACGACCTTTTGTAGGCCAAGACATGTCCAAAAAGAAAAACTAAACAACTTAATCAAATCTAACATAGGTACATCAAAGTATAAACGACGTCACTGCATAATATAAATATCAAACGGTAAACATGCCTGTACAGAGAATCCTGTAAGACCTCGATTACCATGTGTCCGGCGAAAAAAGCCGAATAAAGCCGAAGTATCCCGAAACAATAATCCTGTCCGATTGAATTGCTCATAACTTGATAATATTTTATTCGGGAGATCGGCGGGGCTTACATTATGCGTATATATCGATGATACTAAGATTTCCATTTTGAGGTACTCATGTTTCGTGAGTTGCGATCGAGTTTTTTTTTTTACTTTATTTTTACAGATGAACTCGTCATTCATTTATTTAAAGCGATTTAAATAAATTCATGGCTGTATTGGCTATGCATTTAGTCAGTCTCTGATTAGGTACATATTTAATAAAAATACAAAAAAAGAGGTCATCCAGAATCAGAATTTCGTTGCGCACGATTTATTTTTGCATCTTCTCACTAATATTTTTATTTAATTTTAGTCATTGCAACATAAATAATCTCGTTCATGATTTAAATATAATTTGATTACCTAAGTACAGTTCTATTTTAAATATTTGGTAAACAGAATAAAAATTAAAACAGCTGGCAGCCTGTTATAATTTTAAAACAACGTGGGTAAGGTGGACCTCTTCAAACATTAAATAATATAATTAATTATGTAGTTTCCAGCAAAGAATACGCCACCATTTCTTCACCAGTGGGTGTCCTTTTTAGTTACAGCAATATACCTAACTCACCAATCTATATGTCAAGTGGTAACATAACATCACGCCTTGTATTCCCCAAAGAGTCCGGCAGAGGTGTTTTTTGGCGTTTCGCCAGTTATGTTTAAGTCCCATGTAACAGAGGGCGAGCCTATTGCCATTAACCGGGCACAAATCCGGACACCGGGCTGCTACTCAGAAATTCCTAATGGAAAAACCCAATAACACTTTGCCCGACCTAGGGATCGAACCCAGGACCCCATGCTCAGCAATCGCGCTTGCGACTACTAAACCAACAAGGTAGTCAAATGGTAATTGTATCAATATCCCGTTTGACAGGCAATTGGGAGGGTCATAGTCGGTAGTGGACGGTTATTGGCTAACGTGGTGACGATGGTTTAATTGATAAAAATACTCACAGAAATGAGTTGACATCGACTCTCATTCGACATTCAAGTGAGATCCAACAGTAGTATCCCGTAATCTAATAGTTCTATGCCCGGGCTTCGGTGAAATTTGATATTTTTACTGGAATATCGTTCCTGATCAGTTCCCTTTTACTTATTGTGTAGAGCCAATGTATTGTATTAGATAACAAGTATGTATTATATACGAAAAACAAGGAAAAAATCCCCGGGTATCGTGTTTAGGTGCTTTTATATAAGGTTGCCACGTTGTTGAGGTATATGTTTGATTATAATATTGTTATAGATTTGAGGGATAGAGGAAAATTTTCGAGTTTTAAGTTACAGCGGGACAGAAGCGATACAGAACATTGACATCAAGTTTTACAGAGACGCTCACGGTGCTATATTAGTTCACGATGTGTCCGAACCGCAGTCCCTAGCAAAACTGAATGAGTGGGTCGAGCAACTTCAAGTATACTCCACCAAGAAGAACATAGTTTGCTTAGTTGTCGGCAATAAGATAGACAAGCATATCATTTTGGAACCCAGTGCATAATATCAGCAAGCACATTGGGTCACCCACGCGACAGTGCAACGTGTATTCCCAAGAAGGGTTGATGTCTGGCAGGCGGCCGGTCATAAAACAATAAGCCAAAACCTCTAACAACATGGATTTCATAAAAACATGTTGTGGCGATCCCACCTAGTATAGGATAAGGGCAGGAAGAAGAAGAAGTTACAATTGAAATTGGCTTCGTGATTATTAATTGAGTTCAAAAATGATGTATAGTTAGTTTGATATTCGGTCTATATTTGAATTCATGTGCTGGCTCGTGGCCACCAACTGCGCTTGCCGCGATCAGTTTATAGATGGGTCACCGTCCGTTACACATTGAGACCCCTCCGTGCCTCAAAGAGCACGTTAAACAGTCGGTCTCGGGTGTCATACGAATACCCATGAGAGTCGTTACGGGAAGTCAGAAGCTCGAAAATCTAACAACCGGTTTAACCTTAGGATATCGGAATTACTCAGTAACTGGGTTGCGGAGATTTGACGACAGTCGCTCCGTGTAAAATACTGGTATTCAGTCGCATCTGGTTAGGCTGGAAGCTGACCCAAACACAGTTGGGAAAAGGCTAGACAGAATAATTTGAATTCATGTGCGGATCAGAATTTGATTGTCATTTCCGTTAACAGTGACGGAAGACGTCGTGAGGAGACCTGCACACCTTAGAGGGCTTCAAAAAGTTATCAATGGTGTGTGTAGTTCGTTATACCAGGGCAGCGTTTTAGAAATAGCGTGGACTTAGGCGGTTCCACCGAGAATTGTGTCTATGCGACAGCCGTGCGACTCCGTACCATGCAGTGCGACACTACAATCGTTCTGACGCGTGTCGCTCCGACTTGCCTCACCGTGGGGGAATAGCCTACGACCTCATCATCCTCCTGCCCTTATCCCAACTTATTTGGGGTCGGCGCAGTAGGTATGTCTCATATCATACTGCACAAATGTTTCGGTTATATTTTATGACCGGCCGCCTGCCTGACGTCAACCCTCCTTGGGAATGCTTTTGCTGGTGGCAAGCACCACCTACGATCTTATTCCATCTCGGGCTTGCGGGTGCTGCATGCTTGTCAATCTTATTGCCGACAACTAAGCAGACTATGTTCTTCTTGATAGAGTATACTTGATGTCAATATTCTGTATCGCTCCTGTCCCGCTCGTAATCCGTATTCGACATCGTTTACAATAATTCACAATTAAACAAAACAAAATTAAAAATACGCGAAAATAAATTGTATAAATGTCATCTTGATATTTCGGTTGCCGGGAATAGCCCAAGGCCTAAACCTTTCTCATGTTTTGAAGAGGCCTGTGCCCAGCAGTGGGACTGTAACGAGCTGACTATGCTGATAATTATGCTAAGCCATGATACACAAGCTCATAAGCATAATTATATCCTTAGTTTGACCGTTTGACCCTCCTAATGACTGAAGCCAAACGTACACTTAAAACGAAATTACTGCAATGGTAATTAAATGTAATTAAGTAAATAAACTCTCAGGCTGTGTTCCAATTAGTCAGTGATGATTATCTAAGTGTAAACAGAATTGGATACGTTTTGTAGGTGATTTATGGCGTTCTAATTTTTTATGGAGTATGTCTTTATGGATCGCTTTCTACTTTCCTGTTTACAAATTAGACGACCTATTACTCTGGTGATGTCATGAACTTCTAATTACATAACTTTTCGTGTGATTAGTGACTAACCTGGTTTCAGAGTTCATGCCGCCCATGGGCCTCTGACTTGGCTTCACATGCCGTCGAGAAATATCTCTCAGGCATGCCGGTTTCCTCATGATGTTATCCTTCACCGTTTTTAAGCAAGTGATAATTATACAATACGCACATGAATTCAAAAACTCAGAGGTGCGTACCTTGGGTTCCAGCTCGAGACCTATGACTTGGCAATCCGACGGTCATACCACTAGGCTTTTTGTTTATAATAATACAATTGTAAGTAGATCCTGAGTGAATTACTCTCAAGGCGAGGCAGTTAAATATAAACCTCCTTGTTTAAAATGAAGCCCAGAAACTACCATTTTAACTTTTATATGTTTTCAATTAAAACTCTCAGACTCAGAACTATAATGCAAGAAACCCGTCAATTAGTCCCCGTCCTTAGTTTTAATGATAATCAACGGACAAACACACAGTCCTGCACTTAATAAATTATCGGTTTTAACGATCAGACCTTAAATTCCTCTCATTATTTATCGACATGTAACATTACACCGGGGAGCGCACCAAGGCGCCTTCGAAATGATTAAATAAAAATAATAAAAGTTAAAAACGTTGTGCGCGAATGTACTTGGGTTTATTACTGTGCTTTTTTGGTTTGGTATTTAATTGTGTTTTTTTTGGTTTTTCTGATTGTGTGGTTATGTGCTATGAAAGTTACGATGTTATTGTCTTTTAAATGGAGATTCTATTAGGCTGCCTCGTTGGTCTAGTGGTGGCAAGCGCGACTGCTGATCGTGAAGTCCTCGGTTCGATCCCCAGGTCGGGCAAAATTATATTGGGCTTTTCCGTGTGGAGTTCCTCAATAGCAGCCCGCAGTTTGGATTTGTGCCTGGTTGATGGCAATAGGCTCGCCCCCTATTACATGGGGCTTCGGCGAAATGAGGGCGTTATTATATACCTTTGCCAAATCGTTCGGGGAATACAAATCAATGAATCAAACAAATATACGAAAATAAGGTACATTTTTTTTAAACGTTTCCCCACACTACATATGAGGGTGTTACTATACACCTCTGCACAACCCTTCAGGGAATACAGTCGTTATGTTATGTGGCAATACAAAGAAATCAAAAAATCGAACCCAAAGCCTTAAAATCTGCTACCTTACTCACTGTACCACTATGCAAAATTAACGTTTCGACATTTATCCCCAATATCAAAATAAACAAAATATCAATTGATACATGAGCCGAGACTCGAACTTAGCTAATATTTGTTCATTTGTGGGCCAGTACAGATGATTGGGCAATATTGAGGAGACACGCTCACTGAATATTAACTAACCCTTATTGATATATAAGCGCGGACTGCTCCGCCCGAGCGGCGGGAAAGACACCGACGTGCATCAACTGCAAGTCAGTCCACAGAGTCGGCAGCGAACTGGCACACGTAGCTTTCAGCGACGAATGCCAGGAACGCCAGAAGTGGGATAACATAGCCAGGTCGCGTATCTCCTATTGCTAAGGGCGACCAGGAGGCACCACACACCAGCACACCAGCAAACCCTCAAATCTCCAGAGGCCCGACAGGCAGGTTGCACTTCATCCAAGCAAACCTGCAACGCTCCAAGCTAGCCACAACAGAACTACACTTGGCGGCCCAGGCAAAGGGAGTTTCAATCGCACTTGTTCAAGAGCCCTATGTAGGAAGAACAGGTGTAATGAAACAACATCCCGGCACACAAGTCATCCAGTGCACCCTGAATCGCCAAAAACCAGTTAAGGCGGCAATCGTGGTTTTCGGTGACAACCTGGAGGTCATCCATGATCCCCAGCTAGTCACCGAAAACGTCGTCTCCGTTTTACTGAAGGTCGGCCAGCTAAAGTTGGGAGTGCTGTCGGTCTATTTCGAGGGGAACCTGGATATAGACCCATACTTACAAACAACACAAACATTCATCAACACACTTACACACAACACACCACACATTCTAGTGGGGGGAGACGTCAACGCCTGGAGCCAGTGGTGGGGAAGCATTTCGGAGAACCACCGTGGGGCTGCGTACAACGCCTTTCTCAACGAGCGGGATCTCCAGATCCTCAACATGGGCCAAGTCCCGACTTTCGAGACGTATAGGGGAGACAGGAGGTGCACGAGCATAGTCGACGTGTCGGCATGCAGCCTGTCGCTGCTAGGCAGGATCGAGGAGTGGCGTGTAGACAGGAGTCTCACAACATCCGACCACAACGCAATAACCTTCTCGATGCGCTTAGAGAAAGCCTTGGAACCTCTAAGACCAGTCTCAACGCGCATCTACAACACCAAGAAGGCAAAGTGGTCAGACTTCAGGACGCACTTCAAGGCCAGCCTGGCAGAAAACGCATTAACACCCGCTCGCGTCTCGGAAGTCTCAAACCCAGAGGATTTGGAAACTTTCATCACCACATACACACACAACATCCACCGCTCGTGTGAGAACGCGATCCCAAAATTAGGGTCAAACAAACGCGCCGCAAAGCCCCCATGGTGGACCCCCTCTATAGATCGTCTAAAAAGAGACGTCTTGACTAAAAAGAGGAGGATCCGCAATGCAGCCCCTAGCCGGAGAAATCACACCATCCAGGAGTACGTGCTGGCTAAAGAAACATACACAAAAACAGCAGCGGAGGCAGCCACAAACAGCTGGAAGGAGTTCTGCTCGACGCAGGATCGAGAGAGCATGTGGGATGGTATCTACAGGGTATTAAGGAAAACAGCCAGAAGACAGAATGACATGCTTCTGAGAGGCACCGCGGGCGAAACACTCAGCCCCGAACAATCTGCGGATCTTCTAGCAAAAACCTTTTACCCCGACGACACAACGGATGCCGAGCAGCAACACCACGCGTCACTACGGAGACTCACAGGTGAGAAGGACCCGCATAAAATCCAGGGTCTGTCCGCCGACGATCCACCCTTCACAACCGCGGAGCTGGAAATGGTTCTCCAAAACCAAAATCCGAAAAAAGCTCCCGGTCCCGATGGGTTGACGGCGGACATATGCACAGCTGCGATAAACTGCGACAGGGAGGTGTTCCTGGCGATGGCTAACAAGTGCCTATCGCTGCCGCACTTCCCCAAGCAGTGGAAAACAGCCCACGTATGCATACTTCGGAAACCAGGCAAAGATGACTACACCAACCCAAAGTCATACAGACCAATAGGTCTGCTCTCGGTCCTGGGAAAAATCGTCGAAAAATTACTGGTGGGCAGACTCCAGTGGCACTTCCTCCCGACACTCAACACACACCAATACGGGTTCATGCCGCAGCGCGGGACCGAAGACGCCCTCTATGCCCTAGTGGGGCACCTACGTGCCGAAATCAAAGCCAAAAAAATTGTGCTTTTGATATCACTGGACATAGAGGGGGCCTTCGATAACGCATGGTGGCCGGCCCTCAAAAGACAGATGACAGTTAAAAACTGCCCCAAGAATTTATACGCTCTCGTCGCATCATACCTGGAAAACCGTAACATCAAGGTCAACTATGCCAGAGCGTCTAGCGAGAAGGGTACCACGAAAGGATGCGTCCAGGGCTCAATAGCCGGACCGACGTTTTGGAACCTTATCCTAGACTCTCTTCTTCACAAAATGGCTAGTATGGGGGTATACTGTCAGGCCTTCGCAGACGACGTCGTCCTTGTTTTCTCAGGCACTAAAGCCGGTCCCTTGCAGCAATCAGCCGACAACGCATTACAGACGGTATCAGAGTGGGGCGTCCAAAATAAGCTACGTTTCGCCGCGCATAAAACAAATGCGATGGTGTTAACGAGAAAGCTGAAATACGACGTCCCGGTAATCCATATGTCCGGCGTTCGGCTGAACCTAGTTCAAGAGGTAAAGCTGCTGGGATTAATAATAGACTCTAAACTCACCTTCAATGCGCACGTGACTGCAACTTGTAAAAAGGCTGCAAACATCTACAAACAGCTAGCGTGCGCGGCTAGGGTGACCTGGGGTCTAAACGGAGAAATAATAAGGACGATATATGTATCGGTGATAGAGCCCATCGTGCTGTATGCAGCGAGCGCGTGGGCCCCGGCGGCTGAGAAACTGATGACAAGGAAAAAGTTTGACTCACTGCAGAGGGGCTTCGCGCAGAAGATCTGCAAAGCATACCGCACGGTATCTCTGACATCGGCACTCATTCTGTCGGGGCAACTACCTCTGGACCTCCGGGTTCTTGAGGCGGCAACCCTTTTCAACATCAAGAAGGGTCATTCCCGGGAGATCCTCCCACAGGGCAGCGAACTAGAGCGCAAAGTGGATTTTTCTCAGAATCCCCATCCATCGCTACTCATAACAACGGAGTACGCGCGCCTAGAGGACATGGAACCCGAAACCCTCACAGCCAACCAAGTAGTCGGTCCCCAAATATACACCGACGGCAGCAAGATAGAGGGGAAAGTCGGAGCTGCTTTAACTTGGTGGGAGGACGGCAGGGAATCCACGTCTAACACCTTCGGCCTGGAGCCTCACAACACTGTCTTCCAATCGGAAATGTACGCTCTCTTTAGAGCTGTCGGGATGGCAAGAGAAACAAAGGCGGCCTCCATCAACATTCTGAGCGACTCAAGATCGTCGCTCGATCTGTTGAGGAGTCCGTCCGTCACTCACCCCCTGGCACTCGAAATCAAGAGATGTGTGCGCGAGATCAGAGAGGAGGGCAGAGTTGTGAGACTCTTCTGGCTCAGGGCCCATGTGGGAACGGCCGGGAATGAGAGAGCAGACGAGCTAGCCAAGATGGCAGCTCTAAACACATCCGCAGACAAAATTACACATTACAACAAGGTCCCCATATCGTTTGTGAGAAGACAGATACGGGAGGGGACTATCAGAAAGTGGCAGGCGCGCTGCGAATCCTCCAGCACAGGATCGGTCACTAAAGTGTTCTTCCCAGACGTCCTAGCGGCGAAGAGAACACTTAGAGACGTCAAATTAACACCTGTCCATGTGCAGGTCCTAACAGGACACGGAGGATTCTCAGCATACCTCCACCGCTTCCACCTCAAAGATAGTCCCTCATGCGTCTGCGATCCCAGCTGCGATGAAACGGTGTGGCACTTGCTCTTCGAATGTCCAAGATTCGGTCTGGAAAGGATGGAGCTGGAAATCAAGATCCAAACCCAGCTCAACCAGTCCACACTCCATAAAATCATGGAGAGACTGGACACCAGGAAACCTTTCTTGGCATTCGCGAGCAAAGCCGCCCTAGTCGCAGCAGCAGCCAACAAAACAGGCGCAACCCATCCAACACAAACCTTGACACAACTGCCATCTGCAAACCCAAACCCAAACCAAGCACCAACAGCAACACCACAAAACGCAACCCACACACCACAAACAACACTCACCACAACACTAACCACAACACAAATCACAAACACTATACAAAACACAAACGTAAACAGCGGCCAACAGCCAGTAGCACCAGCAGTCAGCCAACAACCAGCTCCTAGCACCATGCCTATAACTCAACTCTTGGCATGCGGAGGGATCGGAGTCCCTGGCGTCAGACTGCGAGGCGTGGCCCTGTTTATGAACAGGCAGGAAGAGAGGCTCGGCTTAAGCTTCTGCATAGGCACCCGCCACGTCGGAGCCCGTCAACGCGTAACAATATCACCAGGTCTTGCCGCTCTGATAAACGGGAGCACCACAAAAACGAGCATGACAGCCAGCAAGTATACTGCATTGCCCCAAGTGGAAGTCGCCAATCACCGGTGCCGTCTAGTGCGATCACAAGAAAAGACGATCGCACTATTCGAGTGGGGAGAGGAGACTCCTTTTGCTCAGGCAAGCTCAGTGCTCCAACAAATCAGAGAGGCAGGAGAGGGCACGGTAGTCACAGCCCGCACAATAAGCGTTGACGCAATGATGGTCGGGGGGGAGAGGGGGGAAGTCACAGATCGTTTCGGCTGTATAAGAGCCTCAGAACATCATGAGGTGGTCGTCTACGAGGACAGGGGGGAAACTCTGAGTTTCCTCAAAGTTCCCAAGGACGATACAGTCGCCGCGACAAACCCGTCAACCAGCCCGGCTACTCAGAGTGGCTCAGAGAGGCTGCAGCAGAAGGCGGCAGCCGAAAAAGCCGCAGCCAGCCAGCACAGCATCAGCCCGCAGGAGAAGACACAGTCGAGGAGTCGCCTGAAAGCATTCGGCACTTTCCTCCAGGCATTGCTCCCAAATCAAAGCAAACCAACAAGGCAGGAGTCAGCCACGGAAAGCTTCTTCAGAGCGCGCCCAAGAGAGATGAAACAGCAGGAGCCCATCCCAACAAGGGCCGATAAAGGGCAAGTCATCCCACCATCTCTCGCACCTACGTCGGGCCCTACGGACCACGTGAAGAGCGCCTTCCTCGAATACCTTGCAATAGTGACAGCGACCAGGGAGGTCAACCTCACGACTTGCAGGAAGATCCATCAGTCCTTCCAACTAAATATTGAAGGACTGTTAAGGGTAAGGCTAGAGGAAGCCGAGGCAGCGGTATATGACAACGTCAAATCCGAAGTCATTATAGGAAAAATGACGGGGTCATACATGGCAGCCTACAGCGCGTCAAGTGGCTTCGTGGCCTTGAATGAAGTGGAGACGGAGAGCTCGGGCAAGCCGAAGTTCAAAACACCCGACGACGACCCGATAGTGGTTACCGCCAAATGCACCAGAATCATGCTGGACGACAAGATCCTCAAAATGGCGCAATCCATTCTGGGGACCTCAGATGTCGCAGCATCAGAGGAAAGTTGGGCGGTACCCAGTATCAGGTGGATAAACGGAGTCCCGGGATGTGGCAAGTCAACTTGGATTGTCAAAAACTTCGATGGGGAGAAGGACGTGGTAGTCACCACCACAACTGAAGCCGCTAAAGATCTCCGAGAGAAGCTTGCGCGCCGCTTAGGAGATCTCGCAAGACTCAAGGTGCGCACTATGGCCTCAATCTTAGCCAACGGGTTCAAGAAGTCAAGTAGGTGCTACCGCCTCACGGTAGACGAGGCTCTTATGAACCACTTTGGGGCTATAGTCATGGCGGCAAAGTTGTCTGGTGCAAGCGAGATTGTCCTCATCGGAGACGTAAACCAGCTACCATTTTTGGACAGAGAGAACCTCTTCAAGTTAAGGTATACCCGCCCAAATTTGGTAGCCACCATCACGCAACAGTTGCCTTGTACACACAGCTGCCCGATGGACGTGGCTTTTGCTCTGAGCGAGATATACTCCGGTATATACTCCTCCAAGTCGACACTGTCGTACGCTCACTCCCTGAAGGTGGAAAGGTTCACAGGTGCGCAAATACCGCATATCGCCCAAAACACCCTATTCCTGGTTCACACACAAGAGGAGAAGTCTTCTCTTGTAAACCAGGGATACGGCACCGGCGAAGGGTCGCGCGTCTTAACCATACACGAGGCTCAGGGACTGAGATACGACCATGTCATTGTCATAAACACCAAGACAAAGAGGCTCAAGATCCACGACAGCGTTTCCCATGCGGTAGTGGCGATATCGAGACACACAGTCAGCTGCGTCTATTACACTGATGACGCCGATGACGCCACAGGCCGCTTCGCAAAACGAGCAATGGGTGCACCAACCAAAACGGTCGTCGACTACAATCTAAAGACGGCCATGCAGCACCGAGACGCAGCAGTCGTGGAAGCTCTGCTCAAAGCCGCGAAATCCCTGGCTGGCAAATCCAAAAATCCCTAACCAACACCTTGTAATAAAAATGCCTAAATACCAACTCCAAAAACCTAAATGTGTAAGAATAAAAATAAAATTTGTAATATATGTAATAATGCCCTCAGCATCCCGGTATCTCCATGAGAGATACCAAGAAATCAAACAAACCATAACATAATTATGTTGATGATGCATTCTGCGTTATCAATTATAGCATGTAAAATTAAAATCATTAAATAATATTTATAGTAGTAATATAGTCTTAAGTGTGTGTGCTGATGCAGGCATCGACTCTACTGAGTCGGCGCATGCATCAGCGCATAGCTAAGTTATACCTGCATGTCAAAATGATGCCTGCCGGTACATGCATCGACTTTATTGAGTCAATGCATGTACCACCAGTATCAACGAAATAATGTAAATGTGTATATTATAATAAAAAAAAAAAAAAAAAAAAAAAAAAAAAAACAATAATAATAATATTAAATAAGTAAACATATATATAATGTGATGGACTCGCATAACTTAAGTAGAATAAGTAATATTTATAGTAATATAAATAATACATGTTGTATTTCCGATACAGGAGTATCAAATAAGTAAAATAAAATAAAAAGTACCTAAACAATTAAATAACAGCAAAAAAGAGCGCGGACGAAATGTCTGCGGTGAATAAACTCATTTAAAAAAAAAAAAAAAAAAAAAAACCCTTATTGATATTTATAGTTAACTTGCAGTATTTAGACGATCGGTTAAGGCGAAGCTTGTTGCGGCTCTGTCGATAATATGTGTGACGGTTTATAGTTTATTTTTACTTTTAAGCGATTTTAATTACCTTACAGGTGCGTAGTACTTTCAACCGGCGTGCGTGTATTTTTTTTTTAATAATTTAAACATTTATTGATATAAACACATTTTACAAGGAAATTAAACCACCAAACTGTGTGACAGTTTGTCGGTGGGAATAGCGCTCAATCAACATTTGGTATCAGTTACATGGATGGTTTTACTTATTAGCTATATGTATATAATGCAGTTTATCGAATCTAATATCATTTATAATGCAGTGAATACCTGTACTTTTTAATATAATTATTAAATATACATGCCATAAGTAACATATTTTTTAACTTATATTTTAATGTTTGTTTACTTGTTTTATTATTTATTTGTCTAAGCTAGTCATTTTAATCCGTTTATTCATCTATATACATATTTTATACATTTTTAAATATTTCTATAAAAAAATATAAAAAACATTTAAAAATATAAAAAATAGTAGCCCACCGGCATCGGGAACAGGGTCCAAGCTACCGGTGGTCAGGGCCTCAGAGAGAGGAACTTCCTGACAATACGTGCCGTGTCGAGAAGTACCGCTCTCTGTATCAGGCCCTTGACCCAGCTGCCCAACGAGAGCCTCGTCAGATGTTGGTCGAGGCTCTTGGCTATTAAGCCATTGGCCGTCACGACTATCGGCACAATGACTGCTGAGTCAACCTCCCACATGTCGACAACCTCGTGTGCCAAGTCTTGATACTTAATTTCTTTATCTTTCTCGGCTTTCACAAGGTTCTCGTCATGTGGGACAGTGATATCAACAATCATTGTGAGACGCTCTGTTCGATCTATCACCACTATGTCAGGCTTATTGGCAACAATAGTCCTGTCGGTGATGATAGATCGATCCCAGTACAATGTGATATGACCATTCTCGAGAACTGGGTCGGGCACATACTTGTAGTATGGTACTTCTGCGTCCACAAGGTAGTATTTCAGAGCAAGTTGCTGGTGGATAATCCTAGCCACTAGGTTGTGTCTGTGCAAATACTCGCCGTTAGCAAGACGAGAACAACCAGAAATAATATGTCGAATGGATTCACCGGGACAGTGACATGCCCGACAGATGTCAACCGTGCCGTCCTTCACAATATATTATATATAAGCTAGTCATTATTATTATATAACGTGGGGATCAAATACTTGTTCGTTCTTTTACCATAATAATTATTTATTGGTTGACGGACCACTTTCTGTTCCCTAACACGTCTTGTATTGTAAGTATTTTTTATTTTAATTTTATATTTATCATTGTAAAATTGTTCAAGAACCACCAAGTACTTGACCCTTTCATGAACAGGAAGTATTTTACATAACAGAAACAGTTTTTCATAATTATCTTTACATGTACATTTTGTCTTAGGGGTAACAAGGTATATAAAAAAAGACGAATGAATGTGGATGAAGTGAAAAGGGTATGTAAGGGTCGTAGCATGTGGCGTTCTATAGTTTCTGCTACCCCCATGGGAAAAAGGCGTGAGTTTATGTATGTATTATCATAATTTGTTTTCAAACGTGTCTGTTTAGAAGAAAGAAAGAAAGAAAGGAGAGGAATTCTCTTCTCTATTCTCGCCAAGTTATGTGCAGACGATTATTACCTTACTATGATCTGGTGTTTCGAAATGAATGGAACATTCTTAAGCTAAGCTAATTCTTACTCTAGTTCTACAGTCAATAAAGTTATACCATACTAGGTAATTTAAATGCTCGTTCACCAGGAACAAATTATCTATGATTACATAATATGCTATTGCAATATTACACCCATTTGTATACAAACATACTTAAACTCACGCCTTTTTCCCATGGGGGTAGGCAGAAACTATAGAACGCCACATGCTACGACCCTTACATACCCCTTTCGCTTCATCCACATTCATACATCTTGTCATACACGCACGCCGGTTGAGAGTACTACGCACCTGACCTTTGTGAAGAACATCACCAATAACATCGATGTATGTCCTTCTAGGACGTCCTCTACCGGCGTTTCCATTGACATCCGCCTTATAAATTCCTTTTGTTAATCGCCGTTCACTCATTCTCTTAACATGACCAAACCACCTAAGCATACTCCTTTCAATTTCTCAATTTCAATTTTTCAATTTTAATTTCTTTCTTTTTTTTCTTTTCATTTGTATATGACAAATTATATAAACATAGAATGGTTTTTCCGTGTGGAATTCCTCAGTAGCAGCCCGGTGTTTGGATTTGTGCCCGGTTGATGTCAATAGGCTCGCCCTCTATTACATGGGACTTAAACATAACGGTGAAATAAGGGTTTTTTTTTTAAAAAAACGTTGCCCCACACTATGATTTCTCCTGTATCGTGGGTGCGTTTACAGACACAAATCTTCACATGCACAAACTCCCAGACCCGGAATTACTATCTGTAGGCCATACAAACATTTGTTCCGTGCGGGAATGAACCCACGACCCGCAGCGCAGATGCCAATCGCTTAGCCACTGAACCAAACGTGTCGCCTTATTATACATTACTAATACACTCTGCCCAACCCTGCGGGGAATTCAAGCGTGATATTATTTTAGAATGGTTCCGACATGTTATAAAAATTGTCTCAGTAATAACTCGATTTGTGTTTGATATCAAAATACAATGTCGGAAAACCTTTTCAAATCGTTTTACATTAAAATTACATTTTTGTAAACATGATAAAGTATTTTGAAATGCAATATGTCAGCTTTCCAAAAATGTAATCATGAGGTTTATTTGAGAGGAAAATTTGCAAATTGATTGAAGCCAATCTCCCTACTCGAGGGGTGTTGGAAACGGTATATTTTTTCATATTCCTCTGGGACGAATTCACGGATAAAATACCTACTTACTTCCTCTCTCGTATCTGCACGAGGTGAAGGTCTAGCCAGTCATCAAGGTTGGTAGCGAAGCTGACTGTCCAGGGTACGCTGGGCGTACTAGTATCATCACACCTGCTCTGTACATTCCTTTTCTTTTCATGTGGCTACTGTGTAACCTGGTGTCAGAGTTTATGCCGCCCAATTGCCTCTGACTTGGCTTCACATACCGTCGAGATATATCTCTCAGGCGTTTCCTCACGATGTTTTCCTTTGCCGCAAGTGATAATTATACAATACGCACATGAATCTGAAAAGTCAGAGGTAAAAGTCAAACCTATGACTTGGCAGTCCGACGGTCACATCAAGGCTATTACTGCTATAATGCTGTGTTACATACATACATAAACTCACGCCTTTTTCCCATGGGGGTAGGCAGAAACTATAGAACGCCACATGCTACGGCCCTTACATATCCCTTTCGCTTCATCCACATGCTGTGTTAATTCACCCCAAATTAAAAGAAGCAGGTGGGTTACGTGGCCGTTTCTGACTACCTCCTGAGGCTGGCTCCGCAATCGGTTACAAGACTATATCAGTAAAAAAAAATCAGTATGGTGATCTCAAATGAATAAAGGTAGTGCCACACTTTAATTTTTTTTATACAAAATTTTGTCATTTTTTTTGACGAGAAACATCTAACGGCGCGTTCCCATTATGTCGTGACGATTAATTTATCGTTGGACGACTGTCGTCTCTAGCTGTACCTATTATAACGACTATTTGTCGTAATTTTTTTTTATCGTTTTGCGACTATCGTATCTAGCTGTTCCCATTGGATCGCGACGACATTTTATCGTTTCACGGCAGTCGCTTTGTCGTTTGCATATCAGTACCAAGGTACAAGACGAGACGATATTTTTATCGTGGCCACGACAGATAGTCGTAACAACGACACATGATTTGCCGTCATGATGTCGTGACGTTTTCTTATCGTTTTACGACTGTCGTGTTAGCCGTTCCCATTGACTTGACAATCTGTCGTCACTGCAAAAACAAGTCGTGAACGACAGTTAATCGTGTCGTGTTATATGTGAACAGCTCCATTTAAATATATAAGCCACGACACTTAAAACTACACGACTATCTGTCGTCACGACAAAGTGAGAACGCGGGCTAATGCGGTACGGTTGTGAGACCGGCTGTTGCGTGGCGACGCTCGCGGTGACAGACCTTCGTAACACGTCGGCTCTCTTCGGTTTGATTCGGCTCGTTTTTTATTTTAACAAAATGAGTTTCGATGTTTCACATCTGCCACGCGTCCCTCGACGGCTACATTTTTTTGTTACAGGCTCAGTAAAATTGTATATGTATAACCTAGATACGCGACTATTTTTTAAAAAACATTTATTTCATTTCATACTACCATAATAACATTTCAACGAAGCTAAAATAAAAATATTATATTATGTTATTTTTCTACTGAGATTTTTAGACATTTCACATACATACATACTTATTTATACAGTCGGGCCTTTTTCGCAGAATAATTTAAATTCCCCTACAAATAGCGGCAGCCGGTTCCCAGTGCGTTAGGGTTGTCACAAACCTCACTTGCAAATCGCGTGTAGAGTAATAAGGTTCTCGCTTAGCAGCGCGCGTGCTTCGAGTAGTAATGCGCAACGCCCTAGCTTCTGTATAAAGGTGTGGTTTTGTCATAGGCGAAGCGATATTGTAAGCGATTTGGGGTAATAATGTTATTTTTTTATTGGGATGTTTATGTTCAGAACTGCCTCGTTGGTCTAGTGTTGGCAATCGCAACTGCTGATCGTGAGGTCTTGGGTTCGATGTCCAGGTCGGGCAAAGTGTTATTAGGCTTTTCCATGTGGAATTTCTCAGTAGCAGCCCGGAGTTTGGATTTGTATCCGGATGAAGGTAATAGGCTCGCCCCCTATTACATGGGACTTGAACGTCGGTTACGGAATACTAAACATAAACATAACATAACATCACGCCTGTATTCCCCGAAGGATTGGGCAGAGGTGTAATAGTAACTCTCATTTCGCCGGTATGTCTCAAATAATAGGGGGCGAGCCAATTGCCATCAACAGAGCACAAATCCAAACTCCTGGCTACCACTGAGGAAGTGCACAATGAAAAACTTATAAGACCTCACCGTCAGCAGTCACGCTTGCTACCACTAGACCAACGAGGCAGTTGCCGCTAGTCGTATCTCCAAAATCGCTACCGCTCCTACACTAAGCCCGCAGCCTGTCTCAAGCGAATTTACTCCACGCATTGAACGTATCTCATCACACCGCAGTCTTGATACCGGCTTTGCTTGCTTCTAACACTCTTTATGCTTGTGAAGTGTTAAACTTGCATTATATACGTGTTGCTATGGTATTCAAGAGTTTTATTGCTTTAACTTCCTTATTGCAATTGTATTAGCGACGAAAATCGGTTAGCACGGTTACTTTAACATTAACATCTAAATTAACACAGAAATATTCGATACATTGTTTTTTTTTTGTAAAGACAACATCACGCCTGTATTCTCCGAAGGGTTGGGCAGAGGTGTATAGTAACACCCTCATTTCGCCGTTATGTTTAAGTCCCATGTAATAGGGGGCGAGCCTATTGCCATCGTCCGGACACTAATCTAAACTCCGGGCTGCTACTGAGGAATTTCACACGGAAAAACCCAATAACACTTTGCCCGACCTGGGCACCGAACCCAGGATCCCACGATCAGCAGTTGCGCTTGCCACCAGTAGACCAACGAGTAAACTTAAAAACTACTGGACCGGTTTCAAAAATTCTTTTGCCGTTAGAAAGCTACATTATCACTGAGTAACATAGGCTATATTTATTACTGGAACAAAACTTCTTACGCGGGCGGAGCCGTGAGGACACAGCTAGTGTTTAAATAAAAAGGAATGTTTCCTTTGAGTATTGCTATCCTCAATATTTAAGCTAGATAGGTACTCTCCCTCCACCGACTGCCTTTTTTCCATCCTATAAGTATATTACAGTTCGCAAACTAATTGTTTTCTCCCAAACTTTCTCATACATACTTTGATACTTTATCAATATAGGTACCTACATGTGTCGATAAGCGAAACACGTGCGTCACGTATTCTTTCTTTCTTCTTTCTTCGTGCAATATCTTTGCAAACTTTGAAAAACTAGGTCTTTTATGACCGTGATCTTTGTTGGGTGGCTAAAAATATGTTTCCAGTTTTGCTTATTCGGTAGTCTGATCTGATAATTGCTCAGATCATACGATTTGCAAGGTTAAGCTGCGGTTGCTGCGGTCAGTCCGTGGATGGGTGACCGTTCGTTACACATCGAGACCCCTCCGTGCCAAGAAGAGCACGTTAAATAGTTGGTCCCCTATGACAGTCGTTATGGGGAGTCACAAGTCTGACAACTGGTCTAACCTTAGGATATCGGCATTGCCCAGTAACTTGGTTGCGGAGGTCTGGTGGCAGTCGTTCCGTGTAAAATACTGGTATTCAGCCGCATCTGGTTAGACTGGAAGCTGCCCCAATATAGTTGTGAGAAAGCTAGGCAGAACATTCAAGTTCCAAATACGGTTTTAAAGACACTGAACCGATAACATATTATTATTATTATTATATTCAGTCCAAAATTGTCAACTCATCTTTTTCTTGTACCTATTTCGATGCTTTTCTTTTTAATCGACTTCCAAAAAGGAGGAGGTTCTCATTTCGACTGTATGCTTTTTTTTGTATGTTTGTTCCGCGATATCTTTCCTAATTGTGAACCGATTTTAATGATTATTTTTTGTTTGAAAGAGTATTCTTTCGAAGTGGTCCCATTTAAATTTGGTGAAGATCTGATGAAGAATTTCGGAGATAGACCATTTGAAGTTGGTTTTATTTTTGTTAAAAAGTGATTATTAACTCTAAGGTTGACTGGTAGAGAATGCCTTATGACATTAAGTCCGCCTTATGTACCACCATAGTGCATAGAAGTATAAATAAATAAATAACACTCGGTTCGAAGAATCATTATAATGAAACTACACTTCTGATAATTTTCTTTAGACATTTTATCATCGAACTGGTTATAAGTTGCCTTTAACTTAATCGATGTTAATTTTTATCATAACAACATTAGCTACTATTCGATAAAATCCTTCCCTATTCGGTTTTTTTTGGCATGACAGCATTACTAGAATAAAATCGTTATGCGATATGCTTTTGTCATGACAATGGTTATGCGATCTAAATCCTACGGTTATTCTGTCATCGCTATAAAATAATACATACATAAATATTTAAATATGTAATAAAAATATCGAAACGTCTCGTTTGATATAGAACCCCATAGCTTAAGCAAACAAGGGTTTGAACAAACCCTTGATCTAAAAACTATGCATTACAATACCATACAATAGGGGTGTACCCAAAAATTCTATAGAATATCATATTTTTATGATGGGCTCTGATTAATCATGGTTTTCTATGGGGGTCCGATTACAAACATAATCTTTGAAAAACACAAACGAATTTCAACCTTATATCTTTAAAATAAGATTTGTTGAGCATGCAATATAGGGTTGTCAAAAGTATTTGTTCAAAATCTTATATTCGTAGCTAAATACCCTTTATTAGTTTTGGTTTTTTATGAAAAGATTCAAACGCAGATGGTTTGAAAGAAAAGAGGATATTTGTCGTGGTTTTGTGCGCAGCCCTATTGTGTAGCAGCGTAATAATATCGATTGCTATAGTATTTGTTTTGGAGAGCCTGCTTGTTGGTCTAGTGGTCGCAAGTGCGACTGCTCAGAATGGGGTTCTAAGTGCGATCCCCAGGTCGGGCTAAGTGTTATCGAGTTATTCCATTAAGGATTTCTCAGTAGCAGTCCGGAGTGTGGATTTGTCCCCGGTTGATGGCAATAGGCTCGCCCCTTATTACATGGGAGTTAAACATAACCGGCGAAATGAGGATGTTACTATACACCTCTGCCTAACCCTTCGAGGAATACAGGCGTGAAGTTATTTTATATTAAGTAAAAAATAATGGTTGCCAGTAAAATAAAACATTTGATCCAATATGAATAAGTAGGTACTTGCTCACTTTCATTTAAAAAGTAAACGTAAAAGCATGGAGAGCTGACTGCGGTAGGTTGCTTACTAAAACATCTTTACCAGATGGACGTTAATAAAAAGATAAAACGATTAGCTATAATTTATAATTTTTAAAGCAGAAAAATTTTATCCATAATATATTTTTACCTCATTTATCCATAATATATTTGTCGGAGAATTAATCATTTAGAAAATAAAGGAGGGTAGTCGTCAAGATAAATCAACGTACCCGGCGTTATAAAAACGTTTGTCATTCGACGGAGCGGGGTTCCATATCGAACAGCCGAAGAAGTCTGACCTTTTATATCTGACTAGCCTGTCCTCCCTATTTTCTGATCTTGTGTAAATTGTGTTTATTATTATATTGTGAATCAGCTTCTGTAACTAACAACTAATCCGAATACAAGTACTCTCAGTTGTGGAGAGTCTATGTTGGTTTTATTTACAAAATACCCGCTTTACCTTCTAATAAGCAGACACTGGTCTAAACTGTAATGCTATACTCATTTCTATCAAACTCTATAAACGGTTTGTGTCTGCGACATATAAAAATGTTGTGTACATAATATCACATACAAATAATACAATTAAGCTCGGAGCCGAGGGAGCTATTCTCAGCTAAATTCATAACGTTACCGAGCCGCGAATTAGTTTTATTTTGAACCCGCGTGGGTATGAGAATATTGCGACACGCATTTTTGTTGATGTGGGAATAGAAACTTATTAATTAAATAAATATAAAAGCTACATAAGAGTCCGTTCACACAGCGGACCCGTTTTAACGGATCCGTCGGTACTGGGTGTGTTGTACACATCTGTACGGACGGATCAGTTAAACAAATGGCAGCTGCGTCGTATCTGGCAGCAGGATATGATAAAAATTACGAATAAAAATTACTGGATTCGGAATAATGTCGTGTATGTGAACTCGCTCATACAACTACAGGCGCCATCACCAAAATAAAAACGGATAAAAATAAAAACTCTTTAACAAAGATTTCAACAGGAAAAAGGCATAGACACTTCAATATCATCGACCACAACTACAATAACGCAAATTATTCTAGAATATTTTTAATTTACCCACCATGAACACAAATCCATTTACAACAACGGATAAATCAAATTCTCTGAACAAATATTAGCACGAAACCGAAAGGGGAATCACCAAATGCAATTACAAGTTAGGAACTGCATATTCATGCGTTGAACAGGCAAACATGGCTAAACAAGTCGTCATAACGACGTCTGCAAAGGCACGAACAATTAAAACCAGAAACGGCCACCCGTGCTTGCAAAAATGTGAACAAAAAGAAAACTATGCTTGTCTCTTTCACACATTTTTTAAACTCTTAATGATGTTGAATTGTGGAGTTTGGAATGTCAAAAATATTGGCCTATTGTGATCTTGTATTCTCTTTCGTGCGGTTACTTTGATAATTTGGTTTTGTTGAGTGATGATGTAAGAGAGTTCTTTCATCATCATTATTCTTTTTGTTTGTCTTTTTCGCGTTCGGCACTAGTCTTACCTGATGGTAAGCGTAAACAGGGTCTAAGATGGAGCACACGAATCCAAAGAACAGAGATATAGAGGGATTCCCGTATACCCCTCTGGCTCTCACATACATACGACGGAACACAGTAAACTGCTTGGCGCCGGACTTTAATGTTCAGGTGGTAGCTATCCAGGCGGACCGTGTAGATCTTACCACCAAGCGTGCTGTGTTTTGTTGAGTCTTACAACACGCGTCTATTCGCATTGTTCTGGTAAGTTCGGATTGTCTAACCAGAAGTTGTAAAGAGTTAAATTTCTAAATTCTGACTTCCGTAATCCACTTAGGTACTTGGAAATACCCGTGTAGACTTTTTTTTTACAAACTTCTGACTACCCAAGTCTGCTTTTTGAAAACGGACAATATTTCCGCCTGCTCATTGGAGTGGTCTTGAAGAATAATGGTCAATCATCGAGAGTAAGGTATTATGAATCATTTGGTAATACACTAATTAAAGTGTAAAACTACACTAATCTATTTGAGTCTAAAGACTGGACTATGCCAAGAGCGTACGCGACTCAGTAGGAGTTTTAACGACTAAAATAATTGTAAACCTACGTACGTCACTGTGAATCCAATGTGTTTCTAATATTTAAGATGAAAAAGCTTGCAAGCAGATACGATGTTACACCAGGTTTGAGCTTCACGGTGGCTGATGCATGCGTGCCGTCAGTAAGGCCAGGTCAAAAATCAAAGCCATTCCAGACGTTGCCCTACATTGTTACACTTGCATAGTTTTTATACAACGATATCTGGACTTTAAAAGAGACCTTGATCTCTGAGTTTGTTTGATAGAAAATGCCGGCGCCATCTAGTCTTAAAAAAAATTACATTGACTTGTAAAAGTGTCTGTAACAGATTTATTTACAGAAATAAAAATCATTTATCATTTACCAATTTGGTTGAATTTATAGGTCCTAATTTAACGGCAACTTGCATACAAGATAATGTTTGTATAACGCAAGCTTCTTGCAACAGCAGCTTGCGTACACGCTCCTTGGATAATGAAAATGCAGCTTTAACCTTCGTCAACGCAGCGTGCCTGTTCAAATACGTGTCTAAAGCTGAAAACAAACTATCGGACGCTGCTGACAGCCACGACTTAAAAGTGTGCACAGTTGTTTGGGACGCAGCTGGCCAGATGTCTATAGGACGTCCGAACGCTAAAGGACCGCCCAAGGTTACGTCCGCGATTGACGTCCGATAGTTTGCACAGTTTAGTGTCCATCAGCCGCGTCCGAGTTTGCTTCCAGCTTTACGCTGCCCAGAATACATGCTGCATTCAGTCTAACCTTGCTTTTAATTTACAAGACGCAATAATCTAGACACAGTGTCGGTTTGTCTAGTTGGAATACAGCACCGAACACAACTGCCGGACGTGCCAATTAAAACGCTTGCTCCTTCTTTTGTCCCTCGCTTCGTTTGCAGCAATTGCAGCGGACATGAACGCCGCCGTAAAAGCGACTTTTTTACTGCCAATCTTGATACTTTATTTGTATTTGAAGGGCGTCTAAAATTTTGATGGCAGACCGTTTAGTGAGGGTTTGTTTGATACTTGAATTTTTAGGCGTTGGGAGTTTTGGAGGTTGGACCGCCTCGGGTTTGAGTCAAGCATTATTGATAGTGTTTTTATTGTTTTCTCTTAGAATATTATCTGAGATAAATTCACAAATTTAATACATTTAAAATTAGTACCGCAATTTGATTGCACATTTGGATAGTAATGCAGCCGTATTATTTGCGTGTTACCGCTAGTTCACACAGACACTGTTTACAGGACCGTTTTTAGCGGTTCCTTTTATATTTTGGTGATGGCGCTTGTAGTTGTATGAGCGAGTTCACATACACGACAGTATTCCGAATCCCGTAAAAAATACTGGTTCGACTTTTTTACATATTCCGTTTCGTCATCAAAAACTGGATGCCGAGAACAGTATAAAAAACGGATCCGTATATAAAGATGTATGGAGAAGTATGGGTGCCTTCGCACACGATCCGTTCCGTATCGTATTTTGCCTGCCAGATACCAGGGATGCGCGGGGGTGGGGCGCAGCTGCCATTTGTTTAACTGATCCTTCGGTACAGATATGAACAACATATCCAGTACTGAAGGATCCGTTAAAAACGGTCCTACGAAAACGGATCCGCTGCGTATACGGGCTCTTATGTTTTGACGTGTTATAATGAATAAGTCCTATGTCCTTATTTCATAAACGCGTATGACACACTGCCAGTCGCCATGAGCGAAACATTTCAAGTATTTCTCTTGAAAAATTCTGATGAATGTCAAGTGACAATTTCATCGACTGTCAATGTATGATTCACAGTTTATATATTGGGCATTCGTCACTAAATGTCTCTTCGTATATTTGTTTGCTAGTTAATTTCAAATTTTGCGACAGATTTTTCAACTACTTCTACTTAACCGATTCTCTTGAAACTTCGCACACAAATTCAATACAACATTATTAAAAAAACATTAAGCCGTCGCGGGATCCCTGGCAGACGTGAAATATGGAAACTCATTTTGTTAAAAAGAAAACTGGCTGAATCATACCGAAGACAGCCGATGAGTTACGAAGGTCTGCCATCGCGAGTTCGCCACGTAACAGCCGCTCCCACACTCGTACTGCCGCATTAGAGCTTTGCCTCATTAGTGCGTTGCGTTGCGTTGCGTCGTCGCAACGTCAACGCGGCGTTGTTTTCCACACATTTTAAATGACATGCCACATTAAAGCGTTGCGTCGTCGCACGCGACGTTTCAACTGATCGGCGGACGAGAAACGAAGCGGGGGAGGGTGATGCGCTGCGCTGTCGGAGCTCCGGTGCGATGACTGACAGTGTTCCACTGCTAGAGGGGCAAACGAGACTGATTGAGGTGCGTGCGTCGTCCTCTTGTGCTGCGACGTCGTGCGTCGTCGCAACGCAGATGTGGCATACAATGCGTTGATCCGTTGCGATGACGCAACGCAATGCACCAATGAGGCATCGCCCTTAGATGTTTCACGTCAATATTTTCAATCTTCAATCCTCAAATCCCGATTCCGCACCTAATGCCAGATAAAACCATTTAACTTAAACATTATTAAGAGATTATTATACGGAAATATGATTCAGCGACATGTGTCTTTAGACGCAGTGAGTCATGGTTGGGCTAGGAAGCTCGCGACGTATACAAGGTTAGTCGGAAAGGGGGTACTAAGCCGCGGGCCACATAAAGTATCACTGATGACTATTTTAAAGCATGTGTTAAAATTTCAAAATTCGAAAAATTTTATTTGCTTGCAAGAAGATTTTCATTTTAGTTTTAAAAAAAAAAAACATACCTGCTTTAGTTATGAATTCAGAAAATTTATTTTCTAATCCGTGACCCCAAATATGACCTAAATAGTAAAAACAGCTGATCATAGCTATGGACAGATAGATTTTAGCATATTTTTTATGAAATCTTTGAACAGCTATTTCTCTTGAACTATGGACTTTTAGGGAAAGTTATAGAACAAAAGTTATCCCTTATTGTAGATACTTTAACACCCTTTCGGCTTAGTACCCCTTTTCCGACTAACCTTGTATAAATGTCCTGTAATCAAGCCAAACTTGACCGTTTGTCCGTTTGCATAACCATTTTTACACGCTTTATATTAGCTTCACTTGTAACTAACAATGAAATAAATAAAATCTTGGAAGTCAATTTTAACCTACTTTTAATCGTTGTATCGAAATCAAACTTTGTATGTATATGTAGTTCGGATGACAATACTATAATTTGGTATCTTGGAGCTGATCTGATGATGGAGTCAGGTGGTGGATAGTGGAACTCTTCAGTGGCTACTGTAAAGTTTGTTTTTAAGATACAGCCATGGAATTATAATTCTTATCCCCTTACAAAAGATGGTCTAAATAAAACCCAGAGTTTTAAAATCGTCGCGTCTCGTTTTGTTATGTGATGTTTGAAAGAGATAGGTTTATTTTAAATCTAGATTTATCTTAATCTTTGTTCAAACCATCCCTTTTAATAATGCCAGCGACGGTATTTTTCGAAGTCGTTTTCTAAAAATGTGCTAACAATCCAATACTTCGTTATAACACAACATCACGCGTATTCCCTTAAGATTTGAGCAGAGGTGTATAGTAACACCCTGATTTCACCGCTATGATCAAGTCCCATTTAATAGAGGGCGAGCCTGTTGCCATCAACTGAGCACAAAACCAAACTCCGGGCTGCTACTGAAGAATTCCACAAAAAAAAACCAATATCACTGCCCGACCTGGGCATCGAACCTAGGACCTCACGGTCAGCAGTCGCGCTTGCAACCACTAGATCAACGCGGAAGTTCGTTATAAACATGTTAAAAAAAATCCATAACCAAGTTAAGGTTGAAAGTAATTATTAACCCGTAACCGCTGCATATGACGTCATGATGGACGTACACGACAGTCATCTGCAAGCTACAGCGATGTACAGCTCCGTTTGTGGATAAGCTTTGTACATGAATATTAAAGTGAGGCGTTATTGTGAACTCTCTTACACCGGAGCGAATGACGAGGTGATTTCTAAGTGGGTTGGGTTGAGTTCCTCAAAGTCTACCTGACGTGAGGATTGAGTTGAGAATTCATAATTAAGTAAACATAAGTAATACATAAACTCACGCCTTTTTCCCATGAGGGTAGGCAGAACTGCCTCGTTGGTCTAGTGGTGGCAAGCGCGACTGCTGATCGTGAGGTCTTGGGTTCGGTCCCCAGGTCGGGCAAAGTGTTATTGGGTCTTTTCGTATGAAATTCCTCAGTAGCAACCCGGAGTTTAAATTTGTGCACGGTTGATGGCAATAGGCTCACCCCGTATCACATGGGACTTAAACATAACGGCAAAACGAGGGAGTTACTATACACCTCTGTCCAACCCTTCGGGGAATACCAGCGTGATGTTATGGGTAGGCAGAAACTATAGAACGCTACATAGTCCCAGATTTTCTTGACCCTGTCTGTTGTTACATTAAAAAAAGATGGTACATTCCACACTGATTACATAACATACATAATTAGCCCATTACTGTCCCAGTGCTGGGCACGGGCTTCTCCTCAGAATAGGAAGGGTTTAGGCCTTAGTGCACCACGCTGGCCTGGTGCGGGTTGGCAGACTACACACACCATCGAGAACTTTATGGAGCCCTCTCAGGTGTGCAGGTTTCCTCACGATGTTTTTCCTTCACCGTTAACGCTAGTGATAATCAAATTCTGATCCACACTTCATACCCTCCTGCATCCACACCGATGACCACACAAAATCTTTTGCTCGGAACAATAAATCGTAAAGTTTGATACACTGCGGTGTAACAGAATCCGTTTCCAAGCTTCACGAGCATGCATCAAATGCAGAACAGCACTTTGCATACTCGCATCTATGTTTGACTAACGCGCCTTTCCAAATGGACCACATGGGAACATTTATTTACATTAAATGCATACAAATATATAACACTGAAAATGGAAATTGGTATGTTGGCGCATACCACAGTTCGGCAAAGACTGTATTATCAAATATGTTCTGCCTAGCCTTTTCCTATGTTGGAGTCAGCTTCCAGTCTAACCAGATGCGGCTCACCAAGTAGGTGACCAGCGTAAACTCCCTTCGGACGTGTAGTTTATTATAGCCAACCATGCCCAAGACAGAGTGTGATCAGTGTTGCCGTTATAGCGACTTTGTCGCTAGATCTAGCGGATTTTGGATGTGCTTAGCGACATTTTTTGACGATCTAGCGACTAAAATAAATTTAGCGACTTTTAGCGACTTTTTGTATGCAAAGCTGACTACCAATCTCCAGTAGTGTGAAATTAGAAGGAGAGGCGGATACAAATACTATATAATTTTGGGCTCATGTATTAAAATACAAGGAAGCTGCAGGTTTTAATACTTACAAAGACATAGCAGACTTAGCCATCACAGTCCTGTCGTTGCCACATTCCAACGCAGAAGTGGGATGAATGTTCAGTCAAATGAATATTATAAAGAACAAACTTAGGAACAGGCTGGCTTCAACCACTTTAAACTCCATACTTCTTATGAGGAATCTCATTGTTCTCTCTCTATCCTAAATCATTGTACTGTATCCACTGAAATTGTTAAAGGTATTATTTTTAAAAGAGTAACCATGGAGTTTCTTGCCGGCTCTTCTCCATAGGAAACAACTAATTGGAACCGTGCACCTAAATTCGACGTTTCATAAGCACCTGTATTGGTTTATGTGAAATAAAAAAAATTGATTTGATTTGATTTGAATCAGTTAAAGATTTTAAAACGAAATTGCCAAAGCTATATCTTGCCAGAATATGTCCTGTCGAAAATCACTAAAACCATTAAAAAACCAAATACTTCTGCAGTGGAACCATCGACTTCTGCTGCTTCAGCGCCATTAGAAGTCGTCGAAGTCGAAAATGACGCAATAGATAACGAAATTTTTGCTTGTTTAAACCTATAGATATTTGATTATTATGATTAAATGCTTGATTATACAAATTTGCTTTTATTTACACAATATTTTGTTACCATGGAATATTTTGAAATATTTAGCGAATTCTGGCGGATTTTTTAATTTTTTTTTTTTCATAATCTAGGGACTATTGCATCGAGGTCTGGGGACTTTTAGTTTTCTAAACGGAAACACTGAGTGTGATACATCAGTGAGTAAAACGGATATACCCCATATAACTTCTTGTACAAATGGCGCGTGAATTTGTTCTGGACGCGCTCCAACATTACAGAGTACTTAGCCTCATGTGGGGCCCATGTGACCGCACTATGTTCCAGATGACTCCTGACTAGTGTGTCATAGAGGATCCTAACTGCTGTGATGTTTGTGAAGCTTCGTGTCTGTCGCAGTACAAATCCTAAATTACTGTACGCTTTCTTACAGATCTTAGTTACATGCACATGGAATTACAGATCGGGAACCATGAGAACACCCAAGTCTTCTACCTCCATGACTCGTTGCATTGGTGACGTGTCCACCACGTTCTCATAAAGCAGAGGTGCACGAGCACGGGTGTATGTCATCAACAAACACTTGGATACGTTAAAGTACAGCTTGTTTTCATGACTCCATTGTACTACTCGAGCTGTCTTCCTGTAGGCGTTTGCAATCAGACTCGGACTCAATCTCAAGCAGCAACTTGAGGTCATGTGCAAATAATAAACTAGAACCATGTCTTACGACTAGACTTCCGGTAAACTGTTTATCATTATTAAGAATTCTAAAGGCCCCAAGTTGCTGCCCTGACTTACACCATCATCATCATCATCATTATCAACCTACATCAGTCCACTGCTGGACATAGGCCTCTCCCAAAGCACGCCACTGAGCCCGATCTTCGGCTCTCCTTCTCCAGTCGCTGCCAGCTACCCTACGTATATCGTCGCTCCACCTAGTCGCAGGACGTCCTACACTACGTTTTTCGATTCGCGGTCTCCACTCTAGAACTCGTCTACCCCAACGGTTATCGATTCTGCGGCAAATATGACCAGCCCACTGCCACTTCAGTTTGCTAATCCGCTGAGCTATGTCGGTAACTTTCGTTCTCTGGCGAATGACTTCGTTCCGGATTCGATCCCTCAGAGAAATACCAAGCATAGCTCTTTCCATAGCTCTTGACTTACACCAGACCAAGTGTAATATAACTCGGATTACAAATAGAAACATATAGGTTTGTCAAAGTTAACCACGAAGTTAACTTTTATTTTGAATCGCGGCCGCAAAGAGGCTTCTACAGTAATCTATAAATAGGTCATCCTACTGAGAATATTTAAACCGAGGGTTACGCCAACCTTTGGAGGGACTCAATAATAAATGAAGATTAAAAATTAATTGATCGGTCGTTAACCCAACATTAAATATGAAAGCAAAAATCATGGTAAATGCCAATAATTGAGCATGGTGAACGTAATTAATAGTTAATTAAAATCAGCCATAAGTGGCGGGCGCTGGATATGCACAATTAAATTCAGCTTCAAACATTGAATACGGTACATTACTTTAATTATACAGTGTTAAATTCAATTGGATCGCATGTTTTGTATTGGTTTGTGGGGGGCAGTCAGGTGTGGTTCTGTACTGAAATTGATGTTCTGTTATGTATGTCTGGTTGTCTGCAGTTTTTTTTTAATTTATGTGTTATTGCTCTTGACTCTAGTCTAAGTCAGAGATGACAGAGACAAAGTCTGCGATGGAGTGAGCTAACCCAGAAGAAGCCTGTCCACTCTAACTTTGAAGAGATTCGAGTTGTATGCGTTTGGGAACACAGACGCAGATAGTACTAGTAGTTACTGGTAACAATCTTCAGCAACATCACGCCTGTATTACCCGAAGGGTTGGGCAGGGATGTATAGAACACTCATTTCGCCGTTATGTTTAAGTCTCATGTAATAGGGGGCGAGCCTAATGTCATCAACGCGGCACATACCAAACTCCTGGCTACTACAGATGAATTTTACACAGAAAAACCCAATATCACTGCCCGACCTGGGGATCGAACTCAGGACCACACGATGAGCAGTTGCACTTGCTACCACTAGAGGGAGTCCTCAGAGATTTAGTAATATTCCAAACTCAAAAAGAGAAATGTGTTCATTGATTTGTTTTTATTTCTACAGAAATATTTAAAAATGTAATTTATATGTAGGTATATTTAATTAATAAAAGAATAATAATACCTACATAATAAAAATTCTCATCCTAACCGCTCGTTCACACAGCGGATCCGTTTTAACAGATCCGTCGGTAGATACTGGATGTGTTGTTCACATTTGTACCGACGGATCAGTTAAACAAATTGCAGCTGCGTCGCATCTGGCAGGCAGGATACGATAAAAATAACGGATCCAGTATTTTTTACTGGATTCGGAATACTGTCGTGTATGTGAACTGGCTCATACAACTACAGGCGCCATCACCAAAATAAAAACGGATCCTGTAAACAGTTTCTGTGTGAACTAGCTGTAAATGGAAACACAAATCCAACTATTTTATCTAACACTAGTTGTGTCTTCACGGCTCCGCCCGCGTAAGATGTTTTATTCCAGTAATAAATATAGCCTCTGTTACTCAGTGATAATGTAGCTTTCAAATGGTAAAAGAATTTTTGAAATCGATTCGGTAGTTTTTAAGTTTATTCGTTACATTCAAAAATATAAAGCTTTCCTCTTTATAATATTAACTAGCTGTGTCCTCACGGCTCCGCCCGTAGCCTATGTTACTCAATGATAATGTAGCTTTCTAACGGCAAAAGAATTTTTGAAATCGGTCCAGTAGTTTTTAAGTTTATTCGTTACATACAAAAATCCAAAAATACAAATCTTTCCTATTTATAATATTAAGTATAGATGACATTTAATTTGTACTCTATAGTCCAAACATTTAACTAATAAAAAATAAGGTCCCCGTTTACTCGCACATTTCCGAATTCTAATTAAAACCATCCTAATTAATTAAAGTTAGTCATTAAATTATCCCGGGTACAAATAATTAAGGCTACATTCCTTTTAAATACTTAAACTGGGTTTAGAACTCACATACAAAATGTTTAGAGATATTATCTAGATACACGGTAGTGGGTCAAGCCAAGTTTGGAAACGAATTATTATTACATTACATAACATCACGCCTTGTATTCCCCGAGGGGTTCAGCAGAGGTGTTTTTAGTACACTCGTTTCGTCAGTTATGTTTAAGTCCCATGCAATAAAGGGCGAGCCTATTTTCATTAACCGGGCACAAATCCAGACTCCAGGCTGCTAATGAGAAATTCCTAATCAAAAAAACCCAATAACACTTTGCCCGACCGAAACATTCTGCTCGGCTTTGTTCTCAATTGTGTTGGTGTCAGCTTCCAGTCTAACCAGATGCGGCTGAATACCAGTATTTTACATGGAGCGACTGCCATCAGACCTCTGCAACCCTGGTACTGTGCAATGCCGATTTCCTAAAGTTTGACCAGTTGTCAGACTTCCGGGCTTCTGACTACCCGTAACTACTGTCATAGGTATTCATATAACAACCGGGACCGACGGTTGAATGTGCTGTCTAAGGCACGGAGGGGTCTCGATATGTAACGAATGGTCACTTATCCACAGACTGACCGCGGCAAGCGTGGTTAGCAATTAGCCAGGAGCCCCCCCCCCCCCCCCCTTATACGTTCATAGCTATCCTTAGACGCGGGGATACACGCGAAAAATAATGCTAGATGCCTAAAAACACATCAAAAGCAACCGACTATATTACTATCCGTAAAATACAATTTTATTCTTATATCAAACAAGTCCTGATAGCATTTATTTTAGAAGTACTAAGCTTGCGAGCTAGAAACCATTTGAATACACATTACCTAAGCGTGGCTGGATCGTGCTTAACCCAACCTGAGAAAAAGGAGCAAAACCCTCTGACCGCCTGTTGCGGCTATGTTATTCTTATTTTAGTCGTGTGCTGACGGAATAGGGAGGGGAATGGATTATAGCGATATCGATAAATGCATCTTTAATAAAAAAGAAACAGTAGGTAGCTTGTGAATAAAAAAATTGTGTGAATTAATGAGTAGTATAAATAAATCGACTGCCTTGTTGGTCTAGTGGTCGTACGTGCCATGAGCATGGGGTCCTTGGTTCGATCCCCAGGTCGTGCAAAGTGTTCTTGGGTTTTTCCTTTAGGAATTTCTCGGTAGCAGCCCGGAATCTGGATTTGTGCCCGGTTAATGTCAATAGGTTCGCCCCCTATTACATGGGACTTAAACATAACTGGCGAAACGAGGGTGTTCTAAAACACCTCTGCCAAACCCTTCAAGGAAAACAAGGCGTGATGTTATGTTTTACAAATCTAATGTAATTTGATAAGTATCTTTCAAGTCTTTACTTAGTATACAAGTATAACAATAATATCTGCAACCGTTTACCTTCTCATAAAGAGTTTTGTGTATATTTATGTAAGTGTCAATGAATGAGCTTCCAACTCAATAATCAATACTTTATTGCATTCCATAACGTGTTCATATAATAATAACAGTTGGTATGTTAAAACATCGAATCAATTATGGACCCTGTCGGGCACAGCAAAGTTAATTTTTTAATACTTAAACTAATTAAATTTAGATCTGTTTTGGTTGGTCTATGCACCTATAACATTTTTTAAAAGTCTCAGACACACAAGTGCCCCTTGCACTTGTGTGTCTGACACTTTTAAAAAATGTTCAGTTTAGATAACGTAATTTAAAAAAAAAAAAACATAAAGTAGTAAATAACTCATCCAAAATTTATCGACAGTCACTCCATCCCTAAAAAATGCATTTACCCGTGTGCAGTACATGACATGAGGATATCGTTCAAGATTCTTTGGAGACTGCTCGCTTTGTCTACCTTTCACATAATCGATAATTTAAATGCACGTCACTATAAAATGCGACGGCCAGGCGTGTTCACGACGTCGCCGATTTTATATTATCGACTATTATATCGATATAGTAAACTCTAATTTTAGTTTGTTCAGAGTGGTATTAATAGATAATGTTAGTTTGTATTTGTTTAGTGTTATGAAGTTAAAGTTATATACTTGTGTGTTGAATAAAGTTAGTAATGAAAGTTGGTGTTTTGTAGCGTATATAGAAGAGATGAGTATACAAAATAAATAAGTTTGGAAGTCTTGTTTTCTATTAAAGTTTTAATTGTGTTATAAGTGCCTCCTTGGTATAAAAGTTCTATCTCCAGGTCAGGCAAAGTGTTATTAGGTTGTTCCGGGTGGAATTCCTCAGTAGTGGCCCGGAGTTTGGATTTGTGCCGGGTAGATGGCAATAGTCTCGCCCCCTATTAAATGAGACTTAAACTTAATAGCGAAATGAGGGTGTTACGATACACCTCTGCACAACCCTTCGGGAAATACAGGCGTTATGTTATGGTCTGTTATAACATAAGTTTCAGACATTTATAAAGTCGTCACAGTTTTGTCAATTTTTAACCGACTTCCAAAAAAGGAGGAGGTTCTCAATTCGTCTGTATGTACTTTTTTTTTTTTAATGTTTGTTACCTCATATCTCCGCCATTTATAAACCGATTTAGATAAAAAAAAAGTTATTTGAAAGGATATACTTCCAGATTGGTCCCATTTAAATTTGGTGAAGAACTGATGAAGAACTTCGGAGATAGACAATAGAATAAAACGAAAAAAATAAAAAACATTTTAACAAAAATAAAACCGACTTCAAAAAAACGATGAAAAGAATAAAATAATCACCATATTATAAAATTAACAGTTTTAGAAGTCGGTGCTAAGCCACGCTGAACCAAATTGAAGGCACCGACTTCTGAAACTGTTAATTTTATAATATGGTAATTATTTTATTCTTTTCATCGTTTTTTTGAAGTCGGTTTTATTTTTGTTAAAATGTTTTTTATATAGTACCTAGTAATAGAGCTCATATTATCAGAGTTCTTCTGAGGAATTACTCCTACTATACCTATTTTTGCCGCCAAGCATCATTGCTGTGTACCGGTTCGGCACATATGGTTACCGGTGAAATTACAGGCACATCAGACTTTTCAACTTTGTCTCTTGGTTGGAAACGTATCAGTTATCCGCTTGGCGTTGTAATGAAAAATAATTTTATTAAAAAGAAAGTGAATTTCGAAAAGCTTTTCTATGAAAGTTGTTGTTAAATTTCCGACACCGAGTATCCCCACAAAATATGTAGGCTCAGTTGCACCAACTAACTATAACCGTAACCATACCATATTTATGTCAAATTTGTATAGGATTTGACATAAATGTTGATCTGGTTACGTTTACCATTAGTTGGTGCAACCGAACCTTGGAGTTAATTTTTTAACAGGCTGTGTAGACTGGGATAACCACTTTCCATCAAGTTGAGCGTTGACACGCTTGCCGACTTATCACATTAAAAAAACACCTGTTACGTAGAGGTATACTTATTGTCATACCTAACGTGGCTTGCATACTGCCATAATAGCAAAATAACGTCCCATACAACATAGGTATTATCATTAACTCCAATATTAAATTAAATGTTTAATAAAATATTTTAGCCAGAACTCGGCCATATTTTTTTTGTATTTCGTAATTTTATCGACAATTTTTTTTGTACCATTTAATTTCTATCGACAATTTTTTTTTGTACCATTTAATTTTTATCGACAAAAATTCCAGTAACCGCACTCCCCTATACCAGCTCCGCGTGTTCGCGACACTACCGACGTGGCACCTTATTGTTTAAGTTCACTAATTAGTCGCTCGCGTGCAAACAGAACTGATAAACCAATCCTGTGTTTGCCTTGCCTTGCCTATTGTCAATTCTATTTACTTACTACTAGCAGCCATATGTTATCTCTGAGGGCATTACCCTCACATTACGTGAAAAAGTAACTGAGAAATCTGGAGAAGCAATTTAATGTCTTACCATATAGAATAGTTTTCAACTTATACATACATATACTCAACTGCCTCGTTGGTCTAGTGGTGGTAAGCGCGACTGTTGATCAGGTCCTAGGTTCGATCCCCAGGTCAGGCAAAGCTTTATTGAATTTTTCCGTGTGGAATTCTTCAGTAGCAGCCCGGAGTTTGGATTTGTGCCTGGTTAATGGCAATACGGTCGCTCCCTATAACATGGTACTTAAACATATCGACGAAATTAGGGTGTTACTGTACACCTCTACCCAACCCTTCGGGGAATATAGGCGAGATGTTATGTTATAAACTCACGTCTGTAATCCCTGAAGGGGTAAGCAGAAGTATTCTCCTATTGCAGGAGACTACGCTAACGGTTCACCTCTGGTATTAAGTCCCATGTAATAGGTGGTAAGCCTATTGCCGTTTTCCGGGCACAATTATGGTGCCAAGTTCGTCGCCTCTTACGATTTGCTTGCTTGCCGACCTGGGGTAATTATATTCTTAATCCTTCTTTGCTGACAGGTAAATCTTTTCACTACGGCCTTAGCAATTCTTATATGGCTCGAGTTGACATGAAAACAAAAAAAAAATAGTAGGGAAAAGGCCAGGCTTACAAGTAGATACTCACGTGGGTATGAGTCCATGCTACTCCCCATCCATTGTGAATGAAACGACCGATTTCTGTATTGTACCATTTCTGAGACAATAAATATTTAAATTGTGCCCAACACTATAAGCAGTGATAGCCTTGCGGTTGAACGCTTGCCTTCCATGTCGTAGGGTCTGAGTTCGATTCCGGCCCGTACCTCTGACTTTTATGAATTGGATTATCACTTGCGTTAACGGTGAAGGAAAAACATCGCGAGGAAATCTGCGCATCTGAGAGAGCTCCATAAAGTTCTCGATGGTGTGTGAAGTCTGCCAACCCGCACCAGGCCAGCGTGGTGGACTAAGGCCTAAACCCTTCTCATTCTGAGAAGAGGCCCATGCCCAGCAGTGGGACTGTAATGGGCTGATTTGTCATGGCATTTGTCCAACACAATCACTTCCAAAAGTTTGCCGCTGTATACAAGTTACAACCGCATCGGTATATCGATAACCATGTACCGTATCACGGTACACCACTAATCGTGTTCACGACACTACCGGAGGCGTATTGTTTAACTCCAGTAATTAGTTCCTCGCGTGCAGGTTCTGACAAATCAATCGTATATGTACGAGTTTCAACTGCAGATATTCTGAACTGATATGTGGGTTAAATTTATTTATTCGAAGTGTAGTTAGGTACATGATATGTGGTAGTAGTTTACTTAACAATTGTCATGAAATAATGGGTAATTAACAACCAGTTATTTCTGTTATCGATAAATGGTAACACTGGACAATGTTGACATAGGAGGGTAACCGTCAAGATTAATCAACGTACCCGAAGTTATAAAAACAGTGGTCATTCGACGAAGCATAGGATTCCATGTCGAACAGCCGAAGAAGTCTGAAATTTTATATCTGGTTTGCTTGTCCTCATTTTCTGATCTTGTGTTAATTATGTTATTGTGATATATTGTGAACTAGCTTCTGTAACTAATCACTAACCTAATTAAAAGTACTCTCAGTGTTGGAGAGTCTATGTTGGTTTAATTTACTTTATTTACCATGCTCCCAATCCTGACAAACCGATATTAGATATAACTGTAATGATAGATTCACACTTATAAGATTCTGTTGTATGTATAATATTATATTTCGAAAGAGTTTTAGAAGATATTTTTTGCAGTACGCCACTGCCAATTCCAATCCCGAAACAAGATTTTGTTTTGCTTCTACTGTAGTAGGTACTCGTATCGGATCAAAAAACACAAAAACCACGACGGTTACCCAATATTCTAAATTTGAAACTAACCAATCGATTTTTTCGTCATCGAAAAGCAGTTATGCGAGCGTTCAAATATTTACAGAAAACTTCGTAATTTAGGTTAATCGATGCACATAGCATGTGTTACTATTACTACGGTGGCAGCCGGCAATTTGATATTGTTGAGGTGGGAGGGATTGTTTAGTAATTGACAACCTCTCCTCACCCATATTTGTTGTATAAGGTAGGTAATCGCCTTTGGATTATTTGACGACACGTTTGGTGCAGTGGCCAAGCAATTGGCATCTGCGCTGCGGGTCGTGGGTTCGATTCCCGCACGGAACAAATATTTGTATGGCCTACAGATAGTTGTTCCGGGTCTGGATGTTTGTGCATATGAAGATTTGTGTCTGTAAACGCACCCACGATACAGGAGAAATCCTAGTGTGGGGCAACGTTTAAAAAAAATAAAATAATTAAGAGTGACTAAAAGCTTTAGGGCTTTGCCTTGCCTTGCCGCGGTCAGTCCGTGGAAGGGTGACCGTTTGGACCGTTTGTCAGTAGTTACAGGTGGTCCCGAAAATCTGACAACCGATTTTTTTCTTACTGCCCTTATCCCACACTAAGTGGGGTCGGCCCAACATGTATTTCATAAATCCATTTTGTTAGAGGTTTTGGCTTATTGTTTTATGACAGGCCGCCTGCCTGTCTCGGTACATGTTTTGATCGCGTTCGTCGCATCCGTCGCATCGCATCGCGTCGCGTTTGTCGCTTAGGCAGTACACCCCAGTATTAAAAGGGGAAGGTGATTGATCCCAAGTGTTAATTTCGTTTGATGTCAATATTAGCATTTATGAAGTGTTGACAATTGATTGTTTGGAAAATAGCCCCATTGTTGCGAAACATGCTCACAATGGCGGAATTGAATGACTCTGTTGTCCTGTAGACCTATCAGTGTCAAATACTCAATCATTATGTCAATGTCTACATTAGCTAGTAATTTATGGTATGTTGTAAAGCTACATAACATAACATCACGCCTGTATTCCTCGAATGGTAGGGCAGAGGTGTATAGTAACACCCTCATTTCGCCGTTATGCTCAAGTCCCATGTAATAGGGGTCGAGCCTATTACCATCAACTGCGCAAATCCAAAAACCCAACAACACTTTGCCTGACCTGGGGATCGAACCCAGGACCTCATGGTCAGCAGTGGCGCTTCCCACCACTAGACCAACGAGGCAGTTGTAAAGCTAAATAAATTACAATATATCTAATATAGTAATTTAATTCATTCAGCGACTCTTATTGCTGACTGTACAAAACAAAGTTTTAACAGGTCTACATTCGCAGTGGCGCCATCTGGTGGCGATCTTAGAACTATTAAAAAAATGATGTTTAAAGCTGGTTTGACAGTTCAACATTGCTGATTGTATTGTATGTTTTAAAAATTCGTCTCTTCGACAACTATACACCACACATAAATATTTATTTATTTATTTTTTACTAGCGACCCGCCCCGGCTTCGCACGGGTGCAATGTAGATACTAATGTGGGGCATATAAACCTTCCTCTTAAATCACTCTATCTATTGCTGAAAACTGCATTAAAATCCGTTGCGTAGTTTAAAAGATTAAGCGTACAGACAGCGGCAGCGACTTAGTTTTATATTAGGTATGTATAGAAGATAAAGATTATTCTACTTGGTCATGTTTGACGTTAGTCGCACCTAATGGAAAGCGCATACAAGGTCTAAGATGGATTACACGAATTCAAGTAACAAAGGTATAGAGGGATTCTAGTATACCACTCTGGCTCTCACATACACACGACGGAACACAGTAAACTGCAATACTGCAATAATGGATTGTATAGACTATACCACCAAGCGTGCTGGGTTATGTTGAATCATACAACACGCGTCTATTCCCAGCGTGCGGTAAGGATGTTTTATATTCTAGCCCACACGGGATATTTTTGAAAATTCTAAATGAAACCTATTAGAGTGCAGCCTTTTTACTTTATCTAAGCACTAGCGGCCCGTCCCGGCTTCGCACGGGTGAACATTTTTCCCGTTTTCGCAACATTTTTCATTCATGCTCCGCTCCTATTAGTCGTAGCGTGATGTTATATAGCCTATAACCTTCCTCGATAAATGGACTATCCAACACAAAAATATTTTTTCAATTCCATCCAGTAGTACCTGAGATTAGTGCGTTCAAACAAACAAACAAACTCTTCAGCTTTATAATATTAGTATAGAAACTACTCAAATTCTTATTAAGAAGCACAATCCTATTCTGTGTAGAATTTCCAGTGTTTTGTTTCTCAGTTGATATTGTATTTAACGACTGATGACTGGCTTGAGCAATGCTTATTGAAGCTTGAATTTCCCAATATAATTTTATCAGGTACAAGTAAATACAGCCCATGGAATGAGCGAGTTATTCTGAGCGGAGCTATACTGCTATGCATAATGCAGTAATATCACAATGAATCATAAATTAACTTATATTAAAGACGTTTATCCACAATATATCATTATTACACGACGTATCGGCTCGAGTGAAGCAAACTGAGCGTGTGTCGTTACCATGGGACGTCGAGAGGAGAAACTATGTGTCATATGTGTCGCGTAGTTATGAGAGATGGGCTGGAATCAAGGTGGTTTTTGTTGGGTGAAAAGTGTACCTTGATTTGAGATTATAGTGCCTAAAATATAATAGGCCCGTTTTGACAGCTGTCAGATCCGTACATTTTACGTCGAAATTGACATAACATGTTCTAATCTGACAGCTGTCAAAACGGGCCTATTAAATTTTAGCCACTATAGTATGTTTTAAGTCGCTATGTTTCATATGTGTGGCATTATAAATTAATGATGCTCTGAAATAAATATTTATGTCAAATCAGAAAGTATATTGTGTTTCTAACTAAGATACACTTCTCTCTCAGCAAACCCGTTACTTTTGCTGATCATGTATGTGAATACAAGTTCAGTTGAAGATTGTTTTAAACTACCTAAACCCCTTTCTAGTATCTGAACTGAGCGTTTTATTACGATATTATCACCTAGAAAAGCTATCGCCAACATACACTCGTATTTACAATCTGACTGAAGCCAAGGCGGCTTTTTTTGAACAAAATAAAAAAATACCTACTCCATCAAAACTGGTCATTAGATTTTATAAAGCCCATGTATCTCATATGAGGCAACACATACCTACTAACACACACCGTGTACTTGAAGCTCATATTCCAGAAATACGCGACCGCCCCGCGTCGCCTTATTAACCGCGATGACTGATTTATGATAAAATGAGACTTATGGCATTTGAAATAACGACGCGCTAGTAATTTAGTTAAAAGGGTTATTTTAGCGTGTCAATTAAGTACTAAAGCTGTCTTCTATATTTGGACTGGTGTTCAAACCGCCATGTTGTAAATGGTCCTTAAAATCGGTTATAATGACTTATGGTATGTTTATTGGTGTGCTTGAGTGGTTTTTAATGGTCCCTCTATTTATGAAATTATCACTCCCGTTCACGTTTAAGGATTTTTATGAGTTCTTTAAACATTAATGATAATTTTTAATATTAAACTAGCGACCCGCCCCGGCTTCGCACGGGTGCAATGTAGATACTAATGTGGGGCATAAAAACCTTCCTCTTGAATCACTCTATCTATTTAAAAAAACCGCATCAAAATCCGTTGCGTAGTTTTAAAGATCTAAGCATACATAGGGACAGACAGACAGCGGGAGCGACTTTGTTTTATACTATGTAAAGATTTATTAAACAAATTTTTATTTTAGTGCGAATTGTAATTCGTATTTTGGTATCAATATTTTGAGTTAAATTAGTTTCATTACAGAAAAAATTACTTTTACGACTTTTCAGAGATTTACATACTATCACGCCTGTTTCCCATTGGGGTAGACAGAGACTATAGATTTCCACCTACTACGATCCTGACACACCCTTTTCGCTTCATCTGCATTCAGAGATTTTAAGAATCTAATGAACATTAACAAGTTCTTTTTTACTCCATCTTTGGTCTAGTGGTGGCAAGCGTGACTGCTGAGCGTGAGTTCCTGGGTTCGATCTCCAGGTAGGGCAAAGTGTAATTGGGTTTTTCCGTGTGGAGTTCTCAGTAGCAGCCCGGAGTTTAGATTTGTGTCCGGTTGATGGCAATACTTAAACATAACGGTGAAATGAGGGTATGTGTTACTATGCATCTCTGCCCAACCCTTCTGGGATTACAGGCGTGATGTTATGTCGTTATGTTTTTACTGCAAAAGTTGACATCTGCAATCGATTTTTAACCTGTGGACACACACGCAGCATGTCGGCATCTGCAAGTTTTACGATCTACGCGAGCAATTGCGCAATTAGACTTGCGAGAGGGTTAATGGCGCTATTAAGTTTTAACCAACATTTGTTTATGTTTGTTACGGGGCCAACAGCAGTGATAGCCTAGTAGTATGACCGTCGAACTGCCAAGTCATAGGTCTCGAGTCCGAACCCAAGGCACGCACCTCTGAATTTTCGGATTCATGTGCGTATTGTATTATTATCATTTACTTAAAAAACGGTCAAGGAAAACATCGTGAGGAAACCTGCATTCCTGAGAGATATTTCTCGACGGCATGTGAAGCCAAGTCAGAGGCCCATGGGCGGCATAAACTGTGACACCAGGTTAGTCCCTAAACACGAAAAGAAGAAGACGGGGACTCTCGCCAAACAAATTTCTCATGAACATTAACAAAAATTATGACTCTCAGATGAGCTTGAGACATGTTGAACAACATTTTTCATTTAATATGATATAAAATATTTATACGTGTATTGACTTTCCAATATTTATTTTTATGAATCAACTCATATAAATGCAAATTAGTGTTGGGAAGGGCTCTTTCCCAACAGTGGGACTTAATAGCCTGTTAATATGTTCTTTTATTGTTTATTTAATGTTAACAAACAAATCGGTTCCGTAAAATAAGTTACCGAAAACGATAAAATTAAATTTAATTATAGAATAAACATTACCGGTGCGTTGATGACCGTTAAAAATATAATGATTTTGAAATTGAAACCGGTTTAATTCTGTTAAGGTGAGTTTACATCCATATTCTAAGACGTTCCTCCAAAACTTACTCGACTCAGAACGGCCTCGAAAACACCTTCAAAATAATATTCTTTGTCGCAATTTGAGTGAACTTTGAGGTTCCTCGACTGAGGGATCCTCAAATGAGTCGAGGTAGAGTGGAGTCATTACGTCATAATTCGAATTATCTGCATCGCGCCAATAACGACGCGATAAATAGTTGTAAGGATTATCGTAAGCATATTCGATAGTCTTCAAAATTTATTTTTGTTACGAACTTTGACACTTCCTTCCTTATGGTAGGTTCCGAGGTACCTTGAGTTTGAGAGATGATTCCTTACCTCGACTGAGGCAAAGTCTCGAGTCGACGTTTATGTCAACTATAAATACCGATGGTAGTGAGAAAGACTGAGTCGAGGTGGAGTCGACTCGAGTAAGTTTTGGAGGAACGTCTTAGAATAGGGTGTTAGACCTAACGAGCGAATGCTCATTCTATCCCCACTTCATCAAATTCTTTTGGTGTAAACAGAGACACAACATTCTTTCGTTGTTCTATCTTGTTTGCGGAGATTCTATGGAATGTTCAAAGAATGCTCGCTCGCTTCATGTAAGCGGCACACGAGCGTGCGAACAGTTGCTTAGAGCGTTCTTCTGTGTTTGGACGTGCTCGCTCCTCGAAGCGATCTCTTCAAAGCGTTCTTGTGTTCTAGCGACTGGACCGATAAATCTACCTGATGTAAACATCTCTAGAGTATTGCGAGAATTCCAGTCCTTGTTCGTTGTCATTCTTGATCGTTGGTATTCTTTTGGAGTAAATGATGAATACCTATTATCGTTTACATCAAAAAATCAACAAACAACGACGCTCTGTGCACTTGTTCTAGCTCTAGCTCTACAGGGTGTAAACAAAATCATGTAATTCCTTCAAACCTCGTGATGTACTGCTGACATAGATTGACCTGAAAGGGATACATTTGGAATCAATAAAAAAAAATTACAGTAAGTAAACATGTGTTCTTAACGTGAGTATTTTAGCGCTTCGAATTAAATGACCGTGCGGCTAGTGATAGCCGTGCAATTCCATCGGGGCGCTAAAATGCCTCACGTTAAGAACACATGTTTAATTTTTGCAATTTTTTTTAATTATATCTAAATAATTCCCTTGCAGGTTTAATCTATGTCAGCAGTACATCACGAGGTTTGGAGGAATTACATGATTTCGTTAACACGCTGTATATTCGTATCGTCTAAACCCACCTTTATAGGCAGTTATAACTGGTTTTCACTAGTATATTTTTATTCGTAATATGGGCTGCGGTGTTTTAAAAATAAATTTAATGTAAACATAAGAAGAATGTCGCTTTGTGAGGCGTGTGGGTTCCGTGTAGCTTGAGTTAATTGGATTTTCGTGTGTCATGTCCAATCTTGGATTGCGTTCATAAATATTGATTTGAGAAATGAATTTACTGAACCAATATATTGAAGACAGGTTATGTAATGGTAATGTCCATAGATTATACATTATTTATTTTGATCAAATACTTAAAGATCAAGTTGAATTTTATATTAATCTGGCATAATTATCATATACAGGATTCGGAATTATCATAGACAGGATTGGGAATTATCATAGACAGGATTGGGAATTATTATAGACAGGATTCGGAATTATCATAGACAGGATTGGGAATTATCATAGACAGGATTGGGAATTATCATAGACAGGATTGGGAATTATCATAGACAGGATTCGGAATTATCATAGACAGGATTGGGAATTATCATAGACAGGATTTGGAATAATCATAAACAGGATTCGGAATAATCATAGACAGGATTCGGAATAATCATAGACAGGATTCGGAATTATCATAGACAGGATTCGGAATTATCATAGACAGGATTCAGAATTCAAGGTTTGTTTGATATGGTACAACTTCAGGGATACTTTTTGCGAAATGCGGAGTTATTGATGATAATGATTTAAAAAAACAGCGCTAATTACGGCATTTTTAAAACACTTAGGTATTTAATAGTTTAAATCACGAATAAAACCACTTTAGCACATTTAAAAGCGTTTCATTAACACAGTTTCTTAACGATGGAACCCTAAAAATTGAAATCCCACTAAACGGACGGATGTGGACGTAATTTCAGTCGTAAAATCGACCAAGCACCATGGGGCCTGCGGTCGTCCGAACGCGTGTGGTCCACCCTTAACGCACATTTTACGACACCCGAAGCGATGTCGGCGACCCTTTATATTTACACATGATTAACTTTTTTTAGTTTAATTGTTCGTATTCTGTGTTGAAATTATAGTGATGTGAATAATTAATATTGCCATAAAAGGCTGTATGTTGAATTATCTTTGCCTTTAATTGGTTTGCGCAATTATTTTACGCCAGTCAGTTTGTTTATTTTATTTTCGTAAATGAAACGATAAAATTGAATTAAAAAATATTGCCTTACTATACTGGTGAAATGGATCGAAGTTTTTTTTATTAATTAACTTAATTACATAACATCACGCCTGTATTCCCCGAGGGATTGGGCAGAGGCGTATAGTAACACCCTCATTTCACTGTTATGTTTAAGGCTCCTGTAATAGGGGGCGAGCCTACCGGGCACAAATCCAAACTCTGGGCTGCTACTGAGGAATTCCACACGGATAAACCCAATAATACTGCCCGACCTGGGGCTCGAATCCAGGACCTCACGATCAGCAGTTGCGCTTGCCATCACTAGACCAAGAAGGCAGTTAAATTAGTTAAGACAGGAGAAGGCTAGCACTCATCTTCTAGAGGAAACCTCCTAGTCGTCTCTTATGACACCCTGAACCTATTTTTCACATTGACCTATTGGCTTCAATACCAGCATTTTACACGGAGCGAAGACATTCAGACCGCAGCCCAGTTTCTGGGCAATGCTGATATCCTACGATTAGACCGGTTGTCAGACTTTCGGGCTTCTGACTTCACGTAACGGCTGTCATAGATATTCGTACGACACCCGAGAGCGACAGTTAAACGTGCTCTGTGAAGCACGGAAGGATCTTGATGTGAAAATGTGTGCAATACCTATGACACTCGTTATGGGAACTCAGAAGACCGAAAGTCTGACAACCGGTCTAACCTTAGGATATCGGCATTGCTCAGTGACTGGGTTGCGGAAGTCTGATGGCAGTCGCTCCGTGTAAAACACTGGTATTCAGCCGCATCTGGTTAGACTGGAAAGTGATCCCAACATATTTCAAAATTTAGGTAATATCTGGATTTACTATCGAAATACAATCCCAACTATTATCCATCAATATTGATTCCTAATTACAACTCCAATATAACCCGATACCACACTTGTGATGCCGGAAATTCATCCAGTGACGTCACACCCGTTACCCTATCATGGCTAATAACGTTCAACAAACAGATCGTAATACCACACAACAGATGTTGCGCAGAAAGTCAATTGCGTTCGTGATATCAACGACACCCGACTAGACGGGATAGGAAATATAGGTATAGTTTGTCTTTGCCTCTTCTACTAGATTGTGGTGACATCTACCATGCCACATGTCATGAATTACGCAGCACGGCAATTATCTAGCAGACTACAGTGACAAATTTGACGTCACAGAATCCTGCATCGCGATATCAAGTTTTGATACGCAGATAGTATACTGGGTGTACAAATACACTTAGAAAAAAAAACACTTGGTTCTCGTTTTTTCGCATAGATATGTTTAGTTAAACGTACTGAACAATGTGTAATTTTTTTTCCAGGTATTTTGATTGGACCTCCCCTCCTGCCGCTCACATACCGCAGGCGGTGACTAGCGCTCGCGCGCGGACTATAGCCACGAGCACATCGCTACACTTGTACGAAAGCGACGGTTTGTCTAAATTTCTCATTCTGTTCGTAGTTGGTCTTCTGTATCTTATTCTTATTGTGATAATTTAACGCTGAGCGAATACAGGCCGTATTCTTTTATGAGTATATGCTGATTTGGATACAATATTGAATGTTGGATGCTTCAGTTTTACGTGATGTTCAAGGGTTTTTTGTTATTGGGTAGGTTTATATACCTATCTTAAGCGAGGATAGGAAGGAGTTAGGATGATGGTCTTCGCTCGTGTTGGAGCAGTGATCGGATAATCGGGCGCTTATTTACCTAAACTAGAGGGTAATGACATAGAGTTGATACAACCACCATCCTGATAAAAATCAATATCAATTTTTCCGAATTCAAACTCTGTGCTATTGTTGTAGCCGGCAGTGCCGTTACCTTGTAATTTTACATAAATAAATAGTCCCGAGCTTGTTAAAAATGTTACCTACATACAAAATTTCATAGAACCCATTGTAACAATTATATTTTCATTAATTACTGCTTACATACATACTCTTACTTTTAAGAAGCAACGTTTAGTTTGCAATGAAACTTGATATAAATTATTTTTATCAACTCTATTTCATTACGCTCCAGTTTAGGTAAATAAGCGCCCAATTATCCGATCACTGATGATGAGTGATGTATGATAAAGCCATGGCGCAAACTCTTGTGTTGTGACGATGAGTTGGTAGCAAATCAATTTAATTTTAGATTTCTTGTCTCGGCACGAGCTATATGAGGCTAGGTCATGCCGTGATGAAAGGGTTAGACAGTCGGCAAGGCTGGTCGGGGGGCTGACTGTCCCGGACGCGCCGAAAGGAGCCGAATTCCAAGTTTGAGTCGTAACCTAACTTGTTTATGAATAAAACGATATAAGGGGTCTGCTTATTATTCACGACACTTCAAAAATAGTGTCTGTAGGGCACTAGTCTCACTAAATGTTTTCGAATTTTCGCGATTTGTACACATTATAAAAATACTAATTTGGGTCTAATCGCGTAGAAAATTTATAAGACAGAAAAATACCTTATTTATCCCGACGTTTCGACCGAATTTCACCGGCCGTGGTCACGGGTAGACTGAAGTGGCGGAGCAATTGTCATCTTCATGACGCAAGGGTATTTTCATCTACCCTCACTTGATCTTGATTTTTAAGAATATTATCGCCGGTACTTCGACATACCACACTAACGATGTCTTTACACTCGCCTAAATCGTCCCGTCGACGATAACACTTACTGATGACTGGATTCCATGATGTTGATAGTTGTATACATCTTCCCGATTGAAATTCTAGTCTTACTGCCTACCCCTCATGGGATGGAACAGTAAGAATATAAATTACTATCTCCAACCAAGTATAAACCTTAGCTTTTCACTAAAATGCTATTATATATCAAACTAATATCAACCTTATGTAAATTGTACAAGTAATATTTTCCCATATGACAGCTAAAGATGTTACCATGAGATAAACGAATTTGCAAATAATTATGACTTTTAATTGGATAAAGATTTTTAATAGGATAAACTTCTAAGGACGTCTGTGAGAGCTCAGTAAAGTTTGTTATTCTTGGAAGTGACACAAATACTGTTCTGAAGTTTTGTAAGTACCTACTTATACTTATTTAAAACTAACAACTTCTAGAGAAGCTCACGTGGACCTATTTAAAAAATAAAAATTATACATAATATGTCGGAGAATAAATCATTTAGAAGATAAAGGAGGGTAGTCGTCAAGATGAATCAATTGGTTGGAGACCCTTCAGGTCTCGCCAATAACTGCCCGGTTACGTAGAAATGGTTTTCAAGACCATCGGCAAGCAGTCGAATAGAAATTAAAACCGGCCAAGTGCGAACTATACTTCTATACAAATATTATAAAGAGGAAATATTTGTATTTTTGTAAGTAACGAATAAACTTAAAAACTACTGGACCGATTTCAAAAACTCTTTTGCCGTTAGAAGCTACATTATCACTGAGTAACATAGGCTACGGGCGGAGCCGTGAGGACACAGCTAGTTATCTATAAAAACGCCAAAAAAACATGTCTGTTGTATGGGAGCCCCCTTAAATATTTATTTTATTCTGTTTTTTAGTATTTGTTGTTATAGCGACAACAGAAATACATCATCTGTGAAAATTTCAACTGTCTAACTATCACGGTTCATGAGATACAGCCTGGTGACAGACGGACGGACGGACAGCGGAGTCTTAGTAATAGGGTCCCGTTTCACCCTTTGGGTACGGAACCCAAAAAAGAAACAAGATGAATCATCGTATTCGTCGTTATAAAAACAGTTGTCATTCGACAGAGCGGGGATTCTGTGGACCGCCGAAAGGGTGTTAAAGTACCTATAATAAGGGATAACTTTTGTTCTACAACTTTCCCCAAAACTCGACTGTTTAACAGAAATAGCTTTTCAAAGATTTCGTAAAAAATATGCTAATATATATCTGTCCATAGCTATGACCAGCTGTGTTTACTATTTAGGTCATATTTGGGGTCACGGATTAGAAACCTAATTTTCTGAATTCATAACTAAAGCAGGCATGATTTTTTTTTGTAAAAACCAATATAAAAATCTTTTTGCATGCAAATAAAAATTATCGAATTTTGAAATTTTAACACTTGCTTTAAAATAGTCATCAGTGATACTTTAAGTGGCCCGCGGCTTAGTACCCCCTTTCCGACTAACCTTGTATAAGGTCCAACCAAAATACCTGGACAAACTTTTACACAGTGTTCAGTACGTTTAACTAAACATATCTATGCAAAAAAACGTGATCTAAATGTTTTTCTTAACCAAAATTTTTTTATCAACTTTTTTTTATTTTTTTTACGTTTCTCACTTCGCAGTTTAGGTAGAACACAGCGCGGAAGTAGCGCACGCCCGCCGATGCATAAAAAATGGATGAGTTTATTCTTAGAGAGTATAGGCAATTTAAAACGTTATTATTTTTTGGTTAGAAAAAAAAACACTTGGAGCTCGTATTTTTTTTGCATAGATATGTTTAGTTTAACGTATTGCACACTGTGTAAAAGTTTGTCCAGGTATTTTGGTTGGACCTTATAGATCTTAACACCAAGCGTGCTAGGTTTTGTTGAATCTTACAACACTTACAATACCACTACATTTTATTAAAAAACACACAGTTGTTTAAATAATGTAAATTAAAAACAAAAGAAAAGATGGAGTACTGTCAGTTTTGCCTGACTGTATGCAGTCTGCCATTTTGACAGTTCTCTCCAATCAAATACAAACGTTATTTCAGAGTGATAAAGTTCATTTTCGTTTATGGATGTGTCTCCCCAGCACCTGTTGTTATGCGTCATCATTAATTTCTACAGGAACGCAATTTCGCCCGTCGTTAGGGTATCGTCTCAAGTTGTCAGGGTCTCGATATTCATAGACCCAACCCCTTTGTAATAAGGGTAATATTTTACTTTGTTTATACATGCAAACTTACCTCCCTCGCAATAGGTACTCGTCTGGGTAAGTGTTTTGTTTAGTGTTATTTCAGCGGCATTGGAGCGTAGTGGGATACAACAATGATAATTTAGTTAATCCACGTTTGCCCAGCTGTGGGCATATTTTTTTTACAAAACAAGTTCAAGCTAGTTCCTTTTTTCTTTCATCTTTCGATATTTACTGTTCAGCGTAGCTTTTTCTTAACTATGTTGGGGTCAGCTTCCAGTCTAACCAGATGCGGCTGAATACCAGTATTTTACACGGAGTGACTGCCATCAGACCTCCGCAACCTAGTTACTGGGCAATGCCAATATCCTTATGTTAAACCAGTTCTCAGACTTTCGAGCTTCTGAATTCCCGTAACAACTGTCATAGGTATTCGTATGACAGCCGGGACCGACTGCTTAACGTGCGCTCCGAGGCACGGAGGGGTCTCGATGTGTAACGGACGGTCACCCATCCGCGGACTGACCACAGATCATGTGATTCGCGTAGTTGGTTATTAGCCACGACCCCTCTTTCCATTCACTATGTTGCTGTTATCATTTGGTCAATATTATGAGGAGTACCTACTATACCTATATTGTACCGTACAAACAGATTTTTTAATTGAAATTCAATCTTCTCAAATGTATGGAGTATCAAATAGCCGATAATTATTATCATAGGGTGTCCAAGAAAACGATAACATAACATCACGCCTGTATTCCCCGAAGGGTTCGGCAGAGGTGTATAGTTACACCATCATTTCGCCGTTATCTTTAAGTTCCATGGGACGAGCATATTGCCATCAACAGGGCGCAGATCAAACTCCGGGCTACTACACAGGAATTCCACACGGAAAAACCCAATAACTTTTTGCTCGACCTGGGGATCGAACCCAAGACTTCACGATCAGCAGTCGCGCTCGCCACCACTAGACCAACGAGGCAGTAACTAAAAACGATTTGTTTGATATTTAAGTATCTATACTAGTATTATAAAGAGGAAAGATTTGTATTTTTGTATGTAACGAATAAACTTTAAAACTACTGGACCGATTTCAAAAATTCTTTTGCCGTTAGAAAGCTACATTATCACTGAGTAACATAGGCTACGGGCGGGGCCGTGAGGACACAGCTAGTTTATAATATGTATATTTCATTCCCACTTAAAGAATCTTATAAGGATATCAACAAAACAACGAGTATCCCTTACAAAGAAACAAAAACGAATTTCAATACGATTGCAATTTAAATAAAAAGAAAAAAAAAACATTTACATATTACCTTGGCGGAGCATTGAATCCGGACTCGCGTGCATTGAAATAATAAGTCAGCTGTCAGTTTAATTGACAAGCCTGATGTCAGTCGGTAGGTTTGTCCGGACAAGCTGTTGACGTGTAGCCCGCCTTACGTATAGGTACAACCGCGGACATTTGCGGTGAATCACTTTTCAACCTTATTGCCTTAGTAATAAGGGCGAAAAGTGGTTCACCGCAAATGTCCGCGTTGATACATTGTGATGAGAATGAAATTGAAACTTAGTTTGGTCGACGGCTGCACTCGGATTTCAAGGTTAGGCGAATAATATTAATAATAATTTTCGTATCGCTTGCCGTGGATGGGTGATCATCCGTTACACACCGAGACCCCTCCGTCGGTCCCAGGTGTCATATGAATATCTATGACAGTCATTACGGGTAGTCAGAAGTCGGGAAGTCTGACAACCGGTCTAAACTTAGGATATCGGCATTCGCCAGTTACGGACGTCTGATGGCAGTCGCTCCGTGTAAAATACACATTCAGATTCAGCCGCATATGGTTGCAAAATATTAATAATTTGAATAGGTTTTTGCGATCTATTTCCGTCCCACCCCTCACGCAAACTTTCCCAATTGAGCGCGAAAGAGACACCTGTATCTCGGACTGATTTCTCCTGTGCAATATTAGCGAAATCGTACTTTCGTATTTCCCTGTTTCCTTCTTCAAATCTGGACCGATTTTAATATTTTTTTCTGTAATAATTTAAGAAAGACTTTGGTTATGTCTGCATGTTTTTGTTTGTTTTTATATTCGTCAAATTTGTTTGCCAAATATTTGAAAACGGTGGTAAAACTGGTCGATTTTTCTAGTTCTTTTTATAATTAATTTATTGACAAAAACAAAACATAGGAACATAGTGGTGGTAGATATATATCATGTGGTAAAAAATATTTGCTCTAGTGACATTATCCAAGGAGGAAACTGAGGAATACGTTTGTATGGACTAAATTCCTACCGCATTTCCTCCAACACAGTATTAATCAATGACATCACTAATAATTACAAACAGATATTGATTGGGCATGTCATATCGCCATCCCCTGTTATACATCCCTTTGTTACTCCTATACATGTAGGCCGTAGGCTTATTAATTTGTTAGGTGAAATGTTGTCGGTAGCTGGTAACACTGGACAATGTTGATAAAGGAAGTCGTCAAGATGAATTAACGTACCCGACGTTATAAAACAGCGGTCATTCGACAGAGCAGAGGATTCTATGTCGAACCGCCGTAGAAGTCTGACCTTTTATATCTGATTAGCTTGTCCTTATTTTCTGATCTTGTATAAATTATTATATTGTGAACTTAGCTTCTGTAACTAACCACTATCCCAAATATAGGTATGTACTCTCAGTGGTGGAGAGTCTATGTTGGTTTTATTTACTACTTACTAGCTGTGTCCTCATGGCTCCGCCCGTAGCCTATGTTAATGTAGTTTTCTAACGGTAAAATATTTTTTGAAATCGGTCCAGTAGTTTTTAAGTTTATTCGTTACACACAAAAATACAAAGCTTTCCACTTTATAATCTTTATATATATAATTCGACTGTACGTGTGTATGTCACTGAACTCCTCCTAAACGACTGGACCGATTTGAATGATTTTTTTCACAATTGAACCCGGTAGATGGCGTTGCTTTTCTGGTAAGAACGACATTTGCCGGGTCCGCTAGTATTAGTATAGATTTTCACCATGCTCGCAATCCTGACAGACCGATATTAGCTATAACAGTAATGATAGATTAAACCACTTTTTTTTTAATCGTTTGTCGGTATATCTTCTCGGATATCACATTATAATTTAAAACACACTTAATTTAAAAATTAAAACAATAACGTATCTCCTTCGTTCAGAAACAAATTATTAAAATAAAAAGAAACTGTTCGTCGTTTAAATTCTCTCGCTTGTACTCACCTCATGCGGTTAATGAAAAATTATCTGTCTGTCTGTTTGGTTTTACAAATTTGTTAGTGTATGCTGAATAAATTATGTAAAATTGTTGACTTTTTATGGTAAAAAATATTTGAATAAGCATGCATAACTTTCGTTATGATAAAATATTATTTTTAGAGCACCTACAGTTATTAATGGTTTATCATAATCATATATTTTCATGCAAATAATGCAATAAAATACGTCGAAACAATGATTTTTGTCGGACGCATTTGGGTTCCGTCTCAATTAATAGCTCTCGTTTGAGAGCTTCCACTTTAGGTTCGATCCCCAGGTCGGACAAAGTGTTATTGGGTTTTTCCGTGTGGAATTCCTCAGTAGCAGTTCGGAGTTTGTATTTGAGCCCGGTTGATGGCAATAGGCTCGCCCCCTATTACATGGGACTTAAACTCCTTCTTCTTTTTCTTCTTCCTGCCCTTATCTCACACTAGGTGGGGTCGGCACAACATGTAATTCGTAAATACATGTTGTTAAAGGTTTTGGCATATTGTTTTATGACCGGCCGCCTGCCTGACATCAACCCTCCTTGGGAATACTCGTTGCGCCGTCGCGCGGGTGACCCAATGTGCTTGCTGGTATTGTACACTGAGACTTAATTAAACATAACGGTGAATTGAAGGTGTTACTATACACCTCTGCCCAACCCTTCGGGGAATATAATCGTGCAGGCAGAATTGAAATCATAGAAAGAAAATCTTTTAAAAAAAACCCCTAGATTTTTCCTTCTTTCGATTTGACAATATAAATCCCCATCAAATTCCCATCGATGCATCAGCCACAGACTTCCTTATACCGTTACATTAGGAACCTTCCATTTGGCGGCCGTCCAGCTAGACCTGCCGTACCACGACCTATTTAGATTTTATCGTCACTCGGATGGAATTAAACCGTATCCAGTTTAAAATCTATGGTATCGTCAGATGGTAAAGCTGAAATTTTTTGATAAGCTTATTAAGAAGTGCAACATAATTAATGATGTTTACAGCCGCACTCATGAAGTTTAATGGGTCATTAACTAACGAGTGGCCAGGATAATATCTATACTGGGAACTCTTAAGTAAACGTTAGTTAATGTTTCATTAACTTCTTTGAGTGCGGAGGTACAATACTAATGAATCTAATTTGACTGCGGAAGTAAAAGAGTAATTAATCTTTAAGTTTTAAATTAAGCTATACTGAAAACTAAAAAAAAACATCCATATTGGATCGAACCTATTTGGCGCAGCCGCTAGACACACAGCTACTTTATTTATTTTTATTTTGTTTTGTCTCCTATGATTTTTTTTGTCTGTGTGTCTGACTGCTATCGTGCCAAATAAATTTATTTCTTTCTTTCTTTCTTCTTTCTTTCTTATATCGGTACAGAAATGCTGGAGATAGAATGATAATGATAATCCCTTAAGGCCGATTCTTATAATTTACGAAGCGGTATTGTTTAAAATCGATATTCTTGTATTTTTATCAATTACTAGCGGCCCGTCTCGGCTTCGCACGGGTGGTCATTTTTCTCGTTTTTGCAACATTTTTCATTTATGCTCCGCTCCTATTGCGTAATGTTATAACCTTCCTTGATAACTGGACTATCCAACACAAAAATATTTTTTCTATTCCAACCAGTAGTTCCTGAGATTAGCGCGTTCAAACAAACAAACAAACTCTTCAGCTTTATAATACTACTCGTAGTATAGATGAAGGCAATACCATAGTTTTGCATAGTAGACCTCCCCATATGGAAGTAGGTACAACAGGTAAAATTTGCCTACCAGTATATTTTTATATGCTCAATTTGCTGACCGATCGGCTTCTGCGCTACGGGTCGCGGGTTCGATTCCCGCATGGAACAAATATTTGTATGGCCTACAGATAGTTGTTCCGGGTCTGAATGTTTGTGCATGTGAAGATTTGTGTCTGTAAACGTACCCACAATACAGGAGAATGGCTAGTGTGGGGCAAATATTAAAAAAAGCTACCATTGGTAATCAAAACGATTCGTTTTCGTTTATAGGAACCGGGCTTTTGTCGGCTATTACGACATCCATGGGTGGGTCATCAATCAGTACATTAATATCCATTCCCTGTCTAATGAAACTCGATAGTAAGCTGAGATATGAACTGATGTTCAAAAGGTCAACTTCAATTGGCTTGGCAGCCATTTCGGTTGCACCAGATTTAGCCTAACAGATGTATTAGTGATTTATTATTATTGAATAGTGTTTAAGATCATAGGTTTTGCGAGGTTAAGCTGCACTTGCCGCGGTCAGTGCATGGATGGGTGACCGTTCATCATCGAGAACCCTCCGTGCCTCGGGGAGCACGTTAAACAGTTGGTCCGGGCGGAATTTCTCAGTAGAAGCCCGAAGTCTGGATTTGTGCTCGATTAATGGCGATAGGCTCGCCCCCTATTACATGGGACTTAAACATAACGGCGAAATGAGGGTGTTAATATACAAGGTTAGTCGGAAAGGGGGTACTAAGCCGCGGGCCACTTAAAGTATCACTGATGACTATTATAAAGCAAGTGTTAAAATTTCAAAATTCGATAATTTTTATTTGCATGCAAAAAGATTTTTATTTTAGTTTTTTCAAAATAAAATCATACCTGCTTTAGTTACGAATTCAGAAAATTAATTTTCTAATTCGTGATCCCAAATATGACCTAAATTGTAAAAGCAGCTGATCATAGCTATGGACAGATAGATTTTAGCATATTTTATACGAAATCTTTGAAAAGCTATTTTTCTTAAACTATCTAGTTTTGGGGAAAGTTGTAGAACAAAAGTTATCCCTTGTTATGGGTACTTTAACACCCTTTCGGCTTAGTACCCCCTTTCCGACTAACCTTGTATACCTCTACCTTTTTTTTCTTTTTTTCCTTTGGAAAATCCTCATGGATGTCCCTCGCCCGAGGAAGGTGAGGGGGTCTGCCGGACTCTGACCGGCTAAAAACCAACGGTGTTCCTTCTCCTGACCGTTCGGCCGGGGTCGCGGGATTCGCAAAAGCATGCACCGCAACCCGTGTAAAACCTCTGCCCAACCCTTCGGGGAAGTCCAGGCGTGATGTAATGTTATGGACTGATAATTCAAAAGACAATATTTAGATTTCTGTGGGTCGTTGCTCCTGTTTCCGACTGTACTTTCTTAATCTACACCAATATCGATTATCATTATACCTAAACCAAATCAAGCTTTACTATTAATAATCTTAGGTGATTACAATACTCTCTGAGGACACTAAACAAAGACGGTGAACGTATCAAGGCAGAACAATGGAATCTGCTCACAATACCTATAATTGTGATCTGGACAGTTTGGCTGCCGTCCAGGAGTTGACAGCCACTCCTGGGAACCCATTAAGATGTTATCGCCATAATATAGGTAACACAGAAGGAACATGCGTCCTCGAAGAGCGATGAAGTGACGCGACGCCAAATGCTGTACGTACCAATGGGCTCGTCGTGTATTGGCGACAACGAAGGGTAGGCCACCTCTGTTCTGTTCTACCTAGCCTTTTCCCAACTATGTTGGGGTCAGCTTCCTGTCTAGCCAGATACGGCTGAATACCAGTATTATACAAGGAGCGACTGCCATCTAACCTCCGCAACCCAGTTACAGGGCAATGCCGATATCCTAAGGTTAGACCGGTTGTCAGACTTTCGGGCTTCTGACTTCCCGTAACAACTGTCTTAGGTATTCGTATGACACCCGCGACCGATTGCTTAACGTGCTCTCCGAGGCACGGAGAGGTCTCGATTTGTAACGAACGGTCACCCATCCACAGACTGACCGCGGCAAGCGCAGCTTAGCCTCGCAAATCGTAAGATCCGCGCGGTTGTAACGAATTGTAACGAACGGTCACCCATCCACAGACTGACCGCGGCAAGCGCAGCTTAACCTCACAAATCGTAAGATCCGCGCAGTTCTTAATTAGCCTTTAGAATACTTTATCATTTCACTTTAGCCAATAACTTTTTGGGTAGTAATAAAAACTGAAAAATAAATAGAAAGTGAGCTTATTCAATTAATGATTATAGTTGTGTTATATACTAAGTTACCGAAATCTTTTGTGCTACTAAAAATGCGTAAACAACCGACTGAAATTTTGAAATGATTCCTCTGTTGTTTGAATCTGTGCCGGTGCAATTGTGTAGCGGTCAATCATCATCATCATCAGCTGCTGATGTAATATTATTCTCCTTTTTCTCCATGGATAGATTTTTAGCACTTATAGAAAAAAATAATCCCTTTATAATAAAAAGCTTTAAAATAAAATAAGCCTCATCCACTTGGATCGCCCCCCTCCGATCTCATTAAAAGCTTCTTTCCTCTTTTCTCTCTCTTGGACTGCTTATAGATGGTCTTTTGGACCGTTTCTACGTAACTGGGCAGTTATTGGTGAGACTTGAAGGGTCTCCAATCAATGGTGACAAGTAAAATACTTAACCTAACCCAACTACTACTACTAACATCGTGACTACTAGCGACAACAGCACTAAGGGCGACCCCTAATGGGACTCGGGCCTCGGTTTAGGGCGTTGCTGGCAAGAGGACTGGGAGGGAGACAGCTTGATGTAGGCTGAGTTATCGGTGTGAGTCATTTAAAGCGATCTTTTTATTTCCCGTCCCTTGCTTTCGCGAGCTGTTCGGAGTGATACTTCTCTTCGTATTTATTTATTGTGACCGCTATCTGAAACGCGGTTAGATTATTTATCAACCAGATTCCCTGTGGTATTAGAAAATGAACGGCGTAATGAAAGTAAAGCAGTAACATTACATTGGCGATGCTGTCATTTGTACAGAAATGTGAGTTAAACTGATATTATTAGGCTGTTGTATTTGATGGCCCATTGTTCTATACAGAGTGGTTTATCTTCTTCTTCTTCCTTCCCTTATCCCACACTAAGTGGAGTCGGCACAACATGTATTTCATATATCCATGTTGTTAGAGGTTTTGGCATATTGTTATATGACCGGCCGCCTGCCTGACATCAACCCTCCTTGGGACGAATCGTGTGTCGCGTGGGTGACCCAATGTGCTTGCTAATATTATGCACTGGGTCCCAAAATGATATGCTTGTCAATCTTATTGCCGACAACAAAGCAGACTATGTTCTACTTGGTGGAGTATACTTGAAGTTCCTCGACCTCATTCAGTTTTGCTAGGGACTTTGGTTCTGCCACATCGTAAACTAATATAGCATCGTGAGCTTCTCTGTAAACACTTGATGTCAATGTCTATACAGAGTGGTTTATGTTGGGGGTATTAAAGTTCATTGTTAGTAATTAAATACTTTAGTGAAATCTTTTGTCATGAAGACAGCAATGGACTATCAAGTCATAGGTCGACATCATATGGAGGGAGGGGAGGGGCACACATTTCACGCTGGTTATGCGCGTCTTATTCTGTCACTTGGACTAAGGTCCATACAAAAATATCCGATCTCCTTTGCATTTGCATGGGGGTGACTTAATGAGCTATTGCGGTCGTAGAGATATATTGACGCTATCATCACGCTTGGTGAAGGGACTGTTGAATTCAGTATGATGGTGTTATTCACAGGAGGCTGCAGCTTACATAACCCTTTGCCCTAGGTGAGCGGCAACGATAACGTGATAAGATGCGGAAACACTGTGGAAGTAAATAGGGAGGTACTTACGAGTTGAGTACTTTGATAGTTTTGGGAGGGCATTGGAATGGTCAATTGCTCACTGGCGTAAGCAACCCACAGCATTCTTAAATACTTCACCATTCTGTTCTGCCTAGCTTTTTCCCAACTATGTCGGGATCAGCTTCCAATCTAACCAGATGCGGCTGAATACCAGTATTTTACACGGAGCGACTGCCATCAGACCTCCGCAACCTAGTTACAGGGAAATACCGATATCCTAAGGTTAGACCGGTTATCAGATTTTCGGGCTTCTCACTTCCCGTAACGACTGTCATAGGTATTCGTATGACACCCGGACCGACTGTTTAACGTGCTCTCCGAGGCACAGAGGGGTTTCGATGTGTAACGAACAGTCACCCATCCAGGGGCAAGCGCAGCTTAACCTCGCAAATCGTATGATCAGAGCGGTTGTTAATTAGCCATGAGCCTCTAGATACATTACGTACACATTAAAATTAAAAACTGACGTACACATTAAAATTAAAAGCTGATGTGGGGTCCTGGGTTCGGTCCCCAGGTTAGACAGTGTTATTAGGCTTTTACAGTGTGGAATTCTTCAGTAGCAGCCCGGAGTTTGGATTTGTGCCCGGTTGATGGCAACACGCTCGCCTCCCATTACATGGGACTTAAACATAACAGCGAAATGAGGGTATTACTATGGACCTCTGTCCAACCCTTCGGGGAATACAGGCGTGATGTTATGTATATAGGAAACAGCCACAGGAAATGCAAGTGTTACCAACAAGGATAATAATTAACAAAACATTCCAAACATGTAGTATCAAAACGACCCGGTTCCGGTTCGATCCGGTAAAAGAAACGCCGCCGACATATTCCCGAATGCAGCGTATTGATCAGAATGAGTCACACTTATCTTTTGTTAAAGATCTTTGAGTCAATGAACTGTAGTCATGTATTTTATTGATGTCGTTTTGTACCTTATGTATACAAGGTTAGTCGGAAAGGGGGTACTAAGCCGCGGACCGTTAAAAGTATCACTGATGACTATTTTAAAGCAAGTGTTAAAATTTCAAAATTCGATAATTTTTATTTGCATGCGAAAGATTTTTATTTTATATTTTTCATACATATTTAATTTAGTTATGAATTCAGAAAATTAAGTTTCTAATCCGTGACCCCAAATATGACCTAAATAGTAAACACAGCTGATCATAGCTATGGACAGATAGATTTTAGCATATTTTTTATGAAATCTTTGATAAGCTATTTTTCTTAAACTATCGAATTTTGGGGAAAGTTGCAGCACAAAAGTTATCCATTATTATAGGTACTCTAACACCCTTTCGGCTTAGTACCCCCTTTCCGACTAACCTTGTTTACTGTGCTTAAATCCAGCAACGAACATACATTCAACTCGTTTGAGAAGCGGATTTGTAATCATAGTTTGTTGGTAGTATCGTACATGAGAATGTTGGTACGTTGCTACCTACCATTCTCTTTACGTAATCCGTTAATCGACTTTTATGGAATTCGGCTAACCATTGCAGGGAACCACATGGTGTTATTTTACATTTCCGAGAAAATATCATAGCTGAATATATTGCGATAAACTATTCAATGAAAAAACACGAAGGTACTACACAGTTGTATGAGTCACTAGCTTACAAATAATTATTTTATTTTATTGTTGCTCATGATTATTACTTATTACTATTATTTTGAATCGTATTTTATTATTTTAACTACCTATTATCAATTGATTTGACAATTTTGGTGAGAAGGAGAAGAATTTTTTGATTATTTTTAATCAGAACTTTTAATAATTATAATCTTTTTCTTTTCGTGTGGTTAGGGACTAACCTGGTGTCAGAGTTTATGCCGCCCATGGGCCTCTGACTTGGCTTCACATGCCGTCGAGAAATATCTCTCAGGCGGTTTCCTCACGATGTTTTCTTCGTCGTTTTTAGGCAAGTGAAATTATACGATACGCACATGAAACCGAAAAGTCAGGGGTGCGTGCCTTGGGTTCGAACTCAAGACCTATGATTTGGCAATCCGACGGCCACACCACTAGGCTATCACTGCTGTTAAAAAAATATAATCAGCATGTATTGTTAAAATATTTGTACGCTGATTAGGCTAGACAGCGTGTAACTACCTACCTATGTTCTACAAATAAAATATTTTGAATTTTGCAATACTGCAAATTGTCTAAACCGAATCCATCATCAACATAATTCAAAAACCGGTTAAAATTGATCACTGCATCGCAATATCGGCCATCGCATACAGACATATAGTTTAATGTAAACAGTCATTTGCGTACGCCACTCCTGCCAAATGTACTTGGCGAAGTGCCAACTGGGCCAGCTTTCGGCTTTCGGCTTAGCCGGACAAACCTAATAACCGAGAAATTAAAAATTTTGCGGCCATAATGGTCGAGTTTTTGTTTAAGTTTGCAGTTTCGCCTTTGTTCGTTTTGCTGGTGAAATATTGGTTTAGTTATTATATTTTCGTGAGAGGCTTTACGGGTTCAAATAATTTTGAATTTAACTTACCTATATCCTATCCAAGGTTAGTCGGAAAGGGGGTACTAACCTGAAAGGGTATTAAAGTACCCATAATAATGTGTAACTTTTGTTCTACTACTTTCCCCCGAAAGACAATAGTTTAAGAGAAATAGCTGTTCAAAGATTTCATAAAAAATCCGCTAAATTCTATCTATCCTCAGCTATGATCAGACGTGTTTACATTTTACGTCGTAAGTGGGTTCACGATATAGAAACTCCATTTTCTGAATTCATAACTGAAGCAGGGATGAATATTTTTTGGAAAAACTAAAATAAAAATAATTTTTCATTGAAAAAAAATTCATCAAATTTTTAAATTTTAACACTTTCTTTAAAACAATCATCAGTGATACATTAAGTTGTCCGCGGCTTAGTACCTCCTTTCCGACTAACCTTGTATACATTGATTTTGAGAACGTACCACGAACAAATCGCGGACGTTCTGAAAAAAGGCCAGGTTGGGAGCACCCTAAACCGACGAGCATGCATGAGAAGGTTAATGAATGTAGATGAAGCGAAAAGGGTGTGTCAGGATCTTAGCAGGTGAATTCTTAAGTCACTGCCTACGCCAGTCGGAAACAGGCGTGATTGTATGTGTGTATATACATCGATTTTACTGGAAGTGGTGGGTTTTCAATGTCCATATGAGCATTGGAAGAATCTTAGACGTACACAATGAGGCTTGCATAGTCGCTGAAGGGCGAACTAATGCCTCGGAAAAATATTTGAAAAAAAAAACAAAGAATCTTAGACGATGGTCGTACATTGCCTCGTTGATGTAGTGGTGGCAAGCGCGACTGCTGATCGTGAGGTCCTGGATTCGATCCCCAGATCGGGCAGTGTTATTGAGTTTTTCCGCGACGATTTCCTCAGTAGCAGCCCGGTGTTTGGATTTGTGCCAGATTGATAACAATTTTTTTTTTAAATTTTTCTTTGGAAAATACTCATGGATGTCCCGGGTCTGTCGGACTCTTACCGGCTAAACCAACGGTGTCCCTCCTTCTGACCTAAGGCCGGGGTCACGGAATTCGCTATTGCATGCACCGCAACCTCGGATTACATGGGACCTAAACATAATGGCGGAATGAGGGTTTTACTATTACTACCTCTGCACACCCCCTAAGGGAATACAGGCGTGATGTTATGTTACAATGGTTCTTAAATAAAAACTAAACACACCTAGGAAAGATATACGTTTATATACATACATACAAACAATTAATAATATATCAGTACTAACTAACGTTTTGATCGAACGGGGAACCGAACTCCTGCGACTTTGATCGATCATCGCTTTTGACTTCGCCGTATGGCGCTACAACGATAAAATAACTTACTTTAAAAAAACTTATTCAAATCTCAACCTTATTGCTTAAGGTATAAGGTTATTTAAGACGAAGATGTTTTATATAAAATTGTTGATGGTATTTCAACCTTATTTGGAAGAATATAAGGTTGTGTTATTAGAGATAGTTAGGAAATTAAAGGTAAATGATAAGATGGTAAAAAATATGGATGTAATCAGTATTGTAAGGAAGCAGCTTTTTTTTTAATTCTTGCTTTTGTGAATAACTTTATAAAACTTGTATTAAGATTTAAACTATGGATTATGATGTAGCCTTGTAGCATATACCTCATAGGACTTCGAACTATGTAGTTCGAATGTAGTAGGATGTATGTACATCCAATCACACCTGTAATCGCCGAAGGGGTAAGCAGAGGTGTTTTCCTTTTACAGGACTCTGTACACCCACGTTTCGCCTTTGGTATCATACGATTTGTGAGGTTAAGCTGCGCATGCCGCGGTCAGTCTGTAGATGGGTGACCGTTTGTTACAAATCAAGACCCCTCCGTGCCTCGAAGAACACTTTGAACAGTCGGTCCCGGGTGTCATACGAATACCTATGACAGTCGTTACGGGTAGTCAGAAACTCGAAAGTCTGACAACCGGTCTCACCTTAGGATATCGGCATTGCCCAGTAACTGGGTTGCAGAGGTTTGATGGCAGTCGCTCCGTATGAAATACTGGTATTTAGCCGCATCTGATTAGACTGGAAGCTGACCCCAACTTAGTTGGGAAAAGGCTAGGCAGAACGGAATAGGTGGCGAGCCCATTGTCATTATTCAGGCACAATTAAGTTCTATCCACCCATATCAGGGCTGTGTCAGGGATGGGACCAGGCCGGAGATCACCATCGCATACATTTTGTACCGAAGCAAGAGCTCTGTCGCTTCCGGGCTGGTCACTGACGCTAACTGACCAGCACTGAGCGACTGAGGTCTTGCTTCAGTACAAAATGTATGCGATGTTGACTTCCGGCCCGGTGTCGGCTCTGACATGTGTCGGTAGAGCTTTATGGTGCCAAGTTCATCGTCTCTTACGACTCCCTTGCCCGGCGACAGAGGGGAAATTTATTCTCAATCTGATTCCCCTCGGATGCCTATCTCCCACAGCATTTGAACTCCTCTACAATGTAAGCGTCACGCCTGAGTTGCATAAGCATGTAGCGACATCTACCACGCCACATGCAAAATACGCAGCACGACGATTGTGTAGCAGACTACAGCTACAATAATGACAACTCTCAAATATAACGTCACAGAATCCTGCATCGCGATATCAAAATTCGACACGCAGATAGTATATACATATACAACTTCCCAACATCAACCGTTGGGCAGTAGCCCGCCAGGCATAAGACCTGCCTGGTTGGAGGATCCTCGTCGTCCACAAGCACAGTCAACCCATTACTGTCCCACTGCTGCACTGCACTCTTCTCAGAATGAGAAGGGTTTAAGCTTTAGTCCACCACGCTGACCTGGTGCGGGTTGGCGGACTACACACACCATCAATAACTTTTTGGAGCCCTCTCAGGTGTGCACGTTTCCTCACGACGTTTCCCTTCACCGTTACCGCAAGTGATAATCAAACTGATCTGACGTAGACAATACTGCTATTTGAGAAATTGACTTCATAAACATAACATCACGCCTTACATTCCCCGAAGGGTTCGGCAGAGGTGTCTTTAAAACACCCTCGTTTCGCCAGTTATGTTCAAGTCCCATGTAATAGGGGGCGAGCCTATTGCCATTAACCGGGCACAAATCCAGACTGCTACTGAGAAATTCCTAATGGAAAAACCCAATACCACTTTGCCTGACCTGGGGATCGAAACCCAGGACCCCATGGTCAACAGTCGCGCTTGCGACCACTAGACCAACAAGGCACTCAGTCAGTCAGTTAACTTCTACGTCTATATTTCTCGTAAAAAGTCGAATATTCCGAACTATCGATCAAACTGTTCGACCCAAAATCGATCGTGTGCACAAGACCTAAATTCATTTGATTAATTACACGGAGCGTGTGTGTTTTGACACGGAATTCGAAAAAATGGATGTGACCCAGACTGATTAGTGAGATTGAGAAAGTTAAATGGAAAGTGATAAAAAATATCATTGGAAATAGTTAACGTGTAAAGAAATAGTCATGAGGTTTCTGGTTTAATTTTATAAAACCTTCGTTTAAACAGTCTAGGTTTTCCAGTGCTGAACAATCTAAGAAAAGGGATATTCCTTATCTACCCTTGGCGATTTTTTTATCAGTATTTTATACTAGCCTGTACTAATTCGACACGAGGTTTGACGAGGCATTCTATTTTGTGCACCAACTTGAATCACACCAATACAATACACCAATAGGTATAGGAATACTATTGGTGTGATTCGAATTGGTGCTATTCAAATTTGTAAGCGAGGGATGAGGAAGACAGCAGGAAGGTGGAAAATGGGTGAGCGAAATCAAGCATGCAAAAATGACTATGACAAAATGTGACAGAACTGATGACAACAATATGTGGCGCCACCGTCGCACTAAGCCCATTGCCACACATTAAACATTTAAACAATATTATTTTGTGCTAAATGGAATATCTTTTTTTGACAAGAATTTAAAATTCAGTTTTTCTATCTATATTTTTTTAACACTATCTTTTTCCGATAAAAATTACTTCAACCAATGCTCTCGTGCTATAAGCCTTTTTTTTTCTTGTTGGAAAATCCTCTCGGATGTCCCTAGCCCGGGGCTGGCGAGGGGGTCTGCCGGACTCTTACCGGCTAAAAACCAACGGTGTTCCTTCTCCTGACCGTTCGGCTGGGGTCGCGGGATTCGCAACAGCATACACCGCAACCCCGGTAGGCGTGCTATAAGCCTGCTATTCTCAAAATACGTGGAAATCTTAGAGCTAATTATTTCTTGAGCCTCATCTAGGTGTAGCTACATAAGTGTTCCTCCTAAGTTGTGCGGTTAGAACTCTGCTAAGTTAAAGTCCGACCTGGTGAACTCGCAATGTGAAACTAACGCCCTTGCGTTTCGCCTCCTCGCCACTTTTGTTGTGTTCACTTTGAATTAACTTGGTGCAGTTAATTTGAAGATTAAGGAGTTGCGGACTGTTTGTCACAAAGTCTTTATCTTATGTGACATTTGTGTGACGTAAACAAGAATTATAATAGTGCTGTTTTCTCGTGGGTTTTCACAAAATGGCGACTAAGGGGCCATTCAAGTATTACGTATGCAGAATTTTAGTTTATTTTGACCCACCCCTCCCCCTTGTCAGCAATAGTAAGCAAAGCTTTTACCCCTCCTCCTATGTTTATATTTATTATAGTATATTTTTTTTAACTGATCAGTTTTCTTTATTGTTATTCATGAGCAGCAGTTTTTAAGTCTAGAAAAATAAGTAAATAAATAAAAGTTGCTGACGTAATCATCATCTAGAGATCTCAGTCCCCCATGTCCTCAACAATAAGCTAAGCAAAGACCCCTTCACCTCCCTTTTCGTGCTTACGTAATACTTGAATGACCCGTAATTTAAAAATATTCCAAAAATCTAAGCGTAAGAATCCTTCTGATTCTCCTTTGTCATGCCGTAGAAAGTTCTCCCAGAGGCTAATTACCATCCGTACGGATAATACGATTTGCGAGGTTAAGCTGCGCTAGCCGCAGTCAGTCCGTGGTATGGCTGACCGTTCGTTACACATCGAGACCCCTCCGTGCCCCGGAGAGCACGTTAAACAGTCGGTCGCCTATGACAGTCGATACGGGAAGTCAGAAGCCTGAAAGTCTGACAACTGCTCTAACATTAGGATATCGGCATTGCCCAGTAACTGGGTTGCGGAGGTCTGATGGCAGTCGTTCTGTGTAAAATACTGGTATTCAATCGCATCTGGTTAGACTGGAAGCTGACCCTAACATAGTTGGGAAAAGACTTGGCCGAACACAAATAGAATTTCTCTGATGACCTTTCATGGTCTAGAAACCTACTGTCTCCTAAGCTTTTTCTTCCTTCACCTGGTAAGGTCTTTATACTGCAGGAAACGTATGCAGGCTTATAAACGGTGTAAAAAGACCCTTAACGAAGCCGAAAGAGACTTATTTTCCACGTCATAGCGATTTTTTTTTTTATTCTGTATGCTTGGGAACCTTCTAGTTACGGAGATATTGGAGGTCAAAGTGCCAACCTTTTCACAACTTTTAAAAAAAATACTAGTTTTGACGGTTGCAAATGTACTTGAAATACCTCCATTACCCGTTTACTACTCATTGCGTCTATCAGTACAGTGTTTTGAGTGCGTTACATTTAGCTTTACAGTAAAACGAAATTTTTCATCCAAAAAAAAAAGTCATTTCCCTGCGACAATTTTTGCGTAGGGTTAGTTAGTTTGATGTACTGAATGCATGGTTGACGGCTTGGTGAAGGGTCTTTTTACACCTTGTATAAATTCTGCTACCAATATTCGTCTGTACAATATCCATGGGAAGTGCTAAAGTGGTTTTTATTGTAACTGGAACTACCTATAGTCCCAGCACCTTAATATACAGAGTGTAAACGAAATCATATAATTCCTTCAAACCTCGTGATGTACTGCTGACATAAATTAACCCTGAACGGGATTTTTTAGGATTAACTAAAAAAAAAAACAAGCAGTAAACATGTGTTCTTAACGTGATGCATTTTAGCGCCCCGAGTTAAATGACCGCATGGCGGGCGATAGCTGCGCAATTCGCACGGAGCTCTAAAATGCCTCACGTTAAGAACACATGTCTACTACTTGTAATTTTTTTTTATTAAATACAGAATTGTCGCGTTCTGGGTTAATCTATGTCAGCAGTACACCACGAGGTTTGATGGAATTACATGATTTTGTTTACACCTGTATTGCCCAGAAAATGAAACACCATTCTATCCCAAAAAACATACATACGCATAAAAACACCCGGACGCTTTCTAAAATTCAGTTAATACTATTTCATATACATTATACAGGCTGGCCGTCACCAAATCAAAATTCGGTCCGAACCGTATCCGATACAGAACGTGTCTTCTGAATATTTATCAGGGTGTCGGGTCGCAGCTGCACGGACAATTGAAATTGTGACGAATTTTGTTATTTTGATACCCCCTTGGTGTTTTGATCTAATAACCTGGTTATAGTTAGGAGGGATATTGGCTGGAAGACGGCTGGTAACCTATAATACGACGACACGACACGTTTGGTGCAGTGGCTGAGCGATCGGCTACTGCGCTGCTGGTCATGGGTTAAATTCCCGCACGGAACAAATATTTGTATGGCCTACAGATAGTTGTTCCGGGTCTGGATGTTTGTGCGTGTGAAGATTTGTGTCTGTAAACGCACCCACGGTACAGGAGAACAAAAACCCTAGTGTAGGGCAACGTTTTTTTTAAAAGAACAAAAATAGATTGCTTGTTCTCTAAAAGTAGAAGGTATATTAGCAATTTTGCCACGAAGGACCAGAAATTAGTTTGGTCCTTAACTGGTCCCTCGTTTGGCAATACACCACAATTACAGAATTTTGATTGCCGGCCATTTGGTGGATTGTTGATCACAGATTAACACAAACTAGTTGTTGTAGTTAGTTTTGTCAAGATGACCTCCATATCACCTTTGGTGTTACTTCTTTTTGTCACCAGCTTAGATGGATTACCACATAAGTCCACTTCCCGATTGATTCTTCTGCAGTATACTCATTCCTGTACATTCTCGTCAGTAACACTTAGATTTGGTTCTATTTCTTCATACATGACATCATCCCGACACATTCTTATACAGCAGTGATAGCCTAGTGGTGTAACCGTCGGACTACCAAGTCATAGGTCTCGAGTCTGAACCCAAAGCACGCACCTCTGACTTTTCAGATTCATGTGCGTATTGTATAATTATCACTTGCTTAAAAACGGTGAAGAAAAACATCGTGAGGTTGCCTGAGAGATATTTCTCGATGGCATGTGAATCCAAGTCAGGGGCCCATGGGCGGCATAAACTCTGACACCAGGTTCCACTTCTCTCGTACTATTGCATCCTCGCCTTAAGCTTCTCCGTACAAAATGTCGTAAACAGGTTTCTATCGACTGGACAAATTCGTTATTCAGTTTAGCGAGTGCAGTCTCATTAGTAGAAGGGGTATTTAGACGAGCCTGGATGATGTTATAATAGAAGTGACAATCATTGTGTTACATTCAGTCTTCTTCTCTCATGTCAGTACGATACATAACCCCCTGTATCCCCGAAGGGTTGGGAAGAGGTGTATAGTAACACCCTCATTTCGCCGTTATGTTTAAGTCCCATGTAATAGGGGGCGAGCCTATTGTCATCAACCGGGCACAAATCCAAACTCCGAGCTATTACTGAGGAATTCCACACGGAAAAACCCAATAACACTTTGCCCGACCTGGGGATCGAACCCAGGACCTCAGGATCAGCAGTCGTGCTTGCAACCACTAGACCAACGAGGTAGATCTTGGCGTTGTGAAAAGATCAAGCTAGTCAGGAAGGTTGATAGCGTTGTTGAATGCCCAGCCACCCTAGTGTGTGGCCTGCGGGCGGTGAGTTAGTGGACTCGCCGCCCGACCAGTAACAGGCCCGAGAAGGTGGTGCGCAGTGCTCCGCGCGCGCCTCTCAGGAGGACGTGGGGCAAGGCCTCACAGAGGAATGGTCCGCCAGAGCCTGGCAGATCGGGACCTGCCGGGGTTGCGGTGCATGCTTTTGCGAATCTCGCGACTCTGGCCGAACGGTCAGGAGGAGGAACACCGTTGGTTTTTAGCCGGTATGAGACCGGCAGTTATACTGGAAGTTGACCCCAACATAATTGGGAAAAAGCTAGGCAGATTTAGCCAACATAAAAGAAAACAAGTATTGGCATATCCAGCCGGTTCTACGTAACGTATCTAATTTGTCTAGCTTCGCCTAGTGGAAACTAAAGTTTAGACGACAAATTAAGCCCATGTTTTGCAGCTTTGTACACTAATCTATACTAGAAAATTAGTGGTTTAGCTGCCGGTCTAGACACAGCTTAACGACATGTTAAGTTTAGACTTAGAATCCGTGTGACGGTTATCGTATCATGTATGTGTGGTATGGACTAGTGACAGCGTCTTTGGATAATAGAGTATTTTTATAATCTTTACATAGTATAAAACAAAATCGCTCCCTCTGTCTGCACGCTTAGATCTTTTAAACTACGCAACGGATTTTAAAGCAGTTTTCAGCAATAGATAGAGTAATTCAAGAGGAAGGTTTATATGCCCCACATTAGTATCTACATTGCACCCGTGCGAAGCCGGGCGGGTCGCTAGTATTAGATAAACTGGATGACTGGTTAGCAGTGATAGTCTAGTCGTGTAGAAACACCCAATAACACTACCCGACCTGAGGATCGAACCCAGGAACTCATGATCAGCAGTCGCGCTTGAAGACTAATGATAGACGCTGTCTATCCATGATAATGAATCACCATTTTCTGACAAATTTCCATATACAAACAAATTTTGATTCACCTAAACACTCTTTATATTTATGTGTGAGAAGTGCCCGCAGCTAAAACGAGAACGCCATTTTGAAGTGGTTTCGCGTTCGCTCATACGTAACTGTAACATACTCTGTTGCTGCAACGTTAATAGTGGGTAGGCTATTTCCTGTGGGACGTCTGTTACACCGTAGCGTAATTGTTTGTACTTTTACGAGCTAAATTGGAGCAGCTGTGTTGTGAAGCGCATGTTAGGTTCTCTGAATTGAAGATGACGCGTGAATACTCCTGAAAGTGCTACTCTACTACATATTCTCTACATAGTACTCTGATAAAAAGAACCGGGTTTTGGGTTAATTTGTAACGCTGAACTTAGTATAATAGTATGCTTAGGTGTCGGCAATAAGATTGACAAGCATATCATTTTGGGACCCAGTCCATAATATCAGCAAGCTCATTGGGTCACCCGCGCGACGGCCCAACGAGGAGGGTTGATGTCAGGCAGGCGGCCGGTCCTTAAACAATAAGCTAATACCTCTAACATGGATTTACGAAATACATGTTGTGCCGACCCCACCTAGTGTGGGATAAGAGCAGGGAGACGATGATGATAATGATGGACATAGTATAATACTTAGTTAAGTTAACCCATATAAATATAAAATAACATCCGATTAAAGATGAAGATTTTTGATTAACTTTTTCTAGTTTCCTCCGTAAATACCAAAGTATCGTGTATTAAATCATCATTACCATAGCATCAGGCTATTAGTTTGTAAAAATCCACTGCTAAAGATGGGCCTCCCAAAAAACAATCACCACGCTCCCAAGACAGAGTAGCCGATTCACTGGTAAAGTAACAGAAAAAAGAAGTCACCTCAAAGGACCAAAAATTAAACTTCTGTGTAACAACCATCCATGTTTACAGTACCTAGCATAAGGATTAAGAAGTTGCTTTTTCGAGTACCTTGCAAACAGGCGCGCACTCCAATGCAAATGTACTAGCGGGCCGGCTGAATTTGACAGTCAAATCGGGCCCAAGTGCCTTCATAATGGAAATCTACTGTATTTGCTTATCATAAGTGCTTGATTAGATTTAGGAAGTATTGTACTAGGGAAGTTTTAATGGCTGGCTGTGTGGGTTGCAAGTTCGAAACAAGTGCTTTTGTTCTGGTCTCCCGCTCTTTTTTCAAGACAATTTTTAAATAAAGAACTGGTCCTGCTCTCTAATGAAACTGGTCCTGTTTCCCTAACGGAAATTGAGTTTTTTAAATTAAATGATTACGTAATTTTGTTAACACACGTAGTGATGATTTTTAAAACATTTGTTTTATCATTTTAGTATCCCATTACGGGAGATTAGATATCTCATTTACTGTAACCCGTTTACTAGGACCAAACGGAACAATAGCTGTAATTCATAAGTAATAAAAAAAAGGCTCGTGGCTCATTACCAACCACGTGGATTATACGATTTGCGAGGTTAACCTGCGCTTGCCGCGGTCAGTCCGTGGATGGGTGACCATTCGTTACACATCGATACCCTTCCGTGCCTCGGAGAGCACGTTAAACAGTCGGTCCCGGGTGTCATACGAATACCTATGACAGTTGTTACGGGAAGTCAGAATCCCGAAAGTCTGACAACTGGTCTAATCTTAGAATATCGGTATTGCCCAGTAACTGGATTGCAGAGGTCTGATGGCAGTCGCTCCGTGTAAAATACAGGCATTCAGCCGTATCTGATTAGACTGGAAGCTGACCCCAACATAGCTGGGAAAAGGCAAGGCAGAACAGAGGTAGCCTACCCTTCGTTGTCGCCAATACGCGACAAGCCGATTGGTCTGATTCATCTGATTAGACTGGAAGCTGACCCCAACATAGTTAGGAAAAGGCTAGGCGGCACGAACTTAAGTAATAAAGAAAAACTACAGTCATTCTTATACTGGTTTCAGTAAGTAGAGTAGAGATAGTTCCTTAATCTTCGTGTCCGAAGATTTTTTCCAAAAAAACCTTCACCACTAATGTCATTGACGAATTCGTAGCCGAACATATCGTTGCCTTTATTTATAATAGAAGTGCTTATGTCCCTAACCTCAACAATAATTCACAGGTAGTAGTTAAAAGCTGAACCTATGAAATTTGCAGCACGTACAAAATTGCAATATCATGACATGTAGTTTGTGTCGAACGTGGATTAGTTGTAGTCTATTAAAGTTTGCCGTGTGACCCGGGTTCCGATAACTAAGGGGTGCCACGAGGACGAAACTGGTTAAAATTTGGTTCTTTTTGATGTTTTTGGGGAGCTCATGGCTACCACACAAGTACAGTCAACGACAGGTCGACATGGCAATCGGGTATGAGGTGAGTCGAGGAGGGTAACCCCGCACACCCGCATAGCGCCCGTGCCATCTTAGTGTTAGCACTGCACGAGTCCGCATCGACCGCGTTTATCGATTTCGATCTCGCTCACGTTGTTGCTTGTAGTTGTGTGTTGAAAATGACTAGAAAATTGCCATGTCGACCTGTCGTTGACTGTATATTGATCTATATGATTTAGCTCCCGTCGAACATAAAAAAGGGTGTTCTTTCCACTAAGACCTCTCCGTATCTGAAAGAGCGTGTTCAGCTGGCGGTATCGATTATCATGCGAACATTATTATGACATGCAACTGATTAATCTGAGGGTTAACGATATTCTCCAGAAACCATCTAATATAGGTTACAGAGATCAAGTACATCACGCGGTTTAGCAACAGTGTTTATCAATACTAGCACTTTTCGCTTCCAACGAGAATAATGTTTATGACGACATCACGTTTGATCGCATCGTAGATGTCAGCCCATAATAGTACCTACACTGCTGAACTAAGCCTAATGGCTGTTACTATGAATGGTCGCACACACTAAACTTACTGTCATAATTAACATGTTTGAGAGACGGACGGGCATACTAGAGAACGATGCTGCTGACATAAAATTTTAGTCGTTTTTTTTATACTTCCAGCAAAAGTGGTTTTATTATTCTATGCCGGAACTACACAGAACCATCAGGAATATTATTAATTTTCTTTATTCATCTAATACAACACTAAATTATCAAATATAAAAAAAAAAGTTGCCTATCGGGAACAGGGTCCAGGCTACCAGTGGTCAGGGCCTTAGAGAGAGGAACCTCCTAACAATACGTGCCGTGTCCAGAAGTACCGTTTTCTATATCAGGCCCTTGATCCAGCCGCCCAACGAGAGCTACATATCATGGCTCTTGGCTATTAAGCCATTAGCCATTATTATTTTATTCGTTCAGCGCACCATAGGCAGTCAGCCTCGCTATCAACTTTTCTGACTGGCTAATCTTGTCACCGTGGCATAAGCTATATGAGAATGAATAGAATTAGAAATGAGTAAGAGGAAGCCTGAAAGTGGCGCCGGTGACTGAGAAGTTGTGTGGAAACCGGTTGTCATGGTATGGGCATGTGATACAGAAGAACATGTCGTGAGGAAAGTTTTGAGTATGAATGTGGATGGTTATAAGAGTAGAGGAAGACCAAAGAAGCGATGGATTGATAGTGGGAAAAATGATATGGCTAGAAAGGGGGTGACTACTGAAATGACGGGTAATAGAGATGTATGGAAGAAGAAGACATACTGCGTCGACCCCAAATAAGTTGGGATAAGGGCAGGAGGATGATGATGAGGTATATGAGAATAGCTCATACCGATGCAAAAGAAGAAGAAGAATTAAAATATGTTTGGATTTCACCACCATTTATTTAGCTTTGGCCATCCCTGTCAACTTTGGGAATACATTGTTGGTATATTGTTAAGCGAGTTACGGACGGACGTTTTTGCTCGGATTCGGTTAGTTTTGAACTAGCAATTTGTTTATTTGCACATACATTGTTTGGTGAACCAATCAGTTTCAATTTAGGCTAATAGAGTAGGTGATCGGTGGACTGGTTTAAGAATTTTAACTAGATTTTGTGAGTGTTAAATTTGTGAGAACGCCATTTTGTTTACCTACCTACGTTTGAATGTGAATTTGTGTTGTGTTGGGTTATTTATTGGTTTTAGGAGCTGTGTGATTGTTAGATAAAACGATTTTTAAATTAGTCGATGTTCATGGGTGCTTTTGTAGGGTAGTTGTTGCATGATAATTACTTATTTAGAAATAATGAAAGATACTGTGGGTGTTTGGAAGTAAAGTCAGTCTGTATCAAGCTAACTAGTTGCTGTAGTAGCTGTTTACTTCATGGTGGCAGCGGTGGGATACCGAGTGGTGGTGAGTCAGAGGCATACTGTACACTACACTGATAGTCTGATGCTTTTTATAAGGCTACATTCTAATAAAAGGCAGCCAGGCAATGAGACATGTCAGGAATGAGGTAGAACGACTTCAAGATTGAAACCTAGTGTCGAAGAAACTTTCTAAGATCCTCTGTCCCTCCGTAAACCTGAGACATTAAAGAAAAACATCGTGAAGCGCTAAGCAGATATAGCATGTCACGTGCCTTTTGAAAAAAAGGATTTTAAATATGACTTTTGTACACAAGGACCAAATCGACAAAATCTTAACTTTCATTGAATTTCACAGAGCTTACGTATACGAATGGGACAAAGTAAGTTTAAGTATTGTCAAGGTGGCTCATATGTGACCCCCCTGGTGGGTTTTTAAACGAGGAGTCAGTCAGAATACATAAAACAGGACATATTGACATTAATCGCGTACGATCTGTTTAAAAAAAACTTGGTCCTTTCGCCCTTTCTATTAAAATGTTAATTTTATTGCACTTATTTATTATTCCTTTCACTAACAGGACTTTTAGTCATCAATAAAGTGAATCATTGGAATTTTGCCCCCAACTGTATTTATTGATTGATTTCCAAAAACTGCATAGAAAGGACCTTCTCCACTCCTTGCAATATCAAACCAAATTACATTTATATTACTACCATTCAATTTTCGACCTTAATTAAAGGTATTAAGGTGCAATTAGGAATTTGACGGTATCGTTGTTAACTTCCCACATATGGACGACAAAAAAGGGTCCGATCGCAGGTAGAAATGAATACAAAAGATAGCGCGCTTCGTTCCTTTTACAAACATACTTTTAACTGCAACCTAAACGATTTTCTGTCCACTTGAACACAAAATAAGGTTGATTTTCCTTTGATTTTGTATCTGTGACTAGTGCGTTTGTGTAATTGCTCCGAAGTCCGAGTTTCCTTTGAAATCGTTTATTGGCGGTCAAATTTTTATGTTCCGATGAACGACTGGGAGAATTTTAGGTTAGTTCGGTTTAGTTTCGCGGGGACGCGATGCGTTTTACAAGCGTTTTTAATTTAATTAGTAGTTTTTAATGTTTAGCTTATGATAGGCGTATCAAATAAGTGTTTTTGTTTTATTTTTAATTTTTTCTAGTGGTAATGTTGTGTTTATAAAACGAATCTAGTGTTGTGTTTTAAATTTGGATTGCATTATTTTGGATGTCGTGTTCACGTGTCGAGGTTAGTGTTCTATTTTTGAAAACCGTTTTACTTTAATAATATTATTTAAAATTGGAATGTAAAAGTTCATGTTACTGGCTGCAAATAATATTGGATGACGTAAATTAGTTATCTGAGTCAATATTATCGTATTTTAGACACTGTTTATTGTTCAACAAAATTAGTTTAGACGTAAATGTTTAAAATATAGGAATAGACGTCTATTTTGTGTGTAATGTATGTTTTGAAGTTTGTATAGGTTATGTTTCACGGCATGTTGTTTAGTTGAAAGATCATAACAAACTTAGTATAAACATTGAAAGAGAATTATCATCAATTAGTAAAACCTATACTAATATTATAAAGAGGAAAGATTTGTATTTTTGTATGTAACGAATAAACTTAAAAACTACTGGACCGATTTCAAAAAATCTTTTGCATGGTTATTCAAAAATCATCTTAATAAATATTTTGTGGGTAAATGTTACTATACCATAACCGATTTCTTTAATGATCACAACACTATCATTCCTTGACTTCAACTTTAATAAATTATTTTTTACTTTCGATTTTGTGATATTATTTAATTCTTAATATTTTATTTTTTATTATGATTGGCTTATATTTTTTATTTTATTTATGATGATCTGTTTGCGGATGAATGGAAGAATAAATTGTCAGGTGCATTGTGAGGGCTGTGTGAAAGAGGTGTCTCATATTGTTATATATTTTTTTAAATCATTTTTTTTCGTTCCATTGTTTGGTATGCATCTTCTTCCATTCCTGTTCTTTTTTCTATCTTTAAGTATTGTAGTTGGTCTAAGACCGTTTTAATTAAAGTAAAATAAATAAATAAATGAATTATTATGAAATGCTTCATTGATTTAATTGCTCATTGAAATTGAATTTATAATTAGTAGAATCAAATAATATTTAGCCATTGCATTACCTGGAATTGAATACTGTAACATCTTGCATGCACACTCACAATGTATGTGTATACTCATGTTTGGGCAAATGAAGTTATCTTATCTTATCTTATGGAACAACAGTTGTAATAATCTGGAATAATTGACTAAGTAGTGCTTTGTTTGTGTTAAAAATCTTCTATTTTGATTCAACAATAATTTTAATGTTGTTATATCCAATTCATATACAGGGTGTAAATGAAATCATGTAGGTACCTAATTCCTTCAAACCTCGTGATGAACTTCTGACATAGATTAACCCTGCACAGAATACTTTTGGATTCAATAAAAAAAATCTACAAGAAGTAAACATGTGTTTTTAACGTGAGGCATTCTAGCGCCCCGAGCGAATAGCGCGGCTATCGGTCACAGCGCAGTCATTTAACTCGGAGCGCTAAAATGCCTCACGTTAAGAACACATGTCTACTTCTTGTAATTTTTTTTATTGAATCCATAGTTATCCCGTGCTGGGTGTATGTATGTCAGTAGTACATCACGAGGTTTGAAGGAATTACATGATTTCGTTTACACCCTGTATATTACCAATTATTTATTAGTTGAAGCTACGCATAGCTTACCAAATATTTGCTTAGTTTCTATAGTTCAGCGTAGTAGACTCGTTCTGCCTCTCTCTAGTAGACTCGTTTCCCAACTATGTTGGGGTCAGCTTCGATGCTGCTGAATACCAGTATTTTACACAGAGCGAACTGCTATGAGACCTCCGCTACCCAGTTACTTGGCAATGTTGATTGATATCTTAAGGTTAGACCGGTTGCCGCGCAAATAATGGATTAGCCACGAGCTTCAGCGTAGTAGACTTCTTCTTCCTCTTAGCCTTTTCCCAATTATCTTGGGGTCAGCTTCCAGTCTAACCAGATGCGGCTGAATACCAGTATTTTACACGGATCGACTGCCATCAGACCTCTGCAACCCAGTAACTGGGCAATGCCTATATCCTAAGGTTAAACCGTTTGTCAGACTTTCGGGCTTCTGACTACCCGTAACGACTGTCATAGGTATTCGTATGACACCCGTGACCGACGGCTTAACGTGCTCCCCGAGGCACGGAGGGGTCTCGATGTGTAACAAATGGACACCCATCCACGGACTGACCGCGGCAAGCGCAGCTTAACCTCGCAAATCGTACGATCGCCGCGGTTGTTATTTAGTTACGCACCCCCCCTTTCAGCGTAGTAGACTGTCATCCATTTATAAATGGTTTTTGATAAGTGTATAATTGGTAAACAAAACCATTTATTTTACAATATAGGTCGGCCATAAATAAGTTAACAACATTCGTGAAACACTTCTGCATAACAAACAATTAAAACGTGTTAATGGTACCAGAACATGATTAACCAAGCTGTGTTAATGACGAACATGTTGAAACACCTGCAACTTTCATAGTGAAACCGTAGACGTCTGCTCGTTCGTAATACTGTTCTTCTTCGTTTCGTGTCGATACATAAAGAAAGAAAGTAATTTGGCACGAAAGCAGTCAGACACACAGACAAAAAATTCATAAGAGAGAAAACAAAAAATAAACAAAAATAAAGTACTTAGCTGTGTGTCTAGCGGCTGCGCCAAATAGTTTCAGTTCAGCTTAAATGTCAGACCACTAGTGCCTGACGGTGGTTTTCAACTGAACCCATTCATTCATAATTCATTCATCACACATACATAACATCACGCCTGTATTCCCCGAAGGGTTGGGCAGAGGTGTATAGAAATACCCTCATTTCGCCGTTATGTTTAAGTCCCATTTAATATACGAGCCTATTGCCATCAATCGGGCACAAATCCAAACTCCGGAGTGTTACTGAGGAATTCCATACGGAAAAACCCAATGACACTTTGCCCGACATGGGCAACGAATCCAGGAACTCACGATCAGCAGTCGCATTTTGCCACCCTATTACATGGGACTTAAACATAACGGCGATATGAGAGTGTTACTGTACATCTCTGCACAACCCTTCGGAGAATAAGGCGTCATGTTATATTCTTAAAACAATCCTTCTACTACATAACTTTTTAAGTATTTCTCAACGTTAAAAAAAAGATAACTTTATAAAAAAGTAAAAAGATAGCTGTATAAAGAAAAAGCTAACAAAGCCGCAACAAAGCGCCGACGTGTGAGAACTTGGCTTTAAAAGTTGCCAACTTCTAAAGTTTGAAGTCGGTACATCCATACGTTGAAGTTTCTTATACATTTGTAATGCTTTGTTTTAGATTCTACAACTGGTTGCTAAGTTTAGATTATGACCAAACTGAAATGTTATCATTTTCAGTCTCCTAGGCCGCATATTATTATTCTTTATATGGTATTTATATTCTTATGTGGCAATCGCCCAAATGCGAGCGCGTGCACACACACACACACACACACACACACACACACACACACACACACACGCACCTATCTGTTTTTATTTACATAATGTATAATTGTGTCCACTAGTATATGAGAGGACACTGATTTCTGTAACACAGGTCTTTTGTACCTAGCTCAGGAATCAGGGACTTCATTGTTATTTGTGTTACTTTTATGTGAATAAAGAATTTTTATTATTATTATTTATAGATTCGAGTTGTTAGTCGAGAATTGTTTCAAAGATTTACTCGTTCTGCCTAGCCTTTTCCTAACTATGTTGGGGTCAGCTTCCAGTCTAACCAGATGCGGCTAAATACCAGTATTTTACACGGAGCGACTGCCATCAGACCTCCGCAACCCAATTACCGGGCAATGCCGATATCCTAAGGTTAGACCGGTTGTCGGACTTTCCAGGCTTCTGACTACCCGTAACGACGGTTTAACTTGCTCTCCGAGCCTTGGAGGGTCTCGATGTGTAACGAATGGTCACCCATCTACGGACTGGCCACGGCAAGCGTAGCTTAACCTTGCAAATCATATGATTCGCGCGGTTGTTAATTAGCCACGAGCCCCTCCAAGTTGGAAAGATTTACTAGTGACCTAAAAGTTGCTGCTTAGGTACACCCGCGGACATTTGCGGTGAATCACCTTTAAACCTGGTTGCCTTAGTAATAAGGTCGAAAAGTGGTTCACCGCAAATGTCCGCGATAGTACCAACAATGACTTGATGGTAGATATCTAAGTATGTATGAGGCTGGAGTAGAGATCTGCTGGGGTTGCGGTGCTTGCATCACGATCAGGAAGAGGAACACCGTGGGTTTTTAGCCGGTAAGAGACCTGCATAACCCTTTGCCTTTCCAGGGCGATGGGAATCCATGGGGATTTTGCCAAGTATAAAAAATAGGCCAGTGTAGAGATGCCCAGGATTTTTGGCTAGTTGGAGTCACAAAAGATGAAAAATGTAATATACCTATACATACAACAGAATCTTGTAGGGGTACATCTATCATTACAGTTATAGCTAATATTGGTATGTCAGGATTGGGAGCATGGTAAATAAAGTAAATGAAACCAACATAGACTCTCCACCACTGAGAGTACTTATAAGTGGCTTAGTGGTTAGTTACAGAAGCTAGTTCACAATATAATAATTAACATAAGATCAGAAAATAAAGACAAGCAAATCAGATATCAAAGGTCAGATTTCTTCAGCTGTTCGCAAGGAATCCTTTTCTCCGTCGAATGACCAGTGTTTTTATAACTTCGGGTACGTTGATTCATCTTGACGATTACCCTCCTTTATCAACATTGTCCAGTGTTACCATCTACCGATGACAAAAAAGACAGCATTCTTGTGACAAAAGAAGGCGCCAGGTAGACAACTATAGATTACATACATACTCGTCGTCTTGACCTTACAACTTTGATTTTATTTCTGCACTAACATACGTAAGTACAGTAGACGAACGAAAAGGCTCGTCAGTTTTCAAATTCATTCCTTTCCCACATCGCAGGCACGTGCTACTTATTCAAACTGCTGTACGGAACAGACCAATGCATGGAAAATCATGTTTAATTATTTGGTAGCAAAGATCAAAATTGCCTTTTGCCTCCGTATCACGTAGTAGAGCCATGTAATGTCTTTGATTGGATTTAGGGAGTTTTGTTGTAAAAACTATGACATCAATCAAATCGTGACTAAATAAATTGTTTCTTTTTTTTCTTTTTCAAATAAAAAACGTTGGCCTACACTATGATTTCTCCTGTACCGTGGATGCGTTTACAGACACAAATCTTCACATGCACCAGACCAGGAACTATCTGTAGGCCATATACATATTTGTTCCGTGTGGGAATCGAACCCACGACCCGTAGCGCAGAAGCCAATCGCTCAGCCACTACACCAAACGTCGTCAAAACATTACTTGTCTGTCACCATGTCACCATAATATCTTGTCAAAAAATACTTGTTATTTCATTTCTATAATGTTGGCAATACGTAGTTGGTAAAATAGTTTGTTTCTTGCACGGTGCAAGCAAAAATAGACCTCAAGTTGTATAACATGTTCTTTCCCCTACTGTACTTAGATTTCCAGTTTCCGTACTACTATAAGCAGAGTAGTACGGTACTACCCTCTTATTGAAATCGTTTAAAGTTCAGTATATTACGACGAAGAAAAGCGACTCACTACATACGCTCAAATATCATCTTATTAAAACTTGAATGAAACTTTCGGACTTAAGAACCATTTTATGATATTCTTGTAAACAGAAATAACAAAATATGAAACCGAATGAATAGAAACCATAAGGCCTGGTCAGACAGAAAGCTGGGTGCGAAATACCTAAGGATAAAAAAAGATAAAGAAACATTTATTTGGACACAACACAAAGAGACACAACAGATAAAACATGCGATATACAAAAAAAGTCTTGGGTACGTGTCTCACGGCTGGACCAAAACGGTGTCCAGATCAGCTTAATCTTCTTCTTCCTGCCCTTATCCCACACTAGGTGGGGTCGGCACAACATGTATTTCATAAATCCATGTTGTTAGAGGTTTTGCCTTATTGTTTTATTACCGGCCACCTGCCTGACATCAACCCTCCTTGGGAATACTCGTTGCGCCCGTCCGCGTCGCGCGGTTGACCCAATGTGCTTGCTGATATTATGCACTGGGTCCCAAAATGATATGCATGTCAATCTTATTGCCAACAACTAAACAGATTATATTCTTCTTGCAATTCCTTGACCCACTCATTCAGTTTTGCTAGGGACTTCGGTTCTGACACATCGTAAATCGTAGCACCGTTAGCTTCTTTATAAAAACTTGCTGTTAATGTTCTGTATCGATCCAGATCAGCTTAATATCAAGCACTATATGTACTTGACGCTGGTTTTCGTCTAGAACCTTTGTATATTCACGTCGCGTGTTGATCGCGCGCTATTGGCGTGCTAATGACAATGTATGGAAGACGCCATACGGATCGCGTGGCAGTCTCTGTGTGGCATCCTCCATACATTGTCGACGTGAATATCCCAGCCACGCTCTCTGTCTGACAAGGCCTGGAATTGTACCATAGTCGTGATCTTTATCATACGTACCTAGTGTTACCATATGATAGGCATGTGCCGCATTTGACATGCATTTTAAAGTTTAGTCAGGCGTGCGGCCGACATCACTCTGAGACAGGCATAAGGGTGCATTGAAAAAGCCTCTATGAGTGACGATACTTCAGTAGGTACGTACAGAGCACACTGTGTAGTCAGCCCAGCTACCAACCTTGCTAACTGCCTAATCTTTTTATGACACGGCGTGAGCTATTCTTTAGTTGAACTAAAATTTCTATACATATTTAGACGTCACGTCAGATTGGTCGAATGAAAACACGCTGAAGTTGAGGCGTCAACTAGTTTGACATCTCTAACTTAGTTCTTATTTATCACCGTCGCATTCTCGTGCCGTCTGTTAGTAAGAGGTAGCAATTTTTTTATTTTAGTTTAGTAAAGGTCAATTTATACTAGCGCAGAGTCGAAGCGCATCGAAGCATCAAACAAAGCCGCGCGAATGCGCGCGTATTTGCCAGAATACGCGCGCACTGTTTTACGTGTAGTAATGGGCATCAACAGCAGTGCTATTGAATCACTTGCCAGTTGACTCTCGTAGCTGAAACGTGTGTAAAATGGTTGACATTGATCTTGCTATGATATTACTTATTCCAATTTGCCATTTCCAATTGTGCCAATTTCCGACTGATGACGCGTAGGTTCGCTAGTGGGCGCATGGATACGCGTGAATGCGCGGGCACCAATCAGCGTTGTTCACGCGCAGACGCGCGAATTCCGAAGAATGCGCGCGTCTTTTTAAAATATCAGAAGTAATGTGTGCGTTACGCTGTGGAGTTAAGGTTGAATTTGTTATGTTCAGTTTTGGATAGACGCTTCGATGCGCTTCGACTCTGCGCTAGTATAAATTGACCCTTAGTGAATAGGATAATCGGCGCCAATATCCAGTCGAAACCGGAAATTGGGTCCTTTTGCCCTGCAGGCTCAGCAAAATAAATAATTAAATCACAAAATTTGGACGCAATAATTAAACGAAGATGAAAATTATATCAAAGCGGATTCTATTAACATTAATAAAGCTGTGTTCAGCTGTTTGCTAACATTTTCCTATTAATTGGAGAGTCTAATTAATAAAAGTTCCAGATTATGACCGTCTTTAAGCGTGTGTAAATAGATTGACCTTTTTATGTAGGTACTTATATACATACACAAGCGGCCGGTCCTGGCTTCGCACGTGTGGATTTTTTCCTGTTTTTGCAACATTTTTCATTTGTGCTCCTCTCCTATTGGTCGTAGCGTGATGTTATATAGCCTATAACCTTCCTCGATAAATGGACTATGCAACACAAAAATATTTTTTCTATTCCAACCAGTAGTTCTTGAGATTAGCACGTTCAAACAAACAAACAAACTCTTCAGCTTTATAATATTAGTATAGATAAACTCACGCCTTTTTCCCATGGAGGAAAGCCGAATCAAGAACGCCACATGCTACGATCCTTATATACTCCTTTCGCCTCATCCACATTCATACATCTTGTCATACACGCACGCCGGTTGAGAGCACTGCGCACCAGTCCTTTGTGAAGAACATCACCAATAACATCGATGTATTTCCTTCTAGGGTGTCCTCTAGTTACGTTTCTACTGACATCTGCCTTATAAATTCGTTTTGTTAATCGCCGTTCACTCTTTCTCTCAATATGACCAAACCTATCTAAATATACTCCTTTACATCAGCTATCTGCCAGTGAAAGTCCCGCCAAAATCGTTGCAGCCGTTTCGGAGATTAGCCGGAACAAACAAACAGACAAAAATTATAAAAAATGATTTATTGTTATAAGTACCGTATATACTTTCACATGCATTTAGTAAAAAGGTTCTCGTGGGTAATTAACAACCGCGCCGATCATACGATTGGCGAGGTTAAGCTGCGCTTGCCGCGGTCAGTCCGTGGATGGTGGTGACCGTTCGTTACACATCGAGACCCTTCCGTGCCGCGGAGAGCACGTTAAACAGTCGGTCCCGGGTGTCATGCATACCTATGACAGTCGTTACGGTTAGTCAGAAGCCCGAAAGTCTGACAACCGGTCTAACCTTAGGATTTCGGCATTGCCCAGTAACTGGGTTACGGAAGCCTGATGGCAGTCGCTCCGTGTAAAATACTGGTATTCAGCCGCATCTGGTTAGACTGGAAGCTGACCCCAACATAGTTGGGAAAAGGATAGGAGGAAGATGCATTTAGTAAAAAGCTGTTATTATCTATACTACCTAATATTATAAAGCTGAAGAGTTTGTTTGTTTGTTTGAACGCGCTAATCTCAGGAATTACTGGTTGGAATTGAAAAAATATTTTTGTGTTGGATAGTCCATTTATCGAGGAAGGTTATAGGCTATATAACATCACGCTACGACCAATAGGAGCGGAGCATACATGAAAAATGTTGCAAAAACGGTAAGAATGTCCACCCGTGCGAAGCCGGGACGGGCCGCTAGTCACATTTTAAACAGACACTTCAATTTCATTTATTTGTATAATTTTTATTTGTATAGATTTCCATGATCTACTGTTTTTTTTATTCTTAAGGCAAGGGTACACTGATAATAGTTTTAGGTAGAGTTTTATTAAACAATATTTTTTCACTGCTTTTTTTAGACTGCCTCGTTGGTCTAATGGTGGCAAGCGCAACTGCTGATCGTGAGGTTCTGGGTTCGATCCCTTGATCGGGCAGAGTTATTAGGTTTTTCCGTGTGGAATTTCTCAGTTCCAGCCCGGAGTTTGGATATGTGCCCGGTTGATGGCAATAGGCTCGCCCCTTATTAAATAACATAACAGCGAAATGAGGGTGTTACTATACACCTCTGCCCAACACTTCGGGGAATAGAATAGGATTTTTTTCAAACAAACTTACATGTTTGCATGGATTTCTATACTAATATTATAAAGAGGAAAGATTTGTATTTTTGTATGTAACGAATAAACTTAAAAACTACTGGACCGATTTCAAAAATTCTTTTGCCGTTAGAAAGCTACATTATCACTGAGTAACATAGGCTACGGGCGGAGCCGTGAGGACACAGCTAGTATTTTATAAAATTCTCTAGCCATTACGTATTTTACCGATTTCACTATTGTTCAATTATAACAGTGGATGTTTACAGCCTTAAAGAAAGGCAGCGGTTTTCTCCCTTCTGCTATAATAACATGATGTGGTCACCCATCTATTTGAAAAGCGATTATGACTGCGTTTGCTCACAACGATCCAATTGAGCTATCAGTGAGGACATTCATTGAGCAGGGTACGTTTACAGGTGCGGCCATTTTAAATATCGTGTCTGTCGACGGTTAGCTTTAAAAGAGATTAAAGTGTCATAATCTATACTAATATTATAAAGCTGAAGAGTTTGTTTGTTTGAACGCGCTAATCTCAGGAACTACTGGTTGGAATTGAAAAAATATTTTTGTGTTGGATAGTCCATTTATCGAGGCAGGTTATAGGCTATATAACATCACGCTACGACCAATAGGAGCGGTGCATATATGAAAAATGTTGCAAAGACGGGAAAAATGTCCACCCGTGCGTAGCCGGGACGGGATGCTATTTGTCATAAACTGCATAGGAGTAATGTGAAACTATTTCTATTCATTATCATCATGAGATGACGGTTAATAGAGATGTATGGAAGAAGAAGACATACTGCGCCGACCGCACATAAGTTGGGATAAGGGCAGGAGGATGATAATGATATCATCAGCCTACACCAGTCCACTGCTGGACATAGGCCTCTCAAAGTGAACCCCGCTGAGGTCAATCCTCAGCCTCTCTCATCCAGCTGCTTCTTGCGAAGATCATCATTCCACCTTGCCTGAGGGCGTCCAGCACTGCCGATATTATATACTAGCGGCCCGTCCCGGCTTCGCACGGGTGGACATTTTCCCCGTTTTTGCAACATTTTTCATTTATGCTCCGTTGATATTGGTCGTAGCGTGATGTTATATTATAGCCTATAACCTTCCTCGATAATTGGACTATCCAACACAATAATATTTTTTCAATTCCAAGCATTAGTTTCTGAGATTAGCGCGTTCAAACAAACAAACAAAATCTTCAGCTTTATAATCTTTATATAATTCGACTGTACGTGTGTATGACACTGAACTCCTCCTAAACGGCTGGACCGTTTTAAATGTTTTTTTTTTTGTATGCGTTTGGTTGGCGCCCTAAATGGTTTAGATTCACAACTGGACCGGGTAGGTGGCGCTACTTTTCCAGGCAGGACAACGTCTGCTGGGTCCGCTAGTATTAGTATAGATATTGTTACCTCATACTAATGAAATTCATCTCTTTGTTTCAGATGTCACAAAAAATGTAGCTGGATCCAGTACTTCTGTTACAATGGCATCAATCCGCTTAAGTGAGATGGGCAAGCAGGATTCCAGCTGGCGAAGAGTGCAGGGGTTCAGTGTTAGTGTAGTGAGGTGTTTGGTGATAGTGACAGTGTTTGGGCAATGCGCTGGAGGCAAGCCTATGAGTGAGACGCTGCAGAGGGCGCTGTCAGCGGTCCGGGGGCCAAGTCCTGGAGCGAAGAAGCTGCTCAATATTCCTGAAGATGGAGGTGAGTGATTTATGTCTTTTCCTAGTAGTATAGGATCCCAGTATAGAACGACCTTCACCGAGCAAATGGGTTGACTAAAAAATTTCAGTCCAGAATATGTTTTTTTTTTGTTTTTTAACATTTCCCTGGTTTGGTTAATAGACAAATTCCATACCAATCGAAAGTATAAAGCCTAGGTATAGAATATGCAAACGTTAGGTTGACTTTTTTTTCCCGTCACAACTCTTAGGTAGGCAGGTATAAACACAGCATTTATACCTGAAGGTCGTTCCATACTGGGTTCTTAGACTATAACTATTATTAGAAATGCGCCTGAAAATACAGGCAAGATTTTTCAGTTGTCATGATTACAGGTTCTACAGGACAGTAAAAAAATCGGCTGTGACATACAGACAGACGGTTTAAAATTAAACAGCTATACATTTCTATGCACAGTTCTCTTGAATTATACCAACCTCGTTCTGTCTAGCCTCTTCCCAACTATGTTGGGGTCAGCTTCCAGTCTGACCAGATGCGGCTGAATACCAGCATTTTACATGGAGCGACTGCCATCAAATCTCCGCAACCCAGTTACTGGGCAATGCCGATATCCTAAGATTTAGACCGGTGGTCAGACTTTCGGGCTTCTGACTACCCGTAACAAATGTCATAGGTATTTGTATGACACTCAGGACTGACGGTTTAACGTGTTCTCCGAGGCACGGAGGGGTTTCGGTGTGTAACGAATGGTCACCCATCCACGGACTGACCGCGGCAAGAGCAGCTTAACCTTGCAAATCGTATGATCCGCGCGGATTGTAATTAGCCACGAGCCCCTCATGTATTCACATGCACAAATGCCCAGACCCGGAACAAAAATTTGTACGCCATACAAATATTTGCACTGTGCGGGAATCGAACCCACGACTCGTAGCGCCGAAGCCAATCGCTCAGCCACTACACCAAACGTGTTGTCAAACGTGTCGTATTATAACTACCTACATATGTATAATTCAAGAGAATTTAATTAATAGATTATGTGAGATCGCATGACATGTCAAGCTCATCCATTTACTTAACTACATGTGACATCTGTACAATCTAATATCAAGTACTAATTAGAATGATTTATTAATTACTAGCTCTTGCCCGAGGTTTCACTCCTACGTAGAGAAACTTCTTCATATACTCGGACAAAATTCACGCTATGCCACATAAAACAGCATTATACGCAAAAAGCTTTCTGGGAATGGCCCAAAAAATGTATAATATGACTAGCGACCCGCCCCGGCTTCGCACGGGTGCAATGTAGATACTAATTTGAGGCGAATAAACCTTCCTCTTGAATCACTCTATCTATTAAAAAAACCGCATCAAAATCCGTTGCGTAGTTTTAAAGATCTAAGCATACATAGGGACAGACAGACAGCGGGAGCGACTTTGTTTTATACTATGTAAAGTAGATATCCATGACTATACTATGAGCTGAGAATGATGCTAACAAATTGAAAAGAATGATCACAGACTATTCCATTGGTGAATTCTAAACAGATAAGTTAAATATGTAATAATTGGATGTGTGGTTTTGTGAGTCAAGTGTCCGATTTATTTGTGCTCAATGTTATGTATAATTTATTTTGAATAATAATTATTTATGTACCTATCCAATTTTATATACCTATTAGGTTAAATCCTCATGGATGTCCCTCGCCCGGGGAAGGCGAGGGGGTCTGCCGGACTCTTACCGGCTAAAAACCAACTGTGTTCCTTCTCCTGACCGTACGGCCAGGGTCGCGGGATTCGCAAAAGCATGCACCGCAACCCCGGCAGGTCCCGGTCCGCCAACCCATGGTGGACCTCTCCTCTGTGGGGCCTTGCCCCACGTCCTCCTGAGAAGCGCGCACGGAACACGGCGCGCCGCCTTCTCGGGCCTGTTACTGGTCGGGCGGCGAGTCCTCAAACCCGCCGCCCGCAGGCCACACACTAGGGTGGCTGGAGATCATCGCGTACACGCGCCCTCCGGCGCCCGGTGCGTCTGGCGCGGGAAGGGAGAAGAGCACACCGCTCCCTCTCCCTCTTCGCTTCCTCTTTGGTTGCCATCACCCCCTCATAAAAGGAGGCGATGGCTTCCCACGCAGTCTCGCTCCCGACCATGGACAGAACCACAGCCGGAAGCGAAAGGTCACCGGCGACCGCCGCGACTAATTCGCGGCGCTGCGACCCCCAAGCTGGACACGCCTGCAAAGTGTGCAGCGCCGTGTCCAAACATAGCAATCCTGACATTAGAATTAGATCTTATAGTATTGTACCCGTTTTACAATAAATAATTTGAATTGAATTGAAAAAGTATCATAATTATGTGTTAATCCAGGATATGTGTGGGAACGGGTTAGAATATAAAACTTCCTGACCTCACGCTGGGAAAATAGACGCGTGTTGTAAGATTCAACAAAACCCAGCACGCTTGGTGGTATTATCTATACGGTCCGCCTGGATAGCTACCACCTTCACATTAAAGTCCGGCGCCAAGCAGTTTACTGTGTTCCGTCGTGTGTATGTGAGAGCCAGAGGGGTATAGGGGAATCCCTATATATCTCTGTTCCTTGGATTCGTATGCTCTATCTTAGATCCTGTCTGCGCTTACCATCAGGTGAGACAAGGGCCAAAACCGACCAAGTCATTAAAAAAACGAAATTTAAAGCAAAATGCTGGAATAGACACTGCGGCTCTAAGCACCAATGACAGAGCCGCTACTGTGCTGTACTGACATCATCAAACACTAACATAACATAACACCACTCCTGTATTCGCCGAAGGGTTGGGCAAAGGTGTATAGTAACACCCTCATTTCATCGTTATGTTTAAGTCCCATGTAATAGGGGGCGAGCCTATTGCCATCAACCGGGCACAAATCAAACTCCGGGCTGCTACAGAGGAATTCCACACGGAAAAACCCAATAACACTATGCCCGTCCTGGGGATCGAATCCAGGACCTCACGATCAGCCGTTGCACTTGCCACCTCTACACCAACGAGGCACTACACCACTAACTAGGGTAGAAATTGTAACACTTAAATATACCAACCCTCATTGTTGTCAAAGGTTTCCCTTTAAGATGTCCACTTGCTATTCCTTTAAAAAAGGTTCTCCAAATTACCAACCCAATTGTCATTGAAGATTCAAACTGCCGAAAGGGATCAAGTGTAATTACTCAAAAACTTTTGACTTGTGTCATTACAAAGAGTTTTGGATCCCTTGTGTTGTAATCCAATGGCCACCCCTCCACCTTTTGCACAAATTAGGGCTACCAGAAAAACTCCATCAAAAAATAATTACATACATAAACTCACGCCTTTACCCATGGGGTTAGGCAGAAACTATAGAACGCCACATGCTACGACCCTTATATACTCCTTCCACTTCATGCACATTCATACATCTTGTCATACACGCATGCCGGTTGAGAAGAACATCACCAATAACATACTGTTGATATTAGGTATATTTATCATGCTTCTTACACTCGCACGTCCAGCGTTGTGACTTGGAGCCAGCGTGGTCCCAATCTTACACTAATCAAATCTGGTCCTTTAGAGCTGTGCAAGTCAAACGGTAGTTGCGCCTCTCAGGACCAAAAAACCTGAAATGGTATTAATAAGTAAAGAAAGAGGTCTTGAGTTTGCTGGTCAGCTTACGACTTTGAAGCTGCGAGAATCAAGAAAACATTCTGTAATTGTGCCTTTTTGTATTGGCTATACCCGTTACTGCTCTGACCTACTGGCTCTAACCTTAGGATATCCGCATTGCCCTGTAACTGGGTTGCGGAGATCTGATGGCAGTCGCTCCGTGTAAAATACTGGTACTTAGCCGCATCTAGTTAGACTAGAAGCTGACCCCAACACAGTTGGGAAAAGGATAGGCAGATATATATGTATTGGCTCTATCCGTTATCTCTACGGTAGGCAATTAACTATTAAAAGAATACCTATCAACTAAACTTTCAACAAACTCCTTTACAATTCTTCCATAACTGGCAACCCTGCTAGAGTCTTTGAAGTTTTAAAGTTTGAAGACCCTTATTAATTAACGGACTCCTGCAATTACAGTTTTCAGGTGGTCTTTTGAAGTCGTAGGAAGGACTGAAAGTTTTGATTGCCGGTGTCGAATTTTTTCAGCGTTGCCTTTCTAAGATGTAATTTTTTAAGGGGCAAACATAGTTTTTTTTTTTCATAAAAGCCTGATAATGGCAGCTTAATTACGTCGATCTTTTTGAGGGTTGAGGGGGTATTATGTTTTAGGTAAAAATAAAATATGCGGTAGATAATGAGATGAAGAGTAGAGTTCCTTGCGAACGAGTTCGTCACCGGAAGCACTACCACCATACCGATTTCTGTCGCTAAGCAGCATTGCTGTGTCCCGGTTTAAAAGGTGTAAGTGTTGGTAAAACTTCCTCACCGCACGCTCGGAATTGACGCGTGTTGTAAGATTAAACAAAACACAGCACGCTTGGTGATTGGATCTATACGTTCCGGCTAGCTATCACCGTCACATTAAAGTCCGGCGCCAAGCAGTTTATTGTGTTCCGTCGTGTGTAAGAGCTAGAGCGGTGTAGGGGAATCCGGTTATATCTCTGTTCCTTGGATTCGTGTACTCCATCTTAGATCCAGTCTGCGCTTACCATCAGGTGAGACTAGGGTCAAATGCAAGAAAGGCAAGAATAAAAAAGAACGAAAAAAAATGTGATAGCGTAGTGGACCGTCGGACTGCCAAGTCACAGTTCTTGAATTCGAACCCAAAGCACGCACCTGTGACTTTTCTGATTCATGTGCATATTGTATAATTATCACTTGCTTAACAACGGTGAAGGAAAACATCGTGAGGAAACCGGCATGCCTGAGTAATATTTCTCGACGGCATGCGAAGCCAAGTCAGAGACCCATGGGTGGCATAAACTCTGACACCGAAGTAGTCCCTAACCACACGAAAAAGAAGAAGAAAAAGAAAGTAATGCGACTAAAATGATACTCCTAATTTAATAGGACTCAAATCCACCATCCTTGAACCAAACCACCAATCTTCTCATTCGTTCCTCCGATCCGCAAACTCCATTTAAACACCAAAATTAACTGCACCATCATAATTTTGACTTCCTAACTTCGAAACTTCAAAAGCATCAATCGTTTTTATCTAAAACATTAACTAATGCAGTATAGTCAATCTTTGGGGACAGGGAAACGAAAAAATTCGCTGAGTAATTCTCGGCAATCAGTCTCCGGCCGATAAAAGGCTTTTGGCGACTTCCAAAGTCGCTTTTGACACGTACCGTAATTAGTCCTTGGAAATTGAGGTAAAGACAAAATTATTTTTGGCAGATGTTTTCCGGGTAGGCTGGGTTTTGTTTACGAGGTTGCATGATGTAGGATTACTGTATTTAATATTATGTACTTCTTCTTCTTCTTTTCGTATCGACGCTACTTCGTTATCTATGAATTATAATGCTTGCGCCCAGTAGGTGGCCACATTAATTGCAGCTTCGGTGGCGCTCTTCACATCATCGAAGCTGCAGGTGGACAGAAATTTGAGACACTCCAGCAAGTGGGACATGATCTGGACAGGAGCACCGCACTCGCACTGGGTGTCGGATTGCTCGATGATCCCCCACTTCATCAAATTGTGTTTGTTGCTTACTTGGACACGCAATCGATTGAGTGCTTTCCACACAGGCCACTGCAGTTCACGTCGGGGAGGCAAATCTTCCTGAGGTTTCACGAAGTCAGGGGGTGGCGGATGCTTCTCTTCCCACAGTTTGCTTCTTTCTTGTCTTGGATGTCTTCTGTTTATTATGTACTGTCATACCGTATTGGATTTGTCGTTTTATGCTGCGTACACACCTAGCCGGCGAAGGCCAACGAATGTTCATCATTTATTGAATTTGATCAAACTTTGTTTAAAAGTAATCTGGTTTTTGGTTTTTAACGATATCGGTACATACATTCGAAAAGTCAGAGGACTGGGATCGAACTCAGACCCTCCTAAATGGAAGGCAAGCGTTCAACCGCCAGGCTATCACTGCTGAAAAGCACTAGCAAAACCTTTTTCATATTACTACGCCGATGAACCTACACAACGTACTCGTATGTACTAGGATTACATAACGTTGCAGTTAGGTGATAATATATGGACCTACATGCACGTTATGATGTTCTGAAATTTACATATCTTCATAGCAAGTTGTCTTGCATAAACTGCTTGTGGTATACTGTTTTGGAGGAAGCTGTTTCGAGTTGGAACTATGTATTTAGGAATATGAATACGTGTGTGTATTCTTATGCCTTAATAATCGGTGGACCGACGTACATTTATCGGCTGTTTCTTCTTCTTTTTGTGTGGTTAGTGACTAACCTAGTATCAGAGTTTATGCCGCCTATGAGCCTCTGACTTGGCTTCACATGCCGTCGAGAAATATCTCTCAGGCATGCCGGTTTCCTCACGATGTTTTCCTTCGCCGTTTTTAAGCAAGTGATAATTATACAATAAGCGCATGAATCCGAAAAGTCAGAGGTGCGTGCCTTGGTTTCGCACTAAAGACCTATGACTTGGCAGTCCGACGGTCACTAGGCTATCACTGCTGTTATTCAGGCTGTTAAGTTACGAATTAATTGAACTTGAAGGCTTTAAGTGACTTTCGTATGTGGTTCCTAAATAACATTCGTTCTGCCTAGCCTTTTTCCCAACTATATTGCGGTCAGCTTCCAGTCTAACCAGGTGCGGCCGTATACCAGTATTTTACACAGAGCAACTACCATCAGATCTCCGCAACCCAGTTACTGGGCAATGCCGATATCCTAAAGTTAAACTTTCTGGCTACCCGTAACGACTGTCATAGGTATTCGTATGAGTTATGACACCCGGGATCAACTGTTTAACGTGTTCTCCGAGGCACGGAGGAGTCTCGATGTGTAATGAACCCATCCATGGATTTTTATCAAATTATTCCTTGAAATAGCCAGATTCCATAAAAATAAAGTATATAATTCGATTACAAGAAATAATTATATTAAAATTTATTACGCGCGAAGTAGGTTATGTCTAATACCTACTAAATAATAATATCTTACAAGAATTAAACTACTGGTAATCCTAGTATAAATTGTAATAACGTCGAGATTATCGCCTACTACCATCTATTATTTCTCCTGAGATGCGGTAATTGTAAGTAGCAAATAATATGCTTATTTCTTAAAAGATAGGTACACAAAAAGATTAATATTTGATGAGACGATGTGAAATTAACTCGAGTATTAATTTTGAGGTTTGTAAGTAAAAGCTTTTATTCTCCTGGTATAAATAAATCCCTTGGAAGTCTCTTAAATACACCTGTGCAGATATGGGGACTAAAATGCAGAGCACAAACGCACACACGCTCAAACACGTGCGCACACACACGCGCGTGTGCACGCAAATGCACGTGCGCACACACACGCATGTGCGAACAGTAACGCACACTTAGACCCCGGGTATTTAAAAAACCCTACAGTCAAAATTCATACGAACAGCTTGCTAACGGTAAAATAGGTTTCACTAAAAGAGGCGAAAGGTACTTAAACAATGCGTCGACTATAGCTCAGTACGGTGGTGTGCGGCCGCGCAGAATAATTTGCAAGTTATTTAAATGCGCGAGCCGCTAACTATGCCCGGACTTCGGCACTGCACCGATTTTCGTCGTGACACACGGTTGGGACGGATGGAAAGCTTTTTGAGCATGCGATATAATTGGAGTACAAAATAACGAGTTGGTTATTCCTTTACTCCTGTTGTAACATAACATTACGCCTGCATTCCCCGAAGGGTAGACAGAGGTGTATAGTAACAACTTCATTTCGCCGTTATGTTCAAGTCACATGTTATAGGGGTGAGCCTATTGACATCAACCGGGTACAAATCCAAACTCCGGACTGCTACTGAGGAATTCCACACGCAAAAACTCAATATCACATTGCCCGACCTGGGGATCGAACCCAGAACCTCATGGTCAGCAATCGTGCTTGCCACCACTAGACAATAAGGCAGTTGTAGTAGATTTTAGAGCGGATGCTAAGTTTAAACCTGTTCTGGTGTCTTTACTACCCGTCCGGGGCCTGAACGGAGCGTTTTCAGTTTCAGGATCACATCATAAAAGCCTTCATAGTTTTTCTTTCTATTTTTAAGATTTCACTTGTAACTTGGTTGACGATGAAATGTTCATTTCAGCAGTGTTTGTGGTGGTTTCAGTAGTGGAAATTCAGTTAAAATTATCTAAATCAATGATGACGTAATTTTACAAGAAAATATTTTTCATACACAGTACCTACATAAAATGTTTTATATGTGTGAAAACACGACACATTAGGATAACTACACAGTCACAATATTGCTACTCCACTCAGCTCTGTCGCCCGTCAGCGTACCCAACATCACATTGCAACAAAGCTAATTCTTTGACCCAAGACCAAGCCGGCCTTTAGCCCGCAAAGTGCCCAGTCCTTTGCCCCGCCTCTGAAAAGGAGATTACGGCTACAAAAGGATCTCGGGCAATATTTCGGAAGTGTGGCTTGGAGAACACTTTGTAAATGAGTCGCTCAGGAATTCCAACCAGGAGTATGTTAGCTTCAAAACTATGATGCACCAATTTTTGACATACAGCTCCAAAAGTGAGGTAGCTATCCAGTCTGAAAGAGTTCTTTGACAAAAAAAGGTTAATTTAGTTTAACTGCCTCCTTGGTCTAGTGGTGGCAAGCGCGACTGCTGATCGGGCAAAGTGTTATTGGGTTTTTCCGTGTGGAATTCCTCAGTAGCAGACCGGAGCTTGGACTTGTGCCCGGTTGATGGCAATAGCATCGCCCCCTATCACATGGGATTTAAACATAACGGCGAAATGAGGGTGTTACTATACAGCTCTGCGCAGCCCTTTGGGAATACGGGCGTGATGTTATGTTATATTTTATATAATGTAACTTAGTTTTCCATATGGATATCGGCATTTCCCAGTTACTGGGTTGCGGAGGTTTGATGGCAGTCGCTCCGTGTAGAATACTGGTATTCAGCCGCATCTGAATAGACTGAAAGCTGACCCCAATATAGTTGGGAAAAGGCTAGGCAGAACAGGAATAAACAGTTTTAATTAGTTTGAATTCGTACATTTATTGTTTGTTTGAATCAAATCTTGCGACAATTTTTTCAACGGCTTCTACTTAACCGATTCTCTTGAAACTTGGCACACAAACTCAATTTCCATGACAATTCAACATTCAATCCTCAAATCTTGATGTTGCAGGGATACTACAAGATAAAATCGTTCAACTTAAAAGTTCTTTAAGAGATTATTATTATTTAACAAAATCTCTGTTCGCTGATCACAACGACCGTGTGTCCCACAACTTACAACGCCAAACACCTGGATTATAGAACGTAACTTTAGACACGCTGTTATACATTGCATGTCGTCTTCCCTTCCAATGACACCTCTGCCTACTAAACCAGTAATGTATACCTTATAAACAGGTACCAAGTAAAATTTACATGTAAAATGGTAGTTCCATTGCCTCGTCGTATCGTCCCAGCAAAGTTATGCAGATGGGAGGAAATCTCATGGAAATGAAATCGTCCAAGTTACGCGCGCGATGTTAGAAATATTTTCCCCTTGCTTAGATTGTTAGAATGAGTTTGGGTAGTCTAGACGACACTTTATTTTATGTTTATAATCTTGGTAAGCTCGCGCTGATCATACGATTAGCGAGGTTAAACTGCGTTTGCGGCGGTCAGTCCGTTTGTTACACATCGAGACCCCTCCGTGCCTCAGAGATCACGTTAAACCGTCGGTTTCAGATGTCATACAGTCTTTGACAGTCGTTACGGGTAGTCAAAAGTCAGAAAGTTTGACAATCGGTTTACCCTTAGAATACCGGCCATGTAACTGGGTTCCGGAGGTCTGATGACAGTCGCTCCGTGTAAAATACTGGTATTCAGCCGGATCTGGTTAGACTTGAAGCTGACCCCAACATAGTTGGGAAAAGGCTATGCAGATATATATTACCTAGGGCCCAAAGTAGGTAGATACCAATAGACCTTTTCTGTTACTGGGCGGTACATCTATTTCAAAATATTTAATTGAAAACAAGTCTAGATTTAACTGCCTCTATGGTCTAGTGGTGGAAAACGCGGCTGCTGATCGTGAGGTTCTGGGATTCGATCCCCAGTTCGAGCAACCGACAGGACTTCAACCTACCTGGCGAAATGAGGGTGTTACTGTACACCTCTGCCCAACCCTTCAGGGAATATAGGAGTTATGTTATGTTATTGTAAACTAGTTAAACCGTTTAATATCACCGAAACAAATCACTTATCTCTTCTTCGCCTACAAAATACTAGTCACTAGTAAATCTGACGTACCCTAGATCACGTTAAGTACTGATACTCAATTGATTGCGGTAGATACTTGGCACGGATTGCGTCCGCAATGCAGTCTGACATCTGATGTCCCCTGCAAACAGTGGAGCAAATCATCGACAGGTTACACAGATAATGTGTGAATGCAGTTGACTGTCTCTTATTTTGTGATGTTGTAGGGAGTTAAAAGTGGCTTCTTTTTGCCGCAATTATCATATGCCAAATGAACTACGAGATAACGAGACAGGGTCGCGGCAGACCGCAGAGAAGATGGCGGGACGAGTTGGATGCCTTTATGGATAGCATGATACGGCACAGAATCGCGGCAGTTGAAAGGAACGGAGTGAGGCCTTTGCTCATCAGTGGGACAGTACAGGCTAATTAGAATAATAAAAGAAGGACCGTCTAACTGGATCAAGGGCCAGATACAGAAAGCGGTATTTCTGGACACGGCGCGTATTGTTAGGAGGTTCCTCTCTCTGACACCCTGACCACTGGTAGCTTGGACCTTGTTCCCGATGCCGGTGGGCTACATTTCTTTTTTTAACATGTAAAAAAATTAATTTATAAGAAAGACCGTCTAAAACAAATAAAGTTTATGATTTTTTTTCGTAAAATGGCCGTTCAGTTCCCACGCTGCATTGAATGAAAACACTCATTGCGTTCATTGGCTGGTTCGTTACGGTTGCAGTTTTGAATCCCGTTAGATATCGTAATAGCTCTGTTGTTTTACAATTAGTCATAGTGGGAAATAATTTGAACGGGTTTTTAAATTTTGGAATTTTCGGTTGTTTTAGGCGAAGGTCTCCCTTTAGTTTCCACATAGTTTCGGTACTTTTTAGTAGGCTTTTCCCCAAACTATGTTGGGGTCAGCTTCCAGTCTAACCAGATGTGGCTGAATACCAGTGTTTTATACGGAGCGACTGTCATCGGACCTCCACAACCCAGTTACTGGGCAATATATTAGGTCCCCACCTATGAAATCAGCGTTTTGTATGGAGAATTTTAAAGAAGTTGCATTTTTCATACTAACATTTTCTTAATTTATTTAACAACTACGGACACTAATGTTTTAAAACTTTTATGCACTAATGTTTAAAAACTAAGACAACGTATGCCACTTAGATTATGCGACAAAAATAAGTTTTGACTAAGTTAAAACAAAAATAGTGGTCATTTCTGCTAACAAAAAGAGGAGTCATTTTTAAGGTATTTTTTATGTTGACAAAACTATAACTAATAAGGTTTTTTACTATTGCTAGTTGGCTATGATGGTCATTATTCGATATAATATCAAGCAATTGATGAATATTTTAAATCATAGCAGTGACGAGGTTCTCTATTTGTGAGAAAAAAACGCCAATTTCATAGGTGGGGACCTAATATTAGTATATATAGTACATTATTATTATTAGTATATATAGTATTCTAAAGTTAGACCGGTTGTCAGACTTTCGGGTTTCGTTAAGCAGTCGGTCCCGGTGTCATACGAATACCTATGACAGTTGTTACTGGAAGTCAGAATCCCGAAAGTCTGACAACCGGTTTAAGCTTAGAATATCGGCGTTGCACTGTAACTGGGTTGTGGAGGTCTGATGGCAGTCGCTCTGTGTAAAATACTGATATACAGGTGCATGTGCTCAGACTGGAAGTTGAACCCAACATAGTTGGGAGAAGGCTAGGCAGAACTTCTAAAAAAAAACCGGCCAAGTGCGAGTCGGACTCGCGCACGAAGGGTTCCGTACCATTATCTATAAAAACGGCAAAAAAATCACGTTTGTTGTATGGGAGCCCCACTTAAATATTTGTTTTATTTTGATTTAATTATTACTTTTTAAAGTGAATATATAACTAAAGATTCTGTGAATATTTCAAGCGTCTACCTGTTGCCGTTATCAATATCGAGCAAAAACGAGCAAAAAAGTCACGTTTGTTGTATGAGAGCCCCCTTAAAAATTTATTTTATTCGGTTTTTTAGTATTTGTTGTTATAGCGGCAGCAGAAATACATCATCTGTGAAAATGTCAACTGTCTATCTATCACGGTTAATGAGATACAGTCTGGTGACAGAACGGACAGCGGAGTCTTAGTAACAGGGTCCCGTTTTACCCTTTGGGTGCGGAACCCTAAAAAAGCAGCTTCATAAAAATATTTAGCTTAACGAAAATCCCCAGTCTTAATAAGCATATTAGAATAATAAGACCTTGACTCCCTTTATTTCCTACTACTCACTGGAAGATCGCTTAACAGTCAGAGTAAATATTTATACAAACCACAAGCAGTTGAATGATAATAAACAGTATTCGAAAAGGAAACGAAGGATGTAAACAGATAGGCGATTTGGACGCGCGTCTGTCACGCGTGATGTGTTTACGGCCCTCAGTTTGATTGGTGTTGAGATGTTTTGAATGTGGGTTTGTGAGTATGTGTATGCAGTTGTCTTTTTAGAACAGTCATCCATACATTTAATTTTGGATATGTTTGTCGTGTATTTCTGGGAAAAGAATACACCATACACTCCTCTACCCGTGGGAATCTTGTAGGGATGAGTTTATCATTACAGTTACAGCTAATATCAGTATGTCAGGATTCGGATGGTAAATAAAGTAAATTAAACCAACATAGACTCCACCACTGAGAGTACTTTTAATTAGGTTAGTGATTAGTTACAGAAGCTAGTTCACAATATGTCACAATATAATAATTAACACAAGATCAGAAAATAAGGTCAAGCTAATCAGATATAAAAGGATAGACTTCTTCGGCTGTTCGACATGAAATCCTCTGCTCCGTCGAATGACCACTGTTTTTATAACTTCGGGTACGTTGATTAATCTTGACGGTTACCCTCCTATGTCAACATTGTCCTGTGTTACCAGTTACCGATAACACCCACGCTTATACACCATCATCATCACCTCCCTGCCCTCATCCCACAATAGGTGGGGAAAAAAAATCTGCTGTTACATACATTTTGTCGAGTTACGTGAATATAAATGTATCGAACAGCAGATGTTTTTTTTTTTCGATTTTTGAGTTATCCCATAGTTAAAGTTGTTCATAATGGTGAGTAAAATGCCCCTTTTCGGGTTTATCGTATATGAAAAATAAGGTTGTATACACTTTCAGCATCTTTTTTTCGTTTCAATTCCACCTGAGCTTAAAACACAAGCTTTTTTTCTCAGCTGCGATGTCGCACACTATAAAACAGTCCATCTGTCCGTCTATTTGTCATTCTCACTAGTTGCGTGCCCCAGTTTCGTTCTAACAATAACTTTATTATCGTTTCGCGAGCATCGCGGACGAGCTTCATTGAAAACTAAACGTAAATAAACACGAGAAGGTATAGTTCCTTTTTGTAGGTTTATAAGCGTTCATAGTATTTCGTTAATACTTTTAACCGTTTCCCGACTATGTTTGGGTCAGCTTCCAGTCTAACCAGATGCGGCTGAATACCAGTATTTTACACGTAGCGACTGCCATCAGACCTCTGCAACCCAGTTACTGGGCAATGCCGATATCTAAGGCTAGACCAGTTGTCAGACTTTCGGGCTTCTCACTACCCGTAACGACTGTCATAGGTATTCGTATGACACCCAGGACCGACAGTTTAAAGTGCTCTCAGAGGCACGTAAGGGTCTCGAAGTGTAACAAATAGTCACCCATCCACGGACTAACTGCGGCAAGGACAGCTTAACCTCGCAAATGTTATGATTTGCGCGGTTGTTTATTATCCACGAGCCGTTGTTATAAGAGAAAATAAAACTACAAATGCATGAACTGCTCGTTGGTCTAGTGGTGGCAAGCGCGGCTGCTGATCGTGAGGTCCTGGTTTCGATCCCCAGGTCGGGTGAAGTGTTATTGGGTTTTTCCGTGTGGAATTCCTCAGTAGCAGCTCGTAGTCTGGATTTGTGCCCGGTTAATGGCAATAAGCTCCCCCCCTATTACATGAGACTTAAACATAACTGGCGAAATGAAGGTGTATTAAAAACACCTCTGCCGAACCCTTCGGGGAATGGAAGGCGTGATGTTATGTTAAGCTAAAAATTAGCCCTATGTTTGTTATCTTTAATTTTCTGAACGTACCTAGGCATGTTTGCTATTTTTTCAGCGCAGTTGTCTGTGGATCTGCTACCTTCAATTTTACCAAATCTTGGCAAAATATTACATGGTATTCTATGCATATAGTTCTTAATGTATGTAAAACGGAAGTCTCCACTACCTAAGACACAATATTAATTACCTTACAAAATAATTAAATTTTAAAATAAAATATAATAAGCTTTCAGGCAGCCTTTACATTTAACAAAGCCACTTCAGACAAAAAAATATTAAACATAACATCACGCCTGTATTCCCTGAAGGGTTCGGCAGAGGTGTATAGTAACATCCTCATTTCGCCGTTATGTTCAAGTCCCATGTAATAGGGGGCGTGCCTATTGCCATCAACCGGTCACAAATCCAAACTCCGGGCTGCTACTGAGGAATTCCATGTGGAAAAATCCAATAACACTTTGCCCGACCTGGGGATCGAACCCCAGGACCTCACGATCAGCAGTCGCGCTTGCCACAACTGGGCCAACGGTGTTATTATTATATTATTATAATTAGCCTGTACTATCCCACTGCTGGGAAAAGGCCTCCCTCCATTCCTTCCATCTGTCACGATTCTCTGCAGCTTCCTGCCAATTGTCAAGCAAGGTTTCCAACTCGTCCCGCCATCTACTCCGCAGTCTGCCGCGACCCTGCCTCGCTGTCTCGGGGCTCCAGTCTTGTGCTATACGGGCCCACAGACCATTCGGCATACGGCAGACATTACTGCTCAGTCCCACTTTAGTTAGGCGGTCCTTATGTTCGATCGTGTTCTGGCAAAAAGGAAAAGATAATTTAAAAATAACAAAAAATTTACACAAATAAAACGTTTGAACTAAGTAAAGTAAAATTCACACATAACGGCTCACTCGCTAAGCTCGAAATTCACGAATTACGCGAAAACATTGTTTTGAACGTGGCTCATGCCAAAAATATAAACGTTCTCGCCCCTCGAGTGGAAACAAACAAGTTTTCAAAGCCGAGCTCCTGGTGTTTTCGGGTGGGGTCATAGGAGTCACGCGTAGCGATTAGCGGGGGAAATAAGTACCATAAATGTTAAAGGTAGTTGAGGACATGAGGGCCAGAGTGTCGTAACGGATTTTTAAAAATTGTGTTGATCATTTTTTACTGTCGTAAATGATGAAAGTAATAGAGCTACAATGGCTAAAGTGTGCCTGAGAGTGGTGCCATCTATTGAAAAATTATAGAATCATTTTTAGGCCATTGTGGTTAGTAATTTCATCGTTTGCAAAAATAAACAAAATCCGTTAGGCCACTTTGGCCCTCATGCCCTCAATTAAAGGAAGGTGAGGGGACTTTACTCTGATTTGTGTCTTATTAAAAGTTGACTATATTATGATTTTCAAAAAATAACATGAACGCAGCATAAGTACCTCGTGGCTAATTAATAACCGCGCGGATCATATGATTAGCAAGGTTCAGCTGCACACCCATCCACAGTCAGTCCGTGGATAGGTGACCATTTGTGCCTCGGAGAACTAGTTAAACCGTCGGTCCCGGGTGACATACGAATGCCTGTGACAGTCGTTACGGGAAGTCAGAAGCCCGGAAGTCTGACAACCGGTATAACCTTAGGATATCGGCATTGCCCAGTTTCTGGGTTGCAGAGGTCTGATGGCAGTCGCTCCGTGTAAAATACTGGTATTCAGCCGCATCTGGTTCGGCTGGAAGCTGACCCCAACATAGTTTGGAAAAGGCTAAGCAGAACAAGCTACACAAAAATACGCGTCAAAAATATTTACCCGCTAGCGCTTCTAACGACACCGTGTCCTCACCTTACAATAAGTTGAGCACTGCCGTCATTTGTCTCATTTAAATACGAGTTTGCGACACCTAATGCGCCACTACATCACTCCTGAAACATTTTTCAGGACTCCGTCATGATCCGTGTTTGATGTGCTTGTGATATTACTGATGTTGAAGTTGGCTTTATAGCTAGTTCGCACAGAAACTGTTTAGAGGATCCGTTTTTATTTTGGTGATGGCGCCTACAGTTGTATGAGCGATTAGCAAGTAGTCACTGATCTGTCGGTACAGATGTGAACAACACATCCAGTACAGACGGATCCGCTGTGTGAACGGGCAGTTAGTTAGATATGTTTATGTTTTGAAGATTGCACTTTGGCCAGAGGAAGCATTTGTCTGGACTTTTAGACACACGGCAGTGCGTCATGCCAAGTTCGGATAAAATCTATCGATACCAATGTCCAGCAGTATTTAAACTGATTTTATTGCCTCGTTGGTTGGTGGCAAGCACAACTGCTGATCGTGAGGTCCTGGGTTTGATGTCAGGTCGGGCAGTGTTGTTGTTAGGTTTTTCCGTGTGGAATTCCTCAGTAGCAGCCCGGAGTTTAGATTTGTGCCCGGTTGATGGCAATACGCTCGCCTTCTATTACAAGGGACTTAAACATAACGGTGAAATGTGGGTGTTACTATACACCTCTGCCCAACCCTTCGGGGAATACAGGCGTGTATGTTATGTGGTTATTACGTTTTGTTTACGTTAGTCGATATCAAAGACTAATGCATAGAGGTATTGTAGAGCTTCTCTGTGTCTATGCGGGTATGATCGATGTCAAACGTATCAATGTGAATGAATGAATGAATGATATATTCACTTAAAATTTCTTAAAGCTAGGTACATTGCCCTACAAAACTGCTTACGCAGTTTAACTGTGAGATCGTTGAGACTCTCTTACAGTAACCATAATCAGGTACATCTATAACCTATATGCAACTTAATACCTACACTTACATAGTTTCTAATAAATGTTTTTTAAGTTTACGTGCGAATTTTACTTTATTATCTTGTTGTTTGATGTTAGCAGGCAAAGTGTTCATTAAATAGGGAACGCGTTTTATTAAGGTTCTGTCGCCATAGTAACTATTAACTCTCGGTACATCATATTTACCTGCTGTCGTCGACCTGGTAGTATAACTGTTAGAAACTAGTGAGTCACTATCCCGACTGCAATTTTTTAACCAATAATAGGTATTTATGTTTGAGACTAACTGGTAGAATTTTACATATTTTGAATAACCTACTATAGTAGCTATAGTATAGAAACACAACACTGTCCAAACACACCCTATAAGTAATCATACTCATTTAACTGCATTATTTTTATTCACAACCATTGGTACAATATAAAATTGGGAGAGGGCACTGACTTCTGTAACACAGGTATTACCTAGCTCAGAAGTCAGGGACTTTATAGGATAATTTGTAAAACAGTTTTGTGAATAAAAAAAAAAACATTAAAACATTAAACATAGTCACCTTTACAACTATTTTTAGTTTTCTTGTTTACTATGTTCTCGTTCCGACAGGAAATTCTGAAAAGAAGAACATCTTTAGATTACTCTTTAGTTTTTCCTACCTTTACAATACGCAGAACTTACATAACATCACGCCCTATATTCCGCAAAGGATTCGGCAGAGGTGTTTTAGTACACCCTCATTTCGCCAGTTATGTTCAAGTCCCATGTAATACGGGGAGCGTATTGCCATTAACCGGGCACGAATCCAGATTCCGGGCTGCTACTGAGAAATTCCTACTGGAAAAACCCAATAACACTTTGCCTGACCTGAGGATCGAACCCAGAACCCCATGCTCCGCAGTCATGCTTGCAACCACTAGACCAACATGGCAGTCAACGAGATTTTAAATATTATATTTTAGACAAAAAGAACTAAACTTGGGTCTTTTTTAATTCCATTCTGACATGCAGCATAATTAAGTTTAAACAAAGTAATTAAAAACTACAAAATAAAAATACAACAAATATCAAAGTATTGTTTAGAGTGTAGAATGGATATAAATAGACTAAAAAGCAATATGCACGGTATTTTGAAAACTTGCTAGCATTCCGTTTAAGAAGAAACGCGGGCTGCAAAATATTAATAATTTGAATTTGATTTTGCGATCTATTTCCGTCCCACCCCTCCCGCAAACTTTCCCAATTAAGCGCGAAAGAGACACCTGCATCTTGGACTGATTTCTCCTGTGCAATATTAGCGAAATCGTACTTTCGTATTTCCCTGTTTCATTCTTCAAATCTGGATCGATTTTAATATTTTATTCTGTAATAATTTAAACAAGACTTTGGTTATGTCTGTATGTTTTTCTTTTATTTTTTATATTCGTCAAATTTGTTTGCCAGATGATGATTTGTTTGAAAATGGTGGTAAAACCAGTAGATTTTTGTATAATTTTAAAGATTCTAGTTCCTTTAATAATTAATTTATTGAAAAAACAAAACATAGGGACATAGTGGTGGTAGATAATATCATAATATGGTAAAAAATATTTGCTCAAGTGACATTATCCAAGGAGGAAACTGAGGAATACGTTTATTTGGACTAAATGCCGACCGCATTTCCTCTTAGATGGTTCTCTAAATTGAAATTCACTTGTTCACACGTCCTACGGGTAGTACAAAGTCACACATTCACGCTAGTCTCGGAGTCAGTAGCTTGTTGACACCTGAGATTTCAGAGCAGAGACTGAACAACCCGAAAATTAAGATACCCTTAAAATGTATGACGTCATACCCGTACATTTTGGGTAGCCGGAACTCTTCACTACTCAAATTTATTTCAGTATCGAAAAGTAGTATCAAAAGGCAAAACGGTATATTCCGGTATCGGTACCTAAAACTTTATATAAATAACATGCGTACATAAAATTTCGTGTCTGTGCTGTTGAGCGTTGAAGAGTTCCGTTATCTGGAGCTAATCCTGGATGTCGATTTAGGTCATGCTTACCATAAAAATACATTGTCATCGGAATTGAACCGACATGTAAAAATTCAACTCCGTAGGATAACAGGAAGTGGTTCAAAATTCAGTTGCAAGATTTGAACCGAACATATATTTACTTATATACATACAATAAAATAAGGGTTTACTTTGTTGAACCGCCGCGCAACCCTGTCATTTGTTAGTAGGCCCCAAATAGCACCTACGTTTCAATAGTATGATTCATTCACCGCTTTGAAATTTTACATACATATATTTTCCCATGGTGGTAGGCAGAAACTATAGAACGCCACATGCTACGACCCTTAAATAAATCCACATTCATACATCTTGTCATACACGCACGCCGGTTGTACTACGCACCTGTCCTTTGTGAAGAACATCACCAATAACATCGATGTAAGTCTTTCCAGGACGTCTTCTACCGGCGTTTCCATTGAAAAGGAAAGGCTAGGCAGAATGAACGTTATTTAGGAACCACATACGCAAGTCACTTAAACCCTTCAAGGTCAATTAATTCGTAAGTAGGTTCCTCTGTCATCCGTCGATAGCGATCGACTGTCGACGAAACAGCCTGAAAAATAAAGTATCTATCGATAAATCTACGTCGGTCGACCGATTGTCGATATATGAGTGGGTCCGAGCATTTCTTTTCACAGCAATACAATAGATATTCGGAGAACAATTACGTATGGTGATGGCAAGGGATTGAGATTCATAACATAACATCACGCCTTGTATTCCCCGAAGGGTCCGGCAGAGGTGTTCTAGTACACCCTCGTTTCGCCAGTTATGTTTAAGTCCCATGTAATAGGGTTCGAGTCTATTACCATTAACCGGGCTCAAATCCAGACTCCGGGCTGATACTGAAACATTCCTAATGGAAAAACCCAATATCACTTTACCCAACCTGGGGATCGAACCCAGGACCCCATGTTCAGCAGTCGCGCTGACGACCAATAGACCAACAAGGCAGTCAACATGATTGAGATTCGTTTTAAGCTTTTCCAAATCTATGAACAAAGGATTTGAAGAGATTTGTTTAAATCTGAATTTGCCGTGATTTCTACCTAACCTTTTCCCAACTATTTTGAGATCAGCTCCCAGTCTAACCAGATGCGGCTGAATACCAGTATTTTACACGGAGCGACTGCCATCAGACCTCCGCAATCCAGTTACTGGGCAATGCCGATATCCTAAGATTAGACTGATTGTCAGACTTTCAAGCTTCTGACTACCCGTAACGACTGTCATAGGTATCCGTATGACACCCAGCACCTACGGTTTAACGTGCTCGGTGACTTCGGCTACTGGTATGTTAAATTAATTCATTACCTTAAATAACTTTCAAATTCCCATTACTTCCTCGTGTTTACTTTTTATGTATTTGGGCTTTGTAAGTCCTATTTACAACGGTAATTAGGGGAAATTATGGTGGCCGATTTTAGGGGTGGACGAAAAAGGGAACAACCGAAAACATTGGCCACACGACCATTTTTAAAAGCTTTTTAATGCAGAATTTCAAGGGAAAGGTAATTAATCACAATCTGTTACTGAAAAAAGGAGAAATAGCCTTCCAAAACACACTAATCTTTTTTTCTATCCATGAAACGCAAAAACAAACAATTTTGACCAGTTATTTTGAATTGATTTTGAAGCGGTTTGTGGTTTCTGTATAATACAACCAGTTTTCGAGCAAACACCGTCCTTATTTCTGTCTACAATTAATATTGTCAGGAAGTTCCTCTCTCTGAGGCCCTGACCACCGGTAGCTTGGACCCCGTTCCCGATGCCGGTGGGCTACTATCACCCATATTCTAAGACGTTCCTCCAAAACTTACTCGACTCGACTCCACCTCGACTTGACATAAACGTCCTCGAGTCGAGATTTTTCCTCAGTCGAGTTAAGGAATCATCTGTCAAACTCAAGGTACCCCGGAACCTACCTTAAGGAAGGAAGTGTCAAAGTTCGTATGTAAAAAAAATGAATTTTGAAGACTTTATCGAATATGCTTACGATAATCCTTAGAACTATTTATCGTGGCGTTATTTGCGCGATGCAGATAATTCAAATTATGACGTAATGACTTCTCGAGGAACCTCGAAGTTCACTCGAAATTGCGAATAAGAATACAATTTTGAAGGTGTTTTCGAGGCCGTCCTGAGTCGAGTAAGTTTTGGAGGAACTTCTTAGAATATGGGTGTATGTTTTATATTTTTAAATGTATTATTTGTTTTTATGAAAATATTTTAAAATGTAATCATGTACATGTATACAAATAAGTGAAGGAAATAATATAATATAATTATTTATTTGCCAGAAAAAAAATATTTTAACATTTCCTTATAAACTAACAATAAATGTAAATAACAATTCAACTGAAAAGGAAATATTTAACTTATGGTACACACTAGGTCGACCCTGTCACAGTCTAATAATCTATAATAATTATATACTTCTTTATACTGTCTAATAATAGTCAGTCTAATAATATATACTTCTTTATACTGTGACCCTGTTTAATAATATAACCAATATCTTTTCAATATTGCTTTTTTAACTGCTTCGTTGGTCTAGTGGTGGCAAGCGCGACTGCTGATCGTGAGGTCCTGGTTTCGACCCCCAGGTCGGGCAAAGTGTTATTGAGGTTTTCCATGTGAAATTCATTAGTAGCAGCCCTGAGTTTGGATTAGTGCCCGGTTGATGGCAATAGGCTCGCCCACTATTATATGAGACTTAAACTTAACGGTGAAATGAGGGTGTTACTATACTCCCTTGTCCAACCCTTCGGGGAATGTAGGCGTGATATTATGTTATGTAAAACCAATATCTTTTCAATATTGTTCTCTCAGAAGGACAAATAATGTTCGTACAGCCATTACTTATAGCAATAGGAACAGTAACAGTTACACGTATTGCAACCCTCAGTCCTGTCCCATTTGACCTCCTACGTGACAGGGAAGCATGGTGCCGATTAATCCTCACCCTAAGTGCACGCTGAACTTGAGCTCTAGCTCTGATTACCCCAGCGGGGCTAAGTGCCTTGATATTAATTTAGCGCCGACTTTTATCAAGAGTTCTGTTTTCTTCGCTGCCTCGTATATTTTCTTGGTTATCGACGAAAGGTATTTTTGGTCGGGTATTATTATTACACTTTTGGTCAAATATTCAAACGCTACTATCACTTAACTATGACTGCGTGGTATAGTGGTGGCAAGCGCGACTGTTGATCGTGAGGTCCTGGGTGCGATCTCCAGTCTTACTGGGTTTTTCTGTGTGGAATTCCTCAGTAGCAACCAGAGTTTGGATTTGTGGCCAGTTGGTGGCAATAGGCTCCCCCCCTGTTACATCGGACTTCAGCATAACGGCGAAATGAGGGTGTTACTATACACCTCTGCCCAACTCTTCGGGGAATGCAGGCGTGATGTTGTTTTTATTAGACTATCAAAGTCTTATTTTGTAATTGTTGAGACTTTAGGACTCGTTCCTCATATGTACCCAAATGTTATTCCTGTGAAGAGGAGCAGGCAATACACTTTACAGTATAATAGCATGATGAACCCATTAATGTCCCACAAATGGGCAAAGGTTTCTTCTCAGAATGAGAAAGGTGTGGGCCTTAATCCACCTAGCTGGCGTAGTGCGGGTTGGCGGATTCACAATATATATTCTACCTAGCTTTTTCCCAACTATGTTGGGGTCAGCTTCTAGTCTAACCAGATGCAGTTGAATACCAGTATTTTGCACGGAGTGACTGCCATCAGACCTCCGGACCTCTTGGCGGATCCACAGTAATAATTTAAAACAAGGACCTACTCATGTTTCTGTTCAAATAACTCTTCAATATTACAGTATCACGTTCTGAAACTAATTGGCCGATATCAATCTAAAGTGCCAATTTAAAATTACAAAACAAATATCGTTTTTATCGCTTCGATCTCGGGATTACTTCGATTATATTACAGTTTGCAACTCATAATGATCCCAACGAGAACAATAGCCACGTCCACCATAGATGTTATGGGAGTTATAAACCCTTTCAATTCTTAGCTCATTTACAATTGCTAATGTTTTTTATTGTGCGCCTTTGCGATTTGAGATTTTGCTTTTTGTGGTCAAGGTTCGGTATGGTTATGTTCTATGGGTAGGCATACATGGTAAATTAGAATTTCAACCCGTCATCTCTAAGTTTATATAGGTATTGTTCACAGTTACCACATTCGGTAGTTTAAATTAAGGATTATTATTTTTTTATTTTGCTGATAATGTCCTTCCACGAGGACAATGTATTGTGTATTGTACTCGAAACCACGGATGACGCAAATTAATAAAAATAAAATTTGAATAATGAATATCTAACCTAAATAGGATTATGTGTTCTTATTTAATGCAAATTTTCAATTTATTCTTATTCTTTATTGTACACAAAATAATAATATATAATACAGTTCCGTTACCTACTATAGTTTAATTTACCTACTATAGTTTATATATATATTATAGATATTTAACGAATTAGTATTTATAGTAATGTGTATCTTCTAGATAGTTGACTAAAATGACACTCCAGTTATAAAATAAAATAATTCTACGAAACTTCGATCAAATCTATACTAACATTACCTATAAAGCTGAAGAGTTTGTTTGTTTGAACGCGCTAATCTCAGCAACTACTGTTGGAATTGAAAAATTATTTTTGTGTTGCATAGTCCATTTATCGAGGAAGGTTATAGGCTATATAACATCACGCTGCGACCAATAGGAGCGGAGCATAAATGAAAAATGTTGCAAAAACGGGAAAAATATCCACCCGTGCGATGTCGGGACGGGCCGCTAGTGCCTAATATAGCTACTTGATGTGTTAGTAAAGATAGTTATTATAATTATATATAGTAAATAAGTCAGGTTTTACTTAGAATTATTGTAAATAAATGAGACATTCTTTATTTAAGACAACACAAATCGAATTTTAATTGCTACCAGTATATTAAAATTACGAAATGAAACAATTATTTGAGACTGATCAAAAAACTTGTTATTAAATCTCCCCCAATAGAGAACGAAGGCTTATAAATTGTAAAGCGGACCTCTAAAATCTAATTAAGGTCGTATTGCAAGTGTTTATTGCCGTACAATTATCGCGTGCCATAAATCCAGCTCGGAGGACCAATAAAATGGCGGAAGAAAAGAGCGCGAAACGCACGGACGCCATTACAAAAACGCGGGAATTGGTGCGAATTCAATTTGAAATAACTATTAGTTGTTTAATAGTTATTGGGTTTTTAATGGGGTTTTTTTTAATTAGTGGTATTAAAGAGTCTTCTTCTTCTTTTCGTGTGGTTAGTGACTAACCTGGTGTCAGAGTTTAAGCCGCCCATGGGCCTCTGACTTGGCATCACATACCGTCGTGAAATATCTTTCAGGCATGACGGTTTCATTACGATGTTTTCCTTCACCGTTTTTAAGCAAGTGATAATTATACAATACGCACATGAATTCGAAAAGTCAGAGGTGCATGCCTTGGGTTCGAACTCGAGACCTATGACTTAGCAGTCCGACTGTCACACCACTAGGCTATCACTGCTACTTATATAATATTATTAAAGTTTATTATTAATTATTATATAGTATTAAAGAGTTATTCGTTGATTCTTTTTTACGTCTAATAGCGTATAATGATATCGTTCTGCCTAGCCTTTTTCCCCAACTATGTTGGGGTCAGCTTCCAGTCTAACCAGATGCGACTGAATACTAGCATTTTACACGGAGCAACTGCCATCAAACTCCGCAAGCCAGTAACTGGGCAATGCCGATATCCTAAAGTTAGACCGGTTGTCAGACTTTCGGGCTTCTGATTATCCGTAACGACTGTCATAGGTATTCGTATGACACCCGGGACCGACGATTTAACGTGCTCTCCGAGGCACGGAGGGGTCTCGATGTGTAAAGAATGGTCACCCATCCACGGACTGACCGTGGTAAGCGCAGCTTAACCTTGCAAATCATTTGATCCGCGCGGATGTTAATAATAATTAGCGTATAATGATATATTCTATTAAATTCTCTTAGGATCTCGCAGTACTGCTACTCATTAAATAAATTTTCTCGGGAAATATGACAGTTTGCCTATTAATTGAAGTTGATTCGATTTTGTTCTATGATTACCAATTCATTTAATCTGTAATAATATTATAAAGAGGATAGATTTGTATTTTCGTATGTAACGAATAAACTTAACAACTACAGGACCGATTTCAAAAAATCTTTTGCCGTTGGAAAGCTACATTATCACTGAGTAACATAGGCTACGGGCGGATCAGTGAGGACACAGCTCGTATTAGATGTAATGACAGAACTTAAGAGCAAAATATGTAATACCTACAGCCGAGCCAGTTTTACTTAATCCTACATAATATACTTCATAACACTGACTGCGTAGATCTAGTGGTGGCAAGCGCGACTGTTGATCGTGAGGTCTTGTGTTCGATCCTCAGGTCGGACAGTGTTATTGAGTTTTTCCGTTTGAAATTCCTCAGTGGCAGCCCGGAGTTTAGATTTGTACTCGGTTGATGGCAATAGGCTCGCCCCTAATTACATGGGGTTTAAACAACTGCGGAATGAGGGTATTACTATACACTTCTGCCGAACCCTTCAGGGAATACAGGCGTGATGTTATGTTATACTTCTTAACAGACAGTACATTAATTACTTTTCTAATGACTCCAATTGATTCTGAATCTATTGTCTTGACATGTCATCTGGAATCAATACCTCCGAATATGTTCCGTATCATCCATCTATTAGAAGTACCCAAGTCACGATCGCTGGGTGATTTATATCCAAACTTGTCGTGTGTGCCCGTCCTTATAACATTTTCCATTTCGCATGTCTAGTGGGCGATTTTACGCGCCAGTACACACGGAACTGTCTGTCGAGTAATAGAAGATTCTGATATTTTTTGTACTGTGATTTTAAAAAGAGTAAAAATATCTATCTTGTATCTATTCTACTATACAAGGTTAGTCGGAAAGGGGTACTAAGCCGAAAGGGTGTTAGAGTACCCATAATAAGGGATAACTTTTGTTCTACAACTTTCCCCAAAAGTCATTAGTTTAAGAGAAATAGCTTTTCAAAGATTTCATAAAAAATATGCTAAAATCTATCTGTCCACAGCTATGATCAGCTGTGTTTACTATTTAGGTCATATTTGGGGTCACGGATTAGAAACTTAATTTTTTGAATTCATAACTAAAGCAGATATGATATTTTTTTGAAAAAACTAAAATAATAATCTTTTTCCTTGCAAATAAAAACTATCGAGTTTTGAAATTTTAACACTTGCTTTAAAATAGTCATCAGTGATACTTTAAGTGGCCCGCGTCTTAGTACCTAACCCCTTTCCGACTAACCTTGTATACGAGTATATTATTATATCGGGTGTAAATTCCCATCATTACGAAGATTTTTTGGTATTGGGCCATACCTGGAAACCGACTGGTTATGGAGATACATAAGGTCGAAGTCACAATAATTTTGTACGTTTTTCACGAAAACTAAGTTTAAATGTTATTATTAAACATTATTCTATACAAACATTATTAACATTTTTGAAATGTAGGCCCAGTCGATTGCGCGCGCGCTTCCATTCCGCGCTACAATTAAAAACCGTTTTTTAATACCCAAAAATAAAAGTCAGAGGTGCGTGTCTTGGGTTCGAAATCGAGACCTATGATTTGGCAGTCAGATGATCATACCACTAGGCTATCACTGCTATAGAAATCATTTACAGTTTCGCTTTACTTTTAGTAACAAGTTGTTTTGAAGACAGTTGTAATTGTCTAATAAAAGTAACCTTGCCAGTAATTAATGTATTTGCTACAAGCATAACTTATCAAATATCACTTCGCAAATCAGAAAAACATCTCCGAAGGTAAAAAAACTCCAGCGTAAAAAGAAAATCGTACAACTGACGACAGGAAACTTTTGCGTGCGAATCAAACTCACACCCGCATTCCGAATAGACGCCATCGAAAAACTCATTTCTAACTTTGTGACAGTGAGACCCAACTCTAAGTGATGGCGAACATTTAATTATGTCACGGACTGGGGAAGAAAGGACGAATGGCTATGACATTACGCTTATGATCTAAAAGGGTAAGGAAAGTTATAACTAATGTCAAAGTACTTTAAAAAGGACATTCGTCTGATGACACATTTATGTCAACAGTTTTTAGTAGTACCTAGTTGCGGGTTAAAATATTTCTTATTTTTTCTTTTTGTTGGTGACTAACCTGTACTTGGCTTCACATGCCGTCGAGAAATATCTCTCAGGTATGCCGGTTTCCTTCACCTTTTTTAAGTAAGTGATAATTATATATATAATCCGAAAAGTCAGCGGTGCGTGCCTTGGGTTTGAACTCGAGACCTATGACTTGGCAGTCCGAGGGTCACACCACTAGGCTATCACTGCTATAAAAAATAAAATAGTAATAATATTGCAGTTGCTAGCTCATAATATTAAAATCAATTACTCACCGTTAATTATTTGCCTACCGCCATACATAATAATATCGCTGATAAAACATACCTGATACATACATAAATTAAAAACATATTTCCTGTCCGAATTATGATTCATGCGTGGCGTTAGAACACTGTCGAATATTAATTTAGTTGTATTAAACCTTAATTACATTTTATATTGTTTGTTAAGTGTAAAAAGTAACATGTTGATCATCACCCTCTTGCCCTTATCCCAACATATTTGTGGTCGGCGCAGTATGTCTTCTTCTTCCATACATCTCTATTAGCCGTCATCTCAGTAGTCACCCCCTTTCTAGCCAAACCATCTTTCACACTATCCATCCATCGTTTCTTTGGTCTTCTTCTACTCTTATAACCATCCACATTCATACTCAAAAGTCTCAAAACTTTCCTCCCGACATGTTCTGAGGAATCTGCACCACATGCCCATGCCCAGGATAAGTTGATATCGTTATAAATAAATGTGCTGCTACGAGGATGAGTATGTAAGTTCCCCACTCAAACCCAAGAGTTTTAAGTGGTAATTTTTTGACCAACTTGGATTTTACTTATGTTATAATAATAATTAAAAAAAAAACCTTTTATACGGCTGCCGACGCCAGCATCTGGGATCCGCGGCAGATCCCAGAAGTCGACGCACCGGCCGCAGTTATGCCGGTCATCCGATCGTCCCGTTTATCTGTAAGAGCCCTTATGATGACATTATAGACGATTGCTGATACATTCCATGTTTCTCACTACCTAATAAATATAGATTTTTATTCATAAACATAACATCACGCCTTATATTCCCCGAAGGCTTCGGCAGAGTTGTTTTTAGTACACCCTCGTTTCGCCAGTTATGTTTAAGCCCCATGTAATAGGGGGCGAGCCTATTGCCATTAACTGGGCACAAATCCATACTCCAGGCTACTACTGACAAATTCCTAATGGAAAAACCCAATAACACTTTGCCCGACCTGCGGATCGAACCCAGGACCCCATGCTTAGTAGTCGCGCTTGCGACCACTAGACCAACAAGGTTTTTTATTGATTTGTTGCATTGATTTGGTGATTACATACAAACATTATGTTATGAGCCCGTACACGTCCAGTGCTGCACATGTAGATACTAGAGTGCTTCTCAAGTACTAAAGCCTATTTTGTAGAACTGCAGAAATCAAAATTCTAGTTGGCACTGCAAACGAAGTTTTGTCAACATCGTGTCCGCGACTCGAAACTGAGTTACCGAGTTACGTGACACACGGCTTTTGGGGACGACAAGCCAATTCGTTGGTGTCCTCACTGGAGGACTTACTGTTTCATATAAGTGGAGTTTTGTCAACTTGTGTCCGGACTTGTAACTCAATTAACGAGTTTGTGACACACTGCCTTTGTGGATGACAAACCGATTTGTTGGGTATTATCAAGTGTAGTTTTATTGGCGTTGTTGCTGGGATTGGAAAGTGAGTTACCTCGGTACAGCCTTTGTATGGCCTGATCGAACATGTTAAGGTATTAGACTCAACATGGTCAATAAAGTCGGGTCCAAATTAGTGATCAATGAAGTTTGCTTTGTCGTACTATTTGGGCTTTTTTGCAAGTCGCAGTAAAAAGTCGATAAATAGAGTGGTACTGATTTTTATTGCATAATTTTTTTTGCGAGCTGTATATCAAATGTCAACTGGAAATTGGTTTTCGCTGTTCAGAATAAAACATGGGAGAGTAATATTTATATTTTTAAGTTAAAAAAATATATTTGAAGTAGGTTTATATCATAAAAAAGAAACTAAATACGTAATAAATATTTTCATGTGTTTTATATTGATTTTTAGGGTTCCCTACCCAAAGGGTAAAACGGGACCCTAATACTAAGACTCCGCTGTCTGTCCGTCCGTCTGTCACCAGGTTGTATCTCATGAACCGTGATAGTTAGACAGTTGGAATTTTCACAGATGATGTATTTCTGTTGCCGCTATAACAACAAATACTAAAAAACTGAATAAAATATATATTTAAGGGGGCTCCCATACAACAAACGTGATTTTTTTGCTCGTTTTGCTCGATATTGATAACGGCAACAGGTAGACGCTTGAAATATTCACAGAATATTTAGTTATATATTCACTTTAAAAATAGATAATTAAATCAAAATAAAACAAATATTTAAGGGGGGCTCTCATACAAGATACCTAGTCACTAAAACACGAAAAAAAATCTTTTTTCAAAATTTGCTGTCATTTCTAAACAGCAATATTCACTCCATACATTTCTAACAAATTAAGGCTTCCTCAATAGAACAAATCCTTTAAACGAAGCTTAACCCTTTAGAATTTAGTATTAATTAATCATCCAATTACAAGTTAGCAGTTTAAAATCTTTAACGAGCTGAGTACAGTTTAATTTAACGGATATAAGCGATTTGTGTCGTATTTATACGTATTGTTAGTCTTATCTTGAAAATACGATGGGGGGCTCGTGGCTACCTACCGCGCGGATCATGCGATGTGCGAGGTTAAGCTGCGCTTGCCGCGGTTAGTCCGTGGATGGGTGACCGTTCGTTACCATCGAGACTCCTCCGTGCCTCGGAAAGCATGTTAAACTGTCGGTTTCGGGTGTCATATGAATACCTATGACAGTCGTTACGGGAAGTCAGAAGTCAAAAAAGTCTGACAACCGGTCTTACCTTAGCATTAGCATTGCATTGAGAAATTCCTAATGGAAAAACCCAATAACACTTTGCCCGACCTGGGGATCGAACCCAGGACCCCATGCTTAGCATTCGCGCTTACGACCACTAGACCAACAAGGCACTCGAGGCAGTATGGTTTTAGAAAATTAAAATATTAAAAAAATTTGGTTAAAAAGGAGAATGTAAAAAAAATATTAGAATAACAAAAATTCTGTTTTTTTTTCAATGTCATAATAGTTGAAGCCTTGAAAAGTATGCTTTGTTAATAAGTGATGCAGAATGAAGAGATTATTTCACTGACGGCTAAAGAATGCGGTAGAAGCAGCGAGAGAGCGAGAGAGAGACAGGAAGAGAGACATAACCGTTCCATGTATTTTATCATGACCTACTGAGCATTTTTTTCACGAACTTACTAAACTTTAGACTCTGATTTAAAGAAATAATTCTTATAATAATCTATACCTACTAATATTATAAAGCTGAAGAGTTTGTTTGTTTGTTTGAACGCGCTAATCTCAGGAACTACAGGTTGGAATTGAAAAAATCTTTTTGTGTTGGATAGTCCATTTATCGAGAAAGGTTATAGGCTATATAACATCACGCTACGACCAATAGGAGCGGAGCATAAATGAAAAAAGTTGCAAAAACGGGAAAAATGTCCACCCGTGCGAAACCGGGACACAGGCCGCTAGTTCCTTATAAAATCTTTTAAGTTATACGGTTTCACCTTGCAGTACCCCTGCAGCATCAGGATTTGAAGATTGAAGGTTGGAATGATTATAAAGTTGTATTGTCATGGGAACTGAATTTGTGTGCGAAGTTTCAGGAGAATCGGTTAACACGTTGACGAACACTGACGCACACCACTTGGACACTAGATTTTTGTATGACAAATTAGTTGCTGCTATAGCACTTCTGTCGCATCGGTTATCTCAGATCATATGGAATGGGACAATGTCTAATACAACAACGACTGGTATTGCCGCTCTGCCCATGCGGGGTGCAGGGGGGGGTACGTGTAGTAGACACACATTTGATCGAGTATAAAAACTGCTCAAATGGACACTGAGAGGATTAGGAAAAGTTGACAAGTACACTAAGGAACGTTTTTCATTATTTTGTACGAATCAAACGTCTGTCTTAGCAGCTCTGCCGTGAGGGCGACGGCCAACTTGGACTGCTACAGCCGCTCTGTCAATAGATAAAGTCCAAAAGCGAATGTCATGGCAGTCCTGTCCGTCAACGTCTTAAGTAGAAGTAGTTGAAAAATATGTCGCAAGATTTGAATCGAAAAAACAATACAAATTGAAGTTAAAATTAAAACCATTTAAAAAAGAGCGTCTAACATTATCCAGTCAAACATCACATCACCACATCATACAACATCCATAGCGGTCAAGCGGTCATCAGGGATGTACGCTTGACGTATCATAGAATGTTAAGTACAAAACGGTGACAAAGGGTGCACCCCACCCCTGTAATTAATTTAAAACGATTTATTGCATGAATGTGCGAGTAAAACTTAAAAGGGGCCCTCACAAGGACATCCGCTAACCATATTGGTAATGTCCTTTATAAAGGACAGGTGTGTCAAAGTGTGCGTAAGTGCAAAAATTTGCATTAATGCGGAAGGACGTAAGGGCGCAAGGACATCCATGCACATTTATGGTGATATGCTAATGGGTGTGTTTCGTGCTATAGTTATTGTCATAGATGAAATTGACGTTTCTGTTTTTCTCAGTTTATTGCTGGATATAGGTTAGTACCTCCCTAATATAAGAAGAAAAATGTGCCCTTTGTCTTGAAATAATCCCTATGCACCCTCGGAAAGGGAGCAGGTTGCATGTCCTTTGCTGAGAACATATGGAATTTATTGTTATATTAATTATAATATACGCAAGTAACGGCGATTATTTGCACAGACACAACCTAGTGGCTAGGATTATCCACCAGCAACTTGCTCTGAAATACAACCTTGTGGACGCAGAAGTACCATACTACAAGTATGTGCCCGACCCAGTTTTCAAGAATGGTCATATCGAATTGTACTGGGATCGATCTACCATTACCAACAGGACTATTGTTGCCAATAAGCCTGACATAGTGGTAATAGATCGATCAGAGCGTCTCACAATGATTGTTGATATCACTGTCCCACATGACGAGAACCTTGTGAAAGCCGAGAAAGATAAAGAAATTAAGTATCAAGACTTGGCACACGAGGTTGTCGACATGTGGGAGGTTGACTCAGCAGTCATTGTGCCGATAGTCGTTACGGCCAATGGCTTAATAGCCAAGAGCCTCGACCAACATCTGATGAGGCTTTCGTTGGGGAGCTGGGTCAAGGGCCTGATACAGAAAGTGGTACTTCTGGACACGGCACGTATTGTCAGGAAGTTCCTCTCTCTGAGGCCCTGACCACCGGTAGCTTGGACCCTGCTCCCGATACCGGTGGGCTACAATTTTTTACATTTTTTTTTTTTTTTTTATAGAAATATTTAAAAGTATTATTTATATGTATATTCAATTAATAAAGGAAATATATGAAAGAAATGAATATGGTGAATTCCTTAACAGTCCTTAAAATGAAATCAAGGTCAATCGTCTTTCTAAGAATTGGTGGATACCAATGTCCTCTTGCCATCTTTATCCTTTTCATTGTACCACCCTCTTTTAACAGTTAAATAAGTTAAATCAACCAAATTGTTCCCTTGGAATCCATAAACAAGCCACTTGTAAAACTTTGAAGATTGACTAGACTTGCCTAATTCAATTACACGATTATATCTGAATTAATCAATTAAACCGTTCGAGAAAGTTCTACGTTAAAGATCAGTTGAAGTATCCAAATTCCGAGGATACGAAGTATTGAAGTATCCAAATTAGTTGAGAATTGGAAAGTATAAGGGACTGAACAGACTTGTTAGCATATCATTCATAGAAAATGGGCATTTTGTGTGAACACGCGTACGCTTGCTTTAACTTTATTGCTCGCCAAGGGCGTAGCTAGGATTTAGTTCAGGAAGAAGCAGGCAAGGATAAGTAATAATATTCATGCTACATAAACGTTTATTAATTGAAAAAAAGCGAGTGTAAAACATAAATGTTTTTTTTTTTTATAACGTTGCCCACTCTAGCATTTCTCCTGTATCGTGGGTGCGTTTACAGACACAAATCTTCACATGCACAAACGCCCAGACCCGGAACAACTATCTGTAGGCCATACAAATATTTGTTCCGTGTGGGAATCGAGCCCACGACCAGTAGCGCAGAAGCCAATCGCCCAGCCACTGCACCAAATGTGTCGTTATAAATGTCATGTTGCTTAAAATTACTTACTCTTCGGTTCGGGAGCACTCCGACTGAGTCCTTAACCAAATCCTGCGGGGGGGGGGGGGGGGTTAGCTGCCCCACCATGTCTGTACCTGGCTACGCCCTTGGGTGTCGCACATTAAACGCATTGTAGAACTCAGATGCACAGACTAATAAGGACTAGGGGCCATGCCGGCAGACTGCAGACTACGAGCTAAAAGAGGACCATCATGGAAAGAAAGAAAGAAAGAAAAGTTATTTATTCGCGCCAACATGACGCAAAAAATAAAATAAAGTAAACAAAACTGAAAAGAAACTTGGGGAAAAATATGCGTCACATCCGCGCAAAACGGCCATCGCTCAGCATAATGCTGTGTCTCACGTCACGTGTCGGCGCAGTATGTCTTCTTCTTCATACATCTCTATTAGCCGTCATTTCAGTAGTCACTCCCTTTCTAGCCATATCATTTTTTACACTATCCATTCATCGTTTCTTTGGTCTTCCTCTACTCTTATAACCATCCACATACATACTTAAAATTTCCTCACGACATGTCCCTCGTTCCTCCGCATCACATGCCCATACCATGACAACCGGTTTCCACACAACTTGTCAGTACCCGGCGCCACTTTCAGGCTTCCTCTTACATACACATCCCTCTTAGCATTCTCATCTCAGCTGCATGCAATTGCCTTTCATTCATCCCTTTTGTGGCCCAACATTCCAATCCATACAAGACAGCAGATCTAACCATGATTTTATAGTTCATCCCCTAAAGTTAAAAGCGGACCACCACAATTAAAAACAATCAAAATAGGTGAAATTGAGCTTACTGACAAAAAAAGGTAAATTGGGCATTTCAAAACTTAAAAAAATTGCAGTATTTTCACACAAATGTATAAAAGAGTTAATTCGCTTGCAGGTCGCATGTATATTGACGAAGGGCCGCAGTCTGTGCATTCCTGCAGTAGAGCATACGTGTAGAGTATAGAGTGCTTCCGCAGGTATCTAAAAGCATCCAGCATTTTTGCCAATAGATGGTACTCTTTTAATAGAATCCCATGTTCTTATGAAACGTGATTAGATATTTATGATAAACTAGCGACCCGCCCCGGCTTCGCACGGGTGCAATGTAGATACTAATGTTGGGCATATAAACCTTCCTCTTGAATCACTTTAACTGATAAAAAAAACCGTATCAAAATCCGTTGCGTAGTTTTAAATATCTAAGCATGTAATTGATCATTTAAATGTCCCTATGTATACTATAGGGACAGACAGACAGCGGGAGCGACTTTGTTTCATACTATGTAAAGATCATTTTTATTTCTGTAAATAAATCTGTTACAGACACTTTCACAAGTCAATGTAATGTTTTTTTTAAGATTAGATGGCGCTGGCATTTCCTTTCTGACTAGCTCTGAGAAGTTTAGCCGAAACAAACTTACAGATCAAATTTTATGTCAGGCAACTCACAGTCGCTGCCCGAAGTTTGGAATTGTGTCCAATAAATGAGATTAATCTGATTCAACTGTGACGTAATACCGTCGGCGTATAACAAAAGGTACATCATATTGTTTGTTGCAGTTACGTAACCATTAAACCATATATTTCACCTACCCAAAGTTTAACCCTATAGCCGATTAGCAGTTAAGTTGATTAAGTTACCTAAATATTTAAAAGTTACTTGCATTTAAGTGACTGAAAATCCGGCTTTTGCACTGGTTAAAAATAATTAAATCTAATCTACAAATAATTAAATTGTGTGAGGGAAGCTTAAAGAGATAAACTTTTAATCCACAGTTTAATTATTTCGTCAATTTTATCAACTTTTTGATTAAACTGTTGATTTTCATTTAAATTAAATATAACCGCAGAGATATTATGAGTGTTCTACCTAGCCTTTTCCCAACCATGTTGGGGTCAGCTTCCAGTCTAACCAGATGCGGCTGAATACCAGTATTTTACACGGAGGGACTGCCATCAGATCTCCGCTACGCAATTACTGGGCAATGCCGATATCGTAAGGTTAGACCGGTTGTCAGACTTTCGGGCTGCTGACTACGTGTAACGACTGTAATATGTATTCGTTTGAGGCTCGCCCCCTATTACATGGGACTGAAACATAACTGGCGAAACGAGGATGATCTAAAAACACCTCTGCCATACCCTTCGGAGAATACAAGGCGTGATGTTATGTATCATTTGCAGTCTCCGAGAATATGCCCGTACATTAGGACCAGTACTGACTTAGAGCGTGGCCACACGATGCGATGACGGTGCGGTGCGGCGCCGGAGCGGTGCTGCAACCTCATCCTACATACAAATCACTATACCATGTCACACGATGCGTTGGGCCGCCGTGCGGGGCGTCGCACCGCAAGAGCGCCACACTTGTGACCTGCGAGACGAGGCGGGGAGGGGTGATGCGCTGCGGCGCGTACAGCCTTGTACTGCGGTCCGCACCGCCCGTGTGGCACCATATAGGTCGAATTAATTGCAGTGCCGCACCGCACCGTTAACGTATCGTGTGGCCTCGCTCTAAGGCTGGGGCCGCACTGGTACGGCAACAGCGACGCGGTGGCGACGCGAAAAAATAGGTGGCCGCATGGCAAAAGCAAGAAGCCAGCGAAACGCCGCTGCGTCGCTTAATGGGTGGCCGCACCTTTTCGCTCGAATATGTTGCGCTCTTTAGCACGAACACCGCGAGGCAGTGCGGCCGCTCAGGTAGGTAGATACATCACTGCATATTTTGTTGCAAATTGTGACAAATCGCCGTCGCACCGCTGCTTGTCGTACGAAATTAAAGTATCGTCGCGGGTCGCTGAATAATTTTATTTAATGCGGACACCCTCATTACTTGTAGAACATTTGACATTTCTTTACGATATGAACAAATAAATTTTGCTTGTCGTTTCTGCAGTGCGGCCACCGACATTATGTTTATATGAGTTTGTTTTCACGAAATCGCCGTCGCGTCACTGTCGCCGTACCAGTGCGGCCCCAGCCTAAGGACCAAAACTTTAAATTTACAACGGTCAAATAAAAGTATCCATCCACACTACCAAGTTAGAAACTTGTATCGCATTAGATAGCCAATAGCTATAAGTTTGGCAACATTGTTTTGTTCCCGTTTCAATTTGAAGTCAGTTCGAGGCGCAGATGTGCCAAGTCTCGGCAACTTTGGCTTGCTTCTGAAAAAGTCCCCACGTCTTCGAGTTTGAGACTTGACCTGATTTGGGACTTTTCGTACCGTTATTAAAGATTTTACGTTGATCGCGGGATTTATGGTGTTAGGAACTTTGTAGGTTGTTATTTATGATAGTACCTATAGTATTCATATGATATTTGATAAAATTCATTTACGAGTATTTTTAAAAATTTGTTAGGTGAAATCGCTGTTTATTTCTATTGTAAACGATGTTAAATAGGGAGAACGAGAAGTTTCAAGTTTTTACAGAGACGCTCACGGTGCTATATTAGTTTACGATGTGTCAGAACAAAAGTCCCTAGCAAAACTGAATGAGTAGTCCGAGGAACTTCAAGCATACCCCACCAAGAAGAACCTAGTCTACTTAGTTGTCGGCAATAAGATTGACAAGCATATCATTTTGGGACCCAGTGTATAATATCAGCAAGCACATTGGGTCATCCGCGCGACAGCGCAACGAGTATTCCCAAGTAGGGTTGATGTTAGGCAGGCGGCCGGTCATAAAACAATAAGCCAAAACCTCTAACAACATGGATTTATGAAATAAATGTTGTGCTGACCCCACCTAGTGTGAGATAAGGGCAGGAAGAAGAAGAAGGAAGTTTGTAGGTACTATCTAGGTCATAGTTTGGATATATTGTTCTACTTAGGTATTTGCGTTTTTGTGCGAGTTTATATTAACCATATTATGGGAATTGTGGGAATTCTTTTTTTTTTTAAAACCTTGGACACTAGGATTTCTCCCGTATCGTGCGTGCGTTTACAGACACAAATCTTCACACGCACAAACACCCAGACCCGGAATAACTATCTGTAGGCCATACAAATGTTTGTTCCGTGTGGGAATCGAACCCACGACCCGCAGCGCAGAAGCCAATCGCTTAGCCACTGCACCAAACGTGTCGTCAAACGTTCTTGCCGGTGGAATTGTGTAGCGGTTCCCCGATGTCGTTTTTTTAATTTATTAATGTTATTTTCTTAATACAATAGGACGAACGTACGAGGCTTGCATAGTAGCAAAAAAGTGAACTAATAACTCGAAAAAAAAATTTGTAAAAAAAAACACCTGGTTTAAAACTAACTATAGCGAATTTCTCAAAGATATAGGCAGAAAGAGAACACATCTGCCCATAAACGTCCAATGCTGACCAGTAGACCAAGGATATCACGAGTTGACGGATAACGGCATATATGTATATAAGGATAACCAGCAGCCTCACGTGTGCGTGGAGAGGACACTGGTAGAGGACGCCCTAGAAGGACATTCATCGATATTATAGGTGATGTTCTTCACAAAGGAAAGGTGCGTAGTACTCTCAACCGGCGTGCGTGTATGACAAGATGCATGAATGTGGATGAAGCGAAAGGAGTATGTAAGGATCGCAGCAAGTGCCGTCCTATAGTTTCTGCCTACCACTTTAGGAAAAAGGCATTAGTTTATGTATGTATGTTATGTGTGCATTTATCAGTTTACCTAAAAATAACCAATAATCCCCTAAATGGAATTCCCAGAGCCATTTAAAGTTTTCCTTGAACTCATAATTTGCCACTGTATAATTGTGGTCCACGCTCAATTATTGGCTTTAGTTAATAAACCATTGTATTTTAAAACTATATTCGTTTTTGATAAGAAAAAATAAGGAATACGGGTTTCGACTTCTCTTTGTCAACTATAATATAATATGGGAGAAGCTCATGGTGCTATATTAGATTACGATATGTCAGAACCAAAGTCCCTAGCAAAACTGAATGAGTCGGTCGAGGAACTTCAAGTATACTCCACCAAGAAGAATATAGTCTGTTTAATTTTCGGCAATAACATAGGCAAGCATATCATTTTGGGACCCAGTGCATAATATCAGCGAGCACATTGGGTCACCCGCGCGACGGCGCAACGAGTATTCCCAAGGAATTCATGTCAGACAGGCGGCCAGTCATAAAACAATAAGCCAAAACCTCTAACAACATGGATTTATGAAATCATGTTGTGCTGCCCCACCTAGTGTGAGATAAGGGTAGGAAGAAGAAGAATATTATATAGGATTTATATCCGTGTGGGGACAGGTTAGAACCATGGATCACCTTACGCTGGGAAAAGCCACAACCCTTAAAAATATTATTACGAATTACGATACATTTAATCTAATATTACAGCATCAGAAACACATACAGAGTTAGGTGAAAACTGCTAGCACCATCTAAGCATTACAAAGTGTACAGTGTAGGTGTGTATGAGGAGTTGCATATGGGTGTGCGAATATGTTATAGTGTTGTTGTGCTGTGTTGTGTGGTGATTTACTGTATGTATGTCTACTATTTTTTTTTTATTTCAAATATTTTTCCGAGGCATTAGTTCGCCCTTCAGCGACTATGCAAGCCTCATTGTGTACGTCTTATATTATTAGATACTAAAGAAAAACATTAAATATAAAAAATCACATACATAAAAAAAAACAAGAAAATATATAATATCGACATCAGGGAACACAATTTCACCGACACGGACTCCCACAACAGAGGAATTAGCGACACTCCCAATCAACCACCTCCAAAGAAAATGTCTACTATTTATTTAATTTAGATTTATTTGTCAGTTCGTCACATACTGACGTTGTTAACTGTTTCCTGAAAAAACCTTTTTTAATTGACGCGTGTTGTAAGATTCGACAAAACCCAGCACGCTTGGTGGTAGGATCTATACGGTTCGCCTGGCTAGCAACCATCCTCACATTAAAGTCTGGCGCCAAGCAGTTTACTGTGTTTGTTGTGTATGTCAGAGCCAGAGGGGTATAGAGGAATACCTCTATATCTCTGATCCTTGGATTCGTGTGCTCCATTTTAGACCCTGTCTGCACTTGCCATCAGGTGAGACCGGGGAAATACGACCATGTCAAGAATACAAAAAAAAAGGATTCTTTAACATTATCCACAAGATATTAAAATCGTGACTGATACCAAAACACAGCCACAAGAAAAAGGAACAATACACTCAGACCCCTAATACCGGCAGCGAATAATCCGGAGATTTCGCAACAGCGGCGAATTCCGAATAAATTAGACACATTTGATATATCGCCCATTGTTTCGGGTTTCTGACTGTCTCGGCCCGAGTGGGATAGAGATTACCCACCATGAGATATTATGGGGTTTTCAGGATGTGATTATGTAATTTGTTCCCTATTCCCAGTTGTCGGCGAAATTTTTAGACAATTGAGGAGATGTGTTGCGTGTAACGGCAACATGGGGGTGTTTACTATACAGCTCTGCCCAACCCTTCGGGGAATACAGGCGTGATGTTATGTGTTGCTGATGGAAACTGCCTCGTTGGTCTAGTGGTTGCAAACGCGACTGTGACTGTGAGGTCCTGGGTTCGATCCTCAGGTCGGACAGTGTTATTGAGTTTTTCTATGTGGAATTCCTCAGTAGCAGCCCGGAGTTCAGATTTGTGCCCGGTTGGCTCGCCTCTTATTACATGGTACTTAAACATAACGGCGAAATGAGGGTGTTACTATACATCTCTGCCGAACCCTTCGAGGAATACAGGCGTGATGTTATGTGTTGTGCAATTTTCGGGAATAGTGTTTAATTTTAAATTAACTAACAAAATGCGCTCGTATCTGCTTAATACTACCGTCCCCAATTCGTCTACCTAGGTATAGCTATACAGGGTGTAAATGAAATCATGTAATTCCTTCAAACCTCGTGATGTACTGCTGACATAGATTAACTCTGCACGGGATACATTTTAGGATTAAATAAATAAAAAGTACAAGAAGTAAATATGTGTTTTTAACGTGAGGCATTTTAGCGCCCCGAGTTAAATGACCGCGCGGCGAGCGATAGTCGCGCAATGTGCTCAGGGCGCTAAAATACCTCACGTTAAGAACATAATCGTCACCGGAAAGCCTAAAGAAAGCTTACTACTTAAGCGCCATTCCGGCCAAAATGAGTTATACAAGGTTAGTCGGAAAGGGGGTACTAAGCCGAAAGGGTGTCAAAGTACCCATAATAAGGGATAACTTTTGTTCTACAACTTTCCCCAAAACTCGATAGTTTAAGAGAAATAGCTTTTCAAAAATTTCGTAAAAATTTTGCTAAAATCTAGCTGTCCATAGCTATGATCAGCTGTTTTTACAATTTATGTCACACTTGAGGTCATGGATTATAAAATTAATTTTCTGAATTAATAACTAAAGTTATAAATCACGAATGGTCACCCATCCATGGACTAACTGCGGCAAGCGCAGCTAAACTTCACAAATCGTGACTGGGGGATTGGAATGTTAATTATCCGTATATAAGGTCCAACCAAAATACCTGGACAAACTTTTACACAGTGTTCAGTAAGTGTAACTGAACATATCTATGCAAAAAAAACGAGATCCAAGAGTTTTCTTTTTCTAACCAAAAATCTTTTATCCACTTTAATTTTACTTAAATTATATTTTATTTACATTTTTCACTTCGCTATTTAGGTAAAACACGGCACAAAATTAGCGCGCGCCCCAATGGCGGTCGATGCATAAGAAATGGATGAGTTTATTCTTAGAGAGTACAGGCAATTTAAAACGTTATTATAATTATTTTGGTTAGAAAAAAAACACTTGGATCTCGTTATTTTTTACATAGATGTGATTACTTAAAAGTATGGAACACTGTGTAAAAGTTTGTCCAGGTATTTTGGTTAGACCTTATTATATATGCAGTTCTGGCTGCATCTTACCTCCAAATAACTTTACCAAGTCATGAACAACTATCGTTCGAACAACTAAGTATGTCTGGTGATAAACAACGCAACAATTCACAGGTACTGCCAGGTACACCATTAGTTACACCATGGTTATTTATATCCCTTTGTCGACTATATTTGCGCGGGAAGGTATGCATCTGGTGTTAACTTGCTCCATTCCCCTGAAAGATCTGGTATCAGCCAATATTAAATTCAAAACAATTATTAGGTGAGTAATACTTTATTAACCACTAGCGACCCGCCCCGGCTTCGCACGGGTGCAATGTAGATACTAATGTGGGGCTAATAAACCTTCCTCTTGAATCACTCCGTTGCGTAGTTTTAAAGATCTAAGCATACATAGGGACAGACAGACAGCGGGAGCGACTGTTTTATACTATGTAAAGATAAAGATACTCGCAATCCTGACAGACCGATATTAGCTATAACTGTACTGGTAATTTCACCTCTACACGTTTCTTTTTTATCTTTTATAGTAGGTACCTACCATGTATTAACTAATTAAATATTATACATTGAAACTTACATTTCTCTGGAATCTACATTAACGAGGCGATAATTCCAATTTACATACATACATAAACTCACGCCTTTTTCCCATGAGGGTAGGCAAAAACTATAGAACGCCACATGCTACTACCCTTACATACCCCTTTCGCTTCATCTACATTCATACATCTTGTCATACACGCACGCTGGTTGAGAGTACTACGCACCTGTCCTTTGTGAAGAACATCACCAATAACATCGATGTATGTCCTTCTAGGACGTCTTCTACCGGCGTTTCCATTAACATCCGCCTTATAAACTCCTTTTGTTAATCGCCGTTCACTCATTCTCTCAACATGACCAAACCACTTAAGCATACTTCTTTCAATTTTTGTCACTACATCATCTTTTAAACCGCAACTTTGTCTAATCTCATCATTTCTCAATCTATAATTCCAATTTCACCAAATATAATGTACGTACTACCCTAAACGAGTAATTTTTGAACATTCCGAGCACTTAACACTCTTTTATCGGACCTTTTCGATTCACCCACAAAGGGTCCGGTCTCCGGACGAACAGAAATTATTTCCCCAATAGAATTTTCTCACATTCAATGAAAGAAAGCGCTAAGGGATTCATAGCCACTGGTTTTTCTGAAAAAGTTACTCAAACGGATGGTATTCAACGACGAGCTACACGCTTGGACGGGCACCATCTATAGGCTTGTGTGTGACATATTTGCGTTTAGTTTGACGATTTAAATTTGGAATGTTGCATAATATTTGAGGCATTCCATTTAGCGCACCAATTGAAGAGCACCAGTTCGAATAGCATCTCTCAAATTAGTCTATATTTGCCTGATTGTCGTGGATTTTAGTTTAGTGACGCATTCTTTATTTAAAAGTAGAAACCAAAGATGGACGTGCATTCTTGATTTAAATGTTGAAATCAAAGATGGCTGAATGGCTACAACAAATTGTGTTTTATCTGTGACGGATCTAAGAGATTTGAAATATCGAAAGCCCAATTTTTACTAAGTTTAGACATAATAAACAGGGTGGAAACGAAATCATGTAATTCCTTCAAACCTCGTGATGTACTGCTGACGTAGATTAACCCTGCAGGGGATAAATTTGGGTTCAATGAAAAAAATTACAAGAAGTAATCATGTGTTCTTAACGTGAGGCATTTTAGCGCCCTGAGTTAAAAGACCGCGCCACGAGCAATACCCCGCAATTCACTCAGGGCGCTAAGATTTCTAGTTTTTTTTATTGATATCAAAAAATATCCCTTACGTAGTTAATCTTTGTCAGCTATACCTATATCACGAGGTTTGAAGGAATTACATGATTTTGTTTACACCCTGTATTTTCGTGTAGTTTAATGAATTACCTTTATATCGTTCCACGAGATTCAAGATTTTTTATTTCAAATAAGCAAAATACATGCTCTTAAAAACATATAACAGCTTTTTTTTAATTTATTTATGGAACTTGACGCTTCTCAATGATGTAAATAAATTCGTCCGCAAATGCCACCGCTCTTGACTATCCTTTCAACCGCTGTGTCCCCAAAAGGGTTTAAGATATCCTTTTTTGTGAAATTAGATTGCACTCTTCCTGCGTAGAGACCCTTCACTTCTATACCGTTCTATCTCTATTTATCCGTAAATAGTGTCGCTGTACTTATTGTCCCAGTAATTAAGTGTACCATTTGCCAAACAATGTAAATTTATAATCTTTACAGAATTTCGGGGCTATTTTGCTTGGAGACTTTACCGATGTGTCGATTTGAGTTCACTGCAAAAAGTTATATTGTGTGAGCAATTTTGTTTAAGAGACGATGGGCGGCGTCCTTTACCATTCACATTCGCAAAATTTTGATAAACTATACGTAAACTGCACCAGGGATAGTACTCTATCCTCAGCGTAATATCGCAGTTAGCGAATAGTTAACCATGACAAATGTCTAATCACTCGCACTTTGCGTTTTCTAGTCACGCTAATCGCCGCTAGAGGCCGCTAGAGGATTTCGAAATTATGTGTATCTGAACTTTATTGTAGCAGGTTTATTACGTTTGATAATGTTATCAATAATGACATCTGACTTTATTATTAGTGACTTGAGAATGACAGTGCAGAATTATTGGTTGTTAGTGATAACTTATATATTTTACAGTGATTTTGTTAAAGTTTTTAATGTAGATACACAAAGGAGAGCTAGCTTAAAGATTCAAAATTTTGTGCCAAGTACATGTTTTTCTTTAATTTTTTAAGACAGGTTGGATTGATTTTTTAGGCAAACGTGTTGGGAAGCTTGGTTATAAAGAACTTGGGCCTCTTTTTTTTTCTTTTTTTATTTGGGGATAGGCTTATCGTAACTTTTCTCTATCATAATATCTACATAAACTACTAATACCTAAGTACTACTACAAGTACCTAATAAACATGCATTTCTACCGACGTCAATAATAAACGCACAGCAAAACTCATCTTACAACAATTTTCTATTGAAAAGAACATTGTGAATATTGTGGGGATCACATAAATCAAGTATTATAGTTGAAATTAAAACATAACATCACGCCTGTATTCGCTGAAGGATTGGGCAGAGCTGAATAGTAACACCCTCATTTCGCCAGCTATGTTTAAGTCCCATGTAATAGGGGGCGAACCTATAGCCATTAACCGGGCACAAATCTAGATATGGGGCTGCTACTGAGAGATTCCTAATATTAAAACCCAATAACACTTTGCCCGACTTGGGAATCGAACCCAGGACCCCATGCTCAGCAGTCGCGCTTGCGACCTCTAGACCAACAAGGAAATCAGTTGAAATTTATATTTAAATAATTTGAATTGACAAATAAACGTCGGAATAACACGTGATTATGACGTGGACAACTGAAAGTACCACTTTAGATAAGGACCACAATTTTTTGTCCTTGTATTTAATATTCTTTGTTTAGGCAAGTCGACACTTCACAGTTACAACTCAGTATGTACCTATGTGTCGCAAACTATTGGGAGCTGTCTCTTTTAATATACACATAACCTTAAACTGTTCGGTAAATCGACACGAATGAAGACGAAGAAGTGTACATTCAGCGCGCGTCCTGAATACTCGTGATAGTCACCAAGTATCAAGACGAAATGTGCAAAGTAGACGAGTTGGAAGAAGAACTGCGTTTTTTTAAGACAATAGTCAGTAAGTCGGTTGTGCTTCTACTGACTCTGGCTTCGTTCGTAAACGGAGTGACATCTTGGTGCATCATAAAGAAATTTCGTACGTTCAGGAATTATGTGTATCTGAACTTAGTGTTAGCAAGTTTGTTACGTTTGATATGTCTCATATTAATGAACTATCACAATATCACTGCCGTGAGTATGATTATGCGTATTCATGTCAGGGCGGAACCATGGTTTTATTGTTTTGAATTATTCGTTGTTGGTAATAAGTTACATATTTTACGTTGAAATTGTTAAAGTTTTCAATGTAGATACACAAAGGAGGTATTTAAAGAGTAGCCTCTTTACTTGGGGTGTGCTTGTGATAACAATCTTCTGTAATAAATTTGTACCTCCTGTATTAAATGATCCCACTATACGTATTTGCTTCGAATTTGGAGTCATGCTTTTACCTTTATTTATAAACTTAATTCTTTACATAATAATTGTATGTACTTTATTCTCTTGTTCGAACGTGAACGCGAGTACAGCTACTGACAAATGGCGTCGTTTCTACATAGCGACATCGATATTTGTGTTCGGTGACTTCTTAGCATTGTTCAGTTATATATCGAGTACAATTATTCGCCCTGTAGCTATCTTAGCAGTGGTTTTAACAAACTTACAAACAATAGCAATCGCCATATTTCTTCCTTTAGTAAAATGTAATCGAGAATTATGGCGGGATTTTTTTACAAATCGATTCAGAACAAGTAACATGTAAGTTTGTGATGCAGAGAATTTACTCATCTAAGTACATATTTATATTGACATTGATAATAAATAAATGTATAAACCTGAAAATATTGCTTTTTTTTACCTTTGTGACGTCATTACCTTTTTTCTTTACAAAAAACGTTCCCCACTCTAAGGTTTCTCCTGTATAGTCGGTGCGTTCAGAAACACTAATATAATATAAAAAAGTACCTGACCGGGAACGATTATTTATTGGCCATACAAATATTTGTTCCAAATTGAAGTTGAACCCGCAACCCGTAGCTTAGAAAGCCAAACTATGCTCCACTTTGCTAATCAAACCGTAAACCTACACAAATGGAACAATGGATGCTGACAAGTAATATGAACAGAAATGGTAAACAGGATAAATTGTAATAATTATTGAAAATACATTTTAATTACTGTATCGTATGACCTATAATTCTGTTTTGAGTCATATTTTTGTTTGGTGTTACGAAGACTTCATTCAATAGACTACAGACTCTGTGCACTCGCACAATCCTCAAGCGTTCGCCATACTAAACGCGGGGCGCGAGCGGCGCACATCGTCGGGGAGGCCGCGTGAGTTGTATTGAAGGGATTACTTCCAAATTACAATCACGAGCGCGAACCGAATACTAGGTAATAATTATATATCATGTAGATTATCCAACCTAAATTATTACTGGTTTAATTATTTGTAACTACTTACCTACACAATTAAATAACTCTTTTTTAAAATTTATAATTAAACTTTTTAACAAAAAAAACCGATTTCAAATTGTCTATCTCCGAAGTTCTTCATCAGATCTTCACCAACTTTAAATGGGACCACTTCGAAAGAATACTCTTTCAAACAAAAAAATAATCATTAAAATCGGTTCACAATTAGCAAAGATATCGAGGAACAAACACATAAAAAAAATACATACAGTCGAATTGAGAACCTCCTCCTTTTTTGGAAGTCGGTTAAAAATGCCCCCTACATTGTAATGTGGCTGTTGATCCTTGTTAGCAATTATTATTATTGCGGTGAGATAGTGCTTTCCATATCGAGTCATACGAACTCAAACACGATGGGTGTGCAACTAGACATCGCGGAGTGCCGATGGCCACTCTGAGCCACCTTCCATGTCTTTCTTGTCGAAATAAGTCATGAGGCAAATCGATGGTTCTGCCTGAGTATTAGATATTTTGTTTGGAATAATGTTAGCAACCTTCCGATCCAAACCCTCACTCAATAATTTTTAATTCTTCAATGTAGTTTTTATGATTCTAAAAATCAACGCCCTTGGTTGGATGGATGGTCGTGCGACCGCTTGCCAGTTAGGGCGACGCCTTTTGCCAATTATTATCGCATTAGATGGGGCACATTGCCTATTATATTTATAATTTGCTGATAAACACACGTCAAAATGATAATTTTAAATGTACGTGCAACGTGCGTCTGTACTTATAGATGGTGTTCGTTTTACGGCACGATGCACTTCGTAAACTATGCGAGTGCAAGTACAGGATGTTGTTTTATAGCGGAATTCTGCTAATTTCAACAACTATTCCTGAATTTCAGTGAATTCTCTCAAAAAGCGGTCTTGCTGAAACATTCTATTCATTTTATGGAGAATCTAAATAAATCCTATTAGCAACTACATTGGAAAATGTAACAACGTTTGTGAAACAGTGAAATGCTCTTTATTACTAATTATAATTTTAATTAAAACAACTGAAATGCGGTTCTCTCAATTATTTTTTTCTTATTACTTCGCTACGCTATCTTTACATAGTATAAAATAAAGTCGCTCCCGCTGTCTGTCTGTCCCTATGTATGCTTAGATCTTTAAAACTATGCAACGGATTTTAATGCAGTTTTCAGCAATAGATAGAGTGATTCAAGAGGAAGGTTTATATGCCCCACCCTAGTATCTACATTGCACCCGTGTGAAGCCGGGGCGGGTCGCTAGTAGACTATAAACTCCAAAAAAGGTAACAAAGAGGTGCATTATGCCGTGTTCTATCAAATAATCAACTCAGCCTATCGCAGTCCAATGCTGGACATAGGCCTCCCCAAGCTATGCTACAAGACAACACCTGGAATGATTTTCAGATAAACAATAACTCACTGAAAGAGTGGCCCACATTTACCAATCAACTTTCATTCCAGATTGTCCTCTCTCACAAATCTATACCAAAATAAATCTTACCGCGACACCTGGTTCTCTGCCTACCCCAGAGACCTATGCATCAAGATACTGTACATGCAACACGACATACTAAAAACGACTTTTTTCCCATTTAAAATTGAATAAACTCTACGTGTTAAAAACCCAAAAAGATCCCTTTCTGGAAATCGAGTTGGGAACCGATAACGTATCAAGGTTCAATTAAACCTGTCAACGGGGGTGAAAGCGGAATTCGGGGGTTGATATTCCTCGAAGGAAATTGGTAGAAGGCAAACTTTTGGTAAGTAACGTTGGCGAATTTGGGGGAGGCGATAATGTGAACTGGCAGTGTTAATAGATTAAGAAGTAAGGTCAATGTGGGCAAATCCGTCTGCGGGGCAATTCCATACACAAGCATTTTTATTAATTCTAGAATAGTTAGTGAATATTTTAGTTTAGTTAATAACTAAAAAGTGATCCTATTGTATCGACCGAGTCGACAACAGCGTAACTTTCTGGGACAAATACAAATGCATGTGTACGGAATTGCCCCGCAGACGGAATTGCCCTCATTGACCTTAGTATGGTTTTGTTTGGGACAGTAATAGGCCGAAATCTTTACATAGTATAAAACAAAGTCGCTCCCGCAGTCTGTATGCTTACATCTTTTAAACTACGCAACGAATTTTAATGCAGTTTTCAGCAATAGATAGAGTGATTCAAAAGGAAGGTTTATATGCCCCATATTAGTATCTACATTGCACCCGTGCGAAGCCGGGACGGGTTGCTAGTTATAAATACGATGTAATAAAATTAAGTGATATAGTGGACGTGAGTCAGGAACAGAAAGGTCCCGTTCGTGACCCGGTGGGAGTCACAAACATTTTAATAACACCGTCCTAAAAAAATTGGCTTTATTCTTACTTGTCGTTTTAGACACACCGCGCGGTGGTACGCGGCCTTATTGGAAACAAATACACTAAAACATCAGTTATTTCTGTACCGCAAACACCGTCGACAGTTGATTGCGAAACTTTTCATATGGAATAAAAAAACTGTTCACCGCGTGCATCGGGAGTGGTTTTAAGGTTCCGTATGAAATAGAATATTTATTATTCTGTGTTTGGAACTATTTAGCTGCCTAGGCAGGTACCTAAGCGTGGTTGCGGTGCATGCTTTTGCGAATCCCGCGACCCCAGCCGCACGGTCAGGAGAAGGAACACCGTTGGTTTTTAGCCGGTAAGAGTCCGGTAGACCCCCTCGCCTTCCCTGGGCGAGGGACATCCATGAGGATTTTCCAAAGAGAAAAAAAAAGGTACCTGAGCGTAATATCCAGTATTTCTACTTACATACATACATAAACTCACGACTTTGTCTCATGGGGGTCGGCAGAAACTATAGGACACCACATGCTACGACCCTTGTGAGATCCTGGGTTCGATCCCCAGGTCGGGCAAAGCGTTATTGGGTTTTCCGCGTGGGATTCTTCTCAGTAGCAGCCCGGAGTTTGTGTTTGCCCGGTTGATGGCAATAGGCTCGCCCCCTATTGCATGGGACTTAAACATAACGGCGAAATGAGGGTGTTAGTACACCTCTGCCCAATCCTTTGGGGAATACAGGCGTGATGTTATGTCTACTTTTTATGTTTAATAGCGTTCTCGTTAGTTACAATATAATTTTTCTTGATATGTTGATATCAAGTTGTTCTAGTGATTTTTTGTTGTAGTCTATACTAATATTATAAAGAGGAAAGATTTGTATTTTTGTATGTAATGAATAAACTTAAAAACTCCTGGACCGATTTCAAAAATTCTTTTACCGTTAGAAAGCTACATTATCACTGAGTCACATAGGCTACGGGCGGAGCCGTGAGGACACAGCTAGTTATTTATAAACCAACATGTATGGCTAATACCTAGCAGTTGGATATTGAAGGTTGTGGATTATGATGATCTATGGCTCACTCTGGCGTATAAGAGGTGTTGACTACAAATCCCTCCTACTATACTATGATGGTAAACTGGTAAATCCACTTCTATTGCTAGCACAAGCTAGCTAGGTCTAATAGGTACAATACTAGAGTACAAATATGTCTAATCCACATTGCTAAAAACATTGATAGTAATAAGATACACGTCGGCGGTAAAAATATACATTTTAGCGTTGAAAAAGTACAAAGATATTTCTCGTCTTATTTTCGTGCGGTTAGTGACTAACAACCTGGTGTCAGAGTTTATGCCGCCCATGGGTCTCTGACTCGGCTTCACATACCGTCGAGAAATATCTCTCAGGTTTCCTCACGATGTTTTCCTTCACCGTTTTTAAGCAAGTGACTATTATACAATACGCACATGAATCCGAAAAGTCAGAGACTCGAGACATATGACTTGGCAGTCCGACGGTCACACCAAGGCTATCACTGCTGTTTCTATTCTCTAGTAACTATGTCACAGTCGTAAATTAATAAATATCATTATAAATGCGGATCCCCAAAAACACCGGAACCACAACATTTTTGTCGCCAAAAGCAACTTCCATTTGTGGTGACTTCACACAAACGCTGTTTTTTTACTCCCGCAGTCGCATCGCACCGCGTTTGTCGAGAATATGACTGTCTAACAAATACGACTGGGTTTTGTGTGAAGAAAATGTTTTTATTGCTACATGTGGGATACGAATAGGTTTTTTTGTAGTTAATTTTGAACCTGGCTGAGAAGAGGCCACTCTTTTTGGTCGATGTCATTAGAGGCGACCTGAGGAATTTCTCAATCGAGCTATCATTCTTAAAGTCGTAGGCATATCTGTTTGTGGATGCCGTGGATAGGCGATCTAGATATGTGGCCACTGGTCAGGATTATATCCAGCAGTGGACAGCAATAGACTGAATTTATTGATAGATCGGTGTCGGGTTGATTAGAAGGAACCCAGGACCTCACGATTAGTACCTAGTTAAATCTTTATATAGTGTAAAACAAAGTCGCTCCCGCTGTCTATACGCTTAGATCTTTTAAACTATGCAACTGATTTTAATGCAGTTTTCAGCAATAGATAGAGTGATTCAAGAGGAAGGTTTATATGCCCTACATTAGTATCTACATTGCACCCGCACGAAGCCGGGGTGGGTCGCTAGTTGATAATAAATCTAATTATTTTCCATGATTTCCGATGAGGATCACCAGACATCATAAGTAGTCGTTTTAAGTCAAAACAATCAATAAAGATCAGGCCAACACTTCCCGAGATTAATCCCACAAACGTCCCCCGCAGACATTATCTCATCCTATGTTATAGGTAATTCAACCCCTGCTCGTGACAGACGCGCTTTGACTAAACTTCAACAATAGTTCATGAGAGGGGTGAGTGGCACGTCAATTTCAACCTGTTTCATCCCCTGTTGTATTTACTGAGACGTGGTTCCTTATTTATTAATACATTACAAATATGAACTGACAATTTAATCAATTAATCAAACCGAGCTTTCACAGTTGACTCCTAGATTTTATATTTTCTCAGTAATTTAATTATCTGTAACAAAATGGACAAATGGAATAATATTTGAGAATAAAAATGGAACTGGATTTTTTTATTTAATTTTTTTCTTGGCATTGGTGCTCTTTTTCGCGACTAACACCCATATTCTAAGACGTTCCTCCAAAACTTACTCGACTCAACTCAGTCTTTCTCACTACCATCGGTAGTTATAGTTGACATAAACGTCCTTGACTCGAGATTTTTCCTTAGTCGAGTATAGGAATATTAACGTAAGGAATCATCTGTGAAAGGAATAGGAATATTAACGTAAGGAATCATCTGTGAAACTCGAGGTACCTCGGAACCTACCCTAAAGAAAGAAGTGTCAAAGTTCGTATGTAACAAAAATGAATTTTGAAGAATCTATCGAATATGCTTATGATAATTCTTACAACTATTTATCGCGGCGTTATTTGCGCGATGCAGATAATTCAAATTATGACGTACCTACTCGTAATGACTCCACTCTACCTCGACTCATTTGAGGACCCCGCAGTCAAGGAACCTCAAACTTCACTCGAAATTGCGACTAAGAATACAATTTTGAAGCCGTTTTCGAGGCCGTCCTGAGTGGAGTAAGTTTTGGAGGAATTTCTTAGAATATGGGTGTATGTAAGCCTCATACGTACGTCCTATTTAATTACTTTAAAATAATATCTAAAAATGTCTCTATGTGTAACGAACGGTCACCCATCCACAGACTGACCGCGGCAAGCACAGCTTAACCTCACAAATTGTATGATCCGTGCGGTTGTTAATTAGCCACGAGCCACGAGCGAGCTTATATTAAATACAGTATAAAGTGTTAAGTTTCTAGCGATAATTTTCTGAACTTGTAGAAAAATCAGTGCTCACTTCATCAAAATTCTTCACCACATGTTCCAAAACGTTTGGTACCTAGCAGTACGTTGGCTTTCAAACAAAAATCAACGCCCATTTGTATACAAACATTTGTAAAGCGATAAGTGTATGTTTGTCTGTCTGTCTTCGCCCACACTGTTCTCGGAAACCATTGGTAATGCAAATAATGACAGCTGACTGACATGTTATCGTGATTCGTATTTAAACTACATAGGTACAGAACAACAGAACAGGAAGGAATAGGAACAGTTTGAATAAATGATATGGATAAAGTAAGAAATAAGTATATTAGAGGGAGTTTGAAAGTGACACCAGTGACAGAAAAGTTGAAAGGAAACTGTTCGTCTTGGTATGGGCATGTGATGAGGAGGGATGAAACACATGTGACTAAGAGAGTGATGAATATGAATGTTGATGGATAAAGCGGGAGAGGGAGATCTAAGAAAAGATGGATGGACTGTGTGATGGAGGATATGAAAGATAAGGGATTAAATGATAATGAGACGGCTGACAGGGAAGAGTGGAAGAGAAAAACATATTGCGCCGACCCCAAGTAACTTGGGACCATGGCAGGAAGATGATGAGATATAGAAACAGTTTGAAGGTTTTGAAATTTAGTCTATGTGTTTAATAGGTTCTGTTCCGCTATAGGATTGACAGAGTACTTCAAGTGTACTCCACAAAGAACATCGTCTGCTTAGTTGTCGGCAATAAGATTGACAAGCATTTCATTTTGGGACCCAGTGCTTAATATCAGCAAGCACATTGGGTCACCCACGCGACGGCGCAACGAGTGTTTCCAAGGAAGGTTGATGTCGGGCAGGCGGCCAGTCATAAAACAATAAGCCAAAACCTTTAACATAATGGATTTACGATGAAGGATGACTCACGCTAGACCATGTCAGGTCCGAGCCGAGTCTCGGCCGTAGCGCGGTCAACTAATATTACACACAACCTCATCCCACCAGCCCCCTTCTACCATCGGACAACTAGACGCACTGCAAGTTACCATCCATACTTAGTTGCCATTCCACCAATTCGCACTAAGCGCTTCCAAACATCCTTCATAATGCGCACTGCAAAAGAGTGGAACTCACTACCTGCGTCTGTGTTCCCGAACGCATTCAACCTGAATCTCTTCAAAGTTAGAGTTAACAGGCTTCTTCTGGGTAAGCTCACTCCATCGTAGACTTAGCCTCTGTCTCCTCTGACCTAGACTAGAGTCAAGAGCAAACCCTTTCAAATAAAAAATAAAAATAATATTTTGTATGGACACACGCTATACCGAGCGGCAACCGAGACAAAATATATGTGCTACGGCTGACACTCGGCTCGGACCCGACACTTTCTGGCGTGAGTCATCCTTAAAATGTTGTGCCGAGCCCACCAAGTGTGGGATAAGGGCAGGGAGATGATGATATAGGATTGACAGAGTGTTAAGCATAATCAGCCCATTACTGTCCCACTGCTGGGCAGTGGTCTGTTCTCACAATAAGAAGGGTGGCTGCCAGCCTTGCTGACTGGCTTATCTGTTCACCACGGCATGAACTATTCTCATACAGTTCTGAGAAGAGAGAAGAAGATTGCTACAATTCGTTGTCAATTGCTTCTACCATTAAGTTAAGAGAAGGACTAAGAAGTCAGAAGTAGTTAATAATATAGTCTGCGTCAGTACACAAAAATGCGCCCTTACCTAGACTAGAAAAAACAACATGGCGTCTCTCCCACCGATAGTTGCAACACTTTCGTTTCGTGCGTGTCGCTTACGTTACGACGCCGCCGATCTATACATAATGAAGTCGGCCTGTCTGTCTGCTCGTCACAATAGGCCCTTCAGGGAGGGCCCCCAGTCACTTCCAGGTGGAAAGATGGCTGAATACTTAAACGACCCTCATACTGAGTAGGTTAGGGTGCAAGTAAGAAGAACTCGCGTTGATAAGTTTCGGGAAAGGTTTCAACTTGGAAATAGAAACAATTAGTCCTTATAATTATTTTAATCACGAAATAAAATTGACCTATGAATTTGGTTTTTTTTAACAATATTTTTATCGAGTTTTTTTTAACACCTTTCAGAATAGAATATACTTTATTGTACACCAAAATTGTAACACAACTCTTATAAAATAACAAACAGATTCTTTTATTCTAATGGTGGTCCCACTCTGAGGTAACATATAACATTTTATAACAGTTCGATAATTTTTAGGTTTTTTATTATACGTGGAATGCTATATACGTCAGTGTGGGCACAGTAAATATATAAACTAAAGCAGTATGGAAACTACGTATAAACGTTCGAAACGGCACACTCGCACAGACGCGGGTATCGACGAGACCCAAAGCGGAGGTCACAGTGCTCAGCACAACGACCGCCGCTTGACTGTCTCGAGTTCGAACCCAAGGCACGCACCTCTGACTTTTCGTATTCATGTGCGTATTGTATAATTATCACTTGCTTAAAAACGGTGAAGGAAAACATCGTGAGGAAACCGGTATGCCTGAGAGATATTTCTCGACGGCATGTGAAATCAAGTCAGAGGCCCATCTCTCTGACACCAGGCTAATCGCTAACCACACGAAAAGCAGAATTGATTAATCCAATACTTTCTATATCTTTTCAATTAGACCATGCCCTAAAAAGACCCAAGCACTGCACACGTAGGGTGAAAGGAGTTGTTGGCGTCCTGAAAGATTAATATTACATTGAAATTGTTTTCTGTGTTTTTTTGCTTTCCTGTGCCTGACACATGCTGTGTCATTTAAAGAGCATTTTTAGTATTTAAAAGTTTATCTGATATGGAGCTTTTGTGCGGGCTGGATATGTTTTTCATTGTATGTGTTTGCGTGTGTGTGTACTGTGTGTGTGTGCGGCTCTGTGCAGGCTGTAAATAACAATATTTATATCTTTGTTGTCAGTAGAAAGCTATTAACATTGTTTTTGTGTTGTACAATTTTAATAAAACTGTTGATGACGAGCAGTGGATTCTGTCATCATAAAAATCTTGTGTTGACGTAACATAACATCACGCCTGTATTCCCCGAAGGGTAGGGCAGAGGTGTATAGTAACTCCCTCATTTCGCTATGTTCAAGTCCCATGTAATAGAGGGCGAGCATATTGCCATCAACTGGGCACAGATCCAAACTCCAAACTGCTACTGAGGAATTTCACACGGAAAAACCCAATAACACTTTGCCCGACCTGAGGACCGAACCCAGAACCTCACGATCAGCAGTTGCGCTTGCCACTACTAGCCTAACGAGGCAGTTCACCCTTTAGACCATGTCGTTTCATCATATTAGAGTCTCAGATCTTACTTAGCAGATGATGGCTCAAATTGGGACACTAATGTCTAACACTAATCTCTATTCTGAACACGTTAAGATCAAATTAAGGAATGCACCTAGAACAGGTGTACTTAATTGCACTTTATTAGGCTACATACACATTAACTCTCAAAAATCTACGACCCAACATTGTCATTTTCAACATTGTGACTGTCTTGTTCGTCAAGTGGTGGCAAGCGCGACTGCTGATAATGTGGTCCTGGGTTAGATCCCCAGGTCGGGCAAAGTGTTATTGGGTTTTTCCGCATGGAATTCCGCAGTAACAGCCCGGAGTTCGGATTTGTGCCCGGTTGATGACAATAGGCACGCCTCCTATTACATGGGACTTAAACATAACAGCGAAATGAGGGTGTTACTATACATCTCTGCCCAACCCTTCGGGGAATTCAGGCGTGATGCTATGTGTTATTACCAACGACCAATAAACAATACTATAATAAAATATTCCAATGATAAATTAACAAGTCTAATTAATTCATTCATTTGTCATACGAATTTAACTGAAAAACCATTCAATCAAAACTTTTCATTTAAATATCAAATAAACACTATTCAAATGAACACTATTCATTTATTTTAAATGTAATTTATTTATGTGTACGTCAGCTGCCAATTATAGCATTTTTTATAAATACATTGTTTTTTTTTATATTTAACTAGTGACCCGCCCCGGCTTCGCACAGTTGCAATGTAGATACTAATGTAGGGCATATAAACCTTCCTCTTGAATCACTCTATCTATTGCTGAAAATTGCATTAAAATCCGTTGCGTAGTTTAAAAGATCTAAGCGTACAGACAGCGGGAGCGACTTTGTTTTATACTATGTAAAGATTCAACTTTTAAAATGTTATTGACGCCCGAAAATACTTATTTACACAAGTTGAATTTCTTGAAACGAACTTCATGTCTTCTTCTTCTTTTCGTGTGGTTAGTGACTAACCTGGTGTCAGAGTTTATGCCGCCCATGGGCCTCTGACTCGGCTTCACATACCGTCGAGAAATATCTCTCAGGCATGCCGATTTCCTCACGATGTTTTTCTTCACCGTGTTTAAGCAAGTGATAATTATATAATACGCATATGAATCCGAAAAGTCAGAGGTACGTGCCTTGGGTCGAACTCGAGACCTATGACTTGGCAGTCAGACGGTCACATTGCTAAGCTATCACTGCTATAAATTTCATGTTATGTCTATTGTTCTCGTTAAGAAAGGTCAAGTCGAGTCGAGTCTAACTTCGGAGAATTCTTCTAGTGTACATGAATCTTAATGTCGTACACCTCTGAATAGGCCAGATTGTGATATGTAGATGGACACACTATCGTAATTACTGGGCAACCCAGCCTAAGACTTGAACCCAGAACTGCAGACTAGACCAGCAAAATATGACCGTTAACGTTCTAAAATCGATATATTATTATTCTTCTTCCTGCCCTTATCCCACACTAGGTGGGGTCGGCACAACATGTATTTCATAAATCCATGTTGTTAGAGGCTTTAGCTTATTGTTTTATGACTGGCCGCCTGTCTGACATCATCAATTTCGATATATTTTTAAGGTACAAAAATGTTGAACACTCCTGATTTAAAAAGTAAAGCCAGGAGTACGCAGCATTTTTGTAGTTTTACGAATATTATTTGAAGCCGTTTTATTCTTCAAAATATTTAAAATCCAACCAGTTTTATTTCAAACTGTATACAACTATAATCCCGCAAGGGGAAATAACTCGAGCGATACATGCAATTTATTGATGCTCCAGCAATTAACCCAAATACCACAAACATCCCATTTTTTAAAGCCCAATTCCACGATATTTTCGTGGTGATACCGTAAATTTTGGCTGTAACTCGTCGCTGGAGCCATAACTGCATCCGATCGTCGTTTGCAACCGCCCTTATAATTGTGAACGGATTTATTCGGGTAGTACGTCATAGAGTATTGAATTTTGAAAATTCTCTTCGTTTTAAATGCACCAAATTCGTTTTCATTCATCAGTGATGTTCATAAACGCCTTTTATCATTACCATTTACATACTTTCGCTTCATCCACATTCATACATCTTGTAATACACGCACGTCGATTGAGAGTATTACGCACCTGTCCTTTGTGAGGAACATTACCACTAACATCGATGTATGTCCTTCTAGGGCGTCCTCTATCGGCGTTTGCACTGACATTCGGTTTATCTATACTAATATTATAAACGCGAAAGTTTGTATGTAGTTACTCTTTCACGCAAAAACGGCTGGACGGATTTGGATGAAATTTGACGCACATATAGACAATATTCTGGATTAACACATAGGTTACTTTTAATCCGGGTGCATGAAGCAGTTCCTCTAGGATGCGGGTGAAACCGCGGACAACAGCTAGTAAATAATATGGCGTGAGTTTATGTAGGTATGTATGTAATGTTCATGTTGCAGAGAGCTTACAAGTTATTTAGGAGCGAGTCCTCGTCACAGTTAGTTATAGCTAAAATCTGTCAGTTAACAAGCATAGTAAATATAGTAACCTAGAACTGCCTCTTTGTGGTGGCAAGTGTGACTGCTGATCATGAGGTCCTGGGTTCGATCCCCAGGTCGGGCCAAGTGTTATTGGATTTTTCTGTGTGGAAGTCTGGATTTGTGCCCGGTTTATGGCTTAGGCTCGCCCCCTATTACATAACTGGCAAAACGAGGGTGTACTAAAACACCTCTGCCGAACCCTTTGGGGAATACAAGACGTGATGTTTATGTTTATTCTAAAAGAAACAAAAAAATCTTGGTCATTTTTCTCTTCTCATCGTTATTTTAAAGCACATTTTTTAATGTTATTTTAAACTTGTACCTATTCTTGAAAGAATAGATCAAATACAATTTATAGGAACAAAACTAGCTCAGAAAATAATAAAATAAATCAACTTCAAAACAAAGAATTTAGGTATGCACACAAAACATACAAAAATAGTTTTAGCTAAAATAAAAACACATTGAGGTACAAGAGATCGGTTCCATTTTTACGTAAATCGCATTTCGAAGTGAACGATACTCCCGCTTTTAGAAAAAAAAAAAACAACTAAAACCCATTAGTTATTTGTAAAACAATGTTACGTACAGTCAGCAACTACTTTAATTATATCCTTAAAAAAAAACACTCGATAGTCAACTTAATTTTAAAACATATAAGGATCAAAATCGTTTAGTCGCACAAAAATTGGTATCCAAAAGATAGGGTTGGCGCGTTTCCAATTTTAGGGAGTGAGTTTTAATTGATTCTGTCTATGTTTGGAAAATATTCCAAATAGGTACCTATTATTCTATAGGGACAATTAGAGCAAGATGTGTGTGTATACTAGATAAGTAACGAATTTACATTTTGATATATGCGTTTAATTACATAGGGCTGTTTACTCAAGTCAATGGCAAAGATATGATCGAAGATTCGGAGTCAAGCGTTATGACCTTTTAACCTCTAAGAATACATTGGCATATTAACACATACGTTGAAATGGTATTTTAGATACAAAAGTATTTAAAACTAGCCGTGTCTTCGTCTGCGTCGAAGTCGAATGGGTTTTTTTTTTTTTTGCGAGGAACCCAAATTCTTTTTCTAAAATAAAAGTAGCCTAAACTACTCCTTATAACATCAGCTATCTGCCAGTGAAAGTCCCGTCAAAATCGGTCTAGCTGTTTTGGAGATTAGCTGAAACAAACAGACAGGCAGACAGACAAAAATTCTAAAAATTGTGTTTTTGTTTTAGGTACCGTATTATATACTTTCATATGAATTTAGTAAAAAGATGTTATTTTGACATTATAAAGAGATACTTCAATTTTATTTAGGTATTTGTATAGATTATAAATAATAGAGATAAATATTGCTAGAACAGAATTCAGTCGTGACTTATTCTGGCATCCAAAATGTTGTAAGTTTCTGGTTGCACGCCGACCGTCTGCAGTGAAATAGCTTATCGAAATACAGCAGTGATATCCTAGTGGTGTGACCGTCGGACTGCCAAGTCATACCTCTGACTTTTCGGATTCATGTGCGTATTATATAATTATCACTTGCTCAAAAACGGTAAAGGAAAACATCGTAAGGAAACCCGACGCCTGAGAGACATTTCTCGATGGCATGTGTAGCCAAGTCATGCCCATGGGTGGCATAAACTCTGACCCCAGGTTAGTCGCTAACCACACGAAAAAACAAGAACGAAGAATCAAAATATGATGGTTTATTATAATACCTACTCTTAAGAGGAACCAGTTTGGAGTGGTACCCTATCTAACCGATTCAATATTTGCTGTCTTTCACGTCATTCACAGGAATATAATCTATACTAACATTATAAAGCTGAAGAGTTTGTTTGTTTGTTTGTTTGTTTGTTTGAACGCGTTAATCTCAGGAACTACTGGTTGGAATTGAAAAAATATTTTTGATTTGGATAGTCCATTTATCGAGGAAGGTTATAGGCTATATAAGATCATGCTACGACCAATAGGACCGGAGCATAAATGAAAAATGTTGCAAAAACGGGAAAAATGTCCACCCGTGCGAAGCCGGGACGGGCCGCTAGTATTCTATAATTACCTAATCTTTATCCGTTGAACCTAAACCTCTTCCTCCTAACCGTTTCCCAATTATGTTGGGGTAAGTTTCCAGTCTAACCAGATGCGGGTGAATACCAGTATTTTACACGGAGCGACTGCCATCAGACCTCCGCAACCCAGTTACTGGGTAATGCCGATATCCTACGGTTAGACCGGTTGTCGGTCTTTTGGGCTTCTGACTACTTCTAACGACTGTCATAGGTATTCGTATGACACCCGGACCCGACAGTTTAAAGTGATTTCCGAGGCACGGAGGGGTCTCGATGTGTAACGAACGGTCACCCATCCACAGACTGACCGCGGCAAGTCGTATGATCCGTGCGATTATTAATTAGCCATGAACCCCTCACGAACGGTTCACGAGCCGTTGAACCTAAACTATCAAACAGAAAATACATACATAACATCACGCCTGTATTCCCCGAAGGGTGGAACAGAGGTGTATAGTAACGCCCTCATTTCGTCGCTATGGTTAAGTCTCGTGTAATAGGGGGCGAGCCTATTGCCATCAACCGGGCACAAATCCAAACTCCGGGCTGCTACTGAGGAATTCCACATGGAAAACCCAATAACACTTTGCCCGACCTAGAGATCGAACCCAGAACCTCACCGTCAGCAGTCACGCTTGCCACCACTAGACCAACAAGGTAGTTAAAAAACCAAAAAAAATACTCCATAGTTATTCAAAAAAACCTCCAGACAACAAAACTCTAGCTCGCGGCCATGTATCAAGAATTTCTAGACTACACGTCCACAAAAGACTTTTAATTTTTCCTCAACAATGACTTATAATAAGAACAGTGATCACAATAGGTCCCATCTATAAATTCTATTAGACCACCGAATGGGAAATTTCCCAACAATAAAGGTAGGAAATTGCATTTTATTATGGCAAGGCCCGGTGAGTACCTACGTTGATAATTCGCTTAAGTATTTTGATGCTTGAACTTCATAAAATTTCAAGTACTATTTGTTTGCGAAAAGTATTCACTTTTATCTTGTTTTAAGCGCGAATCGAAGCGTTCGAAGGTTTTTTGCATCTGCACAGTTTGTATTACCTTGTATCTTGAATTGAATTGCATTAAACAGTGAAGAATCGCGCACATAGTAGTCACATCAACGTAATTCCCGTATCATAATCGCTGATTCGCGCGTTCGAGAAAGCGAAGTGAACATTCGCGCGTGTGACTGAAGAAGATTAAACGCGCTTCACAGTAAAAGCAGTGAAAACCTAGTGGTGTGACCGTTGTACTGCCAAGATCTCGAGTTCGAGCCCAAGGCACGTACCTCTCACTTTTCGGAATCATGTGCGTATTGTATAATTATCACTTGTTTAAAAACGGTGAAGGAAAACATCGTGAGGAACCCAGCATGTCTAAGAGATATTTCGACGGCATGTGAAGCCAAGTCAGAGGCCAATGGGCGGCATAAACTCTGACACCAGATTGGTCTCACACGAAAAGAAGAAGATGACAGTAAAAGCGTAACTACCGCGGTCTGGGGCAGTAACAGTCCCGGACTGTCTCGTCCTGTCACTGTCATACTAAGGCGAAGTGACAGGGACGGCACGATCCTTAACTGCAACTTAAAATTGAGTTTGAGAATTTGGCCATTAGGTTCTTTATAGAAAACGTTTAATTCAAAACAAAAAACTCATAATAAAATTCGATTGTTTCGAGATTAAAATGAGTTCATGGCACAACAATAGTAATGTGTTTGCATAGGAAATTAAAACTAAATTATGTAAAATTTGCATGGTCTAGTGGTCGTTGGTCTAGTGGTGGAAAGCGAAACTGCTGATCGTGAGGTCCTGGGTTCGCTCCCTACGTCAGGCAGTGTTATTGAGTTTTTGCGTGTCGAATTCCTCAGTAGCAGCCCAGAGTTTTGATTTCTGCCCGGTTGATGACAATAGGCTCGCCCCCTATTATATGGGAGTTAAACATAACGGCGAAATGAGGGTGTTACTATACCCCTGTGCCCAACCCTTCGGGGAATACAGGCGTGATGTTATATTATGTTGATATAGTTTACAGAGGAATATCGAAAGAGTTGAAAAAAGGGCGGTACGCATTTCCTTCACTCTATTAAAGCGCCATTAGCAAGTTAACTTCTATAACCGACTTTCAAACTATGTACACAATCGCAGCAAGTCGACTCCTGCAAGTTTTACGAACTTAGCAAGCACTTGCTGCAATCACTTGCGCCATAAACTTGCTAGCGGATTTGGCGCTTAATAGACCCCCAAGTGACAGCTAGTTCACACAGAAACTGTTTACAGGACCCGTTTTAGCGGATCCGTTTTTATTTTGGTGATGGCGCCTGTAGTTGTATGAGCGAGTTCACATACACCACAGTATTCTGAATCCAGTAAAAAATACTGGTCCGACATTTTTACATGTTCCGTTTTGTCATCAAAAACTAGATGCCGGAACAGTATAAAAACGGATCCGTACATAAAGATGTATGGAAAAGTATGGGTTTCTTCACACTTTATTTTTATCCTAACCAGCTGCGTCGCATCTGGCAGACAGGAGTCTGCCAGATGCGACGCAGCTGCCTTTTGTTTAGCTGATCCGTCGGTACAGATGTGAACAACACATCCAGTACCGACGGATCCGTTAAAACCTGATCCTCTGTGAGAACCGACTCTGAGAAAGATTCAAGAATTACCAACATTTTAGCAGTTAAATTCCTATAATCAACCATAATTTAATTAACTCCATCCTGTATTTATATACATGTTCAAAAACACCCCGCCTTCACCCACAACCCACGGTATCCCGCGGCCGTCCCCAGCCGGTGATGCGTGACGTCGGGGCGCGGTCACAAATCATTCCGTGTGCACCCGCCCGATAAATTAGATACGCCTAAATACTGAAAATGCTTACTTCGCAAAACAATGTCACGTTTTGTGACGGTGACCGAGTTATTGGGGAAATAACTGCAATAGGCGGGATGGACGAATGTGGATGGGGTTTACGAATGCGGATAGGATGTACGAATGTGGGTGGGTTGCGGTCTGCTTTGAAGACCTTAGTCTTTTGAATCCAGTCTACCCCAGGTGTCAATTTAGTTTTTATATCTTATAGCATTGATAGCAGTGATAACTTAGTGCTTCGTTGGTTTAACTGCTGTGTGAGGTCCTGGGTTCGATCCCCAGGTCAGGCAGTGTTATAGGGTTTTTCCTTGTGGATTTCCTCAGTAGCAGCCTGAATTTGGATTTGTGCCCGGTTGATGGCAATAGGCTTGTCCTTTATTGCATGGGACTTAAACATAACGGCGGACCTCACGATCAGCAGTCGCGCTATCCACCACTAGACCAACAAGGCAGTCATCGTCATGTTTGCATGATATCCAAATATAATCTTTCGCCCAATTCACGTAATAGACCCCCTTTTCGCCTCACGACACGATCTTAGAGACCACGATAAATCGGTTACACCTGTACTTATTTATACAGCGACCTCACATTTTTCACGGGCTACCCCCAATTTGTTACAAATGCCGCTATATATTTATAGACCTAGTGACTGTGCTCGCGACTGTACCCACGCTAAAGGATTTTTTAGTATTCTACGACGTAAAAAGTGTCAACCTTGTAAAATACATACAACAGAATCTTGTATGGGTGAATCTATCATTACAGTTATAGCTAATATCGGTATGTCAGGATTGGGAGCATGGTAAATAAAGTAAACTAAACCAACATAGACTCTCCACCACTGAGAGTACTTATATTTGGGTTAGCGGTTAGTTACAGAAGCTAGTTCATAATATAATAATTTACACAAGATCAGAAAACAAGGACAAGCAAATCAGATATAAAAGGTCAGACTATTTCGGCTGTTCGACATGGAATCCTCTGCTCCGTCGAATGACCAGTGTTTTTATAACTTCGGGTACGTTGATTCATCTTGACGATTACCCTCCTTTGTCAACATTGTCCAGTGTTACCAGCTACCGATAACAACCCTACGTACCAATTCAAGAAATATTTTGAAGCCATGAGATTTTGCTAAATCGTTTACTTAGTTAACATATTCGTTTCGTTATCGACAAAGGATATCGGGGTGGTCCAAGTGGCGTCGCATGATGAGACTTATTTTATTTTAAAGCTCATTGTAAAGGGACACTTCCTTTTTCCCATGGGGGTAGGCAGAAGCTATAGAACGCCACATGCTACGACCCTTACATACGTCTTTCGCTTCATCCACATTTATACATCTTGTCATACACGCACGCCGGTTGAGAGTACTACGCACCAGTCCTTTGTGAAGAACATCACCAATAACATCAATGTAATTATGTCCTTCTAGGACGTGCTCTAACGGCGTTTCCATTGACATCCGTCTTATAAATTATTTTTGTTAATTATTCTCATTAAACAATTTTTCCATGAAGAAAAAAGTTATTGGCTAAAACATAACATAACATCACGCCATAAATTCCCCGAAGGGTTTGGCAGAGGTGTTTTTACAACATCCTCGTTTCGCCAGTTATGTTTAAGTCCCATGTAGTAGGGGGCGAGCCTATTGCCATTAATCAGCCACAAAATCCATACCTACTCCATGCTGCTACTGAGAAATTCCTAATGGAAAAACCCAACAACACTTTGCCCGACGTAATGATCGAACCCAGGTTCTCACGATCAGCAGCTGCGCTTGCCACCACTAGGCCAACTGCCTAACAGATTTTAGATTAAAAATTACCATTCAAAAAGATGACAGCGAAACCAGAATTCTGTTATAAACGCAATTGATGCCAGAATTGGCTATTAGGGTTGCGTAGTAACTCAGAGGAGGATACGACGGAACCCATCTGAGCGTTTAAGGCGACGTTGCACGCAAGTCTAGTATCAAATTTTCCTTCACACGTCATAATAAAACGCATTAAGAGAGGCGTGTGTTACACCGAAGTGTATCAAATTGATTTAAATTTTAACAGAAGTTTTATTTAGATTGTTTATTGTTTACGAAGAAGGATAAGGTGTAAAGCGTCTACTTTAAGGATAACTTATTGTTTTAAATTTTCGTTGTTTAAATTAAGAAGATTTTTCCTTTATAGCTCTCCACGCATGGGTTTAATGGTATATGATAGATAGATAAATAGATAGATATACTATTTTGCACACTAAAAGAAATAAAACAGAAGAAATACACATAATTAGTAACAGTACAAACGGCGATCTTATCGCTTAATGCAATTTCTTCCAGACAACCATTGGATGGAAAGAATTGTTAAGAAAAATATAAAGGGCAGTTTGCAGCGTACAAATATGTAACCTACTAAAAACCGGGAATCAACTAAATAATAAGTATAAATACATAATTATAACACAAATAATTATATAATAACTAATATGATTCTGTGTGAAACATAAACGCAAGATTAGACACCAATAGAATTCTCAATTGTTAAGTATCGTGAATTTTTTAACTAATCATTCAGCTATGGTATTTGTATCGTTTTGTGTTTTGTCACAATTAACTCAATACTGTATTTTTTTTATCAAAACGTTGCCTCACACTACAATTTCATCGGTATCGTAGGTGCGTTTAGAGATACAAATCTCACATGCAGAAACACGCAGATCTGGAACAACTATCTGGAAGTCATACAAATATTTGTTCCGTGCGAGAATCGAACGCGCGACTCGTAGCACAAAGCTCTGCATCCTTCAGTTCTGCGAGAAAAAAGCAGTGATAGCCTTGTGGTGTGATCGTCGCACTGCCTAGTCATAGGTCTCGAGTACGAACCTAAGGCACACACCCTCTGAATTTTCAGATTCATGTGCGTATTGAATAATTATCACTTGCTTAAAAACGGCGAAAGAAAACGTGAGGAAACCGGAATGCCTGAGAGATATTTCTCGACGGCATGTAAAGCCAAGTCAGAGGCCCATGGGCGGCATAAACTCTGACACCAGGTTAGTCACTAACCACACGAAAAGAAGAAGTTTTGTGAGCAAATAAGCGTGTTCGTTCCTCCTTAAACTGTTGCTTACAGTTCGGTGTGACACACACCCGGTTCACAGACCGCGATACACACATATCAGTCGAAGCAATCTCTCTTCAATTTTACACGCGCTTGCACGTAATACGATCGCTTGATGGAATGTTGGGAAACCTTACCCTCACAAACGTGTACATTGCGTAGTTTGTACGAACATTTTACGACCGACGCATGTGTAACCCGCCATGGTACACGAAGTATGTGAATGACAGTTACACGTGTTTCGTAATAGTAGTGGTAATATTTGCTTGAAATTCGTGTAAGATGTGGCGTTTACTTGGAAATCGTCGTAGTTCTAATGAGATTATTTACCGATAACGTATCGTTTGTGACGGTTTTATCTATCTTTGATTATGTGCTCTAATAAGCTCTATATTTGATACTGCCTCGTTTGTTTTGTCCGGGTTTCACCCAAACATTTTTTGAGTACCCCCCGGACGCCCCCGGGAGCTCTCCCAAACTAGGACAAATCTGAGGAAACCTGGACGTATTGCAGCCCTACACGAAACACATTCTTAAAACTTTAAAGATTGGATATTCTAACTGCCTCGTTGGTCTTGGTGGCAGGCGCGACTGCTGATCGTGGGGTCTTGGGTTGGATCCCTAGATCGGACAGTGTTATTGCGTATTTCCGTATGGAATTCCTCAGTAGCAGCCCGGCGTTTGGATTTGTGTTCGGTTGATGGCAATAGGCTCGACCCCTATTACATGGGACAACGGCGGAATGAGGGTGTTACTATACACCTCTGCTCAACCCTTCGGGGAATACAGGTGTGATGTTATGTTATCTATTCTTTTATAATTATTCTTCAATGTATCAAAAGTGTCCATCTTCAACAACACCCAGTAATATAAAACGCAGTCTTATTACCACCTATCAGTACACTCAATTATCCGGGTGGCGGGTCAAAATGTCGACATGTCAGTGGTGGTGGTATCATATAATTACAAATAAACCCGGAATATTAAATTACTGTGCCGACCAGAAGAGTTGATACGAGTCCAGTGCAAGCTGAGAAATATAGCAAGGTTATAGCTCTGAAAGCTTGAAGTACAGCTGTCTAGCAAGGCTGGCTAGTCGCTTTACATCCAAAAACAATGAACTCTGCTCATAATTCTGTACAACTTTTATATACATACATAAAATCACGCCTTTTTCCCATGGGTGTAGGCAGTAACTATAGAACGCCACATGCTACGATCCTTACATACTCCTTTCGCTTCCTCCATATTCATACATCTTGTCATAAACGCACGCCGGTTGAGAGTACTACGTACCTGTCCTGTGGTGTACGTACTATAGGATAGGTAAACTCTGATTTATGAAAAAAAAACCATACCAAAGAATCAATGTTGCTTAACAAAATGTATGTATGGACCTGCTCAGGTGAAGATTCATAGACAATTTCAGCTTGGAGTGTAAATGGGGTGCTGTTCCACAGACGATGGGACACCTGACATCATGCCCCGCGTGCCCTGATACCTGCACGTTACAGGAACTAATGGACGCTACTGATAACGCTAAACTCGTAGCTAAGTTCTGGGCCAACTCAATTTAGATTGCCATCGACACGCTAAGAAGAAGAATAAAATGTATGGAACAGCAGATTTTTTTTTGTAAGAATTTCGAGTTTTTTTCCATAGTAAAAGTTGTACGCAACAGCAGCAGAGTTCATGGTTTTCGGATATAAAGCGACTAGCCAGCCTTGCTAGACACCCGTATTTCAAGTTTACAAAGCTATTTCTTGCTATATTTTTCAGCTTGTACTGGACTCGTACCAACCCTAAGCAGTCATACTGTATATGGAAGTAAAAGGGGAGTGTCTATCGACTCCATTTCATCTGGACACGAATTAGCGTTACTGCAAGAGAGCTGGTTGGCCGATAATCTTTTACCCAGCATAATGACAAAAATATAAAGAAAATATGGATGGATTGTGTGAAGGATGATATGGGTAAGAAAGGAGTGAGTAATGAGATGACGGCTGATAGTAATGTAAGAGAAATACGTGTTGTGTTGACCCCATCTAGTGTGGGTTAAGGGCGGGGAGATGATGATGTTGGTGACAAAAATGTATGGTTAAAAATACCTCCCTTTTCGGGGAGTCCTTTGATCAGTATTGGACTGCGATAGCATTTCGAATTATGTTATGAAACTGCTTCACAAAGTTTATTTATCGAACTTCTTCTTCTTTTCGTGTGGTTAGTGACTAACCTGGTGTCAGAATTTATGCCGCCCATGGGCCTATGACTTGGCTTCGCATGCCGTCGAGAAATATCTCTCAGGCACTCAGACACACACAGGTTACCTCACGATGTTTTCCTTCACCGTTTTTGAGCAAGTGATAATTGTACAATACAAGTCTGAATCCGAAAGGTCAGAGGTACGTGTCTTGGGTTTGAACTCGAGACCTATGACTTGGCAGTCCGACGGTCACACCACTAGGCTATCACTGCTATTTATCGAACTGATATTACAACGCATTTGGTAAGAATTTAAAGTGCAAAGGATAACATAACATCACGCCTTGTATTCCCTGAAGGATTCGGCAAAGCTGTTTAATTACACCCTCGTTTCGCTACTTATGCTTAAGTCCCATGTAATAGGGAGCGAGCCTGTTATCATTTACCGGGCACAAATCCAGACTCCGGGCCGCTACTGAGAATTTTCCTAGGAAAAACCCTATATCACTTTGCCCGACCTGGGGATTGAACCCATAACCCCATGCTCAGCAGTCGCGCTTGTGACCACTAGACTAACAAGGCAGTCATTTTAATAAATAGCATATAACACAGTCTGACTGCCACTAGCAGGCTACGGCAGCTAATCCTACGTATCACGGTACAAATAGCAAAACAAAAAAAAATAGAATAATCCTCTATAAAAACCGTTCGAATTTTAAACCCTGCTAAAATATTTCTACCAAAAATAGTCAGTGGAATTTTTCAACGTTCTATTTATAAAATATTTAATCGCATCCTGCACTCTCATCGCTTTCTGTACTTGCATACCTCAACCACAAAACAGATAGGTACAGAAGTCAATCACATGTATGTACTTCACTTTTCATACCTACGCTCGGCGGTCGCTCTATCTATATATCTATCTCTCTCAAGCGCATGGCACACGCGCTCGTACTCACTCGCACTCTAGTCCGAGATATCGTATCTGTGAGCAGTGTCTATGTTCGAGTGCACTTGTATGTAGATTGACTTCTGTACCTATCTGTTTTGTGCCTCAACGGTACGAAGCTAGCATATCATGAATTTTAGAATGTCATCAATTAATTAATTTGAATTTCGAACGAAAATTATTGTTCGGTTGATTAATTTTAAATAATAATTAAGGCTGCGATCGCATTTTGTGGCTTTCGATTGGATTGCTCAATTAAATTGGTGAATATTTATTATTTATTAACTTTTGTATGGATGTCCATTAAATATGGATGATTTTATGGTACATGCACTAGGTTCGTTCGTTCTGCCTAGCCTTTTCCCAACCATGTTGGGGTCAGCTTCCAGTCTAACCAGATTCGGCTGAATACCAGTATTTTACACGGAGCGACTGCCATCAGACCTCCGTAACCCAGTTACTAGGCAATGCCGATATCCTTAGGTTAGACCGATTATCAGACTTTTTGGGTTTCTGACTTCCCGTAACGACTGTCATAGGTATTCATATGACACCCAGGACCGACTGTTTAACGTGCTCTCCGAGGCACGGAGGCGTCTCGATGTGTAACGAACAGTCACCCATCCACGGACAGACCGCGGCAAGCGCAGCTTAACCTCGCAAATCGTATGATCCACGCGGTTGGTAATTAGTAACAAGCCCCTCCATACACACTATACCCTACCTTCTCATACACTAGGTATGGTTGGGAAATATTTGATGGTATGATCAAATAGGTACAAAATTTTTATTGAAAAATCCGGCCATGTGCGACTCGGATTCTCGCACTAAGAATTCCACCACTCATATATAATAGATTACCTCAGGAAATTAGAACTTTAAACTTACCTCTCTTCAAAAAGAAATTAAAACATTTTTTAATAAATAAGTGTTACTATACTATGACTGAATTTATGACTGATAGAGATAGAATAAATATATAAATATGGAATAATATATATATAGATGTAGAATAATAAAACTGTTACAATTATATTTATGTTTCTATAATGATATGTTTAATATAATTACAAGGATAGACATAATTGGTGTTAATAGATATTATAATTATAAATTCACTAGCGTTAAGTACCTAGATTAGAATTACAAAAACCAAACTAATTTGTATATCTGTATGGATACAATGTAGCGAACTAATTTCTTACTTACCATCTATTGTAATATACCTACATTGACAAATAAACGATATTTGATTATTTGATTTGATTAAAACTGCTTTCCTCCTATTATTTGTTGTTTAAATATAGAGTATGCACAACAACCATACCAAGTTTCACGCTTGTATGTATGCAGGAACAAAAAACGTAGAAAAAAATGTTTTTTTTTTGAGATTTTCTTGTATCACCCAAAAGAGGTCCCCATACAAGAAATCATTTTACTGTATCAGTGTGAAGCAACAGCAAAAGTCATAGATCGGCAACATTTTCATAATATTAAATATACCTACTTAACCTAATTAAAACTAACTAAGACTGCCTCGTTGGTCTAGTGGTGGCAAGCGCGACTGCCGATCGTGAGGTCCTGGGTTCGATCCCCGGTCGGGAAAAGTGTTATTGGGTTTTTCCGTGTGGAGTTCCTCAGTAGCAGCCCGGAGTTTGGATTTGTGCCCGGTTGATGGCAATAGGCTCCCCCCTATTATATGGGACTTAAACATAACGGTGTAATGACGGTGTTACTATACTTACACCTCTGCCCAACCCTTCGGGGAATACAGGCGTGATGTAATGTTAACCTAATTCTTTCTTTCAGTACTCAGTTTACTCACAGAATTTCTATAGCCGTCGAAATTTACACATGCTGCCCAAAGTGCGGTGTTAACAACATTCGGAGTAAAGTTCAGAAATAATTTGTAAGTGTACTTGTTTATGCCGAATGTACTTTATGACTGCGGTCGGGAGCGGGCCCGATCGTAAAATGCGGTTTTTTCGTTAATCCGAACTTTAGTCACACCGTTCGGTATTTTTGGATAGATCAAGACGACTTTTGGTTGGTAAAATGTGTAAGGTATCAAAGTGACTTTATTAATGGAATAGCGGCCCGTCCCAGCTTCGCACAGGAGGACATTTTTGCAGTTTTTGCAACATTTTTCATTTATGCTCCGCTCCCATTGGTCGTAGCGTGATGTTATATAGCCTATAACCTTACTTGATAAATGGACTATCCAATACAAAAATATTTTTTCAATTCCTTCCAGTAGTTCATGAGATTAGTGCGTTCAAGCAAACTCTTCAGCTATATAATATTAGTATAGATTCGGTACACTGACCCTGTATTGTTTCTCTATCTGATCCCGGCTAAGTAGAGGCTACTTCTTTTTTCTGAAGAGGTCTTAGAAAATGACTACAAGGCGACTGCGTCGTAATATAATCCGGTAACAGATCAATAAATCATTGCGTATATATAAAAAAATACGTCATATCCTCTAAATACATTTAAGTATACTCAGTCCGTGCATCGGAGAGCACGTTAAACCGTCGGTCCCGGGTGTCATACGAATACCTATGACAGACGTTACGGGTAGTCAAAAGCCCGAAACTCTGACAACCGTTCTAACCTTAGGATATCGGCATCAGCTAGTTACTGGGTTGCGGAGGGTTGATGGCAGTCGCTCCGTGTAAAATACTGGTACTCAGCCGCACCTGATTGGACTGGAAGCTGACCCCAACATAGTTGGGAAAAGGCTAGACAGAACGAAGTATAATCAGTCCTAAAAAGGGCCAAAATCTCTTACATATGAAAGAGAAATAACGAAAGCACTGTGTCTCATAAAACGTTGTACATTGTGAGTTATTAGCAGACATCATTCGCCATTTAACAAGATACAGATTAACAGTGTCCCAACTAAAACATAATAATATATTACAAACATTGAGTTGTCGCGAGCCCCGTCGTTCGTTTGACATCTGTCAGACAATACGACTGACATGTCAGTCTATGTGTCTTATGTCAGTCCGCAATTCGAGAGTACGCTTAATCAACGTAGTTTCATAATGTAACTTTAACATAAACGTCACTAGTACGTAACTGTAAATGAGACTTTCATTAACAGTTATGTTACATTTATGTGTTCATACGTCTAGGGGACGTTTATCATAGATCTGATCATAGGGGCTGGCTAGAGATGACATTTTGTTGGGTCAGCCTAATTGTATTGTTTTTTTTTTGGTTTTATGCCCCACATTAGTAAAATTAACAAGTCGCATTAGAATTAGGTCTTGTGCAAGTTAAGTATGCCTAAACTATCCGATAGTGAAAGCTTTTTAAGTCAATAGGTATCAACATTTTTTTAAAAGAAATCCTTGCCCCACACTAGGATTTCTCCTGTATCGTGGGTGCGTTTACAGACAAAAAATCTTCACATGCACAAACGCCCAGACCCGGAACAATTATCTGTAGGCCATTATAATATTTGTTTCATGCGGGTATCGAACCCTGACCCGTAGCACAGAAGCCAATCGCTCAGCCACTGCACCAAACGTGTCGTCTTTGCGTTGGCCTTTTGCTGATCAGTCCATTTAAGGATTCGTCTGTTGAAATTGTTGTAAAAGTATCAATTTAATGCATCTTTTTGCAGCCGATCTAATGTTTGGTTCGACGCAATGAGAGCCAATTTTATATCTGAATTAAGAACACAAAATAAAAATAAAAATCTTCGTTACGCAGTACGCTTCGGTGTCACAGGAATCCTTAATCGCTATTGCAGTAATTCAAGTTTTATATTTTTATAATTAGGTTTATTAGCACAGTTGACTTCGGCGTTAAAAAAGCTTTACGCGCGGTTTCTATTTTTTCTTAACGATCTCTGTATTTTACGAAACGCTGTAAAAATAAATGTATAATAAAAACGATCATCTGCTTTATGTTATGTGGTAAGCGACCACCCCTATCGGTGTTTGTGAATTAAATGAGTTTCTATTTTATTCGACTTTTCTGACAATGACAGTTAAGTTCAGCCTTGTCTCAAAAGCGTTATTGTTTTACTAGTTAACCTTCTTTTAAATTAAAACTTCATATCTATGGATGACAAATCTGGCTCGTATTTATGAATGTAAAAATTTGACAAAATAAAACTTTTTACAATAGAGCAGAGAAACTACGAGGTGTTAGGCGAAAAACACACTGCCCCGCGCTACGCTGCGGCGTGCGTGGCGACGGAGCCACAACACTGCGCGTGAATGCGTTTTCTGTGTGTTGCACTACGCGTGTTTTCTATACAAACACAGATACTTGCAAACAACGTAAGAACACGCACTCCCGCGCTACGCTGCGTGGTGCGGTGCAGTGTGCGAATCGCCTAAGGCTGGACATCCACCAAAGCTGTGCGAGGAAAATGTGCGGTGCGAAAATGTGTAGCGAGGATGTGAAACGGTATGACACTTTCCACCAGAGCTGTGCGAAGAATGTGTAATGCGTAATGTGTTAATGTGTACATATGAGCGGCGCGAGGATAGGTAGCGGACTCTTTTCGAATATGAGGGTGGTGTGGCGGGAGCGGTAAACATTCCTCGTAACACATTCCTCGCAACACATTCCTCGCAACACATTCCTCGCAACACATTCCTCGCAACACATTCCTCGTAACACATTCCTCGCCACACATCTCTCGTTCGCATTTCTCGCTTGTTTTGTATGAACAAGAACCTCGCACCACTAAGCCCATATCCACCAGAGCTGCGCAGAGCGAAGCTAGGTAAATGAAGTGATTCTATTGGTGCTTACAAAACACATTCCTCGCTACGCAGCTTAGCACAGCTCTGGTGGATGCTCAGCCTAAGAGAGAAGTGCACGCAGCTCCCTGATAAGATTACACCTTCACCGATAGATGGCGGGACTGTCACATGCTTCTTACTGGCCTTAAGACCCAAACCGGTGACAAGTAATAGAATCACCAAAGTGAGAGACTGTATTTTGCCGTCACAAATTCGTATACCAAGCACGGTGGACTTCAAACAACAACTTCTTTCGAGGTGCTGAGATAGGTTGTTGAATGAATAAATAAACTCTTATAAATTGGAACTGTTTTCAGACAACACACATACTGTTTCCTTTGGCCCCCGGTTAACGTTAACAGCAGCCAATAAAACCAATACAACTCGACGCAGTCGGTCAATTTTTAATCCCGTGGATATATTTAGTGAAGGCCGTTCGGTGGCGTAATAAATAACGTTTTATTACATCGTCGACACAATTCGTACGGCTACCGAACGTTGACAACCCCGATCATATCGGCCGATTCCAATAATGGCCGCTCTTTTGTTTTTCTTTTGTACCGTTCGTGCGTTTCATTTTATGGGTAAACGGAAGTGGGGATTAATATATTGTCGTTAATCGCCGATATATTAATATATATATATAAGAACATGGTCTGCTTAATTGTCGGCAGTAAGATTGACAAGCATATCATTTTGGGACCCAGTGCATAATATAAGCAAGCACATTGGGCCACCCGCGCGACACACGGAAAAAGCCAGTAACATTTTGCCAGACCCTCTTGTTGCTACAACACATTCTGCTTTCCTTTATTGGTTAAAATTTAAAAGAAAATGATTGATATCAGCAGTGATAGCCTAGCGGCTGAAGGCTTGCCTTCCATGCAAGAGGGTCTGAGTTCGATCCCAGCCCGTCCTCTGACTTTTTTAATTCAAATGCGGATCAGAATTTGATTATCACTTGCGTTAACGATGAAGGAAATACATCGTGAGGAAACCTGCACACCTGAGAAGGCTCCATAAAGTTCTTGATGGTGTGTGTACTCTGCCAAGCCACACCAGGCCAGCGTGGTGTACTAAGGCCTAAACCATTCTCATTCTGAGAAGAGGCCAGTGCCTAGCAGTGGGATAGTAATGGGCTAATAATGTTGTTATTGAAATCCAGATTGAATAGATTAGGCTCCCATCTGTTAGGTATTAATTTTCGGAATATAAATAGCCTACGAGTCGTTTTTTTTCATGCAGTTGAAAGCCGATAAATACATAGAACGTGATAATATTTGATCACAATCTTTACATAGTATAAAACAAAGTCGCTCCCGCTGTCTGTACGCTTAGATCTTTTAAACTAATTTTAATGCAGTTTTCAGCAATAGATAGAGTGATTCAAGAGGAAGGTTTATGCCCCACATTAGTATCTACATTGCACCCGTGCGAAGCCGGGGCGGGTCGCTAGTTCATTATAAGAACAAACAATGCGTAGCTTATCGCTATATTTCATTCCAGAGTTTCTTGGAACACCTTATTACCTATTTCTGTTATAACAGAAATTGTACACAATTTGTATTTTTTGCGGAAAGCGGTACTAGAATGAATATTGTAATATTCTTTGTTTATAATAATGTTTAATGTTATAAAAACAGTGTTTTATCTCGCTATGTGTACTTAGCTGTCAGTTAGGGTTGATCCCTAATTTACAAGGTGGTTTTGCGGTAAATTACGGATCCCGCGATCCAGATCATAAGGTCGGAGGAGCACCGCGGTGGTTTCAGTTGGTAAGAATCCAACATAACTCTTTGTCTTCCACGTGAGCATTTCACCACGATAAAAAAAAGGTTGTTCTTGATACCAAGTTAAGTGGTTTTTGTACCAAACACGTGTCATAAACACATTGGTCAGTTCTGATGTTAAAGTCACGAGTATTTCAGTCGAGTATACCCGATTTATGCGTTCTGGTAAGGTATACCTACCCGACTTGTGAAATAATTTTTAACGATTCTGCCTAGCCTTTTCCCAACTATGTTAGGGTCAGTTTCCAGTCTAACCAGATGCGGCTGAATACCACCAGTATTTTACACGGAGTGACTGCGATGAGATCTCCGCAACCCAGTTACTAGGCAATGCCGATATCCTAAGGTTAGACCGGTTGTCAGACTTTCAGGCTTCTGACGTCCCATAACGACTGTCATACATAGATTTTTGTATGACACCCGGGATCGACTGTTTAACGTGCTTTCCGAGGCACAGAGAGGTCTCGATGTGTAACGAACGGTCACCCATCCATAGACTGACAGTGGCAAGCGCAGCTTAACCTCTGAAAATTAAATAAAATTTATTAATTAATTAAGAAATATTTTTTTACTAATATTGCTATATTTTCTTTGTTCCAGGTACGTTCACTGTTACTATTAATCACACAACATCTAGTCTCTTCACCAGATAACAGTCAGAAGCTGAAATCAAGACATTATCAAGTCACTACCGTGAGTAATCAAATAGATATGCAACCTCTAAATGATTTTGAAGAATGCTATTGTCATTGATATAAATTGATGATCATTATGATACTCTGATTCATCTGTGAATCATTCTTCGTGGGATCGATAGATAAATACAATGCTGTAAGGTCGTTTTAAATGGTCAGGTCGATGTAAAGTCGGGTTGGGCGTAGTCTAGGATTAAATTATAGTTGCAGTGTTGCGTAATTTATAATAAATAGCGGCCCGTCCCAGCTTCGCACGGGTGGACTTTTTTCCCGTGTTTGCAACATTTTTCATTTATGCTCCGCTCCTATTGGTCGTAGCGTGATGTTATATAGCCTATAACCTTCCTCGATAAATGGACTATCCAATACAAAAATATTTTTTGAAATCGGTCCAGTAGTTTTTAAGTTTATTCGTTACATACAAAAATACAAATCTTTCCTCTTTATAATATTAGTATAGATATCGTCGGCAAATATTTTAATAACATCAATGAGAATTTTATTATCATTTGCGTTAGCGGTGAGGGAAAACATCGTGAGGAAACTTGCACACCAGAGAACGCTAAAAAAAACAAATAATCTCTATGGTGTGTGTAACGCTAACTCGCACCAGACCAGCGTGGTTTTGGTTAGCATATGATAGGTATTTGCCACATTTGACAGGCATTTTAAGGTTTAGACAGGCGTGAGGTCGGCATTATTCTGAGACAGGCATAAGAGTGCATTCAAAAAGCCTCTGAGTGACGATACTTAAGTAGATACGTACGGAGCACACGTCAGCCCCGCTACCAACCTTGCTAACTGCCTAATCTTTGTACTTTTCGTGTGGTTAGTGACTAACCCGGTGTCAGAGTTTATGCCGCCCATGGGCCTCTGACTTAGCTCCACATGCAGTCGAGAAATATCTCTCGGGCATGCCGGTTTCCTCACGTTGTCCTTCACCGTTTTTAAGCAAGTGATAATTATACAATACGCACATGAATCCGAAAGTCAGAGGCGCGTGCCTTGGGTTCGAACTTGAGACCTATGACTTGGCAGTCCGGCGGTCGCACCACTAGGCTATGACTGCTGTTAACTACCTAATCTTCTCACGACACGGCATGAGCTCTCTTGCCGGCGTGAGAGAGATCTACTGGCATTTTTTTTGTAAAATCAGAGGCACTCTCCATTTTGAAATGGCAACCCTAAGCGTGGTGGACTAAGGCCTAAACCCTTCTCATCTTGAGAAGAGACCTGTGCCCAACAGTGGGACAGTAATAGGCTGATTATGAATGTGGTGTTTACCTATAATTAATTGTTGCATTATAAGTTTATTTTAAGCATGTCATTTTTGTTACAATTTTGTGTGAACAATTGGTGAATCTAATCGTTCTTGCTAGCTTTTTCCCAACTATATTGGGGTCAGCTTCCAGTCTAACCAGATGCGGCTGCATACCAGTATTTCACACGGAGTGACTGCCATCAGACCTCCGCAACCCAGTTGCTGGGCAATGCCGATATCCTAAGGTTAGACCAGTTGTCAGACTTTCGGGCTTCTGACTTCCCGTAACTGTCATAGGTATTCGTATGACATCCGGGACCGACTGTTTAACGTGCTCTCCGAGGCACGGAGGGGTTTCGATATGTAACGAACCGTCACCCATCCACGGACAGACCGCGGCAAACGCAGCTTAACCTCGCAAATCGAAGCCCTAACCTAATAAAATAATAAATAAATTTTGCTCATGCTATACCTATACCACAGTCTACATCATACGCAAGAAACAAAATGGTAGCTGTATTCATTCTGCAGACTATACTAGAGTAAATAAAAAAATGAGTTAAAAAATGAGTAGGTAATAAAAATGTTTCGGCCACAGGCCCTCGTTGCGGCTGTCCGGTATTTTTTAAAGGCCAAACTTGGCCTCGTCTGCGGCATATTGCATGTCATCATTTGTCCTGGGACATGAAAATTCTTGTGTGGCCCCGTTTATAAGAGACCAGCGATTTTAGTTTTGGTGCGGTGATTTGCGGTGCGTTTTTATAACCGCAACGAATAAAATAAATACAAGTTAATCAGTAGGTATGCGGTGAATAATTCGCAGTGCGCGCTTCTATGACAATCTCTAATGCACAGATTATACGTTAAAAAACGCATGGCAGTGCGCGATAGCCCTAAGTGGTTTGATTTGAAAGGCGTGCCTTGATGGATTACAATTTAAATATAATAAATTCAAAAGGTCTAAAAGTAAGTCTCAATTTTTTTAAATATAAACGTTTCCCACACTGGGATTTCTCCTGCATCGTGGGTGCGTTTACAGACACAAATCTTCACATGCACAAACATGTAGACCCAGAACAACTATCTGTAGGCCATAAAAATATTTGTTCCGTGAGGGAATCGAACCCACGACCCGCAGCGCAGAAGTCAATCGCTTAGCCACTGCACCAAACACAACATAGTGCTTCTAGGAAAGTCCCATTGTGCTACATAACATAACATCACGCCTGTATTCCCCGAAGGGTTGGACAGAGGTGTATAGTAACATCCTCATTTCACTGTTATGTTTAAAGTCCCATGTAATAGGGGGCGAACCTATTGCCATTAACCGGGCACAAATCCAGACTCCAGACTGCTACTGAGAAATTCCTAATGGAAAAACCCAATAACACTGCCCGACCTGGGGATCGAACCCAGGACCCCATGCTCAGCGGTCGCGCTTGAGACTACTCAACCAACAATTCAGTCTAGTCAAGGCTTGGTAGAAACTGACCCTTATTTTCCATAATCGCTCCTCTCTTGTGCCATACACCACATCCATTGCGTAGATGTTGATTAATGGTCACCCGCCTCTCGGTAACTCAACTAATGCGATTATCTTGTTACTAATACAATGAATGGGAGAATACGATTTTTAATCACGACACCCGTTTAGTTAGAAGTGGCAACCGCAGTTAAATTAAAGAGAATGATTTGCCCACTGCTGGGCACGGGCCTCTAAGCCTTAGTACACCGTTCTAGTCTGATGCAGGTCGGCAGACTACACAAACCATCGAGATTTTTTTTTGTTGTGGAAGATTCCTCACTATGTTTCTCCTTCACCGTCAACGCAAGTGATAATCAAATTATGAAGTCGAAAAGTCAGAGGTGCTGGCCGGTATCGAACTCAGAACCTCCTACACGGAAGGCAAGTGTTCAACTATCATTGTGTACCTCCTTATAGTACGACATAACTATGAAGTCGCATCGGTAAACTTGGTCGCACAACCAATGGCAGAAGCTCATTTTCGCGCCACTGACACTTATTGCGTCTAGACTTCCCAGGCCCAATAATAGAAAAGCCGGACACATTCATATTTAACAGGACATTTTGTTCTGAAAGCCTAACACACTGATTTTGAATAGAAAAAAAATGACACTATAAATTAATATTAATTAATATTAATTGTATAATTAATGTACCTATACAAAATATTGTAAGACATTTTAAAAGAGTAACGGTGGAGTTTCTTGCCCATTCTTCTCCATACGAAACTACCTTTTGGAAGGGGCAACTAGAATCAATTCTATTTTCTTTGTAACTTTAACGTTCAAAAGTGCCTTTTATGTGCCTAATTGAAATAAATACTTTGACTTTGACTTTGACACTTATTTGCGCATTTGTTACTGTTATTCATTTGAGACTTATACCCATATTCTAAGACGTTCCTCCAAAACTTACTCGACTTGACATAAACGTCCTCGACTCAAGTTTTTCCTCAGTCGAGGCAAGGAATCATCTGTCAAACTCAAGGTACCTCGGAACTTATTGTGCCTTAAGGAAGGAAGTGTCAGAGTTCGTATGTAATAAAAATTAATTTTGAAGACTTTGTCGAATATGCTTACGATAATCTTTACAATTTTTTATCGCAGCGTTATTTTCGCGATGCAGATAATTCAAATTATGACGTAATGACTCCGTCGAGCACCTCAAAGTTCACTCGAAATTGCGACTAAGAATACGATTTTGAAGGTGGTTTCAAGGCCGTTCTGAGCCGAGTATGAGTCGAGTAAGTTTTGGAGGAACGTCTTAGAATATGGGTTTTACTCTACTCTTAATTACATGTGTGAATGCATGAGTCGCGCGCGCACATTCGTTCGGCATCTTTTGGCGGGGCGGGGTTGGCTAAAAGCCTAACAAAAACCGGACAGGCCAGACTTGTATATTTGGCCGGACACGACTGTAAAAAGCCGGACACCTGACCACATTAATTACGTCAGCTTAAAGATCATTTTTTACTGCAGTACTAATAAACCTTCGTGGTCTTGAAGTCGTAGTCAGTTCCGAAGTGATCGGATTTATTATCAAATTGTGAATGTGAGTACCATGTAGGCTAGCTTTATACACGATTTTTTTAACTGTTTGGCGGTTTTGTGTTTTTTTTGTGACCTACGCAAATGTCCGGCTGATTGGTAGTGTCGTGCGGCAGTTGGGTTGTTGAGCTCCCTAAAATAAGGTGATGAGCTACGCGATGACTGATGCATGCGTGCCGTCAGTTAGGACAGGTCAACTCAAACCTGCTATGGCTCTTTCCTAAAAAGGCCATTCCAGACGTTGCCCTACATTGTTACACTTATACATAAATACATACATACATAAACTCACGCCTTTTTCCCATGGGGGTAGGCAGAAACTATAGAACGCCACATGCTACGACTCTTACATACCCTTTTCGCTTCATCCACATTCATACATCTTGTCATACACGCACGCCGGTTGAGAGTACTACGCACCTGACCTTTGTCAAGAACATCACCAATAACATCGACACTCACTTAGTTTTTATACCACAATGTCTGGACTTTAAAAGAGACCTTGATCTCTGAGTTTGTTTCGGCTTTTCTTCTCAGAGCTAGTCAGATAGGAAATGCCGGCGCCATCTAGTCTAAAAAAAAACATTATATTGACTTGAAAAAGTGTCTGTTACAGATTTATTTACAGAAATAAAAATCATTTATCATTTACGAAGTTTGCCGATGCAACTTTTTAGTTGTTTCGTTCTGTACGTGGTTTTGCCTATAGTATTTTATATTTTCTATATAACATTTCATCATCAAATTAAAGATATCGGTACTGACATGGTGAGCTTAATCGATTACTCGTACGAGATGGGTAATCAACCAATCAACCTGTCATTGCTAGTATGTCGTCGTATGTTTTTTGCTTCACCGCAATATCGAGTGAAAGGAAAAGCGTGACCAATATATAATATTATATTATATACTACAAATCACATGAGGAAATCAAGATCTTACGTCTATCTGTTCATATCATCAAGGCTTGCCGACATTTGGTAGATTTCTATAATTTACGGATCGTTATTGGTTAAAATTCAGATTTTTGTATCTTTGCCAATAATGAAGCTAAGACCCCAAGCTTTGCATAGCAGACCCGAAGTAGCTGTAATGGATAAAGTTAGCTTACTAAGTCAAAGTCAAAGTATTTATTTCAATTAGGCATATAAAAGGCACTTTTGAACGTCAAAATTTACAAAAAAGAAATAGAATTGATTCTAGTCGCCCCTTCCAAAAGGTAGTTTCGTATGGAGAAGAATGGGCAAGAAACTCCACCGTTACTCTTTTAAAATGTCTTACAATATTTTGTATAGGTACATTAATTATACAATTATGTGTGGAGACGATGCACCTAGAATAAAATTACTATACCACAATAGATAAAAAGAATTAAAAATTAAGCAATGACAGTACTCGTTTTTATATGCCCAGTTCGGCAGTAAAAAATACTACCATTGGTGAGCAAAACGATTCGTTTTTGTTTATAGGAACCGGGCAATAAAATATAATCCAGCCATTTAAATTGAAGTATAGTGTTTAAGGGTTTCTAAAAACGTATACGTTTAATGAATTCTTAATTTGTGGTGGCAAGCGCGACTGCTGATCGTGAGGTCCTGGGATTGATCCCCAGGTCGGGCAAAGTGTTATTGGGTTTTCCATGTGGAATTCCTCAGTAGCAACCCTATTCTGTGAGACTTAAACATAACGGCGAAATGAGGGTGTTACTATAAACCTCTGCCCAACCCTTCGGGGAATACAGGCGTGATGATGTTATGTTGGATTTTTAATTTATTTAATACTAGCGACCCGCCCCGGCTTCGTAAGGTTGCAATGTAGATACTAATGTGGGGCATATAAAACTTCCTCTTGAATAACTCTATCTATTGCTGAAAACTGCATTAAAATCCGTTGCGTAGTTTAAAAGATCTAATCGTACAGACAGCGGGAGAGACTTTGTTTTATCTATATTATATTTTATTTATATATTTGTATTTTTGTATGTAACGAATAAACTTAAAAACAACTGGACCGAATTCAAAAATTCTGTTGCCGCTAGAAAGCTACATTATCACTGAGTAACTTAGGCTATATTTATTACTGGAATAAAACTTTTACGCGGGCGGAGCTGTGAGGAAACAGCTAGTACTATGTAAAGAAGAAGATAAGTTACAAATGAATATCATTAATGTCACAACAACTCACAATATACGCCCATAGTACAAAGTCACGACATATCCAAGAATTTTCTCTGACACTGACGTTTCGAACTGTCACTTTGACAGCTAAGAACCTGTTAGCCTTATCTATGCATCTGTGGGCTGTGATCTCAGGAACTCGGTCGTTAATCAGTCGTGTTGCCTGTCCAGTCTGTCTGTCTGCGTATCATGGGACTGGAGACCATTAGTCATATGGATTTTGTAACTTTTGTGTTTTTTTGAGGTGTTGGTATCTTTGCGGTTGGCTTGCGAAAGATTAGGAGTTAGTTCTTTTTTCTTTTATGTTATTTCGGTTAGCAGTGGTTGCCTAGCGGTTGAACGTTGGCCTTCCATGCATGAGGGTCTGAGTTTGAACCCAGCCCATACCTTAGTCTTTTCGAATTCATGTGCGGATCATAATTCGATTATCACTTGCGTTAACGGTGAAGGAAACACATCGTGAGGAAACCTGTACATCTGAGAGGGCTTCATAAAGTTATCGATGGTGTTTGTAGTCTGCCAACCCGCACTAGACCAGCGTGGTGGACTAAGGTCTAAACCGTTCTTATTCTGATAAGAGGCCCGTGCCCAGCAGTGGGATAGTAATGGCCTAATTATGTTTATGTTATGTAATTTTGGTGATTGTAACTGTGAATGCTTTACTCATTGAAGAGTTAGATAAAAGTCTAGGTAGACCAACTCATTTGCTGAATGGGACTTGTTTTGACTGATCTGCGGTAAGGCTTACGTTCTGTATTGGACATTTACAGACTGACATACATGAGTTTAAGTTTAAAATTTCACTATTTTCAAATTGAATAATGTCAGAATATATAGCAGTGATAGCCTAGTGGTGTGACCGTCGAACTGCCAAGTCATAGGTCTCGAGTTCGAACCCAACGCAGGCACCTCTGACTTTTCATATTCATGTGCGTATTGTATAATTATCGCTTGCTTAAAAACGGTGAAAACATCGTGAGGAAACCGGAATGCCTGAGATATATTTCTCGACGGCATGTGAAGCCAAGTCAAAGGCCCATGGGCGACATAAACTTTGACACCAGGTTAGTCACTAACCACACGAAAAGAAGAAGAATGTTAGAATGTCGATATCTTATTTCTATTCGTAACCAAAGTGACTCTTCACATCTTGGAAACGTTTCTCGGTATTATTAAACAATAAATATTTAGTGGTATCGGTAATACCGATACTTCCTGTCAAACAAACGATTGATGCTTTACAGATCATAAAACTATCAAACATAAAACTTTTTAACAAAAATAAAACCGACTTCAAATTGTCTATCTCCGAGGTTCTTCATCAGATCTTCACCAAAGGAGATGTTTCATTTTCGGCCATAAGATGTACATTTATCGAAAAAGGGGAAAAACATCCAAGAATTGAGGAAAAATATTCTTTCGTGAATTTAAACCTGATTTGATGTGCACAAAATATAATAAGTTTTCAATTATTGCCATATTCTATTCAACATGGCGTCCTATAGTTTGCATAGCCTGCTTTCGTTCTGAAATCATGTCAAATCAAAACATAATTCACGTAGACGTTAAATATGAAAGGTATGTGTTCTTGTACAATTAATAATAATTATTATTCTCTTAGCCATCTTTTTCGACTAATTCTAAGCTAGTGTGACGATTTCATCGTTAGAAAAATATTTATTCTTCTTTTTTGACGTGTACTTCGGAACGAAAAATTCAAAATGTCAGGTCACAGTCAGTCAGTAATTAACAAATGTCAATTTCTAGGTTAGGTAAACGTCATCTTTACAACCTCTCACGGCTGTCATAACTCTCACGACAAACGTCAAACATTTTTAACTTTTATTTTGTGCATAAAAAACATTTGATATTATGAAAAAAATGTTACTGTAAGCTGTACAGGGTTTAGTTTCCCAGCTTTTCTAAAAGGTACACCTTATGGCCGGAGTCCCATACAAAAATGAAACATCTCCTTTAAATGGGACCACTTCGAAAGAATACTCTTTCAAACAAAAAACAAATAATTAGAATCGGTTCACAATTAGCAAAGATATCGCGGAACAAACATACAAAAAAAACGTGTAGTCGAATTGAGAACCTCCTCCTATTTTGAAAGTCGGTTAAAAACATTGAATGTAGACCATTTTGATGCCTCGTTAGTCCAGTGGTGGCAAGCGCGACTGCTGATCGCGAGATCTTGGGTTCGTTCCCCAGGTCGGGCAAACTATTATTGGGTTTTTCCGTGTGAAATTCCTTAGTAACAGCCCGGAGTTTGGATTTGTGCCCGGTTGATGGTAATAGGCTCGCCCCCTATTACATGGGACTTTAACATAACTACGTGTTACTATAAACCTCTGCCCAACCCTTCGAGGAATATAGTCGTGACGTTATGGTATGTGTGTACTAATAGATGTGTCAATATACGTGTACATCAAAAAGGTCACTATTGGTCATTACAACCATAAAGAATTTACACACGAGACGATCGTTTATCAGAATCGAACATAATTTACAAGTAAAAGGGTATTTGGGCTATGTACACACCATCGACAAATAACTATAAAACTGAGCACACACTGCGCCGCCCTTAGGTCACGTACCGACCGTTTTTTCCTTGCATAACCGACTATATGGGTCCAATTAATTAAAGTTTGAGTGTAGACCGTGCCTTATCTTTAGTGGGGATGTGTGCTTTAGTTGACGCTAGTGTGGGGCGGCAATAAAAATTCGTACATATTTTAGTGATACTCAAATATTGGGACGGTACACGTTATCTGTTGCTCGTTTTAGTGCTAAAATTTGTTTGAGAGATGTTTAGTCTAAATATGTGCTACTTGGCCGTCGCGTCGTTCCGCGTAAAACCAATATCGCGGCAGATATGTAATAAATAGGCAAATGGAATGTCTGGCAAAGTACTTTTCTTCGTGTAGAAGAATAAATTGATTTTCCATTCTTGGCATAATACACGGCCTGCGATCTTTGTCCTTTATGTAGAGTATTGTTTGAATTCTTTTATCGATAAAATTAAATGACACTCGTATCCTTTACATTCGAAGAATTACAATATTTGGCTTGAAAGTCGTGTATTTGTTAACATATCTTTTATTGCCAACCCTATCTATCAGAAATAATATCTTTCGCAAATATTTTTTCACACAATACACCTTATTTTACGAGTCTCAAGTCTCAGAGTAATAAAAAGCGTCCCTTCCATTTTTAATATTGTTCAACTTCAACAATTTCATTATTGTACAAAATAGTGGTAGTTTAGAACTGAATAATAAAAAGTTTATTGCATTTTCAAAGGCAAACTAAATTTTGTTTCTTCATAAACACATTTCGGTAGTTTGCGAGACACGATCGCAACTCCGACGGGACGTGTAGGTGCATTCTGTAGTCTAGGAGACAGACTGCGAGGGAATTTTCTTTATCTTAAGTTTTGTATGGTTAAAGCATAAATGTTTTAGATTATCATAACATTTATAAGGCGGATGTTAATGGGAACGCCGGTAGAGGACGTCCTAGAAGGACATACATCGATGTTATTGGTGATGTTCTTCACAAAGGTCAGGTGCGTAGTACTCTCAACCGGCGTGCGTGTATGACAAGATGTATGAATGTGGATGAAGCGAAAGGGGTATGTCGTAGCATGTGGCGTTCTATAGTTTCTGCCTACCCCCATGGGAAAAAGGCGTGAGTTTATGTATGTATGTATGTATCATAACATAACAAAACGCCAGTATTCCCCGAAGGGTTGGGCAGAGGTGTTTAGTAACACCCTCATTTCGCCGTTATGTTTTAATCCCATATAATAAGGGCGAGCCTATTGTCATCAATCGGGCACAAATCCAAACTTCGAGCTGCTACTGAGGAATTCCACACGGAAAAATCCAATAACGCTGCCCGATCCAGGGATCGAACCTAGGACCTCACGATCAGCGATCGCGCTTGCCACCACTAAGCCAACGAGGCAGTTTTATTCAGTTTTAGATTGAATTATTGGAATAAACTTATGACAAAGTTTTAAAGGCACATCTTATCTTATATTTTTTATAAATCTTCTTCTGGCAGATAGGTACGACTGAACACGTGTAAAAAATACAACAGAAAAAGTGACATAGATATTAGTTTTTGTATATATTATTATTACAATAACAACAAGCAATACTAATAACGATTTTATTACATGTAATGGCAGTAGCGTTTTAAGTTCAAAGATCAAAATCGTGCGTAACGATCAACCATTTGCCTCCATGCAATACTATTATTAATTTGAATTATTTGAATATAAATTCCTATACTTGCATCATACAAAATAATAGTTCTTGAAGCTTCTACGGAAATACATACCAGGTGCATAACCATTTCGTTAGCCGTCACTGAAGGGTTATACAGAAGAGTGATATCATACTCTTCTTACACACAAATCTAACAATGACTGACAACTTCTGTCACAAAACCTTGTTATACTTTGCTTTACACAATCAAGCTATGAAGGGGCTCGTGGGTAATTACCAACCGCGCGGATTATATGTTTTTGCGCTTGCCACGGTTAGTCTGTGGATGAGTGACCGTTCGTTACACACTGAGACCCCTCCGTGCCTCGGAGAGCACGTTAAACAGTCGATCCCGGGTCAGAAGCCCGAAAGTCTAACAACTAGTCTAACCATAGAATATCGGCATTGACCTGCTATTGGGTTACAGAGGTCTGATGGCAGTCGCTCCGTGTAAAATACTGGTATTCAGTTGCATCTGGTAAGACTGGAAACTGACCCCAATATACTTGGGAAAAGGCTAGGCAGATCAAACTCAATCAAGTACTGGTATTCCGCACTTTAGGCTTTAAGATACTTAGGAGTCATTATGGCAATGTTTTGTCGTGAATTTTAATTGTAGTGATCTAGTAAGAGTCTCTTGTTCAATAGTAGAGGTTCAAAGAAAATATGAAAAAGAGAGTCCAGATTCATTCAAAAATGTCGCACGTTAGCTCCCGGCCTACGCGCTAGGGATGTTTGTCAGATTGTCAGCGCGCGTGTGAGCGCCACTTGCTCCCACCTGCAAGTTCCTGAACTTTGTTGCGAACCGATAGTTTCCGTGACGACATTCGGCACATCTGAGCCCGTTCCAATTGTTTCGGCGGTAATGATCGCTTGCTACGTTAATTGCAGTTAGCTTTGTTAGTGCTTCCTAATGTTGGGGTTGGTTGGACTTGTGACTGTGCAAGTAGTTTGAATTTGTTGGTTGTAGTTAGATGAAATAATTTTTAGATTATTATTTGTTTCATTAGTAACGAGTTTAGCGGATATGCTATTCTTAGCCAGACACAATACGCTAAATGTGAAACTTAGTAAAGTTTAAAAGTTCGCTACCAAAACAATGACGACAATCCAAAACAACAATTTAAAACTCCATTTTAATCCACCAGCCAAGCTTCAGTAGACACACGAAATAAAAATAGATGTCCAACGTCACAGAGCCATCGCCGAAATTTTTTCCCCATTCACAATGTATTTTTAAACCGCATAAAAGAACCAAATAAATTTTTATTTCGCAGCTTATAATGTATTATAAATTCAACATGTCCTCGGATAACTAAATTTAGTTCGAAATAACCCGGACTATGAATAAATCATTGCACCTCACTATTTAGCGTTGACAACACGTTAAGCTGTGAGCACACAGAGATCTCTTGTGGGATTTCAGATAATTATAATTATTGGTGTTTGATTTTGAAACAGGCGTCACAAGCACAACTAATAGGTATGTGTTTGATGTAGTTATTACGGTAAATATTATTTTATTGAAAGAGCACTTGAAAGAGCCCGTATTACAGGAAATTGAAAAATATATGCAAATTAATAACCCATGATATAAAAATGTTGTTTCAGCGAAAATAGCAACTGCCTCGCTGATCTAGTGGTGGGAAGCGCTACTGCCGATTGTGAGATCCTGGGTTCGATTCCCAGGTCGGGCAAAGTGTTACTGGGTTCTTTCTTGTGGAATTCCTCAGTAGCGGCCCGGAGTTTTGATTTGTGTCCGGTTGATGGCAATAGGCTCGCCCCCCTATTACATGGGACTTAAACATAACGGCTAAATGAGGGTGTTACTTTATACCTCTGTCCAACCCTTCAGAAAATACAGGCGTGATGTTATGTTACGTGAAAATAGCACAATAAGAACTTGGTGTTTTTTTAGCTTGTTTTTTGAACCGTTTATTGGTTTTTTTTAAATGAATTGTAAAGTTTTTTGCTAAAAATACCACAAATCACGCGTACCTAGTTGTAAAAAATCGAATAGCTTTGTATATACTGCATATAGGAAATGGCAGTTATTACTATCGATGAACCATTTTAACTATGTATAGTGGTTTATGGTAATTACGAAAATTAGGAATTACAACTAAACCAGGCAATATTTTTTGCTCTGGCAACATTACATTGCATTACACATTCTGGCATTATTACGTTGCCACAGAAAAAAATATTCCCTGGTCGAGTAGAAATTCGTAATTTTCGGAATATTTCCATGTTGGTAATTACCCTAAAGCACTATAGTACTTATTATTTTTATTTTTGTACTAAATTTGCTTTACGTAAACACTAAAGCTCTAGACATTTCTAATAATAATAATTCTATAAGCAAACAAATTAGTAGGTGTATACCGTACTTGAAAACGAACAAGCATTCTCCTGCGTCTATTTTCCATTTATCAACCATTTCTCGCTCGCCACTAAAATAATTCAATTTAGTCACGTCCGCTAAAATAGAGACATCGCCATCATGTGCACTGCCCTTTAATGCATTTATAGTTGCGTACATCCGCAGACACAAGTGCTAAATACGTATTTATCGGTAAAGCGCGAAGCCTTTTTGTTGTTGACTGTACGTCCTAATGAGTTGCAACAGTATCGGAACGATTCGTTGGAAATTTAAATTAACTGAAATGAACGTTGAGGAATATAGGCGTGTTGCGCCCGGCGCACACATGACACATCTGTCGTCAGCTACTATCGTTGACGCGATTGAGTCGATGATTTGTCGTGTTCCGATTCTCAGCTAATATATTCTGCCTAGCCCTTTTCCCAACTATGTTGGAGTCAGCTTCCAGTCTAACCAGATGGGGCTGAATACCAGTATTTTATACGGAGTGACTGCCATCAGACCTCTGCAACCCAGTAATTGGGCAAAGCCGATATCCTAAGGTTAGACAGGTTGTCAGACTTTCGGGCATCTGACTACCCGTAACGACTCTCTTAGGTATTCGTATGACACCCGGGACCGACGGTTTAACGTCCTCTCCGTGGCACGGAAGGGTCTCAATGTGTAACGAATGGTCACCCATCCATGAAAGGACCGCGGCAAGCGCAGCTTTACCTTGCAAATTATATGATCCGCGCGGTTGTTAATAGCCATGAGCTTCTCCGCTAATCTTCGATTCTCAGGTAATATGCAATAACAATGTTTTACGTTTTTGCAACTACAGACAACTGCAAGTCGCGTTGATAGCTCTTGAATGACGATACCTAAGTACATTCGGCACACCTTGGGCTGTCACTCTTGCTTCCAACCATGCTGACTCGATAATGTTTTCACTACGGCAAAGCCCTATGTTAATAAGTAGACACAATAAGAGTAAAGGTTGATATGAAAATCCTGCTCCCAAAAAACAACACATAACATAACATCACACCTGTATTCCCCAAAGGGTAGGGCAGAGGTGTATAGTAACACCCTCATTTCTCCATTATGTTTAAGTCCTATGTAATAGGGGGCGAGTCTTTACCCATCAACCGGGCACAAATCCAAACTCCGAGCTGCTACTGAGAAATTCCATACGGAAAAACCCAATTACACTGCCTGACCTAGGGTTCGAACCTAAGACCTCACGATCAGCAGCCGCGCTTGGCACCACTAACGAGGCAGTTCTCAAAGAACAACTCAATCGCCAATAATAAAAGTATTATGTCTGCGCTTGACGTTACGTGTGCACGCGACTGTACTGGACAGAATTATTTATGCGTTTTATTATAGTGTAATTTGCGGATGATTGTACAATGTTGACGGTGGATGTGAATGAAATTTTCAGTATGTATGTGATTATTTATGATGTATCCTGTGTTGTTTGAGTATATTCTGTCATTTTCATTCAACTCGGGCATATCAGGTCGTAAATGTCAACTGCAGTTTACGAAATTGCCTTATTCCATAGAGAATAAACGATTCTGATGGGCCATTGTCATTTTCACTGAGTATAAGCAGTTTGATGTTAGAACTCAGATTCACGAAGAATTCCTTCGTGAATTCGCGTTCGGATAATAACAGGGTGACCACGCTACAATAATACATACTTTTGTATGTTTTTTTTATTGCCACACTACTAGAGAATAATCACTTTTTAACAAAAATAAAACCGACTTCAAAGTGTCTATCTCCGAAGTTCTTCATCAGATCTTCACCAAATTTAAATGGGACCACTTCGAAAGAATACTCTTTCAAACAAAAAATAATCATTAAAATCGGTTCACAATTAGCAAAGACATCGCGGAACAAACATACAAAAAAAAAAACATGAGAACCTCCTCCTTTTTTGGAAGTCGGTTAAAAATCTCTTTTGAGGACGTAACATAACATCACGCCTTGTATTCCCCGAAGGGTTCCGCAGAGGTGTTTTTAGTACACCCTCGTTTCGCCAGTTGTGTTTAAGTCACATATTATAATGCACATAACGTGACAGATAGAGTAATTTATATCCCATCAAAAACATAAATGAGAAAATGGGAGCCAAGTTCAATAATAAAAATATGCGTGGTTGTCGACTTCGCCGACAAAAGAATTGATATCTAAATGGGTGCTAAGTTCTGTAGATAATCCTGAAATTTATTTACACAAAGCAGATAACTTAGGATAAATTGAAGCTCAAATTTGACTTGGCTGGTTTTTACCAGCAAACCGATTTTTTAGAAGAGTAAGATAATTATGTTGACCTTACAATATAAAAACAGTAACTTGCGTATACGCTATTGTATGTTATAACATAAAGAAGATAAGTTGATTAGCCAAATATAAGATAACTTGTATGTGAAAACTAGCCAAGTCAATCTTGAGCTTCAATTTATCCTAGAATAGATTTTGAGTTATTGAGGGCACAAAAGTGACTTCAAATGGTTCGTGTAATATACACACGGCTGCTGCGTCGCCAGTTCCTTTTTCTTTGAACTTGGCTTGACACGCTACCGCGTGTCTAGATTTTAGATACCGGTATTGAAGTTGCTTAAAGTTACCGGTAAATGACAAAGGAGTAGTAACCAAAAAAAATTGTGTACCTTTATTTTCGACGTCGGTTTCGGTTACTGAGAATATCTGTCCAAATGTACCTACTTTGTCTAAACGGAAGGCACCAGAAATATTTATATTCGTCCTCAAATCGTCCTGCTGAGCATAGGGTCTTGGGTTTGATCCCCTGGTCGGGCAACGTGTTATTGGGATTTTCTATTAGGAATTTCTCAGTAGCAGCCTGGAGTTTGGATTGTTGCCCGGTTAATGGCAATATGCTCGCCCCCTATTACATGTGACTTAAACATAACGGCGAAATGAGGGTGTTACTATACACCTCTGCCCAACCCTTCGGAGAATACACGCGTGATCTCGACCCATGAGTCATTTAGCTACCACTTTCTCGAAGACTCAGAAATGCAACAGCATTGCATACTTCTGTGACTATCATGACTGAAAGTTATTTGAACTATTGTCAAGCTCTTCAGAATACATTAATTTAATTCTTAGGAAACTATATGAATCATACGACAAACTGGAGTTTAAGCGAATCGTTAAAGAAAGCTTTTTGTAAATAGCTGGAATCGACTGTTACTCACATTTTGACACTGCTTCAACATAAGGAAAATGAAGGATTTTGTCGAAAATTTAAATGATTCACAGTAAGTCAATGTTTATTCAGAATATACAGGGTGTAAACGAAATCATGTAATTCCTTCAAACATTGTGATACACTGCTGATATAGATGAACCATGAACGGGATACTTTTGGATTCAATAAAAAAAAATACAAGAAGTAAACATAATTATGTAGCATTTTAGCGCCCCGAGCGAATTGCGTAGCTATCGCTCGCCACGCGGTCATTTAACTCGGGGCGCTAAGATGCCTCACGTTAATAACACATGTTTACATCTTGCTTTTTTTTTTCGATTCCTAAACTATCCCGTGCAGAGTTAATCTATGTCAGCAGTACATCACGAGGTTTGAAGGAATTACATGATTTCATTTATACCCTGTAGAAGCCTTGTGATTTGTTTTTTCTTGAAATCTTAAACATATGTTTATTTGCGCAATGAAGTTAGTCATTCTGCGTCTGTGTGGGGTAGGCACACTGTAAAATAAAATTTGTAAGGATAAGTCCCGACATTTTAGGATTTTTCTTCCCTTTTTTTGCCTTATTGGTCTAGTGGTCGCAAGCGCGACTGCTGAGCATGGGGTCCTGGGTTCGATCCCCAGGTCGGGTAAAGTGTTATTGGGTTTTTCCATTAGGAATTTCTCAGTAGCAGCCTGGAGTCTGGATTTGTGCCCGGTTAATGGCAATATGCTCGCCCCCTATTACATGGGACTTAAACATAACTGGCGAAACGAGGGTGTACTAAAAACACCTCTGCCGAACCTTTCGGGGAATGTAAGGCGTGATGTTATGTTCTTCTCTCGTGAGGAGAAAAGATTTACCAGTCGGCAACATTGGTAGCGGGGCTGAATGCTAAGAGTGCAATGGACGTATTCTTACTTCTTCTTTTCGTGTGGTTAATGACTATCCTGGTGTCACAGTTTATGCCGCCCATGGGCCTCTGACTTGGCTTCACATGCCGTCGAGAAATATCCCTCAGGCATGCCGGTTTCCTCACGATGTTTTCCTTCACCGTTTTTAAGTAAGTGATAATTATACAATACGCACATGAATCCGAAAAGTCAGAGGTGCGTGCTTTGGGTTCGAACTCGCGATCTATGACTTGGCAGTCTGACAGTCATACTACTAGGCTATCACTGCTAGATTATTACTAGTAGAGGTTCTTTTGATGCAACCCAATTTAAGGCTTTTAAGTTAATAAAAAAATGGTCTTTTTAGACGACAATTCGACGGGTCCTACGTATAATGGTGCAAGTGTAAAAACACAACTATATAGAAGAGCTGTTTAAAGATCTTAAATATTTATTATACCCTGTATAAAATAATACTGTTATTTCCATTCGTTTGCAAATATGTAACCACGAAACTAACTACATTTAAAAAAAATTGGAGTAAAATATCGGTGATTTGAAGGTGATTGATGTAGAAAAGTGGATTTCGCATTTTTGCGGGTTGTACCAGTATACGTAGGACCCGTCGAATTTTGGAAGAAACCAAAGAAGTATGGGTAGGCAGAAGTGTTTAAAGGTGTTACAACTCCGAAAATATTAACAATACTTAAGTTGTGTTCGTACCAAATGTTTTGCTTAAAAATACCTTTCTAATGACATATCACTCATTGGTAGAGGAGGAGTAGACCAATTTCAGAACATTTCGCCCATTCTCCTTTGACAGCTCTTAAGTTTTTCCAACACTTTCTTGTTTCATCTGCAAATAAAGGATAGCAATTATTTTTTTAATACTGCCTAATTTTGTTTCCGTTGGACTGCCAAGTCATTGGTCTCGAGTTCGAAACCAGGGCACGCACTTCCAACTTTTCGGATTCATGTGCGTATTGTATAATTATGACTTTCTTAAAAACGGTGAAGGAAAACATCGCGAGGAAACGGCATACTTGAGAGATATTTCTCGACGGCACGTGAAGCCAAGTCAGAGGCCCATGGGCGGCATAAACTCTGACATCAGGTTAGTCACTAACCACACGTAAAGAGAAGAATAATATTTTTAGTTAAGCTTAGTCTGTGTTCAACAGAATCGGGGCCAGTATTTCTGTTCTCAATTTAAAAATAAAACTTAATACCAACATTTTTTTCATTATATTCACCCTACTTTGCGGTCAACTGTTTATTGTGAATGTATTCACTAAATTATGTAAAAATATGCATTGTAGTCGATGCTTGCATAAAACATCAGATAGAACACAGTTCATACTAATGCAATGATATCATCGTGTTCGTAGATTATTCATCCCATCGCACGGAGAAATCATAAATGGAGTGATAATGCAAGTGGGCGGCGTGTTTGGTTTGACAAGCACGGCGGATATTGCCGCGACACTATCGGAAATACGCTGAATAATGTGACGGCGGCGATCGAATATAATGAACTTCTTGTCCTACATGAGCATTACAAGTAGTACCGATTGATTTTCGGGTCACAATAGGGGGATTCACTCTCTTCACGGTGATAATTTAAATTGTTTTTGTCAAGATTCTAAGCCCAAGAAGATGGGCAGCACCGTCAGTCATCTCTGAGCTGTCAGCCAGATATAATGGTTTCACAAATTCAGTACGACATATGGAGAAGTATGAATATCAACATGCTGTCGGTAGCTGGTAACACTGGACAATGTTGACAAAGGAGCTTAGTCGTCAAGATGAATCAACGTACCCGACGTTATAAAAACAGTGGTCATTCGACGGAGCAGAGGGCTACCCCATTGGTTGGAGACCCTTCAGGTCTCACCAATAACTGCCCTGCTACGTAGAAACGGTCCACAATCTCAATCTTCAAGCAGTAGAATAGAGAAAAAAAACAGAGCAGATGATTTTATGTCGATCAGCCGAAGAAGTCTGACCTTCTATATCTGATTTGCTAGTCCTTATTTTTTGATCTTGTGTAAATTATTATATTATGTTGTGTACTGGCTTCTGTAACTAACAACTAACTTAAATATAAGGTCTCTCAGTGGTGGAGAGTCTATGTTGGTTTCGCATTTCTGACAAACCGATATAATCTCATAATGATAGATTCACCCCTACACGATTTTGTTGTTGTTCTTTTACAAACACACCATTTACTTGTTCATCCATGTACAATCGTGACCACAATTAACGTGATGTTTAACTTTTAGGTTGAAATTGTTTATTTTGGAGTTATAATCGCATCATATGAATCGTGATTGAGCTGCGCGTGATTTAACTTTCATTTTGTATGTTTTTGCATAATTTAACAAACAGTCTGTAAATTTTTGGTCTCGGTAATGTAATATGTATGTTACTTTATTCCAGAATTTTATCTTAGATTTTTAACATGAGGGTGAGAGACTTGTTCATCAAACGATTTGCAAGATTAAACTGCTCTTGTCGCGGTTATTTTATGGATGGGAGTCAGTTCGTTACACATCGAGACCCCTCCGTGCCTCAGAGAGCACGTTAAACCGTCGGTATGGTGCCATACGAATACCTATGGTAGTCGTTACGGGTAGTCTGAAGACCGTAAGTCTGACAACCGGTCTAACCTTAGGATATCGGCATTTCCCTGTAACTGAGTTGCGGAGGACTGATGGCAGTTGCTCCGTGTAAAATACTGGTATTCAGCCGCATCTGGTTAGACTGGAAGCTGACCCTAATATAGTTGGGAAAAGGGTAGGCAGAACATACCAATTACATCGCTTTTACAGACAAATGGAAATAGGCATCAAAACCCATAATATGGATACCGATGCTAGTTGCAGTTCAATAAAACAAACTGTCAGGTGCATACAAGACTAAACTCAAACGCAATTTAAAAAAAGAATCAAGTCACTTCAATAATTTTTCAAATCAGGAACCATAAAATTGGAAACGTCGTGCAAACCAGCACGGAGGCGCGACACCGCTCGGCCAGATTTTTATTACGAACACACGTATTCGGGACACGTCGCGGGGCTCGAGTGGAGCCGAAGTTACCCGAAGGCAATCGATGGTAGGGCTGTTATCGTTCTGATTTCAAAGGCACAGATTTTTTAAATGTCCAGACTGATGTTGACCTTTTCGTATCTTTTATAGTTTAGCTGTTTCAAAGAGCATCGTGTAGTGTCAGCTTATTTTGTGCTTGTTAGAGTTAATTAAGGGAATCGGTTTATTATAGAGCTTGCAGATAATGGGCTAGTCTGCAGAACATTACCCGTTTAAACTTAAACGTCAGCGTAGAACGTCGATCGTACATCACTCCAAGGTTTAAGTTCCTTTCTGATCCCAACAAAATGTTTGTTTAGTTGAAAAAATACATTAGTTAGACATTTTTAAGTCATTATAGGACCGTATGTAAAAACAACAAAAAAGGTTGCGCACAAAAAATATTTGTGGAAATCGGTAACCATATAAATGTAGGTAAATATAATTCTCGATCAACTACAACATTTATGTATTGCAAACATAATTATAAGACTGCAAGATTGAAGCCATTATTTTTATCAAGTTTCCAATATTTTGCAACCCTATTCCGAACGCATCGCAAAACGTTCTTTTTTTCTAAATTTGAAATTTGAACTGTGCGATTCCTTTTGCTGTCATGATTTATAGGGTTGCTCATTTGAGCGGGAATTTTGAATCTTATTTAAAGATTCGATATGTCTTTTGCCTCGGGCTGAATATTATGATTTTTCATGCATATTTTATAATAATCAGCGCACATCACGCCTGTACCTTTGAAGGGGAGGGCAGAAGTACAACTACACTAGCGAGTGACGGTATTCCGTCCTATGTTAGGGGCCTACATAAGGTCCAACCAAAATACACAGTATTCAGTACGTTTACTTAAACATATCTATGCAAAAAAAAGAGATGCAAGTGTTTTTTTTGTAAGGACAATTTTTTTTCATCATTAATTTTAATTTAATTATTATTTTTTTTACGTTTTTGACTTCTCCGTTCAGGTAAAACACGGTGCAGAAGTAACGCGCGTCCCGGTGGCGGTCGATGCATAAAAAATGGATGAGTTTATTCTTAGAGAGTACAGGCAATTCAAAACTTTATTATTTTTTGGTTTGAAATAAAAACACTTGGATCTCGTTTTTTGCAGAGATATGTTGAATTAAACGTACAGAACACTGTGTAAGAGTTTGTCCAGGTATTTTGGTTGGACCTTATATATTACCATTTATTGGTCACAAAACAGCGTCATTGGTTTGAGATGATTGATTCCGGAATTATGAACTTGTTAGCCTTAACAAGTGTTATGGCGAAAAGCATTAGGTACTTATTTAAGAAGTGTCCTATGTTCAGCAGTGGCAAAAATATGAAAAAAATACTGATAAAATAAGTCTAATCTCCATTCTAAGATACAATTTTGCTTCAATAATCTTTTACATTTGTACTACCTATAAAAATATTTTGACATTATTTTTTTCGAGTTTTATTACTTACCACAGATAAAAAAAACAATACTTTTTCTAATGTAACCTGTTCTCCTGTCTACAAGCAAATCTGTTACATCTCGTACGGTACTTGCACCGATAAACTTGTGGGACGAATTTAATGTTGCAAGATAACTGTATGTAAGTATGTACGTGTCAAAATTTCTCGAAAACAAACTCTTTGTATGCGCCGCTGTAAGCGTAGGCAGTTAATATCTAGTCTTGTATTGTTATCTATGTGGAGCGATATTTGAATGGAATAATAAAAACTGAGTCATCTGTTTTGAAAAGATTTTTGAATAGTGTGGATGATCTATGCAATCTAGATCTATGCACTGCCTCGTTGGTCTAGTGGTGGCAAGCGCGACTGCTGATCGTGAGGTCCTGGGTTCGATCCCCAGGTCGGGTAAAGTGTTATTGGGTTTTCCCATTAAGAATTTCTCCGTAGCAGCCCGGAGTCTGAATTTGTGCCCAGTTAATGGCAATAGACTCGCACCCTAGTACCTACATGGGACTTAAACATAACTGGCAAAACGAGGATGTACTAAAACACCTCTGCCGAACCCTTGGGGGAATACAAGGCGTGATGTTATGTTATGTTTATGTTAGTTCTATGCTTAGGTTGAATGCTTGCCTTCCAAGCAGGAGGGTCTGAGTTCGATGTCTGCTTGCACTTCTGACTTTTCTAATTCATTCGGATCAAAAGTAAAGACTGGATACTATTATTATGAATTTAGAACACAGTTACCTCGTTGGTCTAGTGGTGGCAAGTGCGACTACTGATCGTGACGTCCTGGGTTCGATCCCCAGGTCGGGTAAAGTGTTATTGGGTTTTTCCATTAAGAATTTCTCAGTAGCAGCCCGGAGTTTGGATTTGTGTCCGGTTAATGGCAATAGGCTCGCCACCTATTACATAGAACTTAAACGTAACTGGCGAAATGAGGGTGTTACTATACACTTCTGCCTAACCCTTCGGGGAATACAGGCGTGATGTTATGCTATTTTGAACACAGACCGATTTTTGCCGTTGACTGTACTTATAAACCTTATAACGTGTCTTCAAAGTGCAAAAAATCCATCCATCTGTATATTTCAACAAATATAAAAAACACATGTCACTATTGTTAAGTCTGACATAACAAGTAACAAACTTAACAACACAAAACATAGGTACCAACTTTGTAATAAAAATATTTTAGTGTAAGTTTCCCACATTGGCCTGGGGCTAGTCCATCAATGACAACCATTGTCAGTCGATGTTATCTTTGGCCTCAAACTATGTCGAGTTTCGTTATAAAAAGGTCAGATGAATTAACAAATTGGGTACTGAGAGTATCGACTTAGGATATTAAAAAACTTTTTAACAAAAATAAAACCGACTTCAAATTATCTATCTCCGAAGTTCTTCATCAGACCTTCACCAAATTTAAATGGGACCATTTCGAAAGAATACTCTTTCAAACAAACAAATTTAGCAAAGATATCGAGGAACAAACATACAAAAAAACATACAGACGAATTGAGCACCTCCTTCTTTCTTTTCCTTCTTTCTTTCTTCCTCCTCCTTTTTTTGGAACTCGGTTAAAAATAATATAACATCACGCCTGTATTCCCCGAAGTGTTGTGCAGAGGTGTACAGCAACACTCATTGTGCCGTTATGTTTGAGTCCCAACTAAGGACGAGGCTATTGCTATCAACCGGGCACAAATCCAAACCCCGGGCTGCTACTGAGGAATTCCACAGGAAAATCTCAATAACACTTTGCCCGACCTGGGGATCGAACCTAGGACCTCACGATCAGCAGTCGCGCTTGCCACCACTAGACCAACGAGGCTATTCATCCATCAACTATTTATTTATTAAAATTCACCAAGTCCACAGTCTATGAGTTTGTTACTATTACAAATAATATTCATAGTACAAGACAATGCACGATTGATTGTGCGCAAGCGCAAGTAAAACGCAAGGTCTACGCCCAAGCTGCTCGTTGAGTACTTACATCATACATGTAGTCACTTTCAATTGGTTAGTCTTGAATATATAATGTATTAAGTATATTGTTGGTCTGTCATCATGAGAGCTATATGGAGGTTGACACTAAGACTCGTCAAGGATCCACTACCTATCAATATAGTTAATTTTGCATCTTTATGTATAGTTATTTATTGTCTGTTTAAATTATGTATTACATACACATTACACTATATATATTTATATATATATTTATTTCATATTTATTGTATAATTATAATATTTATTTATTTGTGTTTTTAGGTTTATTTCACGTACCTACATAATTTAATGTCTCCTAATTAATTGTTACACTGTGAACTACCTCTCTCTTTTTTTTCTTGCACTTCATGTCCATCCAAAGGTTGTCTGGAAGAAATCGCCTAGTGCGATAAGACCGCCCATTGTACATCTCTATTTTTATAGTAATGTTTCTTGTTTGTTTTGTGTACAATAAAGAGTATTATATTGTATTATTGTATTGTATTGTAATAGTCTAGGAGTAAAATGGCCGAGGGGCTCGTGGCTAATTACCAAAAGCCTTTTCCCAACTATGTTGGGGTCAAATTCCAGTATAAACAGATGCGGCTGAATACTATTATTTTACACAGAGGGACTACCATCAGACCTCCGCAACCCAGTTACTAGGGCAATGCCGATATCCTATTGTTAGACCGGTATGACCGGTTGTCAGACTTTCGAACTTTTGACTCCCCGTAACGACTGTCATAGGTATTCGTATGTCATCCGGGACTGACGGTTTAACGTGCTCTCCGAGGCACGGAGGGGTCTCGATGTGTAACGATTGGTCATCCACGGACTTGCGAATCATAATAAATGATCTTTTTCTTTACTATTCAAATAAAATTAATTTAAATTAACTGCCTCGTTGATCTAGTGGTGGCAATCGTGAGGTCCTGGGTTCGATCCCCAGGTCGGGAAAAGTGTTATTGGGTTTTTCCGTGTGGAAGTCCTCAGTAGCAGCCAGGACTTTGAATTTTTGCCCGGTGGATGGCAATAGGCTCGCCCCCTATTAGAGTACTTAAACATAACAGCGAAATGAGAGTGTCACCCACTATGCACCTCTGCCCAACCCTTCGGGGAATACAGGCGTGATGTTATGTTAAATCAACTTTGATCAAAAGCGTCTTAGAAATCTTACAATTAAATACAGCATAAGATCCAGATCTTTTGTTAAAAGTAAGACTCGAAGCCACATCCGGCCAACATCACAAGAGGGCAGTAATCCCAGATGATTATATGCGACATGTAATGTTGAACATGAATTTAATTACGGGGAACATGGCGGATTACCCTGAGATTAATATAACAGAGGAGGGTCCAACAATACCTTGATCGGTTTTAGAAATATGATTTCGGTGGATGAGGTACCTACTAGTAGGCCAGATGCTTTTTCCTTTCCATGCACGTGACTTTGAATGTTCAAATTCACGTATGGATCAGAATTTGATAATCACTTGCGTTAACGATGAAGGAAAACATCGCGAGGAAACCTGCACACCTGAGAGGGCTCCTAAAAGTTCTCGCTGGAGGTACCTACCTAGTACTTCAGATGTTTTTTCTTCGTTGTAGCATGTAGTGTAAGCCAGTGATAGCCTAGCGGTTGACCGGTTGCCTTCCATGATGCAGGAGACTGAATTTTCGAATTCAGGCATCGAGAAGCGTTCACGAGCCTGCTTTTAACAAAGACTGCCACCACCGATCTGTCTACTAAGCGTGGTGGTTATAACAATTTTACGCTTTGACCGTTCATTGGGAGGCTCAGGCCCAGCTGTGGACGTTTATGGACTTCTCCTTCTTCTCTCGTGTCGGCACCAGCAATATGAGAATAGCTCATGACATGGTGAACAGATTAGTCAGTCAGCAAGGTTCGTATCGAAATGCGATCGAGGGGGTTCGTGGCTAACTACCAATCGCGTGGCTTATACGATTTGCAAGGCTAAGCTACGCTTGCCGCGGTCAGTCCGTGGATGAGTGACCGTTGGTTACACATCGAGACCCCTCCGTGCCTCGAAGAGCACGTTAAACAGTCAGTCCCGGGTGTCATACGAGTACCTATAACAGTCGCAACGGGATTTCCGAACCCGAAAGTCTGACAACCGGTCTAACCTTAGAGTATCGGATTACCCAGTAACTGGGTTGCGGAGGTCTGATGGCACTCGCTCCGTGTAAAATACTGGTATTCAGCCGCATCTGGTTGGACTGGAAGCTGACCACAACATGTTGGGAAAAAGCTAGGCATAAGTCGGCAAGGTTGGTAGCGGGGCTGACTGCTCAGGTTGCATCAGACGTATTTAAGAATCATCACTCGTGGAGACTGATATGATGATTTTTAAATGCCACCTCTATAAAATTTTCCACCTTCTCCTTCCAACATCCTGTCATACATGGCGTCAGTAACGCTTTGTCATACCGACGTGGATATTAAATTTCTTGTCCGCCATACTGGTGCACCTTTTGTGTACAATATAATGGGTGCATTATCGGAAATAAAGGCTATGGGAATGACGTTGAGATGTTGAGTAAAGGTCTAGACACACGTGTCAGCATCTGTTCGCAATTTACTTATAGAAAATGGTATTTTTGTGTGGGGATGCGGACGCATGCTTTCGCCACAAAACATATAGGTACAGAAGTCAATCTACATACAAGTGCACTCGAGCAACGCACACATAGACACCGCTCACGGACACGATATCTTGGACTGTTTGGGACTAGAGTGCGAGTGAGTGCGAGCGCGAGTGCCATGCGCTTCAGAGAGAGAGATATATAGATAGAGCGACCGCCGAGCGTAGGTATGAAAAGTGAAGTATATACATGTGATTGACTTCTGTACCTATCTGTTTTGTCCTTTCGCCCTTTCGCTTTAAACGGTGTTATTTTGCAGTACTCCTGCAGCATCAGATATTGAGGATTGAAGGTTGAAATTGTTATAATGTTGTTTTGTCACGGGCATTGAATTTGTGTGCGTAGTTTCAGGAGAATCGGTTAAGCAGAAGTAGTTGAAAAATCTGTCGCAAGATTTGAAACAAACATACTTACGAAGTGAAACTAATTGAAACCATACATACATAACATTACGCCTGTATTCCCCGTGGGGTTGGGCAGAGGTGTATAGTAACTAGTAACACCCTCATTTCGCCGTTATGTATAAGTCCCATGTAATAGGGGGCGAGCCTATTGTCATCAACCGGGCACAAATCCAAACTCCGGGCTGCTACTGAGGATTCCACAAAACCCAACAAAACTGCCCGACCTGGGGATCGAACCCAGGACCTCACGATCAGCACGCGCGCTTACCACCACTAGACCAATGAGGCAGTTAAAACCTGATAATTAAACCGTTTAATAATATCGCAGTGGATAGTACATATCGCCAAAAACATTAAAAACAGATATAAATCTCGGGGCTCTTAAAATCAGATGCACAAATTGATAACACTACTAATATTAATAAATGCTTTTCAAAAAACTGTTATTAGCAATAAACAAATCTTTCAATCAATCATGATAACCTTTCCTAATGCTTCTTAATAAAGTCTATAAGAATTCATTCGAATAATAAGTCGAGAACATTGCAATCTATTGCGTATTGATATGTTGTTGTACACAATTGAAATCCGACAAAAAAATTATAACTAATAATCCGGATTGCCTGCGTGTGTTGGTAATTTAAATTGTCTTTTTCTTGATATTGATTGTTTTTATTATTGATGTGTAACATCAATGTTGCGTGGCGACGCTCGCGATGGCAGACACACGACAGCAGATCTCTTCGGTTTGAATCGGCCAGTTTTTTTTTATAGACAAATTGAGTTTTGTTGTTTCACATCTGCCCGGAGTCCCGTGACGGCTTCGTTTTTTTTAAACTTTCGCGTTGTACGATAATAATTATTACTAAACGGGAATTAATGCGAATTAACATTTATTAGCCAACGTTTCGACAGGTTGCATTGATCGTGGTTACGAGCCGGTTAGTGATAATTAATTTTAGTTACCGTTTAGCAGTATTAATTATGTTGATTATTTGGTCAAATTTCTGGGTTTATGGTCTCGATTACTAATTAATTAATATGTTGGTTTCAATGGGTGTTTGAAGTGACTATCCATCAATTATTCAACTCTGCCTATTGAAAGTCGCAGCTGGATATAGGCCTTTTGTAAGATAAACATCTATTTCACAGCTTCCATCCTATCCCAGTTACCTTTTTTAAATTATTTATTTATCTATATAGGGAAAAATCAATGATCTACAATTCATTTAGTTTGAATATAAAAAAAACAATTGCGTATCTAACGTCCCCAAAAGAAGGAAGAGCCCGGTTCAACAAAAAAAAAAAAATAATTAAGATCGCATCGATTTGAGCTTTCATCAGTAATTTCACGATGACACCGACTTCGCACTTTGACAGTAACCGATACAAATCGCCAAGCTTCGTTGCGAGATTGACCCGTTGAACTCGATGTATCGATTTCGTAATGACTCGTGAGAAACATGACCGGTCAGGGTGCTGTGCTTGCGACGTTTCATGTGAGCACTTTAGTTACGTGTCATATTATTATAAGTCACAGTTTTGTATAGAACATTATAGAAATGGTAAAATATATAGTGTGTCCCTGGATAATGTGCAAAAATGAAAATGGGTGAAAATACCCACAATTTATCGACAAAAAAAATATAAAAAAATTACATACCTAGGTTTTTTATTTTTGTAAAAATAATAATCAAAAATCACAAAAAAATAAAATTTTCTTCAAAGAAACGCGTTCTTTAACTTGATGACTTATTTTTAAAGGTTGCTTTTTATTTTCTATGCAACATCAACTCCTTGCCGTCATTATTGTTTTTATTTAAACGAAATACGTGCAATGAATAAAAATTATTCATTTTTATTAATAAAAAAACTAAAACTTCGATATAATTTTTTGTCGATAAATTGTGGTCTTGTTTCACCCATTTTCATTTGTGCACATTATCCAGGAACACACTGTATACAGTATTATTTTTCTTTTTGACTGCCTTGTTGGTCTTGTGGTCGCAAGCGCGACTGCTGAGCATGGGGTCCTGGGTTCGATCCCCAGGTCAGGTAAAGTGTTATTGGGTTCACAGTAGCAACCCGGAGTATGGATTTCTGCTCGGTTAATGGCAATAGGCTCGCCCCCTATAACGTTGCGAAACAAGCGAGTTCAAAAAAAATACACGTCTGCTGAACTCGTCGGGGAATGCAAGGCGTGATGTTATGCTTATAATCTTTTATATACAGCTCATTCCCCTGCAAATATTCCAAAATAGAGTACAAAGTTAATTAACAAACTTGTTTAAAAAATAACCATCAAAAGGCAAATAAACTTAGTAACTCTTGATTGCAGTTTTTTACTAAAGTTTTCTTAAATATAATAAAAATATTTTTGTACTAGTAAGTATTCAAAAAATTATTCATCAAAGGAATCTCACTGAGTCAAAGTTAGTTTAAATACACCTCATGCCCCGAAAGGGTAGGCAGAGGTTGTAGTGTTGTAAACCTGTCGCCGATAACGGTTTTCAGTAATAGGGGGTGGCCCTATTGCCATTTATCGGACAAAGTTCCCAATATCAGCTGTTACTGATAATTTCTACACAGAAAGACCAATAACACCTTTTTTGTTTATTTATTAACTTATGCGCACACAACAGTTAGTAAAATTATATTATATTGAGTTTCAATTATAACATCTGCCTCGTTGGTCTAGTGGTGGCAAGCGCGACTGCTGATCGTGACGTCCTGGCTTCGATCCCCAGCCAGCTTATTGGATTTTCCGTGTGTAATTCCTCAGTAGCAGCTTGGATTTCGGATTTATACCCGGTTGTAGTAATAAGCTCGCCCCTATTACTTATATATAACGGCGAAATGAGGTTACTATACACCTCTGCCCAACCCTCCGGGGAATACAGGCGTGATGTCGCTCATTTGGAGCAACAGTGGCATAATTAACCTTTTTTTTTTAATTTTACAGAAGATGTTTCTCCCGATGTAAATAGTCTTTCCGCACATTTTGACATATTTAACTTGTTTAAAAAAAAAGCGTAATTACGTCATTGTTGTACCAAATGAGCGATGTTGTTGTTTATTATAACAACAAAATTACATTTACGTATAACAACATTTACTATAATTCGCGTTCAAATAAAACATATTCGTATAAAGTTTCGTTCGCACTGACAGACATTGATGGTAGATAATTGGACAAGCGTGAAGAATGCCTTGTCGTATGTTGTTGTACTGTAATTATAGTCATTGTAACCTTAATGTGCTTCGATAGGCTGTTATTTAGGAATAAATATATCGACGGTGTATGAATTATGAAGATTATTGCATGATTAAAGACTATGGGTATTATCAACAAAGAATGAGCATGAATGGTGTTGTGGGAGGTTTATTCTGCAATACGTTCGACAATGGGGCCGATTCTTTTCATTCACCAACTATACTAAAATTAGAGAATTGATAAATGGCAGTGATAGCCTAGTGGTGTGACCGTCGGACTGCCAAGTCATAGGTCTCGAGTTCAAACCCAAGGCACGCAACTCTGACTTTTCGGATTCATGTGCGTATTGTATAATTATCGTTTGCTTAAAAACGGTGAAGGAAAATATCGTGAGGAAACGTGCCTGAGAGATATTTCTCGACGGCATGTCAGTCAATGGGCGGCATAAACTCTGACACCAGGTTAGTCACTAACCACGCGAAAAAAGAAGACGCATACATAAATTCACGCCTTTTTCCCATGGTGGCAGGCAGAAACTATAGAACGCCACATGCTACGATCCTTACATACTCCTTTTAAGCAAGTGATAATTATACAATACGCACATGAATCCGAAAAGTCAGAGGTGTGTGCCTAGGGTTCTGACTCGTGACCTATGACTTGGCAGTCCGACGGCCACACCACTAGGCTATCACTGCTGTGTATCTATGTCATAAACATATATAAATTAAGTAGGTACCTAAAGTATTAAAAGCCGGTGTGCCTAATTAATAAGGCACACCTACGAAGCTAAAATATTATGTTTTGTAGGCATGAGATAATAATTATTAACATTGGCACGCAACGTGAACCTTACACGGATGTTCTAAAATGTTCCTTTAATTATTAGATACAAAAATAATATCCCAATTTATTAGTTCTGCCAAGCCTTTTCCCAACCATGTTGGGGTCAGCTCTCAGAGCCCTGGATGTGTTGTTCACATCTGTACCGATGAATCAGATAAACAAATGGCAGCTGCGTCGCATCTGGCAGGCAGGATACGATAAAAATAACGGATCCAGTATTTTTTTCTGGATTCGGAATACTGTCGTGTATGTGAACTCGCTCATACAACTACAGGCACCATCACCAAAATAAAAACGGGTCCTGTAAACAGTTTCTGTGTGAACTAGCTGTCAGTCTAACCAGATGCGGCTGAATACCAGTATTTTACACGGAGCGACTGACATCAAACTTCCATAACCCAGTTACTGGGCAATGCCGATATCTTAAGGTTACACCGGTTGTCAGACTTTCAGGCTTCTGAATTCCCGTAAGGACTGTCATAGGTACTCGTATGACCGTGTAAAAAAAAACATAGTAAGTAGTTAGACGATCGATAATTTACATGATTCGAGTCACTAATTAGGTATTGAACTATCGAAAGTTTAAAGAAATGTTAAACCTCCCCTTATCTCCGAAGTTTGCAAAGCGAAAAATCTGATATAAATATAGTTGATTGAGGTTTATGTAAATATTACAGGAAAAATACCTAGCACAGTTTTTTAGAAATCAGCAAAAATATTTTACGAGCAGATATGTGCGCCGTCCAAAAAAATGAAAATTTAATTTTGAAAATGGAAAACTAATATCCCCTCCAACGGTACGGAATCCTCGGAGCACGAGTACGTTTTTTGTTATTCTTATCAAGCTGACAATCCCTCTCATCTACTAAAGCCTCCGTGACCCACATTACCTACTTCTTCTTCTTCTTGCCCTTATCCCACACTACGTGGGGTCGGCATAACGTGTATTTCATAAATCCATATTGTTAGAGGTTTTGGCTTATTGTTTTATGACCGGCCGCCTGCCTGATATCAAACCTCCTTGGGAATACTCGTTGCGCCATCGCGCGGGTGATCCAATGTGCTTGCTTATTATGCAGTGGGTCCCAAAATGCTTGTCCGTGATCAACATTACCTACTTTTTAATAAAAAGAATACGTATCATGCTACCATAACATTTTATTACAAATCGCCGCATCCATTCTTCTCTAGTTCACAAACCAGTACAAGTGTTGAGTAGTTAGTGATGAAGTGCGCGAGGTCGCAGGGTCGAGTCCCGACCCGTTCCTTTCACTTCTCTTATGTAATGGGCGGCCATGTTCGAATGTTAATGTTTTGTGTTTTCTGTGCATTTGTGTAATGAGTGCTTCTGCTTAGTTGTGTGTGTGTGTGTGTAGTTCGATTTAATGATTTAGTTAAACAACTTATTTTTCCTTACGAATGCAATCTATATAAATCAAAATGAATCGCCAAATGTGTTGCTAAGCGCAAAACTTGAGAACGGCTCGACCAATTCGGCTATTTTTTTATATACCTATATTCCTTAAGGCACAAGGAAGGTTCTTATGGAGAGAACAAACATAAAAATTGCGTGGAAAATAGTAAAAACAACACTTTTCTTTTCCCACTACAGGCCAATAACTTTTGACAGAACGAAGTCTGTCCGGGCAGCTAGTATAATTATAAAATACAAACTATAACTGCTACAAACCCAACCCGTAGCTCTGACTTTTCGAATTCATGTGCGGATCAGAATTTGATTATCACTTGCGTTAACGGTGAAGGAAAACATCGTGAGGAAACCCGCACACCTGAAAGAACTCCAAAATAAAATCTCGATGTTGTGTATAGTCCGCCAACCCGCACCAGGCCAGCGTGGTGGACTAAGGCCTTAACCCTGAGAAGAGGCCGGTGCCTAGTGGGACTAGGGTTTTGGCCCAAAACAGATTCATATTTAGCCGGAAATTTTGGCCGTACAGCCTGACACTGGTTTTTAAAAGAAAGAAGAAAAAAACTTTTATACATACATAAAGTCACGTCTTTTTCCAATGGGGGTAGGCAGCAGGGGCGGCCTTAGCCATTGCGAAGCTCCGAGCAGGTAGACCTTTGCGAGGCCCTTGTATTTTCTGGAATTAGTTTTAATGATGGTGCTTGACGAGAAATGCACAGTTTTATAATGCGCGGCAGAAGGCGCGAAATTCAAATAAACATTATTACTATTAGTACCTAATATATTTCTACTTGTGTTGTTGCGCGAGTGCGCGCGGCCCCTGCATGAGCGAGGCCCCCGACGGTTGCCCTGTTCGCCACCCACAAAGGCCGCCCCTGGTAGACAGAAACTATAGAACGCCACATGCTACGACCCTTACATACTCCTTTCGCTTCATCCGCATTCATACATCTTGTCATACACGCCGGTTGAGAGTACTACGCATCTGTCCTTTGTGAAGAACATCACCAATAACATCGATGTACCAATGTCCTTCTAGGACGTCCTCTACTTTTATTTGTGTATTTATTACTGTTATTCATTTGAGACTTGCTCTAGTTTTAATTATATGTGTGATAATGCGAGAGTTGCGCGCGCGCTTTCGTTCGGCTTCTTTTGGCGGGGTGGGGTTGACCAAAAGCCTAATAAAAGCTGGACTTGTATACAAGGTTAGTCAGAAAGGGGGTACTAAGCCGAAAGGGTGTTAAAGTACCCATAATAAGGGATAACTTTTGTTCTACAACTTTCCCCAAAACTCGATAGTTTAAGAGAAATAGCTTTTCAAAGATTTCGTAAAAAATATGCTAAAATCTATCTGTACATAGCTATGATCCAGGGGCGTAGCTACCGTATCTGCCGTATCAAATATACGGGGGCCCCCAACCAAAATTAATAAAAACTGTCAGACCTGTCACTGTTGTCCATAGAGGCAGAAACTTTAGAAAAACTAAATTCATCATCAGCTATAAATTATTTAATAAATTAGTTTGCCGAAAAAAAGGCAAGGAGAGTGTATATTTAATTTGAATTGTTTGTAAAAATTTTGAAAAAGGTGACAGATTTATGATGAATAAATATTTCTTTTAATTTTATGCAAATTATTTTTTTTCTTTTGTGAGAAATCTTTACCATTCCTAAGGGCCCCCAAACAAATTTTTATATGGGGCCCCGCCAAGGCACGCTACGCCACTGCTATGATCAGCTGTTTTTACAATTTAGGTCATATTTGGGGTCACGGATTAGGAAATAAATTTTCTGAATTCATAACTAAAGCAGGCATGTTTTTTTTTAAAAAAAACTTTTTGCATGCAAATAAAAATTATCGAATTTTGAAATTTTAACACTTGCTTTAAAATAGTCATCATTTAAACTTTAGGGCCACTTAAAGTTAGCAGCTTAGTACCCCCTTTCCAACTAACCTTGTAGGTATATGTAGTGGACCGGACTTCTGGCACCCTTAGTGGGACAGTAATAGGCTGATTAGGTTATGTATGGTAGAGAACCCTGACATAATTAAAGAGCATTTACCTACATGACATCATCGAGGAGCGGTTTCCTAGTTAGTATTAAGCTAGCAGATAAATCTGCATCGCTTTGTGTGACCGGCTTACGAAATAACTGGCAGTGGCAAGCAATGGCTGGAATATATGGAATATGTTTGAGACTACTGTAGTTGTTATTCAAGGAAGTGTATGGGATGGAATGCTAGGAGAATGTTTACGATAATTTTAAAGCGATATTATGGTGGTTTAAATTTAAGATTATGATGCGATCCGGACACAAAAATATTGCATACATTGGCCATATCGCCATATCCCGGAGAATATAATGGCATTCGCAAAAACACAAATCATTTGAGCTTTTTCGTTTTTACTTATGTTTAGTAACTGGCAAGCAGTCGTCAAAAATCGGTTTTTATTTTGTTCTGACAAGTTGTGTTTTTGCGAATGCCATTATATTCTCCGGGGACGGCGATATTATGTTTTATGGCCATAGCACAATATTGAAGTGTTTCTCTTTACAAAATTTGAATCACTGGATTAAACATAATACCTATATAATTGGCCCATTACTGTCCCACCGTTGGGCACAGTCCTTTTCTCAGAATGAGAAGGGTTTAGGCCTTAGTCCTCCACACTGGCCTGGTGCGGGTTGGCGGACTACACATATCATCGAGAACTTTATGGAGCCCTCTCAGGTGTGCAGGTTACTTCAGGGTGTTTTTTCTTCACAGTTAACGCAAGTGATAATCAAATTATGATCCGCACATGAATTCGGAAAGTCAGAGGTGTAGGTCAGGATCGAACTCAGACCCTCCTGCATGGAAGCCAAGCGTTCAAACTGCTAGGATATCACCAAAAAGAACCGGTCCAGTGCGAGTCATATTAGCGCATATAGGTATTAGGTACTAACAAATAAAAGGATAGAATTGTTTTTTTTTTTGTATATTATTTATCTATAGAATATGAACTTTAATTAACCCGATAACTACCTCGTTGTGAGGTCCTGGGTTCAATGCCTAGGTCGGGTAATGTGTTATTGGGTTTTTCCATGTGGAATTCCTCAGTAGCAGCCCGGTCTTTGGATTTGTGCCCGGTCGATGACAATAGGTTCGCCCCCTATTACATGGGACTTAAACATAACTGTGTGTTACTACTATACACCTCTGCCCAAACCTTCGGGGAATACAGGCGTGATGTTATGTTATCTCATTTTTAATTCAATTGATAGTAGACGATTCTATTTATACAACGTGTTACAAAAATACCCCTAAAGCCGATAGGGGGTTAAAAAGTCCCTTGTAAAGAGTCTATTGGCAATAAATGAAAACAGTATGACACATTTTTTTGGATAAAACATAAAATAATCATCATTGAAACGCAACCCTGAAAACATAAAACTAAAGAGTAGACTACCCAGAAAGTTGTTTACATTCTTACCTAATCTCCTCTGAGAGGTAAATGACAACAACCATAAAAGACTACTTGATTATATATTTTCTTTTTCATGGGGATTTACGTAACACGTTGTATAATACTTCTGATTTATAATCCTTTATTTGCCTCTTGCGACATCGATGGTAAAATGGCAGATGGCATGATAACCACAGCCAAGCCTACAGGGCGTGGCAAACAATGTTTGTTATTTCTAGTTATTGCACGATGATTCTACCGTGAGAATAGGTATGTATGGTGAATGAAATTGCAACCAGTTGAAATGCCTTTTTTACCTTTGTAAGATCCTCATGGATGTCCCTCGCCCGGGGAAGGCGAGGGGGGTCAGATCCAAACTCCGGATTGCTACTGAGGAATTCCACACAGAAAAACCCAATAACACTTTGCCCGACCTGGGGATCGAACCCAGGACCTCACGATCAGCAGTCGCGCTTGCCGCCACTAGACCAACGAGGCAGTTTAATAATAGTAATAAAAACAGTTGACAATAATTTAAGAACACAGTTTATTGCCGAAAGCCAATAGCGTGATTAAATTTAATTATAGCCAATTTTAGCCAAATCTTCACAATTTCAGTTTCATTTAAATTCTCATAACTGATCTTTCGAAATTTCTCTAATTTTGAGAACCTCCGTAAACACTCGAGTTTGCTATTTATCTGTCAAGTACTTTACAGTGAGTTTGTCTCTGCAAAGGAAAATTAACGTTATTAGTGTAATTTTAAAGTACATTTTGCTTTGTCTAGACTGAATCCCCATTGATGAATTCTTGGCCCCATCTGTGTCTTGCAATTAACAATGCTAAGTCGTGGGTGGTATTCTGGAAATTGGTAGAAAAAATAAAAATAATTCTTAAGTACTCGTATTTTGGAATAGGTTTCCAGTCAAAACAAATGTCGAATCTCAGTATCATAATATTAAGAGAGACTTTGTTTATTTATGAATATAAATATTTTAGATATTTTTATGGTCTCTGTTTTTTAAAGAAACCAGAGCAGAGATATTTTGTTTAGATTTTGAATCTTTGACTATATTTTAAATATGTTTATAAAAATTTTGAATGTATGGAATCCTTTTCGTATTTTTTTACAAAAAAATAACAGAATTCTATGTGGCCACACACGATTATTATAATGTAGCAGTGGTTTGCATTGGTTTTCGGACTAGGTAGGCAGACACTAGCGAAGTCGCCTTTCAGTTATACGCTTAAGCCCATTTAATATGATTCTGACCAAAAGAAATCATAACCATACACGCTTATTTTATTTATAGTAATAGTTAAAGATGGGATAGTTAATTAAATCTTATTAGGTAGGCGCTGCTTAATCTATACTAATATTATAAAGCTGCAGTTTGTTTGTTTGTTTGTTTGAACGCGCTAATCTCAGGAACTACTGATTGGAATTGAAACATATTTTTGTGTTGGATAGTCCATTTATCGAGGAAGGTTATAGGCTATATAAAATCACGCTACAACCAATAGGAGCGGAGCATAAATGAAAAATGTTGCAAAAGCGGGAAAAATTACCTATATGCAATGCACGCCACTATGATGTAGGTATACTTATTTCTCAATAAACTTTCGCACTGAAACAGTCTCTTGTAAATTTTAAATCATTCGAAAAGATACCACCGGATGCAATATCGAGTCCGTCCTTTATAGGGTCCCGAGAAAGTCACGCCTGTACAATAGTGCGTAATTTTTCGAACCATTTGCTCCGCCGGCCATTGTTGTTGGGAACTGCAATTAGGAGACAGAGGGGAACTTAACGCTCCTCTGATCGACTATTAATAATTATTGTCGTAATTACTTACGGTTTGTTACCATACTCTTGTTTAGGATTTTAGAAATCACTGTTATTATTTTACGCGCAATATACTCGCTAGTTTGCGTTCGGGGGAATTACGAGCGGTTTTGATAATTGTGTGCGCTATTTTTTGGAGAAATAATGGTTTCTTGTTGTCAGTCTTATATTAAAAGGGTTTTAAAATGTTTTGAGTGGAAGGAAAGTGGTACTTAACGTACCGAAAAAATTGGTTGGTAAAAGAAAAATCTTTAAAAAATGTCGATTAACTGAAAAACTGACAAAAGTATTATTTTTTAATTAATGTGCGGTTTTATTTGGGAATCAGAAAGGCTTTATCAGGGAAAGGCAAGAATTGTCCGATAATAAGAACGTTATTCTTTACATAGACACCTATTTCCCTCCTGCAGAGTCCAATAAATTGGCAACCGACCTTCACTAGTATTTATTTTTTATTTTTATTCTTTTCTTGATCGCGTTTACTCTAGTCTCACTTAATGATAAACGCAGACAGGGTCTAAGATGGAGCACACGAATCCAAGGAACAGAGATATAGAAGCATTCCCCTATACCCCTCTGGCTCTCACATACACACGACGGAACACAGTAAACTGCTTGGCGCCGGACTTTAATGTTCAGGTGGTTGCTAACGAGGCGGACCGTATAGATCCTACCACCAAGCGTAGGTATTGGGTTGTACTGGTTGTTGAATATAACACGCTTCAATTCCCAGCGTGTGGTGAAGAAGTTTGAAGGCGGGTACAGACTGCTGTAACGTAACATGTAATGTAACATGAAAGGTACGTAGCACGCACGTGTAGTGTGCACAGTTCGTGCGCGCAAGGCGTCCACACTATGGGAATTCTGTTACATTGCATGATACATTGCGACAATGTGGACGGAAAATTCTTTCATTGCGTGTTACATTGCATGTTACATTTCGTAAGTCTGTACCCGGCTTTATATTCTAGCCCAACCCCAGACGGGACCAACAGACAACGTCAACAGAAAGAGAAAATTGAGTCAAATTGACTAAGAACATACCTCTCACTATAATTTAAAACCGCCCCTCTAGGGTCCATAAAACTCGTTTTGACAAATATTACGACCGATCCGATGCGGTATGTCAGTATGAATAAAGATAGACCCCATATCTCATTCCTTAAGACGTTCTACTTATGACGGTAGTTGTAAATTTGGTATTCAACGACCTGGGAAATTGTGAACAAAATTGAACTTTGTTTCTGTAGTGTTAAAGTCGATTTTCAGTTGGTGTTTTTGGGTAATAAATTGGAATTAATACGTAAGGTTATATCGCCGATATCTCAGGTTCTGAAAAGTGGTTTAATGATTTTCAATGTTTTCGTCTCGTTTTACGTTATTTGTGTTCTGGTGGGCAGTGATAATGGGATTACATCTCTTCTCTTCTTTATCTCATGATACTTCTAGATTACTAAAGCTTATTTGCTAAAAGCGACTGATTGAGCTTATTATCAAGCTAATTCTAGTCTGCCTCTTTGGTCTAGTGGTAGCAAGCATAACCGCTGAGCGTGAGGCAAAGTGCTATTGTTTTTTTTTTTAATTATATAGGAATAGAGGGCGAGCTAGCCGTCAACCGGGCACAAATCCAAACCCCGGGCTGCCACTGAGGAATTCCACACGGAAAAACCCAATAACACTGTCCGACCTGGGGATCGCAACCAGGACCTCACAATCAGCAGTCGCGCTTACCACCACTAGACCAATGAGGCAGTTAGTAATGAAGTAATGTACTAGTTATTATAAGACAAACAGTCAACCAACTTGAGTTTGCGTCATAAACTTAGTTCTAACTTGTGTTCTGTATTGGAGTTATTAATTTAGTGAGCTGATCCCAACTGGTCTGTTTATTGACTCTGTAACCTGATCAATTAAGTTTCTATTTGTTTTACTTATTGTATAGTTTTGGGCAGGGCCGGACTGGGACCTGAAATCGGCTCGTGCATTTCAGAGACGGTCGGCCCAGTGCTGGAAAAAAAAATGTTATTCCCAAGAGCTTACACGGACGACGTATTTTTTTTTTAGACACTCCCCTCACTATTTCTCTTGAATCTTGAGTGCATTTACAAACACAAACAATTTTGCGGCTTCTTTTTAAAGCGATAGGCGATATTTTGACGTGCGGGGGGGTAGCGTGTGGGAACGCACGCTCTAGGAAATCTCACACCGATAATTCAGCCCGCATCAAGCTGTTTCCCTCCCAGTCCTCCCGCCAGCAACGTCCTAAGCCGAGGTCCGACTCCCATTAGGGGTCGCCCTTAGTGCTGCTTTTGCTAGTAATCATGATGTTAGTAGTACTAGTTAGCTTAGGTTAAGTATTTTACTCGTCCCCATTAGTTGGAGACCCTTCAGTTCTTGCCTATAACTGCCCAGTTACGTAGAAACGGTCCACAAGATAACCTAAAAGCAGTACAATAGAAAAAATAAACTCCAGCAAATTAACGCGAAGATTCAACAAAACTCAGCACGCTTAGTGGTAGGATCTATACGGTCCGCCTGGCTAGCTTCCACCCTCACATTAAAGTCAAGCAGTTTACTGTGTTCCGTCGTTTGTATGTGAGAACCAGAGGGTTATAGAGGAATACATCAATATCTCTGTTCCTTGGATTCGTGTGGTCCATCTTACGCCCTGTCTGTGTTTATCATCAGGTGAGGCAAGTCCAAACGCAACCAAGTATAGAATAAATGTTTTGAAACAAAGCTTTGGCCCATTTGGCCGTTTGGGCGAAAATGGTTTTTTTGTCCAAAGGTAGCCGAAGCCCGAAGCCGAAAGTTCGCTCGGACACTACTCTGAACATACTACCTAATAATTGATACATATCGTAATAATAATAAATATTCTTCTTTAGGAGATCTTTCCATTGGTATAAATCTTGTAACTATACTGTACTGCCTTGTTGGTCTAGTGGTGGCAAGCGCGACTGCTGATCGTGAGGTCCTGGGTTCGATCCCCAGGTATGGCAAAATGTTACTGGGTTTTTTCGTGTGGAATTCCTCAGTAGCAGCCCTGAGATTGGATTTGTGCTCGGTTAATGGCAATAGGCTACCCCTATGACATGGGACTTAAACATAACAGGTGAAACGAGGGTTTTACTAAAACACATCTGCCGAACTCTTCAGGATATACAAGGCGTGATGTTATGTTATATCAACTCTATTCCCCAACTTTTTAACTTCACGTAGGTAGCAGTCCAAAACAAGTAAACACGAGGTAACCCCCTCCCCGCCCAGTCGAAACGCATTTTCATGTATTGACACACAGCTTTTAGGGTGTGTTTGTTTAGTTACATACAAACATACGACTAATGTATCTCGTCTTACTTTCAGGTGAGGGTCGGTAAAGAAGACGGGTAAGGTCAACACCCTACCCAATTCTGGAAATATGTTGAAAAAATAATGGGTTGGATTGACCGACTCCCTAATAACATAACATCACGCCAGTATTCCCCGAAGAGTTAGGCTGAGGTGTATAGTAACACCCTCTTTTCACCTGTTATGTTTAAGTCCCATGTAATAGGAGTAGCCTATTGCCATTAACCGGGCACAAATCCAGGCCCCGGGCTGCTACTGAGGAATTCCACGCGAAAATACGCAATAACACTTTTGCTCGACCTGGGTATCTATCCCAGGACTTCACGATCAGCAGTTGCACTTGCCACCACAACGAGGCAGTTCTGTGAATTATTATAACCATATATTACACTAGCGACCCGCCCCGGCTTCGCACGGGTGCAATGTAGATACTAATATGGGGCATATAAACCTTCCTCTTGAATCACTCTATCTATTAAAAAAAACCGCATCAAAATCCGTTGCGTAGTTTTAAAGATCTAAGCGTACAGTCAGCGGGAGCGACTTTGTTTTATACTATGTAAAGATTTACTATGCTTGTTAACTGACAGATATTAGCTATAACTGTAATGATGGATTCACTCCTAAATACTTTGTAAGCTGTCGCGCTTGCCACCTCTAGACCACCGATGTACCTATATCTTCAATTACCATATCATATCTTACATATCTATCTATCTTCAAAAAAACAATACACGATCCTTCTATCTAATATAATATTCGCAACTTCATAACGTAAAAATCATATATAGAAAAAAAAAACATTTGGTGGAAAAAATGTTGAATTCGTATGCTTATACCGTCGGTCGTCGGGTTTTCCGTCAAAGCCTTAGGGAATAAAGGTTGGGGGGGAGGTTACCCGCCAATATTGTATTGTTTCATATCACATCGGTTATTGGAAGCGTGATTGACAAGAATTTTTTGTTTTGTTTTTAGGAAAATTGTTAAAAAGTAATGGCGTACTAGTAAAAACGTACGATTCGTCGGTTTCATAAAAATATCTTACCTTAAAACGAATGATAGTGTTCTGCCTAGCCTTTTCCCAACTGTATTGGGGTCAGCTTCCAGTCTAACCAGATGCGGCTGAATACCAGTATTTTATACGGAGCGACTGCCACCAGACCTCCGCAATCCAGTTACTGGGCAATGTCAATATTGACAACACGTTTGGTGCAGTGGCTGAACGATCGGCTTCTGCGCTACGGGTCGTGGGTTCGAATCCCGCACGGAACAAATATTTGTATGGCCTACAGATAGATGTTTCTGGATGGAATGGTTTATGAATGGTCTGGGTGTTTGTGCATGTGAAGATTTGTGTTTGTAAACGCACCCACGCTACAGGAGAAATCCTAGTGTGGGGCAATGTATTTAAAAAAAAAACATATATTGTAAGTTTAGACTGGTTGTCAGACTTTCGGGCTTCTGACTACCCGTAACGATTGTCATAGGTATTCGTATGACATCCGGAACCGACTGTTTAACGTGCTCTGCGATACACTGAGGGGTCTCGATGTGTAACGAACAGTCACCCAGCCACGGACTGACCGCGGCAAGAGCGGCTTAACCTCGCAAATCATATGATCCGCATGATTGTTAATTACCCACGAGCTTCTTAAGTGCCATCGTACTCTAATCTGAAACAAAAAATGTTTCTCGTTTAAATAAAAAGTAACAGCTAGTTCACACAGAAACTGTTTACAGGATCCGTTTTTATTTTGGTGATGGCGCCTGTAGTTGAATGAGCGAGTTCACATACACGACAGTATTCTGAATCCAGTAAAAAATACTGGGTCCGTTATTTTTATCGTATCCTGCCTGCCAGATGCGACGCAGCTGCCATTTGTTTAACTGATCCGTCGGTACAGATGTGAACAACACATCCAGTACCGACGGATCCGTTAAAACGGATCCGCTGTGTGATCCGGTTACATGTTATTTTCTCTGTGGAGTCCCTATCAGGTCTCGTGGCAAAGTTAATTGAATTCGCGTGACCGGGCTACCGATGAAAACTGTTTAAGTAATTATGGAAAAAGCTTGGAAAAATCAGTAGAGATAATTCAAAATGAGCTCTATTTGTGGAGAGGTCAATTTCATTTCTGCCTTGTTGGTCTATTGGTGGAAAGCGCGACTGCTAATCGTGATATCCTGGATTCGATCACCAGGTCGGGCAAAGTGTTATTGGATTTTCGGTGTGGTATTTCTCAGTTGCAGCCTGGAGTTTGGATTTGTGCTCAGTTTATGGGACTTAAACATATCGGCGTAATGAGGGTGGATACTTATACACCTCTGCCCAATCCTTCGGAGTAATACAGGTGTAATGTTAGGTTAACCATTCAGTGTTACTGTGACCGGTTGACCATTTAGTAATAACGTTGAGATATCATAGTAAGTTGTCTCCATCTAAGAATAAGCATCACGCCTGTATTCCCCAAAGGATGGGGCAGAGGTGTATAGTAACACCCTCATTTCGCCGTTATGTTTAAATCTCATGTAACACGAGGTGAGCCTATTGCCATCAACCGGGTACAAATGCAAACTCCGGGCTGCTACTGAGGAAGATGGAAAAACCCAATAACACTTTGCCCGAGCTGGGGATCGAACCCAGGACCTCATGATCTGCAGTCGCGCTTGCCACCACTAGACCAACGAGGCAGTCAATAAGAATAGGTAGTAAGAATAAGATCACTTTCCTAAAATCTTTAGGTAGTAAGAGATATTCTGCCTAGCCTTTAACCAACTATGTTGGGGTCAGCTTCCAGTCTAGCCAGATCATCATCTTCCTACCCTGGTCCCAAGTTGCTTGTGATCGGCAAAATATGTTTTCCTCTTCCATTCTTCTCTGTCAGCCGTCTCATTATCATTTACTCCCTTATCTTTCATATCCTCTCCCACATAATCCCTCCATCTTTTCTTTGGTCTTCGGTCTGAGTACGACCCCAGCCCACACCCCTGAGTTTTCAAATTCATGTTCGTATTAGAATTTGATTATCACTTGCCTTAACAGTGAAGGAAAAACATCGTGAGGATAGCACACCTGAGAGGGCTCCATAAAGTTCTCGATGGTGTGTGTAGTCTGTCAACCCGCACCAGGCCAGCGTGATGGAAGAGACCCGTGCACAGCAGTGGGACAGTAATGGGTTATTTTTTTTTATACTTTGCCTCACACCGGATTTTTTTCTTTATCGTGAGTGCGTTTACAGACACAAATCTTCAGCCGCACAAACGATCAGACCCGGAACATCTATAGGCCATACAAATATTTGTTCCGTGCGGGTATCGAACCCACGACCCGTAGCGCAGAAGCCAATCACTTAGCCACTGCACCAAACGTGTCGTCAAATGATTATGTATGTTATGATTATCGTTCTATCCCATTCTGGCGATGTATGAGGGAGGTCTTTGTTCAATAGACAGCATTTGACATGGTTGTGTAGGTATATCGACGGTCCCTACGTATACTATCGAAACTACAAAATCTCAGTTTTTATTTTATCTGCTTAAAATGTGTGAAATTATGTTATCTTAAAGGTTATAAAATAATACATTTTTATGGGACCAAAAGGTAACTATTCCACGTCAAACTAAAGAAGAATCACGTAAATCGAATCATAAATCTCAGCGTAATCGGTGTACATACATAATAAAATAAAAACTGAGATTTTGTAGTTTCGATGGTATACGTAGGGACCGTCGAACATTACAATTCAAGTTTCTTTATCTTGATTTGTGAACGAAATAGACAGCACAGTACATTGTGTCAACATGTCTGCCGGCTATCGCTTGTTCGTGTAAATTGTTCTTTAGAATTTCCTATTAATCGGCTTGAACCTGGAACTTATCGGTGGTAATTGATACAGAAAGACGTATTTCTTATCCGTAAATAAATAAGATGTATTTATTGGTTATGTTTAAGTATAGTAATAAGCCTATTGCCATTAACCGGGTACAAATCTAGACTCCGGGCTGTAACTGAGAAATTCCTAATGAAAAAATCCAATAACACTTTGCCCGACCTGGAAATCGAACCCAAGACCACATGATCAGCGGTCGTGGTTGTCACCACTAGACCAACGAGACAGTTGTTAGTAATATCGGTATTAATATGATGTTATTAAGCCCATAATTATTATGTTAAGCGATAAAATAATGATTTTATTATTAAAATCACGCGCTTAAATCCGTAATAATAGCCAAGAGGAATAAATTATAAACCTACGCATTAACGTTTGCGGGTTCTGTAGAAAAATAAAAAATAAATTTTCGCCATGTTCGTCTGTCACAATTTTTTTTCGTACCTGTGATTTCATAACCTAAAAATTAAGATACCTACCTAAGTAACTACTTACGAATTGGAATTTATAATTTGAAAAATTTAAAAGGCAACTTATAAAAAATTGTTTGTTAATAATTGTTTCTGTGTATTCCTTGAAGAGATATGCTCCTAGTTTCAAAAAGGTTGATCATTTTAATCTCTTATCAAATATCATGTCCATCGCTGTGATTGGTTGAAAAAAAAGTAACACCCAATCACATCACTTGATATGAGATCTTATTCATTTGTTGTCAGAGTTTATGCCGCCCATGGGCCTCTGGCTTGGCTTCACATGCCGTCGAGAAATATCTCTCAGGCAATTCCTCACGATGCTTTTCTTCATCGTTTTTAAATAAATGATAATTAAACAATACGCACATGAATACGGAAAGTCAGAGGTGCGTGCCCTGGGTTCAAAATCGAGACCAATGTCTTGGCAGTCCGACGGTGACACCACTAGGCTATCACTGCTTCAATTACATTGATATGTTATTTGACAGGTGATGTGTTAATACCCATATATGCGTTGATCAGCCTTTCGGAAAATCGGGGATGGTTTATCGAATTAACAGTCAGATTTCATTGTCCAAAATATAGGCTGTTAACAGGCAACTACAAGTTTGGTCTGGTGATGGCAAGCGTAACTGCTGAACGTGCGGTCCTTTGTTCGATCCCCAGGTCGGGCAAAACGTTGTTGAGTTTTTCCGTGTGGAATTCCTCAGTACAACCCTGCGTTTGGATTTGTGCCCGGTTCATGGCAATAGGCTCGCCCCCTATTACATGGGACTTAAGTATAACGGCGAAATCAGGGTGTTATTATACACCCCTGCCCAATCCTTTGGAGAATACAGACGTTATATGTTACACGAATAACTTTATTTTTAACTAGCGGCCCGTCCCGGCTTCGCGCGGGTGGACATTTTTCCCGTTATTGCAACATTTTTCATTTATGCTCCGCTCCTATTGGTCGTAGCGTGATGTTATATAGCTTACAACCTTTCTCGATAAATGGACTATCTAACACAAAAATAATTTTTCAATTCCAACCAGTGGTTCCTGAGATTAGCGCGTTCAAACAAACAAACAAACTCTTCAGCTTTATAATATTAGTATAGATTTCTCGAAATCCTACGGAACCCTACCTTATGCGTGGCAGAATTTCCCGCCAACCTGACGTTTGTGTTTAGCGACTTTTTTGTCGCACTTGTGTTGCGATTAAAAATAATTGTAGTGCGTGCTAGACCGAACCAGACTGGGGGAGGGTGCCGGTGTAAATGATTGCTCTAAGTGCATTAGTGCAAGTGTATGCTGTACTATTATTTTTTCCAAGTAATTTATGTAGAAAGGTGTGTTGGTACCTTTTAGGGACGGTTAAGTGGCATTTACTAACATTAAAAAGGTATATGGTAGGTCTTTTATGATTTCTGGAATTTATGTTCTTATTCTGCCTAGCCTTTTTCCAACTATGATAGGGCTAGTTTCCAGGCTAACCAGATGCGGCTGAATACCAGTATTTTACACGGAGTGACTGCCAGCAGAACTCCGCAACCCAGTTATTGGGCAATAAGGTTAGACTGGTTGTCAGATTTTCGGGCTTCTGACTACCCGTAACGACTGTCATAGGTATTTGTATGACACCAGGGACCGACTGTTTAACGTGCTGTCCGAGGCACGGAGGGGTCTCGATGTGTAACGAACGGTCACCCATCCACGAACCGAATTATATATTATAATTAGCCTGTACTGTCCCACTGCTGGGCAAAGGCCTCCCTCCATTCCTTCTATCTGTCACGATTCTGTCCAGTTTCATGCCAATTATCATTAAAGGCATCCAACTCGTCCCGCCATCTTCTCCGCAGTCTGCCGCGACCCCGTCTCGCTGTCTCGGGGCTCCAGTCTTGTGCTATACGAACCGAATACTTTATTATTTTTTAAATAAGTTGGCAGCCTTAACACACCACGCTCGCACCCCACGTTTGGTGTGGTGAACGCTTTATAAGACACTAGCGGCCCGTCCCGGCTTCGCACGGGTGGACATTTTTCCCGTTTTTGCAACATTTTTCATTTATGCTCCGCTCTTATTGGTCGTAGTGTGATGTTATATAGCCTATAACCTTCCTCGATAAATGGACTATCCAACACAAAAATATTTTTTCAATTCCAACCTAGTAGTTCCTGAGATTAGCGCGTTCAAACAAACAAACTCTTCAGCTTTATAATATTAGTATAGATTCTGCAAATTCTAAAAATTTTATAAGTACCTAATTCGAAAACGCGCAGCTGTATTACCCATCATCCATTCACAGTAACATACATTTACTGAATTATCCACACGCTCCATATTTCCGACCTTTCAACTTATTCCACCTTGACCTTTTACCACTCACCTGTCAAAATCAACCTTACTCTTCAGATAATAACGTTACTTATTGAGTGGTTCCTAAAAGCGAAGTCGAGATTCGAATTTCAATATCAATATCTGAAAGTTATAGAAGATCTGTCAGGTACTGGATAGAATTTGTTTTTTTTTTATCAGAAAGCAAAGGGCTGTGTTGTGTGTGCCAATTCTTGCAGTTCAAAGTGACTATCGTGTTCCATATTTGAAAGTTGAAATTTTATTTGAAATCGTTCAGTAACCATTGAAGTAACGGCTAGTTCACACAGAAAGGCGCCTGTAGTAGTATGAGCCAGTTCACATACACGACATATTCCGAATCCAGTAAAAAATACTGGTCTGACATTTTTACATACATAAAACTGGATGGCGGAACAGTATAAAACACGGGTCCGTACCTGAAGATGTATGGAGAAGTATGGCTGCCTTCTAGGGTTTCCTTCCCGGGTTCCCGATCCCGGGAATACCCGGGAAAACTATCGATCCGTTAAAACGGATCCGCTGTGTGAACGCACGGTAATACTACGTGATGTCCTTGAACGGAACATACCTAGTTTTATTATTGCTTTATGAGCAGGTCTGGGTTATTTGATCAAAACCTAGAGGAGTAGCTAGCTGTGCCGTCATCAAACACTTTGGTTACTGTGTTGACGATGGCCATTAAATAGATTTTTGAAGAAACCTAACTTCAACATTCGCTGTCTTATGCAGGCAAAAAAGAGCAGTGATAGCCTGGCGGTTGAACGCAGGATGGTCTGAGTTCAGAATTTGATTATCACTTGCTTTGACGGTGAAGGATAACATCGTGAGGAAACCTGCACACCTGAGAGGACTCCAAAAAGTTCACGACTGTGTGAGTAGTCTGGCAACCCGCACCAGGCCGGTGTAGTGGACTAAGGCATAAATCCTTCTCATTCTGAGAAGAGGCCCGTGCCCAGCCGTGGGTTAGTTATTGACTGATTGTGCTGACAAGAGATTATTACGCCACTGATGATGGAAAATAAAATTAGTCCTTATCTTGCTCAGGCAAGTTTTACACCATTTGCTTAGGGTCGATTTATTAATCGTCTGACAACTTTTAGAAACATAACACATAACATAACGCCTGGACTCCCCGAAGGATTGGGCAGAGATGTATAGTAACACCCTCTTTTCGTCGTTATGTTTAAGTTCCATGTAATAGGGGGCGAGCCAATTGCCATCACCGGGCACAAATCCTAACTCCGAGCTACTACTGTGTAATTCTACACAGAAAAACCGAATAACACATTGCTCTAGGGATTGAATCCAGGACCTCACGATTAGCAGTTAGATAACTTTAATCTGAGAAATTTTGCTGTTTATACAGCAACTGTCAAAGCGTGATATTTATCTCTCAGATAAAACTTATCTGACGGTTATAAACCCGGCATTTAAAAGTCATCATAGCTAAGCCCAGATAAGGATGCTGTACATCGCAATTACGATTACGCCGAAACATATCCTGTCTTGCTAACCAGCTCTTTTTATGGCCCCACTCAACCGTCCCACGCGATGTGTGGTTCATTCCACCATTTTATTACGACAAGTGCTCACATTGCTCCCTCACACAGTATTTCAATTACAACGGATAGACTCATGTCGTATTAAATGTAGTTTTCCTTTTATGTAGGGAGTGTTAGAGACTACAGTGTCGACGATTTACACTTAGAAAATATAATTGAATGAATGAATGCCTATCTGTAAAAGGGCCATATTATACAAGGTTAGTCGGAAAGGGGGTACTAAGCCGAAAGGGTGTCAAAGTACCCATAATAAGGGATAACTTTTGTTCTACAACTTTCTCCAAAACTCGATAGTTTAAGAGAAATAGCTACTCAAAGATTTCGTAAAAAATATGCTAAAATCTATTTGTCCATAGCTATGATCAGCTGTGTTTACAATTTAAGTCATATTTGGGGTCACGGATTAGAACCTTAATTTTCTGAATTCTTAACTAAAGCATGTATGATTTTTTTTTGAAAAAACTAAAATAAAAATCTGTTTGCATGCACATAAAAATTGTCGAATTTTGAAATTTTAACACTTGCTTTTAAACAGTCATCAGTGATACTTTCAGAGGCCCGCGGTTTAGTACCCCCTTTCCGACTAACCTTGTATACAGTATGACTGGATAGTCGCTTTACATCTGAAAACCACGAACTCTGCTCATCATTCTGTACAACTTTTACTACGGGAAAAACTAGGAATTCGTGAAAAATAAATTTGCTGTTCCATACATTATGTCATGCAATATAGTTTTTTTTTTGTATAGAACAACTGATTTTCTTTCACGAATTCAGAGTTTGTTCCATAATTGCACCACAGTCCAATCACGGGGTAGCATTTTCTGTGACGCCTATGTCAAATACACTTCCACCTGCAGTCCTTGCAAACATTTGACCTCAGAAATGGAACTGCATCCCAAACCACAGAAGCTTACTCATAAAATAAAAGGTATCACGAATATAATTCGCTTCGTACTGACCAATACCGACCTCTTCTTCTTAGCTTTTACCCAAATATGGGGTCCACTTCCAGTCTAACCAGATGCGGCTGAATACCAGTATTTTACACGGAGAGACTGGTATCAGACCTCGGCAACCCAGTTAATGGGCAATGCCGATATCCCAAGGTTAAATCGGTTGTCAGACTTTCGGGCTTCTGACTACCCGTAACGACTGTCGTAGGTATTGGTATGACACCCGGAACCGACAGTATATCGTGCTCTCCGAGGCACGGAGGGTTCTCGATGTGTAACGAACGGTCACCCATCCATGGACTGACCGCGGCAAGCGCAGCTTAACCACACAAATCTTATGATCCGCGCCCCTGACCAATACTGACCATAATTACAATTAATTTCCCTCCGCACACAAATGGCGGTTTCCCTGGCCCGACCCAACCCTCCCACGCCGCGGGCAGTTCATTCTTCGACGTTGCTCACTTTCTTGCCCCATATATGCCCTGTTTGCTGAGCACACACGAGTTTTTGCGCCTTTTTTGCCCGGTGCACCCGCGACACCAGTTTTTGTGCCACTGTGCTGATATACGGGTAAATTGAGATGTTCGTTCTGTAAGGATGTATGTGTTGATTTGTGTCGGTACTAAGATAGGCTATGATTTTGGGTTATAAGGTCCTAAGGTGAGGGGCTCGTGGGTAATTACCAACCGCGCGGATCATACGATTTGCGAGGTTAAGCTGCGCTTGCCGCGGTCAGTCCGTGGATGGGTGACCGTTCGTTACACATCGTGATTCCTCCGTGTCTCGGAGAGGAGGTTAAACAGTCGTCCCCGGGTGTGTTTCCATCACCGTGATAAACAAATTATGCGTTATAAGCGTAGCACCTTTCAAATCGCTTTATCCGCGGGATTGTCATTCTAATCTGGGTTCTTGATATGGAAACCAGACCCTTCTCTCATATTAGCACGAGCTATTAGTCAATAGCTCATGCCGTCGTGAAAAGATTAGCTAGTCAGCAAGGTGGGTTGACTGCCCAGGGTGCGCCGGACGTAAGTATCGTCACTTCTGGACGCTCTTACAATGCATCAGATCACTCGGACAATATTTGCAAACTCACTATCAAAACTCGTGGTTCTTCTTTTCGTGTGGTTAGTGACTAACCTGGTGTCAGAATTTATGCCGCCCATGGACCTCTGACTTGGCTTCACAGGCCGACGAGAAATATCTCTCAGGCGTTTCCTCACGATGTTTTCCTTAGCTGTTTTTAAGCAAGTGATAATTATACAACACGCACGTGAATCCGAAAAGTCAGAGGTGCGTGCTTTAGGTTCGTACTCGAGAGCTATGACTTGGCAGTCCGACGGTCACACCACTAGGCTATCACTGATGTAAACTCGTGGTTGCTCCCACTTAATCAACCACTTTTGTAAAATGTGGTGAAGAAAAGTCGTTTCAGAAGAACTTTGACTCCAAACGTCGCGTGGGTAGACCACGTTTACGAGCCCTGTTTAGATAAGTTAACTTAAGTGTAACTTGATTTTTAGTTTTATTGTTATGTTACACGCTTACCTAACTTGTTAGGAACAGGTATGGCTTTCGTGTAATTTTCAGAATGTTGCTGTGAATTTCACCACAAAGTTTATAAACCAAGTAATTTTTTTTTCAACGTCAAAATATTTATTGCTCGCATTCATGTGTACATTAAGATCTTAAGAATACATTACTTATGATTGTTTTATTTATTTGTTTCAGGTAATTAATTAATTCGTAATTAAACTGGACTCTGTACTTTTCAATATTTCGGTAAGTCAATTTTATCTGTTAATACTCTGATGACGTGATAGTATCATATTGAGAAATCACTGCCTCGTTGGCCTAGTGGTGGCTAACGCGACTTCTGATCGTGAGGTTCTGGGTTCGATCCCCAGGTCGGGCAAAGTGTTATTGAGTTTTTCCGTGTGGAAAACCTTTGTGCCCGGTTGATGGCAAATGAGGGTGTTACTGTACACCTCTGCCCAACCTTTCAACCTTTCGGGGAATATAAGCGTGATGTTCTGTTATATTACAGAACACGCAAATGGAATTAAAAATTAAAATTCTATCGAAATCCATTCCCACCACTAACTGCCAATTTATACACGAAAATGAATACATATAACCTACTACTATAAACCCTGTCATTAGACAATAATGTAATTTCTTAAATATCCGGTCCATATAACACCCGTAATACATGTATATCAAAATAACAATAAGCAAAAATGAAAAATGGCAACATTCAGACGCACACACGTCACTAAACACAATTTAGGGGGAAACTGGGCCAATATGGAACACAACGCTCACTCGACTAAAGTAATAAATCAATAATACGATATTAAATAAAATTTCTCCACCGTATATCATAGGGTGTTCGCATTGTGTACAAAAACGACCATTTTGTCTTGCCACGTCTATTCTAAGTAGGCCGGAATACATCTGGAGTAAAAGTATCTAACCTAAAGGGCCTACTGTTATTGGACGGGTCATCTGTCAAAGGCGACTAACGCTTATTTCATGCGGGAACTTATTGCTCTTATTAGGAGCCGATTGTAAACGATTTAGCACGGTTATTTATTGGTTTGATAGTTAATTTTATGCTGTATTATGTGTTTAGTTCCGTTGTAAGATATAATAATAGAAGAAGAGAAAAAGGAAACAAAGTAAAAAGAAATATAGTTAGGTACAGGCTGTTAAAATAATAACTTTAAGAATTTTGTGGGGTTACTCGGTATCGGAAATTGAACAACTTTTCGAAATTCGCGTTTTTATTTTGTTCTTTTCCATTCAAATCAAATATAATTATATTTTTATTTGTATGGGAAGTAGTAAAAAAAATACGCGAATTTAGAAAAGTTGTTCTACGAAAGTTGTTCAGTTTCCGATACCAAGTAACCCCACAAAATTGTTAGACTTATTTTATAAACATTTCATATATTTAAGACACGAAATAAGTAACCGTAGCTTATTATACTAAAAAAATTGCTATATTGTAAGCAGACATAATAGAACTTCTCCAAGGTTATTATTCACATATTTTTACACAACTAAAGTAAACATTTCGGGAAAATAGGTAAACAGAACCAGACTAAAATATTTTAACAATATATCCGCAATATCGAAGATGACATAGATAAACATGTTGACGAATCGATATACACGTTTGCCAACCGCCTTCAGTCAACAAGCAAAATTGCTCGCGAATTTAAGTAATACACCCAATATGTAATCTCAATTCGGCGATCTCTGAGAAAAGGTGAGAAAATTTGGCTCTATTTAGAACTTCTCGCCCTAATACGACGACAAAGGGTCGCGTTTGTAACCCAATATTGTTGTAAAGACGTGTTATTCATCAAGTGTTCCGCTCTGACCCGACCGCCCCTATAGATTTGTGAGATACAGACCGCTCATTTGGCTTATTGGTAGGTTTTTTACTATTTTTACAAGCTTTCATTTAACTTGCTTCGTGCGTGGTGGGGACAAAATTTGTGATCCATTTTTCAAGTACTTGCTGGCATCTGATTGAGCTGAAATTTAGCATACCTATGTAACTTCAGTGACAATACAATAATATGGTACCATGGAGCTAGTCTGATGATGCAGTCGGAAGATAAAAGCTTGTTTTAAAAAGGTTTTATTATGGTGTGTTTTTTGTGAATGAAATACTCCAAGCTGCATGAACGAACTAGGTACTTGGATAATAAAATTAAACAGAATGGAAAAGGGTTGTTAGTTTATAGAGAAAGTTAATGTACTAACTAAGGTTTCCGCCATGATTTTCATGATTATAATTCTAATTTATTAAAACAAGAAACTCATGCATTAATATTAATTTTTAATGGCATGTTATGACGAAAAACTTACTTATTTAAACTTAAATTATAAATGCGAAAGTATGTATGTATAACATATGGCCTCTAGGAGGGGTGGGGAGAGGTGAAGGTACAACTGCATCTCACGTTTTGTCGAAGACAGCACGTCTGACACCAGGTTAGTCACTAACCACACAAAAACAGGAACCCAAAAGAGAGTAGATTTCATTTTCTTAATTCAACTGTTCAATTGATCTTTAATTACTAAGAATTAAACAAAAACAAATTATCTTAATGGATTAAGTAGTTTTTCAGATAAAAAATATTCAACGCGGGTGTAACTGCAGGCGTACGCTAGTCAATTTTAATTATTAAGCTTCATGTTACAACGAAAACCGTGTCAGGATAAACTTATCACAATGCCCTTGACCCAGTGGAGCTTAATGAACGGTAAAAGGAGCGTGCGACGTTCAACGGTCGACGGTATTAGGAAGAAACAATATTGGGTCAATATATTATGGATGAATGCCAACCCGTTTGACCAATCTGAATACGGATATAAGGTATATTTTGATTTGATTTTTGTGTCCATCAAAATTATGTTATACGCGTATTTGATTGAGTACTACGAGTAAATATAAGTTTCTATGGAAAAGAAGGAAATACCTCGTTAGTCTAGTGGTGGCAAGCGCGACTGCTAATCGTGAGGTCCTGGGTTCGATCCCCAGGTCGGGCAAAGTGTTATTGGGTTTTTCTGTGTGGAATTCCTCAGTAGCAACCTGGAGTTTGAATCTGTGCCCAGTTGATAGCAATAAGCTCGCCCCCTATTAATGAGGCTGTTACTATACGTGACTGCTACGTACTATATGTGATGTTATGTTAAGAAAGAAATAAAACGTTTATTTGCGTCTTGATGTGACGCACATGACCACCAAAAAATAAATGGAGTCTGGCATTACTTTGCGGAATCCATGACATACAAATGTACAATTCACAATTACTATACAATTTGGTGTTAATTCCGCCAAATTAATTGATCAAGTTAGGATGCAGTAAAAAAAGAAAAAAAAATCTGCCTAGCCTTTTCCCAACTATGTTGGGCTCAGCTTCCAGTATCATCAGATGCGGCTGAATACCAGTATTTTGGCCGTCGCGTCGGCACATGCACAGAGCAAAGCCTCAGCACTGGTTTTCAGCGCTTGCCGTTCTGTTCATCATAATATCATCACAAAACAGATAGGTACAGAAGTCAATCACATGTATGTACTTCACTTTTCATACCTTCGCTCGGCGGTCGCTCTATCTATAAATCGCACTCACTCGCACTCTAGTCCCAAACGGTCCGAGATATCGTGTCCGTGAGCAGTGTCTATGTGTGCGTTGCTCGAGCGCACTTGTATGTAGATTGACTAACCTATCTATTATGTGATATCATCTTGTAGACACATAAACATGGCGTCTTTAAGAAGACCTTGTTGTGCCTTTACATGCATAACATAACATCACGCCAGTATTCTCCGGAGGATTAGACAGGTGTATATAGGTAGTAACACCCTCATTTCGCCGTTATGTTTAAGTCCCATATAATAGGGGGCGAGCGTATTGCCATCAGCCGGGCACGAATCCAAACTCCGGGCTGCTACTGAGGCATTCCACACGAAAAAACCCAATAACACCTTGCCCGACTTGGGGATTGAGCCCAGGATCTCATGATCAGCAGCCGCGCTTGCCACCACTAGACCAGCGTGGCAGTCCTTGTGCCTTTACCTCACAACTTAATCTTGCTCATCCCCCATTAATCATTTTACACCTTTTCACAACTCAAATCGCTTCAAGACGTTTATTATAACGACTTAAAATCCACCTCCCCCCACAAGGGACCTATAATCTCCAATTAAGGCGATTAATTACGTAATTACTCAATTACATAAAGAATTCTCACTGTATTAGAATTGTAAATGGTCGGTCCATAATTTTTCGTATTAAGCTGAGTGCACACGACCGATTTTTTGTGGGTCCGATTAGTCTTCCAACGGTTAAACATTCTTGTTTCAAAATGTTCTATTCTTTTTTCATTCTGTTTTCAAATGTTGCATTCTTGTGCAGCGGTTACTCGGTGGGTGTGGAATGTGATTTGGCGACAAAATATCGGCAACCTTTTGTCTCTCGTCTGTGCTCTCCCTTACAATGAGGGTAGGTAATTTAATTTGGAAACTTAATTAACTTGTCTGAAAGTCCATTAAAATAAAACGTCAACAAGTAATATTTGGTTCGTCTTATGTCAGGGATGATACAATTTTGTTTTGTGAAGTGGAGTTAGAAATAAATTGGTTTACGTTTCCTTTTTAATAAGGCATCAACAGAATTGTAGCTAGGTAGGCAATCTTCTTCTTTTCGTTTGACTAATCTGGTGTCAGAGTTTATGCCACCCATGGGCCTCTGACTGGACTTCACAAGCCGTCAAGAAATATCTCTCAGGCATGCCGGTTCCCTCACGATGTTTTCCTTCACAGATTTCAAGCAAGTCATAATAATTATACAATACGCACATGAACCCGAAAAGTCAGAGTTGCATTTCTTGGGTTTGAACTCGAGACTTATGACTTGGCAGTCCGACGGTCACATCACTAGGCTATCACTGCCGAACGATAATTCATACTTTACAGATACAAATACCAAAATAAGCCCTTCACTCCCTATAAACGGTGTAAAAAGACCCTTAACGAAGCCGAAAGGCACTTATTCTCCACGTCATTGCGATATTTTTTTTGTTCTGCACTGTGCCTGGGAACCTTCTAGTTACGGAGATATTAGAGGTCAAAGTTCCAACTTGATCACAACTTTTTTTTAAATACTGTCTTGAATGTTGCAAATGTACTCGAAATACCTCCATTACCCGTTTACTACTCATTGCATCTATCAGCACAGTGTTTTGAGTGCGTTACATTGAGCTTTACAGAAAAACGGTATCTTTCACCCAAAAAAAAAGTCGTTTCCCAGTGACAATTTTTGCGTAGGGTTACTTAGTTTGATGTACTGAATGCATGGTTGACGGCTTAGTGAAGGGTCTTTTAACAGCTTGTATGTGTGGGTATCGAACCCTATACGTAGGTACACGTTTTGGCAGAGTCTTCGAACCACCATATGGTATGGCAAAAGTTCCCTAAACATAACTTTTCCTTCAACTAAAGAACAACAACCCTTAACTTGAGCGCCAGTGTGCACACAACCCTAAGGATCGCTGATTTCTTTGCTTTATCCAGTTCACACCCTCTTTACAGAATTTCTAATAAATCTTGTAACAGTCCAGCGGGTGTCTTATAGTTTGAGACGGTACACAATGTACACATCTTTTATTGTGTGTGTGTGTGTGTATTTGCCCACTTCAACATACACATATTTGCCCTTGTGTGTGTGCTGTATGTAGATACAAATGGATTATGGGGGACCCCACTCCTATTGTTACTTTTGATACCTTTGCTAACTATGTTGGGGTCAGCTTCCAGTCTAACCAGATGCGGCTGAATACCAGTATTTTACACGGAGCGACTGCCATCACACCGAATAACTGAGCACCCGTACCTTCTGACTACCCGTAATGACTGTCATAGGTATTCGTATGACACCCGGGACCGACGGTTTAACGTGCTCTCCGGGATACGGAGGAGTCTCGATGTATAACGAACGGTCATCCATATACTATTCGCAAATTGTTCACTTTTATCAAAATCACCGTCTTAGAGATTAGCTTAGGCCTTCGTCCACCACGCTGGCTTGGGAGCCGACTCCGAAAAACGACCCTCGGAGCTTCAGACCTAAAAGAAACAACGACGAACATCGATCTTATAAATACATACATACATAAACTCACGCCTTTTTCCCATGGGGGTAGGCAAAAACCATAGAACGCCACATGCTACGACCCTTACATACTCCTTCCGCTTCATCCACATTCATACATCTTGTCATACACGCACGCCGGTTGAGAGTAAGTACTACGCACCTGTCCTTTGTGAAGAACATCACCAATAACATCGATGTTTGTCCTTCTAAGACGCCCTCTACCGGCGTTTCCATTGACATCCGCCTTATAAATTCCTTTTGTTAATCGCCGTTCACTCATTCTCTCAATATGACCAAACCACCTAAGCATACTCCTTTCAATATTCCTCCCTTCATCTTATAAATATACGATCAAATATTTGTCTTACAACGAACTACTAGATGTCAGTTAACATTTGGGGGTAGGGTGAATGAAAAACAAAATGTCACATAGCGAAAATCGGATCAGAAAGGGCGATGCGTCATTAGTGCGTTGCGTTGCGACGTCGCAACGGACCAACGCATTGTATGCTACACCTGCGTTGCGACGACGCACGACGTCGCAGCGCAAGAGGACGACGCACGTACCTCAGTCAGTCGCGTTTGCCCCTCTAGCAGTGGAACACTGTCCGTCGTCGCACCGGAGCTCCGACAGCGCAGCGCATCACCCTCCCCCCGCTTCGTCTCTCGTCCGTCGATCCGTTGAAACGTCGCGTGCGACGACGCAGCGCTTTAATGTGGCATGTCATTTAAAATATATGGGAAACGACGCAGCGTTGACGCCGCGACGACGCAACGCGCTAATGAGGCAGAGCTTAAACACATTCGTGGGTGGAAAACGTGCTATCCGTCAGCCGAAAGTTCGTAGTTCGAATTTCAGAGTAGGCCCCTTGGTGCGGATTGGCGGAAACCTCTCTGAGGTGTTCAGACTTCCTCAAGATGTTTTCATTCACCCAAGAACAATCAAATTCTGATCCGCACATGAATTCTTAATATCAGAGGTGCGTGTCGGGATCAATCGATCAGACCTACGTGCTATCACTGCTTACATAACATAACATCACGCCTGTATTCCCCAAAGGGTTGGGCAGAGGTGTGTAGTAACACCCTCATTTCGCCGTTACGTTTAAATCCCATGTTATAGGGGGCGAGCCTATTGCCATCAACCGGGCACTAATTCAAACTCCTTGCTGCTACTGAGGAATTCCACACGGTAAAACACAATAACACTGCCCGACCTGATGATCGAACCCCACGACCAACGAGGCAGTCGCTGCTAACATAATGTTTTAATATTAACTATGTTTTCTATTTTATAACCTATCACTACAATTTATATCTTCAGCTACCCACGTATAGTCAGCTGTAAATATTAATTTTACAACAAGACCTCCCAGTACACTCAGCTGCATATCCATATAGCTATTTAGTTCGTAATAATTCTTCGTTCCGTCGATGTAAGAAACGCACACAGTAACTTAATGTCAATCAGATTTATGTTCACTTCATTCATTCATTCGTTCGTTCAATCGGTCTTTGGTTAATTTATATATCCTTGTGTGGTCTAGTTGTAAATTGTAGTTGGTTTTCTAATAAATGTGCATAAAATAAGGCTAAAGATTTCTTACGTTAGTAGAGACAGATTTTTTGCTTACATGGATGTACTATCACCTATCTACTTATTTCTACCGTCAGGTATCATTGCATGCATTACCATTAATTAATAATCCCTTAAAAAAAACTCAAGTTAATCTTGCAGTACGCCTGCGGCATCCGGATTTGAGGATTGAAGGTTGAAATCATTATAATGTTGTATGATGACACGTTTGGTGCAGTGGCTGAGCGATCGGCTTCTGCGCTACGGGTCGTGGGTTCGATTCCCGCACGGAACAAATATTTGTATGGCCTACAGATAGTTGTTCCGGGTCTGGATGTTTGTGCGTGTGAAGATTTGTGTCTGTAAACGCACCCACGACACAGGAAAAATCCTAGTGTGGGGCAACGTTTAAAAAAAAAAAAAAAAAAAAAAAAAAAAAAAAAAAAAAAAAAAAAATGTCATGGGAATTGCATTTGTATGTGAAGTTTCAAGAGAATCGGTTAAGCAGAAGCAGTTGAAACATTTGTCGCAAGATTTGATAACAAACAAATTACGAAGTGAAGCTAATTAAAACCATCTAAAATATTTAAAAACTTCGTACGGGTGCAATGTAGATACTAATGTGGGGCATATAAATCTTCCTCTTGAATTACTCTATCTATTAAAAAAACCGCATCCGTGGTTTTAAAGTAGTAGTTCGTAGAAGTTCGTAGTTTTAAAGATCTAAGCATACATAGGGACAGACAGACTGCGGGAGCGACTTTGTTTTATACTATGTAAAGAAGATACATTGGCGAATGAAATACTGGAAGCTTAGAGCCAGCTTTATTTTTGTATCTACAATGATTATATTGATATTTCAATTTTAATATAACAACATCGTACGTGTATTCCCCGAAGAGTTGGGCAGAGGTGTATAGTAACACCCTCATATCGCCATTATATTTAAGTCCCACATAATAGGGGGCGAGCCTATTGCCATCAACCGGCCATAAATCCAAACTCCGGGTTGCTACTGAGGAATTCCACAAATTCAAAAACCTAATAACATTTTGCTCGACCTGGGGATCGAAACCAGGACTTCACAATTAGTAGTCGCGCTTGCCACCACTAAACCAACGACTCGATTCAATTTTATACTTATTCGTCGTGTAAAAATCCCTTGCCGTGACGTCCCGCCAGTGGGTGCAGACCCTTGCTATCCAGTAACAACTGTCTATGTTATTATTAACTGAACAAGGTTTTATCGAACACTGAGATACGCTACCAAATGCTTATTCTATTCCATATGCCATAATTCATAGCTCCACGTTACTCATACGAACGTTGCTACAATAGTAGGCCAATAATAATTAATTCTATGATTTATACGGTTTAAAGGGACTCCATGTGCCATTGTAGGCCTCGGCTCCATTTCGGGCCTCAAGGTCTAAATTATAACAATTAGAGAAACGTTTGTGAAATTGAGGTGTTACGACGATTCAAAACGTAGGTAGGTTTAATAGAGGAAGTGAATTTATTAGCTGATGACTCTAAAATTATGCTACGACCATAATTTTGTTAGTAATAGCCCCCTAACACGTGTTTCATAAGGAGCTCGTGGCTTTTTTTTATTTATTTGAAATGGCTTTGCGCTTGACACTAGTCTAGGTCAGAGGAGACAGAGACAAAGTCTACGATGGAGTGAGCTAACCTAGAAGAAGCCTGTTAACTCTAACTTTGAGAGATTCAGGTTGAATGCGTTCGGGAACACAGACGCAGGTAGTGAGTTCCACTCTTTTGCAGTGCGCATTATGAAGTATGTTTAGAAGCGATTAGTGCGAATTAGTGGAATGGCAACTAAGTATGGATGGTAACTTGCAGTGCATCTAGATGTCCGATGGTAGAAGGGGGCCGGTGGAATGAGGTTGTGGAGTTCTTGAGCACACTCTCCGAAGAACAGTCTATAGAAGACCGACAAGCAGGCAACCTTGCGGCGATGAGCCAAGCTGTGAAGCTTGGCATCCACCAGTTTTTCGTCTCCAATGAGCCTCTTAGCTTTGCGTTCCACTGAGTCAAGCGCGGCAAGTTGATATTTTGCTGAGCCATCCCAAAGGTGGCTGCAATACTCCATGCAGGATCGGACTTGCGCTTTATAAAGAGTCACAAGCTGTCCAGGCGTAAAGTATCGCTTCACTCTATTTAGGATGCCCAGTTTTTTGGCCGCAGTTTGGGCTTTGTGCTCAATGGTGGCGCTGAAGTTGAGATTGGATGTCAACTCCATGCCTAGGAGCTCGAGCCTATCGGTTACAAGAACAGATGTACCTCGAAAAGTAGGAGTTCGATTGAAACGACTCCTTTTTGCGGCTAATTACCAACTGCGCGGATCATATGACTTGCGAGGTCTGTGGATGAGTGACCGTTTGTTGCACATCGAGTCCCCTCCGTGCCTCGGAGCGCACGTTCAATAGTCGGTCCCAGGTGCCACAAATTATAATAAAAGTTACGAAAATTAAATGCGAATACCATGTCCTTTATCTGTTTAATGCTTAAATCCTGTTTCCATTTAGAGCGATAAGACAGAGATAACACACTCTTTGTAACTTGTACAGTCATGCGATTATCTCAATTTATTGTAGCGATATCTTGAAAGAATAAAGTTTAATAATCTTTAAGATCTAAAGCAAAAAAAAACGGTGTAAGTAATGGGCTTCATTGTGTATGCTAAATATAGAATTTTGGTATATATTGTTCTGAGAAAAGAATTGGATTTTACTATCAATAACTTTTGTTCGCTTTATTACTCTTTGATTGTTCGCTTCCTCGTATTATCAATATCTTTTGCCTGCAGCTTTGCGGAGGAATTTAAAAATCCGTTTTCTTTGTATATTCTGCCTAACCTTTTCGGATTCAGATGCGTCTGAATACCAGTATTTTACACGGAGCGACTGCCATCAAAACTCCGGAACCCAGTTACTGGGCAATGCCGATATCCTCACGTTAGACTGGATCTCAGACATTTGCGCTTCCGAGTACCCGTAACGACTCTCATAGGTATTTGTATGATTGTTTAACGTGCTCTCCAAGACACAGATGGGCCTTGATATTTAACGGACGGTCACCCATCCACAGACTGACCGTGGCTAGCGCACCTTAACCTTCGTATGATCCGTGCGATTGGTAATTAGCCACGAGCTTGCTGTTTTAGATTAACTAATAAAGTACATATGACATCGAAAAAGTCACATAGGGTTTGAACTTGCAACCCGGAGCTTAACAAGCGGGTCCATAACCTCTGGGCAACCTCGACATCACTACACAGTCTTGTGCAGTTTTTCTACCCCTCGAATAGATTTAAAATACGTTAATGGCGGTGAATTTTAATTAAATAGTTTTTTTTTTGAAATTTTGAAATTCTTGTATTCAGTCTTATCTGGTTAGACTGGATGCTGACCTTAACATAGTTGGGAAAAGGCTAGGCAGAAATAGATTTTATAAAAATGTATTGTATCATCTTAGTAATCTAGTATCAATAAATATGTTTATAACAAAACTAAAAAACAGGACCTCACGCATAGTGATTTATTTTAATTAATGGACAATAACAATAATTGGCTGACAGTAGATTTGTTTCATGCAAATCAATCCGGGCTTATTAGCATAGTGGACGAGTCGGTAGTGATGTGCCGTTATCGACGTTAGATATCGATAAAAGTTATGATTACTTTTTTATAATAATTAGAAGTTTTGATGAATATTTCATTCGTATAACATGATGCTCGTTAACAAACGGGATTAGTAGAGTATTATTGGTGCCAAAGTATTGCTTTAAACATATGATTAACGAAATTGTGTCAGAAAAATCTCCAATTAATTACAATAAGTCTTAAACCGAAATAAAATGACACTGAAACATTAAACGAGTGACGAGCTCGGTTTTCCGCTAGCTCAGATTTCATCTCTCTGGTAGCAATTACATAAATGCCATTAATTAACAATACAGCAATTAAATCAACCATGAACAGTTGACATGTATAATTAACTCAATTAATTTGTTGTTAAAATTAATTAATCTTAACATATTAATCATGGCGTGTGTATCCATATAAAGCGAACCATTTACTAATTGTACTCAATTATGTGTTAATTAAATGGCATTTTAATAATAAATCTCTATGTAGTTACGTTGCTAATTACTGTTCCCTAGCGTTATTTCTGGATTCCATTTAAAAAGTCAAAATCTGCAGATAAATAATCCATAACCAGCAATCAATCCAAAAAGCCAAACCAACGTCCTTGATTGGTTGACTGCCATATTGCTGGTCTTCTTCTTTTCATGTGGTTAGCGACTAACCTGGTGTCTAGAGTTTATGCCGCCCATGGGCCTCTGACTTGGCTTCACATGCCGTCAAGAAATATCTGTCAGGTATGCCGGTTTCCCCACGATGTTTTCCTTCACCATTTTTAGGCAAGTGATAATTAAACAATACGCACATGAATCCGAAAAGTCAGAGGTGTGTGCCTTGGGTTCGAACTCGAGACCTATGACTTGGCAGGCCGACGGTCACACCACTACGCTATCACTGCTGTCATATTGCTGGAATATTGCCTTTTTTGTATAAATCTTGTCTACTTCGCTATGTCTAGAGCATTTTCAGCAACGTTGGTACTTTTGTAGATATAACCATCTTATCGTGACGCATTAAAGTCCATTACTGAAGAAAAAAGTTTAAAAAAACAACATAAATAGAGCATTGAAACATTGTCCCTCCTAGCCTTTTCCCAATTATTTTAGGCTCCGCTTTCAGTCTAACCAGATGCGGCTGAATACCAACCAGATACCCTGAAACATAACACATTCCATTTTGTTATACCAATTTCGGTCTGAATGGATCAAGAGATTCAAGAGAGAACATCCAAAAATAATTTTAAAAACAACCCCAACCTTTTTAGTACTAAATTTTTAATTTCACTTTTGAATAGACGAAAAATTATATTTACGGAACCCGAGGCCGTTCTCATGTTGACACCCCACTTTAATTTGAATGTCAAATTCTCGTATAATTTTAAAACTGCTTGAAAATTTTGCATATTTTTGTATGCGTAACGCGTATCCCCAAAACTGATTTTTTTGTTCCGCATTTACAAAACCTTTTTGGTTTTAATTGAATAAAATATACTGGGCCTCTCGACTTAACACGTTTTCGCACTTTTTGTTTATATTTTTTTTTAATAAATGAATTTAATTAAAAACTGCTTCGTGGTGGTTCTCATCCCAAACCTTTTTTGTGAACAAGGTGCGGCAACTTTGATTTGATGTCCTTAAGGCTGAGTGCACATGGGCCAATGACTTGCTCCAGATACAGTTGATCGTCTTTTGTGTTTATATAAAGGCCATACAGCGAACGGTAATCGCAGTTACAAACAAAATAACAATCAGCTGTGTGTCAACTAAATTAGTAACCCAGGGTCAGCCTTAATTAAAAAAAAGTCTAGAAAGAGACTAGTAGGATGTCCAGGATCTGTGCTTTTCTTACATACTTATTGGTTATCATGCAACGAGGCAAGTTATTCTTCAATAAACAACAATAATATTGTTGTTTTCGACATTTTTTTCAAAAATAAACGAAAAAAATATGTTTACTATAAAATTCCTCAGCTCATTAAAAAAATATCGACATCGATAAAAATAGCTACATCTATGAATATTTATCGACATACTCAAATTATAATACAATCGACAGATGTATCCCAGCTCAATAAATAAGAAGTCGTCTCGGCTCTCATATTTCATTGCCTTTTTTATTTTATACGAAAATTATTGAGTTGAAAAAAAAGTGGTTTTACCATTGTGACATTTTAGTATGAAATTGATTTCGATATATCTTATTGACAGCTTTTTATGTCCCGATTGTTTTTTTTAAATAAATTATTACGACGTTCCTTTGGTAAGACTTTCGGTCTAGCATTAGTGACGCTCTCTTCAAGGTCGTTTTTTTGGGACCTTAATGTGATAGCGTGCTTTAAGTAAGATATTAATTTGATTGTGCACGTTTTATTGAAATACCTTGATAAGAAATATAGTTAGATTCTTTATGTATCGCCAAACGAGCGTGAAATGTAATGAGTTTTTTTGAATAAAGAATATTGAAAATAATGCGTCTGCTATCCAATACTAAGGTTCAATATTCTATATTGACTTGTAAAAGTGTCTGTAACAGATTTATTTACTGAAATAAAAATCATTTATATTTCAGTAAAATTGCACTTACTGCTACCTTCATTACGAGACGGCAGATTAGTCATTACTAATTAAAGACCCATTTGCGACGTTTATTTTGACAGCATATTGTAGACAGCTAGAGCATAATCTACACGTTCTGCCTAGCCTTTTCCCAAGTATATTGTGGTCAGCTTCCAGTTTAACCAGATGAGGCTGAATACCAGTATTTTACACGAAGTGACTGCCATCAAACCTCCGCAACCCAGTTACTGGGCAATGCCGATATCCTAAGGTTAAAACAGTTGACAGACTTTCGGGCTACCGACTACTCGTATCGACTGTCATAGGTATTCGTATGACACCAGTGACCGACTGTTTAACGTGCTCTCCGAGGCAGTGAGGGGTCTCGATTTGTAGGTAATGAAATGGTGACCCATCCACATACAGACCGCAACAAGCAGAGCGTGACATGAAAATTTCCTAACGCATCATGTCAATGGCCTTACTCACACCATCGACAAAATTTTGGTTTAAGAAAATTAATACAAACAAAATGTTTTAAGAGACAAGCAATTAACCCCACCCCACTCCATTATATTCAACCATTGTCAAAAACACAAAATATATTTCAACAAAATCACTTACCAAAAATTCAAAAGGTCATTAATAACGTATACTATAATAATGGTTGTAGGTCATCGACCCCTCCTACGCAGTAGAAAGCTATAATCCATAGCTTTTAATGTCCCATAAACTACGCTTGATATTAATTACAGTACTTCGTGTTAATGGCATGTGATTAGAAAAATAACAATGAGGGGAATTGATTTGGGACATGTTGAGATCGTATGTTTTTTTTATTGTTGCCCCTCACTAGTTCTCCTGTATCGTGGGTGCGTTTACAGACTCAAACACCCAGACCCGGAACTATTATATGTAGGCTATACAAGTACTTGTTCTTGGGGGGCTCGTGGCTAATTACTAACTAATAATCATATAATGTGAGGTTAAGCTGCTCTTGCCGCGGTCAGTCTGTGGATGGGTGACCGTTCGTTACACATCGAGACCCCTCCGTGCCTTGGAGAGCACGTTAAATTCTGTCTCGGTCGTTATACGAATACGTATGGCAGACGTTACGGAAAGTCAGAAGTCCGAAAGTCTGACAACTGGTCTAAATCGGCATTGCCCAGTAACTGGGTTGCGGAGGTTTGATGGCAGACGCTCCGTGTAAAATACTGGTATTCAGCCGCATTTGGTTAGATTGGAAGCTGACCCCAACATAGTCGGGAAAAAGATTAAGGCCGAAGGATCTTATTACCTTTTTTTTTCTCGCTGGAAAATCCTCATGGATGTCCCTCGCCTGGGAAAGGCGAGGGGGGTCTTCCAGACTCTTACCGGCCTAAAACCAACGGTGTTCCTTCTCCTGACCGTCCGGCCGGGGTCGCGGGATTTGCAAGAGCATGCACCGCAACCTCGGCAGATCCCGGTCCGCCAACCCCCGGCGGACCTCTCCTCTGTGGGGCCTTGCCCCAAATCCTCCTGAGAAGCGCGCACGGAACACAGCGCGCCGCGTTCTCGGGCCTGTTACTAGTCGGGCCTAATATTTTAGTTCAATTATTGCTATTTCTAACCTAATAGAATAATCATAAAACAATTCTACATCATGTAACACATACAAAAGTCATACATAAGTGGTACATTTATCAATAGACATACAAAAGGCAGACGAACTCGTCGATTAGTTGTGACGAGACGACACCGCGTCAATTCTGTTCAATCATGGCGCTTACACGTTAGGAGGCCCAGAGAGCGATGCTCAAACTTTTTGAATAATTTCGTTGCTATTTGATATTGCGGCGACATCTATCACTCCACATGCGAACTACGTAGCACGACGAATGTCTAGCAGACTACAACGACAACAAAACAATGACAGCTCTCAAATGAAAACGTCACAAATTCTGCATCGCGGTATCAAGATCTGACACGGAGTTAGTATATATACAACTTCCCAACATCAACCGGAGGGCAGTGGCCCGCCAGGCATAAGACCCGCCTGGTAGGAGGATCCTCCCTTTTCTAGGAGGAACACCACACCTCGTTCCCCTACAATGTATTTTTTGATTTTGAATATCTTCTATATGACCAAGAAAGGAGGCCGTAGATTAAGAAACTGCTAACATCTGTTGTAAGATGGCGGTTGTGAGGTCCTTCCATTTGTCTGTCAGTTGTCAATGTCGGGTAATGTCATTTTGAACAAAAGAGGTGATTGTTTGACAAGTGTCAGTGGGGGTGGTGTCATTTTTTTTGCGGGAGAACGTGTGCTGGTGATCGGAATACCTCACGACCTCCATTCATTTTCCATCGCGAATACTAATGTAGGACTAGGAACGCGTGCCTGGAAGTACCACTCTTGTTCCCTCGCCGTCATATATATACATTTATAGCGGCCGGCCCGGCTTCGCACGGGTGGCCATTTTTCCTGTTTTTGCAACATTTTTCGTTTATGCTCCGCTCCTATTGGTCTTTGCATAATGTTATATAGCCTATAACCTTCCTCGATAAATGGACTATCCAAATCAAAAATAATTTTTCAATTCCAACCAGTAGTTCCTGAGATTAACGCGTTCAAACAAACAAACTCTTCAGCTTCATAATATTAGTATAGATATAAACTTACGCGTTTTTCCCATGGGGGTACGCAGAAACTGTAGAACACCACACGCTACGGTCCTTACACGTCTAGTCATCCTAGATATGCCATCCATAGTCTAGTCATCAATGATAGACATCCTATGCCTAGTCTCACCTGATGGTAAGCGCAGACAAGATGGAAGAAGGAGCAACTTAATCCAAGGAACAAAGATATAGAGGGATTCCCCTATACCCACCTAGCTCTCACATATACACGTCGGAGCATAGTAAACTACTTGGCGCCGGAATTTAATGTTCAGGTGGTAGCTAGCCGGGTGGACTGTATAGATCCTACCACCAAGCGTGCTGAGTTTTGTTGAATCATACAACACGCGTCTATTCCCAGCGTGCGGTGAGGAAGTTTTATGTTCTAGCCCATCCCGACGCGGGGTATTTCTAAAACTTTGACAATCATTGTTGAGACGTCAATTGCCGGGCGCATTCTACGACGCATCAGTTCAACAATTGTCACTTACGCCTCCTATTGGCCGATGGCGACGTTTTTATCTCCAACCGATTGATTTGAATCGATGTAGTTATCATTTCCGATTGATTCGGGTTTGATTTATTGTCGTTGTTAATTTTGAGTGCATTTTGTTGACTATGTATTTTGGAATGTTAAATGCAGTGTAAAATTGTTTTTTTTTTTTTTAATTTAGTCGAGGTCATGATCATTGTACATACATACATATAAACATACATACATTCACGCCCGTTTCCCATTGGGGTAGGCAGAGACTAAAGATTTCCATTTCCTACGATCCTGACAAACCCTTTTCGCTTCATCTACATTCATTAACCTTCTCATGCATGCTCGTCGGGTTAGGGTTAGGGTGCTACCAACCTGGTTTTTTGAGGACGTCTGCGATTTTAATTATTGAACTCTATATACCATTATAATTATTAAACTCCGTTGGCGCAGTAGCTGAACGTTTTGCTTCTGTGCCGTTGGTTGTGGTTTCGGTTTCCGCACGGAATATATATTTGTATTGCCTCTACATACCTGTTTTGGGTCTGGGTATTTGTGCATGTGAATATATGTGCCTGTACGCACCCAAAATAAAGGAGAAAATCCAGTGAAAAAAAATTTTTTTTTTATTACTTTTATCTACGATTTGAAACTTCTATAGAACTTGAATTGATTCAAAACATTACACCATTATTCCCAATTTATCATAAAAAGAAAAAAATATTAATCTCTTTATCCTAAATCCACAAAATCCCAGATTCACGATTAACTTAAAACTATAGACATAACTTAGATATTTTACTTAAACTTAAAACACTTAACTTAAAGTTCCAGCTTCATCTTAACGTGTCAACATCTTTAGAAGGGCGTTTTAAGCGCTTAGTTATTAACTTAAACTTGGTAAGTAGGAGCAAGTAATAACTTAACTAAGTTGGTGCTATCGGGAGTTGTCAGAAGTGATTATTTTATAGTTAAGCTGTTATTATGGACGGTTAAGGGTTATAGGTTGTGGATATGGTAGATTTGGAGGCTTTTGAAAAGTATTATTAGAACGATAGGTGGACGGTGGTAGGACGTTTGGTGCAGTGGCTGAGTAATCGGCTTCTGCGCTACGGGTCGTGGGTTCGATTCCCGCACGAACAAATATTTGAATGGCGTACAGATAGTTGTTCCGGGTCTGGATGTTTGTGCATGTGAAGATTTGTGTCTGTAAACGCACCCACGATATAGAAAAAATCCTAGTGTGGGGCAACGTTTTTTTAAAAAGAAAGAAAGAAATATACGTATGTATCTATAGAATTTAAGTACCTACCTAGTCGTAGCAATTTAGAAACTAAATACACTAAAACATAACATAACATCACGCCTTGAATTCCCCGAAGGGTTCTGCAGAGGTGTTTTTAGTAACAACCTCGTTCCGCCAGTTATGTTTAAATCCCATGTAATAGGGAGCGAGTCTACAGCCAAGAGCAGTGATGGCCCAGTGGTAATGGCCCCGACTTACGAGTTGTATGTCGTGGGTTCGAACCCAGCCAGGCGCATTACTTTGTGTAATTTATTTCATCACCACTGCTCTCAAAACGGTGAAGGAAAACATCGTGAGGAAACCGGCATGTCCTAGAACCAAAAATTCGAAAACATGTGACATCTACCAACCCGCACTGGGCCCGCGTTGTGGATTACGGCCCATTCCCTCTCACAGAGAGGAGGCCTGTGTCCCAGCAGTGGGAATATTATAGTCTGATGATGAGTCTATTGCCACTAACCAGGCACAAATCCAAACTCCGGGCTGCTACTGAGAAATTCCACACGGAAAAGCCCAATAACACTGTGGGGGAACGAGTTATGGTTTCCTCCAACGAAAAAGAAGAAACGTCCAACCGGGCGGGTCTCGTGCCTGGCGGGCTACTACCCAACGCGGGCGAGCCCTATTATGTGAGACTTAAATATAACGGCGAAATGAGGGTGATACTATACACCTCTACCCAACCCTTCGGAGAATACAGGCGTGATGATCTGTTATGTTACCTGTGCATTCAAAGCCTTTTCCAATACGTCAGCCTAACCAGATATGACTGAAAATCCATAACCCAGCCTTAGAACGTTCCCAAAGATCTGGGAGGCCATTTTATAAAGCAGACCAAAAAAATATATTTAAATAAGTTATGCATACGCTAATTAGCGCCTCGTACGTTCATTCAAATGGAGTGGCTTTTGAAAAAATAAGAATAAAATATGTAATATCATCCACAGATATACGGACTCCATATTTAATATCAAAGTCAGTTGGAACATTAAATTATTAATTCCCAACGCTCTTTCGTTGGATATCAAATACATTTTATTAAATACTAACTGTGACCTCACGGCTCCGCCCGTAGCCTATGTTACTCAGTGATAATGTAGCTTTCTAACGGCAAAAGAAATTTTGAAATCGGTCCAGTAGTTTTTAAGTTTATTCGTTACATAGAAAAATACAAATCTTTCCTCTTTATAATATTAGTATAGACAAATAAAAGGAGATGATAGCCTAGCGGTTGAACCGGTTGAACGTTTGCCTTCCATGCACGAGGGTCTGAGTTCGATACCAACATGTACCTGTGAGCTTTCGAATTCATATGTGCGGATCAGAATTTGATTATCACTTGCGTCAACGGTGAAGGAAAAATATCGTGAGGAAACCTGCACACCTGAGAGGGCTCCATAAAGTTCTCGATGGTGTGTGTAGTCTGCCAACTCGCACCAGGCCTAATCACTTCTCATTCTGAGAAGAGGCCCGTGCCTAACAGTGGGATAGTAATGGGCTGATTATGTATATGTATGTATATAAATACAAATTAAAATTTGGTTCTATTATTTATCAAATAATCTGATTTTCATATTAATAAATCATATATGCGGGATGTTAATGACATTCACGCAATATGTAGTTAAATGTGAATAAGTATTTCTATATTGGAATATTTAATTTGGCTGCGCATAGAATTTTAATAACGTTTTATCACATAGAGGTTGTGTGGAAACCACGTTAAACTGTCGGTCCCGGATGTCATATGAATACCTATGACAGTCGTTACGGGAAGTCAGAAGCTTGGAAGTCAGACAACCGGTCTAACCTTAGGATATCGGCATTGCCCTGTAACTGGGTTACGGAGGTCTGATGTCTGTCGCTCCGTGTAAAACACTGGTATTCAGCCGCATCTGGTTAGACTGGAATCTGACCGCAATATAGTTAGAAAAAGGCTAGGCAGAATAAGTGAATCTCAAACCATGCAGGTTCTCGTGAATTGATGTGAAATACCCTAAAAGCCAGTGTTGTGGCCCAGATTTGAAGAGGCCTATGCCCAGCAGTGAGCTACGTTAAGCTGAGTTGATTGCTTGATGTAAAAAGACCACGTGAACTATTACTATAAAGCGTATACAGTGTGTCCCTGGATAATGTGCACAAATAAGAATGGGTGAAACTAGACCAGAACACAGACAAAAAAAAACATAAGTATTTTATTTTTGTAAAAATCACAAAACAATTGAAATTTCTTCAAAGAAACGCGTTTTTTATCTTGATGACTGAGGGTTGCTTTTTATTTGCTATGCAACATCACCTCTTTGCCATCATTATTTTTTTATTTTAACGAAATACATTTATTTATTTATTTATTCATGGTAGCTTCACGGCTGACAGTAAGTATAACATGATTATTATTCCAAACATTACCCCAATTACGAAGTACACAGGAAAATAACAAATACAGAGAGTAACATAATCTATCTATCTTATATATACCTGTCTTAATAAAAATGAATCGCCAAATGTGTTGCTAAGCGCAAAACTTGAGAACGGCTCGACCAATTAGGCATTTTTTTATATATTCTTTAAGGCAAAAATAAGGTTCTTATGGAGAGAAAAAACATAAACATTGTGTGGAAAATAGTAAAAACAACACTTTTCTTTTCCCACTACAGGCCAATAACTTTTGACAGAACGAAGTCTGTCCGGGCAGCTAGTTTTTAATATTTAATAGTGTGTGCGTGCTTGTATCTATGCGGTGTAAGTGCTGTGAATGTGTGTGATGATGTGTGTATGTCTACTAAACTGGCACTATAAAGGCACTACATGCAAAGAATAAAAATTATTCATTTATATTAATAAAAAAACTAAAACTTCGTTCTGTATTTTTTTCAACTTTTATTTGTCGATAAATTAAATTATCCAAGAACACACTGTATTAGCGACGGCCTCATAATGATGAACATTCCCCCTCAACAACAATAGTGGAGAAGTCCCATTACAGTTAGTTTTCCTCTCAAAAATGGGCGGGACCGCGTTAAGACTCTGGCAACAATAACGAGGTCAGCCAAGTTACGGAGTGTAGGGCCTTCTAACAAAGTTTTGAGGCAAATTTACGAGTCTTCCAAGTCCTCAGATAAATTGGATTATTGTCGACTAAATGTAGGATGTCGCTGGTTGTGATTGGCCCAAGTTGAAGACGAAAGCGATTATTTAGGCGCTTACCAGCCCCCGTCATCCTTCGTACCTAACCACCCGGGATCGACCGTTTAACGTGCTCTCCGAGACACGGAAGGGTCTCGATGTGTAACGAACGGTCATCCATCCTCGGACTGACCGCGGAAATCGCAGTTTTAGCTCGCAAATCATATGATCCACGTGGTTGGTAATTATATATAATTATATATATGTTGGTAATTATATGGCGGTCCCGGGTGTCATAGGAATAGCTATGACAGCCGTTACGGGGATTCAGAGCCCGGAAGTCTGGCAACCGGTGTAACCTTAGGATATCGGAATTACCCAGTAACTGGGTTGCGGAGGTCTGATGGCAGTCACTCCGTTTAACATACTGGTATTCATCCGCATCTGGTTACACTAGAAGCTGAACCCAACGTACTTGGGGAAAGGCTAGGCAGAACAAGCTTCTAACTTGGACCATACACGACAAGGGATTTTGATCCGAAGCATCTCCAGCAATCTTTATGGGATTTGGGACTAATCTCCTTTGGATGTAACAAGCGTTACCGATTCTATATGCCGCGATCAAATATTATTGTCTATGGTGTGATTGTTTAAATTTAACCGTGCGTTTAACTGTTAATGGGCATGGGAAAGTTTCCAGTTCCGAATTGGGTTTGGAAAGGGTAGGTTTGGAATTGGAATATGCCATCTGGTTATGTTTGGTAAATATGATTATGTCCATTCACGACCTCATTCGATAGTAAGGTTATCTTAGCCAGTTAGTGTCGCAAAAGACGTTTATAAATTAATTATTTCTATATACTGTCTCGTTGGTCTAGTGGTAGCAAGCGCGACTGGTGATCGTTAGGTCCTAGGTTCGATCCCCAGGTCGGGCAAAGTGTTATTCGGTTTTTCCGTGTGGAATTCTTCAGTAGCAGCCCGGAGTCTGGATTTGTGCCTGATTGGTGGCAATATACTCACTCCTTACTACATGCGACTTAAACATAACGGCGAAATGAGGGTGTTACTATACAGCCCTGCCCAACTCTGCGAGGAATACAGGCGTGATGTTTATGTGTTATTTGTATATCAGATAAATACACAGCAACATAATATTATATACTGATGGTTTGATACTGTGGAAGTCTGGATTACCATGGTAGTTGCGTAATAACTAGAGTTTACCTTATCATTTATTTTATTTTATTTATTTATGGATCTCCAACAAAGGATACACAAAATACATGGCATAATAAAAATGGCATATTTTGAACAATGCCATGAGTAATTACTAACTCAGACCTGTTATTAATGAATGAAATAACTTCATTAACACAAATACACTTTTTTCCCTTATTAACCCTAAAAATAATTTCTAACAAAATAAATCTTCATTAAAAATCTTACAATTAATTTATATACAAAAGATAACAATAAAAAAAAGAAAAAAACGTATAAAACGTGCAAATCATTCAACGTTCATTCATTTAAAGCTCACACAGAGTAATTAGATTAAGTGAGTGAATGAAGGAACGGGGATCGAATCGGCAAGTCATTCATTTGTTGGAACGATTTATTAATAAAAATTGCCCTTTGTTCTGCATTTTTAAGTAGGTAGAGACGTGATTTTTTTTATTTTATCATTAATTTTCGTTTAATCTACGAGTAAATGAAAAACATTTTAAGCTAAGCCGCCTATCATCCTATGCAGGCCATGTCGCTTTAAAGCATTTCAAATTCTGCAAAACCGCGTATTGCGCAGAGCCGCGGGCGCTCCGTGGTATATGCGCAACGTTCAGCTTCACTTAGACCTAAAAATGCCAACGGTAAGGCAATATCTCAAACGCACGTGTAAGCGTTACTTCGACCATGCCTCGAGGCATCGGAACCCCCTCGTGACCGCCGCGTCCGATTATAAACCCTCCCAGATTAGCATAGTCCGCCGTCCCCGGCATGCGCTACTACAGCCCGATGATGAGATCACCCTCCTCCAGAAGGCGAATAAATCGACTAGTACTATACACAAACACCGCCGCCGCCGACCGGCGTATCGCCCTCGCCGACGAGGCCCCTCGCGACGTCCCACCGCCGCCGCCCCCGATCCACCGTGCTCACCCGCCGCAGCCGCGGAGCCGGTCGTCCCTTCTGACTCCGCGCAGTCACCATGACACGAGAATACAGCCCTCATCAAGCTGTCGTATCCCTCCCAGTCCTCTTGCATTCGACACCCTAAGAGTTCGAGTCCCCCCTTGGGGACACTCTCAGAGGTGTCGCTGCTATAGTCATAGCCATGATGTTACAGTAGTTAGCTTTGCGTAGTTAGCTAGGTAGTTAGAATAGTAGGTATTGGTTCGGGGACCCTTCTGGTCTCGCCAATAATAGTCAGGTTACGTAGAAGAGGTCCGCAAGACCATCTACAATAGTCGAATAGGAAAAAAAAATCCTATGCAAGTAAAGTAGTAAAATCAACAAATTAAAAAAGTCTTGTTGCAAGTACAGTCAGTGATAGCCTAGTGGCGTGACCGCCAGACTACCAAGTCATAGGTCTTGAGTCTTGAACCCAAGGCATGCACCTCTGACTTTTCGCATTCATGTGCGTATTTTACAATTATCACTCGCTTAAAAACGGTGAAGGAAAACATCGCGAGGAAACCTGCCTGAGAGATATTTCTCGACGACATGTGAAGCCACGTCAGAGGCCCATGGCGACATAAACTCTGACACCATTATTAAACAAACGAAACGAATAAGTACAGTCGGTGTTTAGACTATGTGAACACTTAGCAAAATTCAAATAAAGTAGCCTGGTGATATGTCAAGAAGTATTTCAATCATATTAGAATCCTGGCTGGACGCGTGTACAACAATAGGCAGGTCGATATTTTCTTTCTTTTTTTTATAGCTACTTTTAGCAAACTTGCAAAGAAAAGAAAACACGGTAAAGATATTACACCGTCCAAAGTAAAATGTGTATTTTATGTTAGTTTTCCTTATAGTAGAAATTATTTAAATAGTTACTTGAGGTTATTCTGGCGCGCTGCCAATGGCCAGTCCAGTATATCTACACTATTACTGCCATCTGACGTCGTCTTCGACGCTTGAAGATTTTTTAGCAATTTTAAAATATCTGAACACTTATGACTTAGTTTAAAAGCTTCTAAGGAGAAAAAGAAATGCTTTTAAGAACAAGAAGTCTACAGTATCTGGGCACAAAATTAAAGACACGCAACATTCCAAGAAGTTGATTCTATGGAAAAGAGCTGGTAAGAACTCCATGGATTCTCTCAGTAAATATGTATGAAAACGATACTTTTAAATATTTTTATAAAGAACTGTTGCACAACTTAACATTATGTCGTTAACCCAATTATATAAAACTAGCTGTGTCCTCACGGCTCCGCCCCTAGCCTATGTTACTCAGTGATAATGTAGCTTTCTAACAGCAAAATAATTTTTGAAATCGGTCCAGTAGTTTTAAGTTTATTCGTTACATACAATAATCCAAAAATAAAAATCTTTCCTCTTTATAATATTAGTAAAGATATAGACAAGCTCGTAAATATTTGATTTAATTGAGGGTCTAACATCAAATACTGCAGAAATTCATCAGCCAAGGTTCATGTTCTGCCTAGCCTTTTCCCAACTATGTTGACGCCATCTACCAGTCTTACCAGATGCGGCTGAATACCAGTATTTTACACGGAGCGACTGCCACCAGACCTCCGCAAACCATTTACAGGGCAATGCCAATATCCTAGGGTTAGATCGGTTGTCAGACTTTCGGACTTCTGACTTCCCGTAACGACTGTCATAGGTATTCGTATGGCACCCAGGACCGACTGTTTAACATCTTCTCCGAGGCATGGATGGATCTCGATGTGTAACGAACGGTCACCCATCCATAGAACGACCGCGGCAAGCGCAGCTTAACCTCGCAAATCGTATGATCTCCTACGAGTTCCTCCATCTACCATCAGTCAAGGTCCATCACACCATTAAAATTCAAATTCATCAAGCAATACAGGGTGTCAACAAAATCATGTAATTCCTTCAAACCTCGTGATGTACTGATGACATAGATTAACCCAGAATGGAACACCATTGGATTCAATAAAAAAAGTACAAGAAGTAAACACGTGTTATTAAAGTGAGGCATTTTAGCGCCCCGGTCATTTAATTCGGGACGCTAAAATGCCTCACGTTAAGAACACAATGTTTATTTCTTTTAATTATTTTTTTATTGAATCCAAAAGTATCCCCTTGCTGGGTTAATCTTTATCATCAGTACATTACGAGGTTTGAAGGAATTACATGATTTCTTTAACACCCTTTATACACAATCAAACTCTGCCAAGCACGAGACATCCCTAAGTTCCCTAACCCATACACTGCTATCTGCCATCATCAACATTTCCTACTATATTACTGCCAGCCACATTCAGGCCTATTTAGATAACACAACGTTTATTTTGTGTCGCTTCCACGTGAACACTTCGGTCTAAAAGGCCTCGGTTATTGCGTGACGCGTGCGTGTACAGTCGTGTACGGATTTCAGTACGATTTTGGACTTAAACTCTAGGCCACGGCCGAGTGAGGCCGTCAATAAAATGTGAAATTTTGTATGTCTAGGAATAAATAATTTGTTGTCGTGACGCAAACGATATTAATTAAGATGGTTGAGATCGACGACACGTTTGGTTCAGTGGCTGAGCGATCGGCTTCTGTGCTACTGGTCGTGGGTTCGATTTCCACTCGGAACAAATATTTGTATGGCCTACAGATAGTTGTTCCGGGTCTGGATGTTTGTGCATGTGAAGATTTGTGTCTGTAAACGCACCCACGATACAGGACAAATACTAGTGTAGGGCAACGTCTTTTAAAAAAAGAAAGAAAAAAAACAGAAAAAAAGATCGCTGAACATAACATCACAACATCACGCCTTGTACTCTCCAAAGGGTTCAGCAGAGGTGTTTTTTTAGTACACCCTCATTTCGCCAGTTATGTTTAAGTCCCATGTAATAGAGAGCGAGCCTATTGCCAGTAACCGGGCACACATCCAGATTCCGGACTGCTACTGAGAAATTCCTGATGGAAAAACCCAATAAGAAATGAAACTTATTTTCTATTAAAATCTTTACAACTATTTGTCGTGTTACTATTTTATTCTATTCGACTGCTTGTAGATGGTCTTGCGGACTGTTTCTACGTAACTGGGCAGTTATTGGCGAGACCTGAACGGTCTCCAACCAATGGAGACGAGTAAAATACTTAACCTAAGCTAACAACTACTACTACTATCATGACTACTAGCAACAACAGCACTAAGGGCGATCCCTAATGGGACTCGGTGCTCGGCTTAGGGCGTTGCTGGAGGGAGGACTAGGAGGGAGACAGCGTGATGGGAGCTGAATTATTGGTGTGAGTCGTGATACGCTCAACATCCTTAATATTACTTTGACCTACAAACTCAGATATTGGAAACTTAATTAAAATTATTGTCATCATTTTTGTTTTAAATGCTAATTCAAGAAAATATTATTTGATGGATATCAAAATGTACATATCTAGGCCAGGAAAAGTAAAAACTGCCCCGTTGGTCTAGTGGTGGCAAGCGCTGCTGCTGATCGTGAGGTCGTGGGTTCGATCCCCAGGTCGGGCAAAGTGTTATTGGGTTTTCCGTGTGGAATTCCTCAGTAGCAGCCCGGAGTTTATATTTGTGTCCAGTTGATGGCAATAAGCTCGCTTATTACATGGAACTTAAACATAACGGCGAAATGAGGGTGTTACTGTACACCTCTGCCTATCCCTTCGGGGAAGACAGGCGTGAGGTTCATTTAAGATAACTTTTTAACAAAAATAAAACCGACTTCAAATTGTCTATCTCCGAGGTTCTTCATCAGATCTTCACGAAATTTAAATGGGACCACTTCGAAAGAATACTCTTTCAAACAAAAAAATAATCATTAAGATCGGTTCACAATTAGCAAAGATATCGCGGAAAAAACATACAAAAAAGAAACATACAGTCGAATTGAGAACCTCCTCCTTTTTGGAAGTCGGTTAAAAAACGGCGTCATTGTAAAAACAGGATTCATTTTTTATTTTAATACGACCTAAATTATCATGATCAGATTTTTATTTTTTGTTGTTTAACAAAAGAAAACTAAGGTTTCGTGCCGTCTCGAACCTATTGTATTGTTGAAGACTTTTTTTCAACTTTTTCTATTGTTATTGGCCTTGTATTTTACGAATCGAGCATTTATTCTCATTTTTAGGGTGTATTAGGTATTTCTAAATAGCCTGACTGTGTTTTGTTGAGCGGTATGTATGAATAAATCTGAATTGTTCGCTCCACTGATTTGTTTACCACAAACTCGAAACGATTGGGGCCTATAATTGAAATGGTCAAGAAATATCTGAAGTACTTAATACATACAATCTTCCAAATTCCAAAAAAATATTAGCTGATACCATAACATAACATCACGCTAAAGGGTAAGGCAGAGGTGTATAGTAACACCCCCATTTCGCCTTTATGTTTAAGTCCCATGTGATAGGGTGAGCCAATTGCCGGACTGCTGCTGAGAAATTCCACACAAAAATATCCAATAACACTGCCTGACCTGGGAATCGAACCCAGGATATCACGATCAGGACTCGCTCTTGCTACTAATAGATCAACGAGGCAGTTGCTGGTAGGTACTTGTTTTTTTTTTGTTTTAACCCACCTGGGCCGCGTTAGCAACCATAGTTTATTTCTTATTTGAATTTCTGTAATCAAAGTTTTCTCTTTAAGTAACCCTACCACTGCGGCCAAGTGTAGCAACAGTCATTAATGTCGCTGTTTGCAAAAAGCAACAAGAAAACAACGCAACGTAACTCCGAACTCGAAAACTTAATTAAACTGTTATCGCTACTCAAGTTGGGGTAAAGGCCCCGGTAGGGTTAAAAGCCGGATGGCCGAAATAACCGGGCAATTTAACACTGTCTCCGACAGTAGCAATCTTCAATGAAAAAGCTTCAGTTTAATTCTCGCTAATATTGTATGTCGTCAGTGGAAATGACGTGGTCTGAGTTACCCTATTTGCGTTTCGACGCGCGTGGTTTTTCTACTCCGCATTGTGGGGGGTTGGGAATATTTGCTGCGTAAGTTTTGTTATATCTAGATTTTTTTAATTATATGCTTGTCTTTTTCCTCTTGTTAAATTGGCTAAATAGTACATAACCTTATAGTGGTGAATCTATCATTTCAGTTATAGCTAATATCGGTATGTCAGGAATGGGAGCATGGTAAATAAAGTAAATTAAACCAACATAGACTCTCCAACACTGAGAGTACTTTTAATTAGGTTAGTGATTTAGTTACAGAAGCTAGTTCACAATATATCAGAATATAATAATTAACACAAGATCAGAACATGAGGACAAGCAAACCAGATATAAAAGGTCACCCTTCTTTAGCTGTTCGACATGGAATCCTCTGCTCCGTCGAATGACCAGTGTTTTTATAACTTCCGGTACTTTGATTCATCTTGACAATTACCCTCCTATGTCAACATTGTTCAGTGTTACCAGCTGCCGATAACATACATTAATACGTACCTAACATAGGCATTGTTTTCTCTATAGATCGCTACAACGAACGTACGCAAGCGATAATCAAATTCTGATCCGCACAAGAATTCGTAAAGGCAGAGTTACGGGCCGGGATCGAACTCAGACACTCCTGCATGTAAGGCAAGCGTTCAACTGCTAGGCTATCACACGCTTACACAACCACCTTGGTATAGTACTTCCAAAGTATGTCGTGAACCAAACCTTACCTTATATTTTCTTTCAACCAGCAAGGAAATAAAACTAAGCTTAGCAAAATACTGAAAACTTAGCTCTACTTAACACACAAACTAAGGAGAGCGAAGGAAATGCTATTGAAATCATTTCAAGCAAACCCATGTTAAGTTCAACACTTGTTTAAGCTTTCGTTATACAAGCAGTTTACGTATTTTTGTTTTGTTTTATGGTACCACAAAAACTGTGTGAGTAGGTACACTGTGTAGTATTACAAAACAGATAAGTACAGAAGTCAATCACATGTATGTACTTCACTTTTCATACCTACGCTCGGCGGTCGCTCTATCTATATATCTATCTCTCTCAAGCGCACGGCACTCGCGCTCGCACTCACTCGCACTCTAGTCCCAAACAGTCCGAGATATCGTGTCCGTGAGCAGTGTCTATGTGCGCGTTGCTTGAGCGCACTTGTATGTAGATTGACTTCTGTACCTATCTGTTTCGTGGTAGTATCCATACGTCCTATTCCGCGGATAGAGGTGGACGGTTGTAAGAGCCCGCTCACACAGCGGATCCGTCGGTACTGGATGTGTTGTTCACATCTGTACCGACGGATCAGTTAAACAAATTGCAGCTGCGTCGCATCTGGCAGGCGGGATACGATAAAAATGAAAACGTTTTAACAAAAATAAAACCGACTTCAAATTGTCTATCTCCGAAGTTCTTCATCAGATCTTCAAATTTAAATGGGACCACTTCAAAAGAATACTCTTTAAAACAAAAAATAATCATTAAAATCGGTTCACAAATTAGCAAAGATATGGCAGAACAATCATATAAAAAAAAAGCATACAGACGAATTGAGAACCTCCTCCTTTTTTTGAAAGTCGGTTAATAACGGATCGTGTATGAAGGCATTCTTCTCCATACATCTTCATGTACGGATCCGTTTTTTATGCTGTTCCGGCATCCAGAAAAATGTCAGACCAGTATTTTTTACTGGATTCGGAATACTGTCGTGTATATAAACTCGATCTCAGTCGTGAAAAACTGACCGTTTTTGGATCTGACGGTTGTTTGGTTTTGTAGGAGGAGGTACGATGGGCATTGGCTACGATCATGGGCTTCATGTTACACCAATTATATTTTAATCGTTTACTTTTTTTATCACATAGCCATTTAGTTGCAATTCCTATGTACGCCGTTATCATCATGTATTCATCAGGCAAAATGCTTCTTACCAAACTGTTTTACTGTATTAAATGTATGTAATGTGGCAGTACTTAAATAAATAAGTTTTTTTTTTCCTATTCGACTCTTGTAAATGGTCTTGCCGACTTTTTCTACGTAACCGGGCTATTATTGGCGAGACCAGAAGGGTCTCCGAACCAATATCTACACTAACTACCTAGCTAACTACTGTAACATCATGACTGACTATTATAGCAGCAACACCTCTAAGGGTGTCCCCAAGGGGGACTGGAACCTCTTAGGGTGTTGAATGCGAGAGGACTGGGAGGGATACGACAGCTTGATGAGGGCTGTATTAATCGCGGTGTGACTGCGCGGAGTCAGAAGGGACGACCGGCTCCGCGGCTGCGGCGGGTGAGCACGGTGGATCGGGGGCGGCGGCGGTGGGACGTCGCGAGGGGCCTCGTCGGCGAGGGCGATACGCCGGTCGGCGGCGGCGGTGTATTTGTATAGTGCTAGTCGATTTATTCGCCTCCTGGAGGAGGGTGATATGGTCATCGGGCTCTAGTAGCGCATGCCTGGGACGGCGTACTATACTGATTTGGGAGGGTTTATAATCGGACGCGGCGTTCACAAGGGGGTTCCTATTCCTCGGGGCATTATCGAAATAACGCTTAGACGTGCGTTTGAGGTATTGCCTTACGGTTAGCATTTTTAAATCTAGGTGAAGTTGGACGTTGCGCATGTACCACGGAGCGCCCGCGGCTCTGCGCAATACGCGGTTTTGTAAGATTTGAAACGCTTTAAATCGGCATGGCTTAACGTGTGCGAACACGACGCTACTGTAGGTTAATATGGGGCGAATGCACGTCAAGTAAAGTCGCTACTTATTTCTAAGTGAGAGTTTACTGCGCGCCCTAATCATGGGATGGAGCCGGCCCACAACGAAAATAAATAAGTACAGATTGCTTGGTGGATGATCTGTAAGGTCCACCTGGCTAGCTACCATTCACATTAAATTCTGGCGCCAAGCAGTTTACAGTGTTCTGTCATGTGTATGTGAGAAGGGGTATAGGGAAATCTCTCTATATTTCTGTTGCTTGGATTCGTGTGCTCCATCTTAGACCCTGTCTGCACTTAGGTACCACTAGGTGCGACTAGGGTCAAAAGAACCAAAACAGAATCTTTCAGTTAAGTTTTAATTTGTTTGAGAATGCCATCTTGGTCATAGGTGAGTTAGGGACGCAACGACTGTGCAGCAACGCGTTGCGTATTTGAATTGGCCCGCACCATTCTGTGTAGTCTGCTAATTACGGGTTGCAAACGCACTGGATTTTGTGTGACACTTCGTCAACACTTTCATACATTGAAACCCCAGCTGCATCGAACATTTACTGCATGAGTGCAGTATACATGAGTATGAGTGCAGTTGTTGCTAATTGTCAGGTCTTGGGTTCGTCCCAAATCACACAAAATATACGATATTACACCTTCGTCTTTGCGGATTTTGATCCGCAAAGGCAAAGGTGTTTGCGGATCAAAGGTTCTAAAACATTATTTATTTAATCAACTTATATTCCAGTAAATCCCGCTAATCCTACCGCTGATTCCAAGAAACGTAATTAATACTAGTATCAGCAACGTTCTTAAATTACTTTTAGGGTTGGTTTTAATTAATATTAGGAATGTTGTTAGCGAAAACACAACGATGCGGTGCGGGACCTTCATTTAAACATCTGCAATGCACGCACCGCAACGCAACAAAATGCGTAGTGCGGGGCAACGCACGAATGGTTACAGACATTGCTGCAGATATTCAACCTCTTTTGTCTTTTCTGCGTTGCGGTGCCGCACCGAACTGTGTTACCTTTTCGTACCGCATCTCATAACCTAAACCGAGAGTAGCTCATAAAAGTTTATGTTTTAATGCTATAAAAAACATCTCTATGCAAATTCTTATTTCGCTGTTACACCGTTTCGTCTTAGTGTAATTTTTCACGGTTTTAAGCACAGTTAATGCGTTACAATCTGCGGTGCCGTTTACGTAAATGATTATTATAAAAATGGCGCAACGGTGATTTTGACAAAAATATGGTGTTTGCTTGTTTGTTACCTGCCTAATGATATTTTGTGGGTAAGTTTGGTTAGACTGGAAGCCGACCAGCATTGTTGGGAAAAGGGTAATTAATAAACACTAAACTAATTACTAAATAGATTGATACTATGGTAACTACCGACTTGGACTCTTCTGAAATCTGGAGACGTGTAAACCATGTCAGTGATTTTCTTTTAGTACATGAAACTGCCTTGTTAGTTTAGTAGTGTCAAGCACGACTGCTGATGGTGAGGTCCTGGGTTCGGTCCACAGGTCGGGCAGTGTTATTGGGTTTTACAGTATGGAACTCCTCAGTAGCAGCCCGGCGTTTGGATTTGTGCCCGGTTGATGGCAATAGGCTCGCCTCCTATTACATAGCGGCGGAATGAGAGTGTTACTATACACTTCTGCCCAACCCTTCGGGGAATACAGGCGTGATGTTATTTTATGTTCTTTGAGTTGTTTTGCCATCAGATCCTCGCATCTTACCACGGCGCTGTCTTTTACGTAGGTAAACACAAATACATTTTGCTCGACACATCTAGACATAATTTTAATAATATCTATCCTGTAATGTTCACTAAGTAAACAACTTACGATATTAAATATTCAGATGTTTCCTGAGTTCCTGAATAAGTTATAAGTATAACTCTCGCTGAGATGGTTAAATAACGTGTATGTACTTTTATTTAACAGATAAAGGGAAGTTTTTTTTAACTAAGTAATGTTACATAATGTTATATTAATAATATGTTCGTGTTTTCCTTATTTTACCATTTCAATTAGAGGCCGAGGTCTCAGGGGTGACCTATTGGAGAGGCCTATTTCCAACAAATCTATACTTCTATACTAATATTATAAAGAGGAAAGATTTGTATTTTAGTATGTAACGAATAAACTTAAAAACTACTGGACCGATTTCAAAAATTCTTTTGCCGTTAGAAAGCTACATTATCACCAGAGATCGGATAATCGGATGCATATTTGCCTAAAGTTCAGGTGATGGCTATCATGGAATGCACTTTTGTATCGAAAAAATCCCGCAATTTCGGGATCGTCAAACTTAGTGTTCTGTAGAATGGAATTATATTTACCTAGAATTGGATGCATATTTATTTATTTACATACCTAAAGTTGTACCTTTTTTTAAACTAATACAGACATGCACCCCTCACTTTCTTACACCCTAAATACACATATATTTGAATCGTTAATCGTAATTAACGTTTAAGCAATTACGAGTATATACATTGATTAGTTAGGTATGTAATCCCGTGATACCGGTTTTTTTTTCTAATAAATTATTTTCAGAAGCCGTTTCCATACTTTTGTAGCGAAAAATTAACTTTAGGTAAATATGCATCCGATTATACGATCTCTGATTATCACTGAGTAACATAGGCTACGGGCGGAGCCGTGAGGTCACAGCTATAAGTAATATAGGCTGATGATGACACTGGTTCACATTTCTTTTTTGAATATGTAGTAAGAAAGGCTTGGTCTATTTTAGGGTTCCCTGAAACTCTGTACGGCTGTTTCTTGTATCTGCTAAGGTTGGTTTTCACCAAAATCACGCCCGCAATGCTGCGGGTTAAAGCTATTTTAAGTAACTTTACCTGCTAATAATCTTCAGTTACAAAATAACATAAACATAACATAATTAGCTCATTACTGTCCCACTGCTGGGCACGGGCCTCTTCTCAGAATGAGAAGGGTTTAGGCCTTGGTCTACCACACTGGCCTGGTGCCGGTTGGCAGACTACACACACCATCGAGAACTTTACGGAGCCCTCTCAGGTGTGCAGGCTTCCTCACGATGTTTTTACTTCTAACGCAAGTGATAATTAAATTCTGATCCGGGTCGGGATAGAACTCGGATCCTCCTGTATGGAAACTCCTCCTCCTTACAAAATATTATCGTGAAATAAACAGTGATTTCCCTTCGCTTTTATACATTTAAGTGTTTCAAATCGGTATCGTCAACCTTTTTTAAGAAGTCGTTCGGGTCCGGATAAAAGACTAATCAGTTCTTTACCCACTCCTATCGTATTTACATGGATATAGAGTGGTTTGAAGTGCCTGGAGTTATATTGAAATGACGTCTTGGAGGAGAGATATTTGAAAGATAATGTTTTTTTGGAAAGTACTTTGTCAAATGTTTTATGGCTTCCAAATTTAAATTTACTTTTGTTTGAAACAGCGATGGTGTAGGGAGTTAGGGTCAGGGTAACAAAATGGGGTTTTTAAATTTGGCCATACAGGACGGTCTGAGTTCGATCCCGGCCTGGACTTCCGACTTTTCGAATTCATGTGATTCATCCAAGAAACTGAGATATAGAGGGAATCCACTATACCCCTCTGGCCCTCACATACACACGACGGAACACAGTAAACTGCTTGACTTTAATGGGATAGCTAGCCAGACGGACTGTATAGATCCTACCACCAAGCGTGCTGTGTTAGTAGGTACTTATAACACGCGTCTATTCCCAGCATGCGGTGAGGAAGTTTTATATCCTAGCCCGTCCCCCCACGCGACATCTTTACATTGTACCTATAAAACAAAGTCGCTCCCACTGTCTGTACGCTTAGATCTTTTAAACTACGCAACGGATTTTAATGCAGTTTTCAGAAATAGATAGAGTGATTCAAGAGGAAGGTTTATATGCCCCAGATTAGTATCTAAATTACACCCGTGTGAAGTTGGGGCGGGTCGCTAGTACTATTATAAAACCATCTCTTCTAGCCAACTTTATATCGATAAGTCTTTAAACCAGGGGTTCCCAGACAGGCAACATAAAATCTTCGCAAAAAAAACTCCGCAAATAAATCACGCCGCCCGGCCAAGTTCTGATGAGGGAAAGAGAAGGAAGATTAATGATCTTTTGTCTCAAGCTTTTTAGATTTACGTGTAATTAATTTTTGGATATGTTTTCTGTTGGGTTCGACGATCGACTAAGTGCTTGGTCGAGGGGTTGTTTTTTTTTTTAAGTGTAAAGTGTTTTCTTTTTGGCAAATGTATTGCTGGCTTTTGTGGTTGTGAATAAATGGTGCAGAATAATACACTGGCCTGCAAAAATAAGTATCACACTTTAAAAGTAAATATCATTAAAAGTGTAGTACTTATTTTTGCAGGCCAGTATATTTACATAAACATAGCATAAAATCACGCTTGTATTCCTCGGAGGGTTGGGCAGAGGAGTAAAGTTACACCCTCATTTCGGCGTATAGGGGGCAAGTCTATTGCGATAAACCGGGCACAAATCCGAACTCCAGGCTAGGAATTCCACACGGAAAAACCCAATACACTGCCTGATCTGGGGATCGAACCACGCTGGCCTGGGCGGGTTGGCAGACTACACACATCACCGATAGCTTTATGGAACCCTCTCAGGTGTGCAGGTTTCCTCACGATGTTTTTTCTTACGCAAGTGATAATGAAATTCTGATCCCCACATGGATTCGAAAAGTCATAAGTACGGACCGGGATGGAATTCAGACCCATGGAAGGTCACCGTTCAACCGCTAGGCTATCAACCAAAAGTACATATCTGCTTAATCCTTCAAGTAGTACATGCTTGAAGGTTATATAGGTATGTACTAACTGACCGATTAGAATGTGAACTCTTGATAGAGAGATCGTGATTGCGGTTTAAAACTTGACCTTCTTGTTAATCAAGACATGCTTAATGTATTGGAACAACCACAGATATCGTGTCTCTAGGACAGACGTAACGTATGTTGATGACATGTTTGGTGCAGTCGCTGAGCGATTGACTTCTGCGCTACTGGTCGTGGGTTGGATTGTATATCTGCCTAGCCTTTTCCAAACTAGGTTCGGGTCAGCTTCCAGTCTAACCAAATGCGGATGAATACCAGTATTTTACACGGAGCGACTGCCTTCATACCTCCGAAACCCAGTAACGGTTAGACCGGTTGTCAGACTTTCTGGCTTCTCAATACTCAATTTTTTATTGCATTCCATAATGTGTACATATAATAATAACAGTTGGTATGTTAAACATCGAATCAATTATGGACCCTGTCGGGCACAGCTTCTGACTTCCCATAACGACTATCATAGCTATTCGTATGACACCCGGGACCGACTGTGTAACGTGCTCTCCGAGGCACGGAGGGGCCTCGATGTGTAGCGAAAGGGTCACCCATCCACGGACCGACCGCGGCATGCGCAGCTTAACCTCGCAAATCGTATGATCCGCGCCGTTGGCAATTAGGCACGAGCCCCTCAGTAGCAGTATATCTTGTAAAACAACCCATAAACGATTTTATAGGCGTATAACACATGATGATAGCCCATTAGGTACACTGTTATCGTCAAAGACAATCGATTTGACAGTGTGTCGATAGCCTACTTACCTCCGTACTCAAAGACGTTAATGAAACATTAACTAACCTTTGCTTAACAGTTTTATTCTGCGCAAATATAATCTATTCTAATATTATAAAGCTGAAGAGTTTGTTTGTTTGTTTGAACGCGCTAATCTCAGGAACTACTAGTTGGAATTGAAATAATATTTTTGTGTTGGATAGTCCATTTATCGAGGAAGGTTATAGGCTATATAATATCACGCTACGACCAATAGCAGCGGGACATAAATGAAAAATGTTGCAAAAACGGGAAAAATGTCCACCCGTGCGAAGCCGGGACGGGCCGCTAGTTCTAATATAACTTAGAACGAACCATATTTTTAGAATATTCATGACAGAACATATTTTTTGCCAAAAATTTATCTTATTTTCCTAATAAAAACCAGAGTTCCTCAATTTCCGAGTACTTCCTTCGAATTTCCTGTAAAAATAAATTATCATGCGTAGATTGGATTGTCGGGGGTTCATTGAAAGTCGGACTCCCCGTCTTATTCTAATTTAGAGGCAGCCAAGTTTTTTCTGAGCTTGTTAACGCAAACAAAATCTACATATATTTTTTAGTTGTAGATATTTTTATTCACGGGCTACCCTCGTATATATGTTTTTATTTTTACCTATTCGACTGCTTGTAGATGGTCTTGCGGACCGTTTCTACGTAACCGGGCAGTTATTGGTGAGACCTGAAGGGTCTCCAACCAATCAAAATCAAAATCAAAATCAAAAAATTTTATTTCACATAAACCAATACAGGTGCTGAAACGTCGAATTTAGGTGCACGGTTCCAATTAGTTGTTTCCTATGGAGAAGAGCCGGCAAGAAACTCCATGGTTACTCTTTTAAAAATAATACCTTTAACAATTTCAGTGGATACAGTACAATGATTTAGGATAGTGAGAGAACAATGAGGTCCTGACCACAGACCAATGAGTAATATAGTACTAAAAGACTTGAGTACAAAAACTAACAAACAAAAATAAAAATTTAAAAAAAGTAATATGAATAATATTGTAGTAATTTACAAATTTATAGATGCAGGTCCACAAAGTTCTCACATTTACAAAAGTGAAAAGGAAGCTATACTATATAAAACAATTGACATAATTAAATGTAAAATACTTAACCTAAGCTAACTACTATTACTACGTCTAGTACTAACATCATGACTAACAACACCACTAAGGGCGTCCCCTAGGGGGGACTCGAACCTTGGCTTAGGGCGTTGCTTGCGAGAGGACTGGGAGGGATATAGCTTGATGAGGGCTGAATTAACGGTGTGACTGCGGAGTCAGAAAGGACGACCGGCTCCGCGGCTGCGGCGGGTGAGCACGGTGGTTCAGGGAGCCCGTTTATATATGCAATTTCAGCCCATCTTAAGGCAAAGGCCTGCTTTAGACTGCTCAAAAAATCGTTTTTTTTATTGCCAAAATCTATTCCTAATATATAAAAGAATATGTGTGTAAAGTTATAGAGGCTAATTCGGAATATTTTCAAAAATACAGCACTGAACGTGGCCGGGTGTCGAGCAGGTATCAGCGTTCCTCGTTCCAGGTATCCTCGTCCCCTCGGTCGAATAGCTTCGAACTATGTATTGAAAAAGGTTCGAGCAACAGCATTAAAATGATTTTTTGAGGAAGTTGAAGGTTCACTTTATGGCGCAGGAATAGCTGATTAGCGTATCATCACTCTAAGTAATAGAAAATCAACATTTTTCCGATTGTAAACTTTTAAGAGCGTTTTCTCGAGTTTTTGTTTTTACGATTTTTCTAAACTGGCGGGCGTAATTGCAAGAAAACTAGACGAACAATTGAAACAAACCAAGGCTTGTTAGAATCAGTATTGTATTATCTTCTATTTGAACTAAAAAGATTCACGAAAAAAAAATCTGAACAATTTTTTTAGCAAGTTCAAATGATTTTTTCATTGCTGAAATAGAACTTTTTTTTCAAACCTTAGAATTTTTTTGAATTTCACAAATTTTCGAGTTTTTCTTAGTTCATATAGAACATTAATATATGAAAATTCAAATTTTTTTTGGTTTTTTTGATTCGGACGAAAATTACGAGCTCCATCTTGCCCGCCGATTGGAGACTGCAATTGCGAGGTGTGGCACAAATGTGTATGAAAGCCAACTGCCTTTGAATATTTTTCTCTAAATTTTTTTTATTTTAATGTTCAAATATGCAATAAAATGATCTGAAAATTTCGCTAGACTTGCTTTTTATTTTCTGTCCTAAAAAAATTCCTCAAAAAACGCCTTTTTTAGGCCTTACCTTAAGGCTAGCCGAGATCTTAGATTACGATAAGACCGCCCATTGTACAAACTTTTATTGATACAATACTAGCTGTTGCAGGGGCTCGTGGCTAATTAACAACCGCGCGGATCATACGTCGCGGTCAGTCTGTGGATGGGTGACCGTTCTTTACACATTGAGCCCCCTCCGTGCCTAGGAGAGCACGTTAAATAATCGATCCCGGGTGTCATACGAATACCTATGAAAGTCGTTACGGGAAGTCAGAAATCCGAAAGTCTGACAATTGGGTTGCGGAGGTCTGATGGCAGGCGCTCCGTGTCAAATACTGGAATTCAGACGCATCTGGTTATACCAGAAGCTGACCCCAACATAGTAGCGAAAAGTCTAGGAGGAAGATAATATAATGATATTATTAGAGTGATATATTTTCTTTATAACTGGGTAACAAAATTATAGCTATTTTCCAACGAGGTATTGAATTCGACTCCCAGTTTTGGCAAAACAACATTTAACCCACAAACGGTGTGTTAATTCAACAAAGGTGATAGAAGAACTAGTTCGTTTTGCTCCTAAATGGATGCGTAGGGTTAACTATCTGTTCGTTAAGGATCGAGGTACAATGGGAACGGAAATTATTATTTGTGTGGGAATTAGAAATGGCTAAAAGGGACGATTTATTATATTTGGGTTATTTCGTTACGTGTTTAATAGAAATAGTAGTATTGAATGTGTTTGTATTTTTAACCGACTTCCAAAAAAGAGGAGGTTACCTACTATGTTCGTCTGTATGTATCTCTTTTTTTTTGTGTATGTTCATCGATATTTTCGCCAATTGTGAACCGATGTTGATGATTCTTTTTTTAATGGATAGGGAAATTGGTCCCATTTAAATTTGGTGAAGATCTGATGAAGAACAATGAAATGACAATGGAACTCCTCAATGACGAACAGTACGCATATTGTGATGATGTGATTATGTTACGAGCAGCGTCTTTACTAGGTCCAACCAAGTTTTAATTCATCATCTGCCTGCCCTGGTCCCAAGTTACTTGGGGTCGGCGCAATATGTTTTTCTCTTCCACTCTTCCCTGTCAGCCGTCTCATTATCATTTACTCCCTTATCTTTCATATCCTCCCTCATACAATCCATCCATCTTTTCTTAGGTCTCCCTCTCCCCCTCCATCCATCAACATTCATATTCATCACTCTCTTAGTCACACGTGTTTCATCCCTCCTCAGCACATACCCATACCAAGACAAACGCTTTCCTTTCAACTTTTCTGTCACTGGTGCCACTTTCAAACTTCCTCTAATATACTTATTTCTTACTTTATCCATTCGCGTCACTCCACACATCCATCTCAACATTCTCATCTCCGCTACGTGTAATCTTCTTTCATCCGTCTTCTTCACGGCCCAACACTCTGATCCGTACAGCACGACAGGTCTTATAATGGATTTGTAGATTTTGCCCTTCAGCTTGAGGGGCATCCGTTGGTCACAAGTTGTCCCTGTGACCTGTCGCCATTTCATCCAACCTGAGTTGATCCGATGCGTAACGTCTCGGTCAATTTCACCATCCCCTTGGACGAGTGACCCAAGGTACCGGAAGTCGGAGCAGACTGGTAAGGATATACCAGCGAGAGTAATAGGCATAGGACTGGAGAGACCGCCGAAATCGCAAAACATATACTGCGTTTTGCTTCTGCTCATTTTCAAGCCAACACTCTCCAGTCTTTGCCACCATTCCTCCAATTTTCTCTGGACCTCTAGGCCACTCTCGGTGGTTTAAATAAGGCCATATAACCAAGTTTTAATTAAGGCCACTAAAATGAAAAAAATAAAAACATTTTTTACAAAAAAATTAAACCGACTTCAAAAAAGAATAAAATAATTACCATATAAAATTAACAGTTTCAGAAGTCGGTGCCTTCAATTTGGTTCAGCGTAGATCAGCATCGTCTTCTGAAACTGTTAATTTTATATGGTAATTATTTTATTATTTTTTGAAGTCGGTTTAAATTTTTTGTAAAAAATGTTTTTATGTACAATTTATTTTTCGAGTATTTTTAAATTTTGTCGATTTTGTTAGTATAAATCGCCGTTTATTTCTATTGTAAACGATGTCGAATACGAAGTACGAGAATATTCAAGATTTTACAGAGACGATGTGTCAGAACCAAAGTCCTTAGCAAAACTGAATGAGCGGGTCGAGGAACTTCAAGTACACTCTACCAAGAAGAACATAGTCTACTTAGTTGTCGGCAATAAGATTTTCAAGCAATTATCATTTTGGGACCCAGTGCATAATATCAGCACATTGGGCACCCGCGCGAACGCTCAACGAATATTCCCAAGAAGGGTTGATGTCAGTCAGGCGGCCGGTCATAAAACAATAAGCCAAAACTTCTAACAACATGGATTTATGAAATACATGTTGTGCCGACCCCACCTAGTGTGGGATAAGGGCAGGAAGAAGAAGAAGTTAAATAGAGATAGTGTAACCATGTTTACAAAAACTATTCATGTAACATTACAATGAATGGTTTTTAGGGTATATAACTATAATCACCACGCTTGACAACCGGCATGGTCTTTTTCTTAGAGTGTCGATGGCAATCTAAATTGCGTCGGCCCATAACTTAGCTACGAGTTTAGCGTTGTTAGTAGCGTCCATTAGTTTCTGTAACGTGCACGTATCAGGGCACGCAGAGCATGATGTCAGGTGTCCCATCGTTTGTGGAACAGCACCACATTTACACTCCAAGCTGGAGTCGTCTATGAATCTCTACCTGAGCAGATTTTCCTTGCTTCGGGTCCGGAGTCCGTTTAAAGACTTCCAGGTTAGCTAAGGCAACTCATGTCCAGGTGGGAGATTTTCAGCAGGTGGGATAAATGGGATGGGTAGGGAAACATTATCACGCCAACGCTTTAATATTTGTTGAGATTTCGCCAGTGAGTGGGAGGACACATTTTAAAAAACTGTTGCGGCCTTTCATCCTATCTGTTTGATGATCACAGTACATGGTTATTAACACAATAGCGGCCCGTCCCAGCTTCGCATGGGTGGACATTTTTCCCGTTTTTGCAACATTTTTCATTTATGCTCCTCTCCTATTGGTCGTAGCGTAATGTTATATAGCCCATAACCGTCCTCGATAAATGAACTATCCAACACAAAAATATTTTTTCAATTCCAACCAGTTGTTTCTGAGATTAGCGCGTTCAAACAAACAAACTTTTCAGCTTTATAATATTAGTACCTATAGATAGAAAAAAATATGTAGTTATTTTGGTGCATTTAAATTGTCTAAAAACTCCTTCAAAGATAAAATCCATGTAAAATCATAATCATTGTCTAAAGTCCGGCAAAAACGCTACACTTTTAACACCGTTTAAAACATCAGAAATGGAAATTGCTCCCATTGTACCCCCAACCCGTTCCCAAACCGGGCGTGCCAAGATGGAGGTCTGCAATTCTATCGGTGATCGGTAACCCTAAATTACGGTACGGAACCCATTATCGTGTTCCGTTTGTGCGCTGCCGATTGATATTGGCGGGTTAGGGGCATTTGTGTTCACTAACATGGCTAATAAAGTATGTTTATGGTAAATTTGGGTTTACCTAAGTTGGTTGAAAGTTTTGACTTGACGTGATGGTTGTTTAGGGTTAAGATGTTGACTTGAAGAAGTGAGGAGAGGTATGTTGGTACGGTGTGATGAAGAGAGTTAATTAAAGACGGTAAAATAGCCTCCGCGAGTGACGATACTTAAGTATAGTACAACAGAACTAAAAAGTCGCATCGACAAACTTGATCAAATAACCAATGGCAGGCGCTCATTATCGCGCCATTCAAACTTATTGCGTCAGCGTAAAAATCATTTTTTACTGCAGTACTAATAAACATTCAAGGTCTTTAAGTTGCACTCGGCTCGGAAGCGATCGGTTTTACGAAGTTTGCCGATGCGACATCTTAGTTGTGTCGTCCTATATACAACATGTAACGTAATTAACGCACACCCTCAAACACCCCAATTAGAATATTATGTTATAATCATAATACATACACTGAAATTTTAATTTAACATGTACCTATATGCATTGTTATTTACTAAATTAACGTTCTTGAAATAAGGTTTTTTTTCTTTATTTTGTATTGAATGACGAAATTTGTATTTATACAAATAAAAATGCACTTTTAAAAGTCTTTTTGCCTTGATTTACGGTCCATTTCAGTTTGTTTTGACTGTACAGGGGTAATGTGACTAATTTCCGTAGTTTTGATTATTTTTGGGATAAAAAATTACCTACATATATTAAAAATTATAGAAATCGATTCAGTAAACGATTCTGAACAAACTACTTTCAGGATGTGCGTTAATTATGTTACATATTGTATACGTCCAGCGCACCGTGGGCAGTCAGCCCCGCTACTAACATTGCTGACTGGCTAGTCTATTCTTCACGGCATGAGCTTCGTTTTTTATGAAGGCAGAAATCAACTGGTTCATCATAGCCCCAGCCTATAAATTATTGGCCATTTTTACCAATGCTGATTTAATTTTATGGTCTTCTTTTTCTTTTCCTTTGGTTAGTGACTAACCTAGTGTTAGAGTTTATGCCGCCCATGGGCCTCTGACTTAGCTTCACATGCCGTCGAGAAATATCTCTCAGGCATGCCGGTTTCCTCACGATATTTTCCTTCACCGTTTTTAAGCAAACGATAATTATACAATACGCATATGAATCCGAAGTCAGAGGTGCTTTGGGTTCGAACTCACTGCAAAGTAAATTTTATGGTGTAAAATAATTTCTCTGTACATTTTTTAATTAATATTTTTTGTTTGTTACAGGTATGTTCTGGCATGGTCAAAAGCCTATGGTCTACAAGTATTTGGTAATGGGGAATTATAAAACGATCGAATAAAAAAAAACTTAGCGACTGATGATGAGATACTGTTTTAATAACTTGAGCGGTATGAATTTGAGAAAGCGAAAAATTAAATAAACTAACGACGAATATTGACTAATAATAAAATCCAGAACGAGCTTACAAAAAGTGGGTTGTGATTAATCCATTTCAGATATTAAAATTCTAGCCGTGCGACTAAATTACTAAGTGAGCGACTAGAAATACAGAGAGCAACTTCAATATTAAGATAAAGACGATCGATTTTTCCAGTTGAGGTTTTACATAACGTACTTTTTACAGCAAACAATCTTTAGACAATAAATAGTTTGTCAAATTCGTAACGCCTAGGTTAGGTTAGGTTAGAACTGCGACCACGCAATGTGCGAAGGCGAGCGAGCGAAGCGAGTGTGCCGCGGCAGCGGCCGCCGAGCACCAGATTTCCTCTTATGCAAAGGCAAATTTTGAAAAAAATGCAGGACGTAACGTTGACACTCAAGCAAATATTAGGTCGCTCAAATATTATGAAGCTTCTCATTTTGTATTTTAAGTAACTCAAATTAGTATTTGTAAGTTGCTGTTCTGTTCATTTCTCGTCACTCGCAGTCAGTCGCTCACTTAGTAATACTATAACGTAAATTAATTATTTTTGTCACTTAAAACTTTAATTTACAGTCACTCGTTTAAATACTACCCTTTAGTAATCAAAGTCTTTATCAAAATCCGAAGTAATTAACTGCAAGTAAGTTTGTAAACACATTACTCATAAGCAACTTGTCTGTCTGTCTCCACACATGATTAATTTAGTATGAAGTCATGTATCATCGAATATAATGTTCTAAAGGACACTATTATTAATTAATATTCAGACTGCCTCGTTGATCTAGTGGTAGCAAGCGCGACTGCTGATTGTGAGGTCCTGGGTTCGATCCCCAGGTCGGGCAAAGTGTTATTGGGTTTTTCCGTGTGGAATTCCTCAGTAGCAGCCCGGCGTTTGAATTGGTGCCCGGTTGATGGCAATAGGCTCGCCTCCTATTACATGGGACTTAAACATATGGCGAAATGAGGGTGTTACTATACACCTCTGCCCAACCGTTCGGGGAATACAGGGCGTGATGTTATGTGTTATTCAGAGTAAACACAGAAGTAATTAAATATGATCAGCCTAGGTTTGTCCACTGCTGGACATAATAAAACTTAATCCTGTTTAACAGACGGGATCGTGGTTAATTACCAAACTCGCGGATCATACGATTTGCGAGGTTAAGCTGCGCTTGCCGCGGTCAGTCTGTGGATGGGTGACCTTTCGTTACACATCGAGACCCCTCCGTGCCTCGGGGAGCACGTTAAACAGTCGGGCCCGGTTGTCATACGAATACCTATGACAGTCGGTATGGGAAGTTAGAATCCTGAAAGTCTGACAACCGGTTTAACCTTAGGATATCGGCATTGCCCTGTAACTGGGTTGCGGAGGTGTGATGACAGTCACTTCGTGTAAAATACGGGTATTCAGCCGCATCTGGTTAGACTGGAAGCTAACTCCAACATAGTTAGGAAAAGGCTAGGCAGAACGAAATATGAACGTGTCTCATGCAAGGTAAAACAAAACAAAGAAACTAACATTTCTTTTATCCTTATTCTGTCCATTATATCTAACTGTAGATACTTACGAAGTATATTTCTAATCCCAATACGAGATGTAGGTAGAGCTACCGTAAACAGGGCCCGTCAAAGCCTTTCAAATCAGACCAGGAACTGTACGTGGCCCTTACGCACGAATTGCTGAAGACCCTCGAGGTAGTGTTGTGCGGTATCCCGGGATTTGGACCGTACCGGACTTAATATGAATGAGAAAAGTTTGTGTAATTTGGTTAACCGTTTGTGGAAATAATTATGAGTTTACTCATAGTTTGTGTGTACGTGCATACATAACATAATTAGCCCATTACTGTCCCACTGCTGGGCACGGGCCTCTTCTCAGAATACTATACTCAATACTCAATTTCTTTATTGCGTTCCAAAATGTATAATAGTTTTACACTGGTGGGTGGGGTTGTGTGATGAGGTAACCATTTTGGACCCTGTCGGGCACAGTATAGAATGTGGGAGAGAGGAGGAAGGGAATGAAAAGGGTTTAGGCCTTAGTCCACTATTCTGGCCTGGTGTGGGTTGGCAGACTACATACACTATCGAGAACTTTATGGAGCCCTCTCAGGTGTGCAGGTTTCCTCACGATGTTTTTCCTTCACCGTCAACGGATGACGATCAAATTATGATCCGCACATGAATTCCAAAAGTCAGAGGTACGGGCTGGGATCGAACTCAGACCTTCTTGCATGGAAGGCAAGCTTTCAATCGCTATGCTATCACTGCTTATACTGATAAGTGTGTACGTAATTTATTTTAACGTTTTAGATTAGGTAGTACGATAGTTGGGCTACGTTGTATAGATATTATGTTACGACATCATTTACTATATAAGACAATAAAGAAACTCTGCAGTTATCTATTTTAAATTTGACTCCCACAAAAGTCATGGTACTTCCTACTAAGCGGAGCAATTACAACATCCTCAGTGGCGTGCATTGGTTTAAGGACTAGTTAGGCAGGTTAGCGATGTTGCCTTTCAATTGTACGCTTAAGCCCATTTCAATACGATTGTGACCAAAAGAAATCATAGCCATACATACACGCTTATTATATTTATAGTAATAGTTAAAGATGGAGTAGTTAATTAAATATTATGAGGTAGGCACTGCTTAATTGCCTATATGAAATGCACGCCACTGAACATACTTAACAATCATTTGAACCATCAATCATATTAAACTTGATCTAAAATGAAAGCCAATTTTTTGAAAAAAAGCTTATGTTAAAATTCAATGGTGTCATGGTATACTTTTCATATAAAAAACTAACTAGCAATATTTTAAGTTAATTTTAAATTAAATAAATTACCTACGACGACACGTTTGGTGCAGTGGCTGAGCGATTGGCTTCTGCGCTGTGGGTCGTGGGTTCGATTCCCGCACGGAACAAATATTTGTATGGCCTACAGATGGTTTTTCCGGGTCGGGATGTTTGTGCATGTGAAGATTTGTGTCTGTAAACGCACCCACAATACAGCAAAAATCCTAGAGTGGGGCAACGTTTTTTTTTTAAAAAAGAAAAGATTGTAATTTTCTCAAAAAATCCACAGGCATTTTCTTCATTATTTCATTAAGTCCAAGTAAAAAAGTAAAAATCCCGTACTTGTCCCCTCACTATCTCCACCTTCCCTATCGAAATATACCAGCACTATGCCCCCCTGATCGGCTCAGAGGGCTTGGAGTGCCCTCAGCACGTCTGGAGGAGGGTCGTATTGTGTCAAATGAAACATATGTAACATCTCGAGGGTTACAAATGGGTACTTTTGGCTATATTGTTGGTGATGGAGGTATCTTATTGTGTTGTAGTCCCAAATCCTAATTTGGGACCTGTTTCATTGAAAATTACTTAGAACATTCATTTGCAAAAAGTTGGTTTATATTTATTCTTTTTGAAAAATACGTTGCCCCATACTAGGGATTCTACTGTATCGTGGGTGCATTTACAGACACAAATCTTCACATGCGCGCACACCTAAACCCGGAACAATTATCAGTAGACCAAACAAATATTTTGTTTTTTGCGGGTATCTAACCCACGACCCGTAACGCAGAAAACCAATCACTGATCCACTGCGCTAAACGTGTCGATTGTTTATCCAACAGCGGTGAAAAGCGGTCCCCTGTAACATGGGGACTGGGAATGGGGACACCGTTAATGATCGACGACCAATAGATGTACGAAAACATGAATTGTCTAATATTCTCCACATCTCATGGTAGGGCGGACATAAGTACTAACAACCACGAAAATCATAAGATTTGCGTAGTTAAACTGCGCTTGCCGCGGTCAAGCCGTGTGGGGCAAGGTAAAATAAAAAAATTGCAGAATTAGATAATGACACTGTTTAACATAGAGAATCGAACCTATCTTAAGAGGAAACGCGGGCTGCAAAATATTAATAATTTGAATAGGTTTTTGCGATCTACCTATATTTCCGTCCCACCTCTCCCACAAAGCTTCCCAATTTAGCGCGAAAGAGACACTTACATCTCGGACTGATTTCTCCTGTGCAATATTAGCGAAATCGTACTTTCGTATTTCCCTGTTTCCTTCTTCAAATCTGGACCGATTTTAATATTTTTTTCTGTAATAATTTAAGAAAGACTTTGGTTATGTATGTATGTTTTTCTTTTATTTTTTATATTCGTCAAGTTTGTTTGCCAGATGTTTGAAAACGGTGGTAAAACCGGTCGATTATTGTAAAGTTTAAACGTATAGTTCTTTTAATAATTAATTTATTGACAAAAACAAAGCATAGACACATAGTGGTAGATATATAATGGTAAAAAATATTTGCTCTAGTGACATTATCCAAGGAGGAAACTGAGGAATACGTTTGTATGGATTAAACGCCGACCGCATTTCCTCTTAGTGTTTGGCCAGACTGGCAGCGCTGTGCGGGGAGCGGCGCGGGTGCGGGAACGCGCGCGATTTACCTGTCCGCAGTCGAGCGCGGCTTCGTTCTGAGCGTTGCCGTGTCCAGTGTTTGTCAAAATATAATATGGATGAAGAAGACTTATTTTTACTGGAAAATTCTTACTAACAAACGATGTTTCGACATCCACAGTGCAGATCGTTCTTGAATAGCACTTATTAATTCTTCAACATTTAATTTTGAAGACTCCATCACAACAACGCGCGTGGTCAGCTCGAACTAGTTTGAGATCCCCCGCTCCCGCGCGGGTTGTCGCTTGCCGCCCGCGCTCTCACTGCGGCCACTTGTATGAACGACCTATGGCGTGAGCTACCCGCGCGCTCCCCGCGCCAAGTAGCCCGCACCGCTTCCCGCGCCCGCGTGCCCACTATGGACACTCAAATGAAGTTCTTCTGTTTGAACTCGCCGCACCGCGCCCGCCCCGCGCCCGCGTTTGCAGTCTGGCCAAAGGCTTAAGGTGGATTTCTTGGTCCGCCCGCAAACATTTTTTTAACTTTATTCAGTTATTCGCGACTACTACACATTGCATCGTATAATTTTAATGGGCCGATTGACGAACCCACCTTAATGTCTGCAGCCGTACTGATCCGTGAGAGATTAAAACGCAATCCTGTTTTAAAATCAGATTAATTTTAATACAAGCTTTTTCTATTATCTCCATTAAAATCAAGGCTGTATATGGTACCAAAATCTTATCTCATAGTGCTATTGTGAAACGATAAAGATCATTACAGAACTATAGAAGTATGGACTATTATCAAAAGGTCTCGGGTCAATAAGAAGGTCAACCAATCACTACGTAAACCAATTAGTTAGATCTTTTAAAATCTTCAGTGTTTGCGATTTTAGGTGTATATCTCTACGAATAATCGAGAGAGGGGCTCGTGGCTAAATAACAACCGCGCGGATCATACGATTAGCGAGGTTAAGCTGCGCTTGCTGCGATCTCTGGATTGGTGACCGTTCCTTACACATCGAGAGACCCTTCCGTGTCTCGGAGAGCACGTTAAACCGTCGGTCGCGGGTGTCGTACGCATACCTATGCCAATTGTTACGGATAGTCAAGCCCGAAAGTCTGACAACCGGTCTTACCTTATGGTGCGTCCAGGCCTGACGAACGCGCCGCGAATGCGCCGCACGCGCGTAGCGCGCGAGCCGTTCGCGAGCTGCGCGCGAGCGGCGCGCGGAGTTTTGTACGAACATGAAATGCACGCGCGCAGCTCGCGAGCGGCTCGCGAACGGTTCGCGCGATGCGTCGTTCGTCAGGTCTGGACGCACCATTTTAGGATATCGGCATTGCCCAGTAACTGGGTTGCGGAGGTCTAATGGTAGTCGCTCCGTGTAAAATACAAGTATTCAGCTGGATCTGGTTAGACTGGAAGCTGACCCCAACAAAGTTGGGAAAAGGCTAGGCAGAACGTCATTAGGAATGATGAAATTTGATTGATTCCCCGAGTAAAGCATTGGTGGAGCTTCCGCCTTTAAAGCTTATGGTCGTAGGTTTAATTTCCTTGTCGTATTGGGACAAATCAATATTTGATGATTGATAAAATTACTAACTGCCTCGTTGGTCTGGTGATGGCAAGCGCTACTGCTGATCTTGAGGTCCTGGGTTCGATCCCCAGGTCAGGCAAATTGTTATTGTGTTTTTCCGTGTGGATCTCCTCAGTAGCAGCCCTGAATTTGGATTTGCCCGGTTAATTGCAATAGGCTCGCCCCCTATTACATGGGACTGAAACATAACGGCGAAATTAGTACTAAAAACACCTCTGCCGAACCCTTTGGGGAAAAGTAAAAGCAAAAGTAGGGAAGATAATTCCTCTTCTTTCTTTCTTTCTTTCTTTCTTCTAAACAGACATGTTTAAAAATAAATTATGACAATAACCATAGCATTACAAGCAATAAAAGTGTCAATTTTTTTGTTATACTAATTGTACATGCGCAAACTTAGTCCCACTACGGCGAAACCTAATTACGTGCTGACTGTAAGACGACCCAAACTCCCTGACTCATAGACCGATCTCATTTGAGTCACAACCCTGTCTTACCGACACCATTTAAACACTCCAAAAAATGTCTATTAACACTACATAAATCTCGCGACTCCGCCTCCTCTAACGACCATTGAACAAACTGAAGTATTAAATTAATTCGATGACTATAGTTCGACAAAGCGAGAATTTGCACTTGTCTAAAAAGAAACACGCAAAAGGGACATTACACTATGTTCTATAGATTAGATCGAAGATAATGTTCTAAGAACATATTATTGTTTAGCTTGAATTTTAGTAATTATCGGGTTAGGGGAATTTTGTGTCGGTAGTGTTTTAAAAAATGTCAACATTTTTAATGTTTCGACGTGTTTATTAATCTGGGGATTCCCCTAACTAATGAACACGGAAATCAAGCCTAGCCTAGTGATATGACCGTCGGATTGTCAAGTCATAGGTCTCGAGTTCGAACCTAAGGCACGCATCTCTGACTATACGAATTCATGTGCGTATTGTATAATTATCATTTGCATAAAAACGGCGAAGGAAAACAACGTGAGGAAACCGACATGCCTGAGAGATATTTCTTGACGGCATGTGAAGCCAAATCAGAGGCCCATGGGCGGTATAAACTCTGACACCAGGTTAGTCACTAACCACACGAAAAGAAGAAGACTGAAATCAAGTAATGATAAGCTTAATACACAAACTAGTCAGCTGAACTGCCTCGTTGGTCAAGTGGTGGCAAGCGCGACTGCTGATCGTGAGGTTCTGGGTTCGATCCCCAGGTAGGGCAGAGTGTTATTGGATGTTTCCGTGCGGAATTCCTTAGTAGCAGCCATGAGTTTGGATTTGTGCCCGGTTGATAGCAATAGGTCGCCCCCTATTACATGGGACTTAAATATAACTGCGAAATGAGGATGTTACTATACACCTCTGCCCAACGCTTTGGGTAATACAGACGTGATGATGTTATGTTATGTTGTTGTGATTGGTTGTTACTAGATATTTTAGTCAACCAATCTATTTAATTGCGACCAAAGCCTGATCGATTTAATTGTATAAATTTTCAGAATTCCAAGGTTAGTCTATCCATACAGAACCTGGCCTCACCCAAATCACAGAACACCCAAAAAAAGAAGAAAAGATGTCCAACATTTGTATAAAAAAATCCTTGAAAAACACATACCGTAGCAATTGAACCAAATTATTATATTTGCAATAAAATCTCTGATTGTAAATTACTCTGTACAAACTGGACGCCTAAAATAGGTGGTTGACGTGTTGCGACCGCGACATTTGCGACTATAAATCGCAGTCGCGCTCCGTCGTTCATTATTTATACGATTCTGTCGTTTTATTTATTGCCTTTCAAATGTATTGTGTTTGTTTTATTTGAAGATTAGGATTGATATGTCTAGTTTATACAACGTGTTGCCGTGTTGATTCTGATTTTCATTTTATACCGACTTCAAAAAAGGAGGAGATTCTCAATTCGACTGATGTTTTTCTTTTTTTTATATGTTTGTTCCGCGATATCTTTTCTAATTATCAATCCATTTTAATGATTTTTTTTTTGTTTGAAAGAGTATTCTTTCGAGGTAGTCCCATTTAAATTTGCTGAAGATCTGATGAAGAACTTCGGAGATAGACGATGGAACTCCTGAATGAAGAACAGTACAGATAATATGATTGAGTTACGAGCAGCGTCTTTAGTATCTATCCAGGATCTGGGAACCGTTGCTTTTTTCACAAAAAAACATAAACCAATATGCATAAAGTACCATAGATTAAATTCCCAACTAAACAATATCATGAGCGCAAGAAACACGCCAGACTTGGAATAGCTCGCATCAATCGAAGTTGTCCTCTTCACAAACCGCTACAGATCTGTTATGCGGAACTCCATTCACGTGTCATTGAGATCCGTATAGTTAAACTAATAGTTAACAATGAATGCTCTGCTTAACCTTTCCCAACCATGTTGAGGTCAGCTTCCAGTCTAATCAGATGTGGCTGAATACCAGCATTTTACACGGAGCGACTGCCATCATACCTCCGCAACCCAGTTACTGGGCAATACCGATATACTAAGATTCCTAAGGTTAGACCAGTTGTCAGACTTTCGGGCTTCTGACTTCCCGTAACGACTGCCATAGGTATTCGTATGACACCCGGGACCAACTGTTAAACGTGCTCTCCAAGGCACGAGGGGGTGGAATGATGACCACGAGTTGACCACGCGGCGTGTGATACCACGCAATTTGCTTGCGGCCCTAAAATACCTCACGTTAAGAACACATGTTTAATTCTTGTAATTATTTTTTTTTAATCCAAAGGGATCTCTTTCAGGCTTAATCTATATCAGCAGTAGGCACATCACGAGGTTTGAAGGAATTACATGATCATGTTTACACTTTGTATTGTTCTGCGTAGCCTTTTCCCAACTATGGTGGGGTCGGCTGCCAGTCTAACCAGATGCGGCTGAATACCAGTATTTTACACGGAGCGAATGCCATCAGACCTTCGCAACCCAGTAACAGGGCAATGCCGATATCCTAAGGTTTACACTCTGTTTTATTTCCCCGTAATATGAAACTACATTTCCGAACGTAACTGCACCGATTACTATCTATATTTACTTTATATATATTTTACACCGTTCGGAAAACGGCGAGTTTATTCGAAACAAATGTTCTCTATAAGTTAAAAGCACAATAACAAGTAGTTCCCGTTTCTTTATTTACGAGAAAACCCGATACAACACTAGTACTGGATATTTTTATTTATTTTAAACGCGTGAATAATGTTCGCAGTATCAGCACGTGAAACTACGATAGGGATGGGACGGTCGTTTTCGAGTTTTATTTTTTTATTCGAAAACAAACGTCAATTGAAAGGAGTTGGTAACACAATAGTGTGACTGCCTCGTTGGTCTAGTGGTGGTTAGTGATATCCTAAGGTTAGGCCGGTGGTCAGACTTTCAGCCTTCTGACTAACGACTGTCATAGGTATTCGTATGACACCCGGGACCGACGGTTTAACGTACTCTTCGAGGCACGGAGGAGTCTCGATGTGTAACGAATGGTCACCCATCCACGGACAGACGGTTGTTAATTAGCTATGAGCTCCTCGCTCGTATTTTTCTAAAACAAACTGGTAAAAGCAAGACATCGATAAAACAACATCGAATAATTTCGGAATAGTTCGAATAAAACTCGAAGCTCTTCGTCACAGCACTAGTGGTAAATTGCTTACCGATGTTTCAGACTGTACCTATATTTGTTACGAGTACTGTTTAAATGTATATCCTGGTTTTGACTGCGGTTCTACGAGTTTCAGTCCTGCAGGTTCGATAATTAGGGGTTGTTTATATTGTTCCTGCTTTGTTAGTGGGTTGACAGGAGTTGTGCTAATTGATTTATAATTGAAATGTCACAGAATTTATTGTAGCTAATGTTTCTGGACGGTGGCGCATGTTTGCCTAAAAACGCATGCTTACACAAAAATAAGGGCCAAGCCACATCTGACGGAAAATATGTCGTCGATCTTCCGTCGCGTAATTTACTCGAGGAATTTTAATAAGGCATCTTCGGTCAAATGTGTACGGTGTGAGATGTTTATATTATGGAATTATGTGTATCGGCGGGAGATCGGCGACGTATCTTCCGTGAGATGTGGCTTGGCCCTAAAGCTATTCAGGCAGTCGTTCAGCGCTGCACGAACAATCATAATATACTTGATGAAAGGACTCATATTGACGCTCAGGAGATTACGTGATGTTCTCTGCAAAACCATCATCAATAAAAGATCTAAAAAATTACATAACATCACGGCTGTATTTCCCGAAGGGTTGGGCAGAGGTGTATAGTAACACCCTCATTTCCCCGTTATTGTAAGTCCCATGTAATAGGGGGCGACCCTATTGCCATCAACCGGGTACAAATACAAACTCCGGGCTGCTACTGACGAATTGAACGGAAAAATCCAATAACACTTTGCCCGACCTGGGGATCGAACCCAGGACCACTAGACCAGTTAAATAATTACCATGTTTTACGTTTACCGCGCAATTTCTAACGAATCCCATTCACTAGCTATTGACAGAGTCGAGAGAACAATAAAGCATGCCATTCACGCCGCTGCCAAGTTTCGAAAGTGGGACTGTCGCACATCACGCCTTTGTTTATTGTGCCGTTTTGATGTGAATTATTGTTATGTTATGCCATTATAGTTGGTATTACTATGAATTGATGTAACTATATTATATGGAACTATGATGTCAGTGTTTATGGAACGGCATTTGGACTTCCGATTGTTGCTGGGATGCAACGTCGTCATCGTCGATCGATCGTTCCGTCCGTCTGGCCAAACACATAGTATTTGGCCAGACTGGCAGCGCGAGGCGGGGAGCGGCGCGGGTGCGGAAACGCGCGCGATTTACCTGTCCGCAGTGGAGCGTGGCTTCGTTCTGAGCGTTGTCGTGTCCAGTGTTTGTCAAAATATAATATGGATGAAGAAGACATATTTTTTCTGGATTTTTTTTACTAAAAAACGATGTTTCGACATCCACAGTGCAGATCGTGCTTGGATAGCACTCATTAATTCTTCAACATATAATTTTGAAGACGCCATCACAACAACGCGCGTGGTCAGCTCGAACTAGTTTGAAATCCCCCGCTCCCACGCGGGTTGTCGCTTGCCGCCCGCGCTCTCACTGCGGCCACTTGTATGAACGACCTATGGCGTGAGCTACCCGCGCGCTCCCCGCGCCAAGTAGCCCGCCTCGCTTTCCGCGCCCGCGTGCCCACTATGGACACTCAAATTAAGTTCTTCTGTTTGAACTCGCTGCACCGCGCCCGCCCCGCGCCCGCGTTTGCAGTCTGGCCAAAGGCTATATCAGTTTACTAGCCGTTGCCCACAGTTTCACTCGCATCATAGGGGAACTACTTCATGTATCCGGATGAAAAGTATCCTTTGTGTTAATCCAGGACATGGTCTATCGGTGTGCCAAGTTTCATTCAAATCCGTTCAGCCGTTTTTGCGTGAAAGAGTAACAAACATACATACATACTAACTGTCGCGTTTATAATATTATAGTAAGTATAGTAAGGATGTCAGGGATGCACAAACTTATTAGGACTAGGGGCCACACGGGCAGATAATCAGCTAAAAGCGGGCCACCACAATTAAAAACATTGCATTATTGTCATACAAACACATAAAATTATTTAATTCGCTGGCGGGCCGCACGTATTTTGACGAAGGGCCGCATGCGGGGCGCGGGCCGCGGTCTGCGCATCCCTGGTTTAAATTATGTTTAGAATGTTTCATTTTATTTTCGCCGTATTAGTTTGTTTGACACGCGATCTCGCCGCGTGATTGGCTGATTGACAGTTAGTTCCGTTTAGTTCCATAACTAGTCGAGCTACGAAATATGAAAGTGAGTAAACATGCGAACAGTCAATAACATAAATTATGGGTCTCACAAAAATTGTAATATAAAAAAAAAGTTTCGTATTAATCATGCTAACTTGAACAAATTGTAAACTTTTTGTATTTATAATTTACCTAAAAATAGTTCAAACAACGAGTCTCATACCAGACGATAGTCTTGTTGAGTGTCTCGACCGAAGCTTTAGTATCGACTTTCGAATTCCACGTATCATTAATTGTGATAACACCAAGAATTGCCAGAACGCTTGAAATATGCGGTTAATTTGTGCCCAAAATAAACGCCGCGATTAATCGGCTCATGAATAGCGCACCTTACCTCAAGAAGACTCCTAAGTCTCAGGTAGAAGGCTCCACGTTCCCACTTCAGCTGTAATCCGATCTTTCAAGTAGACAGCCACTGGACCGTATAAGTTTCAGTCGCTGAAAATTCCTGTAGAAATCCTTTTTTGTCTTATTCTTTTGCGAGTATGTTCAATTAGAACCCGGTTTTTAATAAAGATCTAGTATTCTTTGTTCTCAATATTGTATTGTTCGCTTGTGTTTCTGTGCACATTTGTTTTTTAAATTGATCCGAGGTTTCGCGATTTGTTGGTTCTTATTTATCAAATTTATTTTATTTCGCCTCATTCGTCTAGTGGTGGCAAGCGCGACAGAACAGAGTGTGCTAAAAATAACATCACGCCTGTATTCCCACTTTGCCGTTATATTTTAGTCCCATGTAATATGGGCGAGCTTATTGCCATCAACCGGTCATAAATCCAAATTCCGGGTTGCTACTGAAGTCCACACAGAAAAACCCAATAACACTTCTCCCGACCTGGGGATTGAAGAAATGACCTCACGGGCAGCAGTCGCGCTTGGCACCACTGGACTAGCGAGGCTGTTATAGAAGCAAGTAAGTGAAAAAATGCATTTTGTTCCAGTAATTTATTTATACATAGTGGCAGCAGACCACAGCGATGACGTAGTCTTGGGCCAATCACGTTACCTAGCTGTCAAAGGAAGAGAATACCTAGCGTATAACATATTATTATACCATGTCTTCTTCTTCTTCTTCTTCCTGCCCCTATCTAACACTAGGTGGGGTCGGCACAACATGTATTTATGAAATTCATGTTGTTAGAGGTTTACGCTTATTGTTTTATGACCGGCCGCCTGCCTGACATCAACCCTCCTTGGGAATACTCGTTGCGCCGTCGCGCAGGTGACTCAATGTGCTTGTTGATATTATGCACTAGGTCCCAAAATAATATGCTTGTCAATCTTATTGCCGACAACTAAGTAAACTATGTTCTTCTTGGTGGAAATATATGAATATACCATGTATATTCATATATTTATGTTGTGACGTGATTCCATCTTACTACCCACATACCCACACACCATAGCAGTGATAGACTAGTGGTGTGACCGTCGGACTGCCAAGTCATAGACTCCCATTTGGTGCAACCTTGAAACGCACACCGCATCTTGTTCGAATTGACATTTAAAGTTTGTCATAGTGTCACTCGATTCTATAACTATGTTTTTCTTCTTTTTTTTTTCTTTTTGTGTATTGGCACCTTGTTTTTATATAGTTAATTTATTATCTAATAACGGTTGTGCTATTGTGTGATGTGCTATGTCTTTTGTGTGCATTGAATAAACTTATTACTTACTTACTTACTTACTTACTCATAGGTGTCGAATTTGAACCCAAGGCACGCACTTCTGACTTTTCGAATTCATGTGCGTATTGTATAATTATCACTTCCTTAAAAACGGAGAAGGAAAACATCGTGAGGAAACCGGCATGCCTGAGGAATATTTCTCGACGGCATGTAAAGCCAAGTCAGAGGCCCATGGGCGGCATAAACTCTGACATCAGGTTAGTCACTAACCACACGAAAAAAAGACTCTATTACCAGACTTATTTAAAATTCAAATTACTATAACCATTCCTTAAATATTTTTGGCATAGCCGGAAAAGTCATATTTGCCAATATGCTTTGAGTTGTCGCTATTGTTCGAATTTCCTTGCGCTCTCCTTTGTACGTACTTTGAGCGACAAAAGCGGAATACCTAAGGTAACCGGCGATTGAGCCAGTTCAAATCGTGCCCGGTTGATATAGTGCCCGAACCATTGTATAGACTAGTAGAGTTCCTTCTGAAAGAATTCGTCTAGGGAAGTACCTAATACTTCTTCCTGCCCTTATCCCACACTAGGTGGGGTCGGCACAACATGTATTTCATAAATCCATGTTGTTAGAGGTTTTGGCTTATTGTTTTATGACCGGCCGCCTGCCTGACGTCAGGGAAGTACCTAATACTGCTATACCCATTTCTACCACCAAGTATTATGGCAGTGTTCCGCTTTCAAGGATATTCCTGTGAAATTACAAGCACATAAGTCTTTCCAACTTCGTCTCTAAGGTGGGCAATGTACCAGCAATATTCTTGGTGATGACTTGGTATTCAGCCGCATCTTATTAAACTGGAAGCTGACCCCAACATAGTTGGGAAAAGGGTACGCAGAACAGGTGGGTCTGAAAAATTGTAGGATCACCGACCATAATATTTGCCAGATTTATTATCCGATTAGGTCACTAGAGGTATCGATGTGAATCGTTAAGCTCTCTATGGTCACAAACCTTATTGCCCAGCTAGTACCCCATTCTTGGAGAAGCCAACATCCAACAGTGGATTGCTACAGGCCGAACAGAAATACACAAATATCTCATTATTTGAAGTATACATAACATCACGCCTATATTCCCCGAAGGGTTGGGCAGAGGTGTATAGTAGCACCCTCATTTCGCCGTTATGTTTAAGTCCAATGTGATACGGGGCGAGCCTATTGCCATCAACCGGGCACAAATCCAAGCTCCGAGCTTTGCAGGACCTTACGATCAGCAGTTGCGCTTGCTACCACTATACCAACGAGGTAGTTTTGTCATAAAACCCATCTAAACATATAGGTAACGCTATATCAGTTCTTTCTTTCTTTCTTTTTTTTTTTTAAACGTTGCCCCGCCCTAGGGTATTTCCTGTACCGTGGGTGCGTTTACAGACACAAGTCTTCAATGCACGAACATCCAAACCCGGAACAACTATCTGTAGGCCATACAAATATTTGTTCGGTGCAGGAATCGAACCCATGACCCGTAACGCAGAAGCCAATCGCTCAGCACCTACACCAAACCCTATTGTAGTTACCCTTTATTATAAAATGTGTGCCCAAGCGTGAGCGAGAACAACGGTTAGTTAAAGCATTTAACTTTGTATATAAACCTTTGCAAATAGCAGGTTCGTCTTTTCATTAACAGACCTGAAACTCCCTGTATATACTGTGAAACTACAGGGTGTATTAACGTTAGAGATGATGTATACTGCCTTATAAATATGGAAGGTTACTAGCTTTGTATTTATGAATCATGGGAAAGTTTTTCCCATAGTCTGCTTAGTTGTCGGCAATTAGATTGACAAGCATATCATTTTGGGACTCAGTGCATAATATCAGCAAGCACAGCGCAACGAGTTCGCGCGACGGCGAAACGAGTATTCCCAAGGAGGGTTGATGTCAGGCAGACGGCCGGTTATAAAACAATAAGCCAAAACCTCTAACAACATGGATTCACGAAATATATGTTGTGTCGACCCCACCTAGTGTGGGATAACGGCAGGAAGAAGAAGAAGGGAAAGGTTCTGCCTAGCCTTTTCCCAGCTATGTTAGGGTCAGCGTCCAGTCTAACTCGATGCTGCTGAATACCAGTATTTTACATAGGGCGACTGTCATCAGATCCCCGCAACCCAGTTACTGGGGAATACCGATATCCTAAGGTTTAATCGGTTGTCAGACTTTCGGGCTTCTGACTACCCGTAACGACTGTCATAAGTATTCGTATGACACCCGGAACAGACTGTTTAACGTGCTCTCCGAGGCACGGGGTGGTCTCGATGTGTAACAAACTGTTATTGAGGAATTCAGATTTTTCTTTTCGACGTCTCCATTTTGACCATCCTGTATCTATATATATAAAAGGAGAAGCTGACTGAGTGACTGACTGATCTATCAACGCACAGCCTAAACGGCTGGGGTTAGAAACTTGAAATTTTGACAGTAGGTTCATTTTTTGACGTAAACATCCACTAAGAAGGGATTTCTCGAAATTCAACCCCTAAGGGGGTGAAAAAAAATCACGCAAGCGAAACTGTGGGCAAAAGCTAGTATTATATATTTCGGTTCGGTTTTCTTTTATGTTTCACTCCGGAGGTAAAATGGCGCGTTTTTATACTTACCGCTGAGTGACACAACGCTGCGTAGAGTTGGAAATGAGAAAATTTTCCGTTTCCATCAGCAAAGGTGATTCTAGGAATTCTAGGGAAAGATACAATGAGAATACTTGTGTTTAGATTCGGTTACAAAAAAGACTGGATTACCGAAGGCATAACAGATGAGAGTGGGCGGGCCATTCTGTAGAATCTATCCAGACAGGTGGTCAATGACCTCAGCTCGTGGGTAGCTAGGAACAGACGGTTTATTTAAGAGTTTGGTCTGAAAAAATAATAGAACTTGAAGTGTTTAAAAATATACGTAGGATTCAGCTGTAGATTAGAAAGAAATGTTTTTGGAAAATTTTTTTGGTTCTTATTTTGATGTGCAAGGTAAATTATGACAACATATTTTATGCTTATCATTAGTAAACCATCTCCTTCTTTTCGTATGGTTAGTGACTAACCTGGTGTCAGAGTTTAAGCCGCCCATGGGCCTCTGACTTGGCTTCACATGCCGTCGAAAAATATCTTTCAGGCATGCCGGTTTCCTCACGATGTTTTCCTTCACCGTTTTTAAGCAAGTGATAATAATACAATCCGCACATGAATCTGAAAAGTCAGAGGTGCGTGCCTTGGGTTCGAACTCGAGACCTATGACTTGGTAGTCCGACGGTCACACCACTAGGCTATCACTGCTGTTAAATTAATTAGTAAACCATAATTCGATCTTAAGATCTCCAACTATTTGTTATGAGACGAATTATAAATATTAAAATATGTACCAAAAAAATATCCGGCTTGCCGTATAGGCACGCCACTGTATGTGAAGATACAATAAGTATACCTATGTAATGTACAGTCAACAACAGAAGTAAATGATGTTTTCTCAAAGATTCAAGAATGTTTAGAAAATAAAAATCTTATTTTCATAAATATTTTGTAATAAGCATGATCGAGTGTGACATTTTGAAGACTAATAGGTACTATCTTTGTGTACCTATAATCAATGAATATCATTATAGATGAACAAGAATTTGCTCCAATAATTAATTTTATAATATCGTAACATTCGTAGGGATAGCGCAGTGGTTGAACGCTTGCCTTCCATGTAGGAGGGTCTGAGTTCGATTCCAGCCCCTTACCTCTGACTTCGAATTCATAATATGTTTTGATTATCACTTGCGTTAACGGTGAAGGAAAAATATCGTGAGGAAACCTGCACACCTGAGAGGGCTCCATAAAGGTCGATGGTGTCTAGCTAGATGGTGGTAGATTCCAGTCCAATCAGATGCGGCATAATACCAGTATATCATACGGCGCGACTGCCATCAGACCATTTTCTGGGCAAAGCCTATCTAAGAGTTAGACCGGTTGTCAGAATTTCGGGTTTTTAACTACCCATAACGACTGCCATAGGTATCCGTATAACACTCGAGACCGACTGTTTAACGCGCTCTCCGAGGCACGGTGGGGTCTCGATGTGTAACGAACGGTCACCCATCCATGGATAGCCGGCGGCCTAACCTCACAAATCGTATGTTCTGCGCGGTTAATAATTAAAGAAAAGAAAGAAATAAATTCATTTGGCACGAAAGCAGTCAGACACACAGACAAAAAAAATCATAAGAGACAAAACAAAATAAACAAAAAAATAAAGTATCTGTGTGTGTCTAGCGGCTGAGCCAAATAGGTTCAGTTCAGCATAAATGTCAGACTACTAGTGCCTGACGCTGGTTTTCAACTGAACCCACTGTGACGTAACCGATGTAAACCAGTTCCAAATAGATAAATAAATAGCGTGCTTAAATAAAAAAAAAAAAAAAAAAAATATAAATTATTAAATTAGCCACAACCCCCATTGTACATATAAACCTATAATCAAAGAATACTATAGGTATTATAAAAGAACGAAGGATTGGCTCCTGTGATAATTAAGGCTCATTTATACGGTGCATTTTCTTGAAGCAAGTCTCATGCTATCTTTGTCTTTCTCTGCGACAAAAACAGAGATAGCATGAGATTTGCTTCATGAAACTTGCATCGTGTAAATGAGCTTCTAATTTTAAAATTTCGTAAAAATTCATTGACTTTTGCTCTTGACTGTACATCATTATATCTGTGTCGACAGACCAAGGTGTATCTACCCTCGTTTTATAAACTCTCACGAGAGTATTTCAACGAAAGTTGCAGGCAATTGTCGAATTGTATGCTTAATTTAACACAAGCCATATTTTCCCCGAGTGCAGGTCTGTGAAAAATGTCTGCGCATTCGAGAACAGGGATAGGATATGAAAGAAATAGGTTCAGAAGGACCAGCGTCATGCTGTCCCTTTCTCAAGTGTTTTGGGATCGACTTCTGGTCTAACCGTGTGCGTATGAATATCAGTACAGTAGAACGCCGATTATCCGTATTAATTGGGACCGGGGTCGATTCGGATAATCGAAAATTCGGATAATTGGACATAGACTGGTAAGAAAGAAAAACGAACTGTTTGACATAGAATAAATGTTTCACGGAAGCCGCGTGATGCAAAACATGTGCCTTGCCTCTAGCTTTCAACCATAACAGTTGAAATACAAGGTTAGTCGGAAAGGGGGTACTAAGCCGAAAGGGTGTTAAAGTACCCATAATAAGGGATAACTTTTGTTCTACAACTTTCCCCAAAACTCGATAGTTTAAGAGAAATAGCTTTTCAAAGATTTCGTAAAAAATATTCTTATATCTGTCCATAGCTATGATCAGCTGTTTTTACAATTTAGGTCATATTTGGGGTCACGGATTTGAAAATTAATTTTCTGAATTCATAACTAAAGCAGGTATGTTTTTTTTTTTTTTAAACTATAATGAAAATCTTTCTGTATGCAATTTTTTTTATCGAATTTTGAAATTTGAACACTTGCTTTAAAATAGTCATCGGTGATACTTTAGGTGGCCCGCGGCTCAGTACCCCCTTTCCGACTAACCTTGTATATCTGAACTCCAGCGAGCTCCAACTTGTTACAACAAAACAAAACAAAAATTACATTGTACTTGGTTTTAATTTTTTATATTACGCTTAGGACCGATTCGGATGATTGGCGATTCGATTAATCGGCGTTCTACTGTATTATACACGAGTGGCTCGTGGCAATTTAATAACCACGTGAATCGACGAACTGCAAAGATAAACCGTTCAGTCCGTAAATGAGTGACCGTTCGTTACAGATCGAACCCCTTTCGTGCCTCGTTGAACAGCCGATCCCGAGTATCATAATACGGTCCTGAAAATAGCTCGGATGATTAAGAAAATCTGTCTTAAATTTCTAATATCCGGTCCTTTGCAATCATCCTAGGATTATCGCAAAGATCAAATTTTTCCGATTATCCTACGATATACAAAATAAGTGGGAAAACTGAGACAAAGCACCGTATCTTCTGTCTCATATGACTTGCCATCTTTTAGCTTGATGGCGAACTTTTTTATGTTAGCCAATTAGCCAACTCACTGTCACAAAACGTCGGTTCCCCGTATTCTTGTATTTATGAGAAATAGACTCCATTAGTTAAGAGTTTAGTGTGTATTGTATGCTCTACGATAGGAGGATGCTGTATTTTTAATTATATTGCTGTTTCATGAGCGGCCACGTGGTGGGTCTATCTAGAGGTATATATTCTGTGTTCGAGCCTCTTATGTTTACTCTGTTACCATCCTTATTTAATTCATATATGGCGAATAAAATAGTGTACGGATTGTGTAAAAGATGATTAGGAATGAAGTGATCATTGAGATTACGGTTACTAGAGATGTATGGATGAAAATAAATTGCTGCACGGGCTACAAATAAATTGGGACTAAGGGCAGGAGGCAAACGGAAGAGAAATACATGTTGTGACGACCCCACCTAGTGGGGGATAAGGGCAGGGAGATGAAGGGCAGCAGGCGAACGAAACATTCGCTACTGCTCGTGAGACTGCAGATATGTGTTTCTTTTGCGTTCTGTTACAACTGATCCTTCCAACTTTCCTATAACATGGCTAGGACACGCTAAAACATGTCTCTGTGAATACTTTACGTGTCTAGTTGAAACGGGTGTAAGTTTGAACATGTCTGTGTGTTTCGGTTTAAAGACAGACAATGACTCGCTTTGTACCTGAGAATTTTAGAAATAAATTCTTTGTTGATTTGTTGACAACCGTGCTCTGTTTGTCATTGAGTATTTTGAATGTCAAAAGAAGGGATATCTACTAGTTTCATGTATTTTAAGAATTAATGGTAAAGATACAAAGGTCTCAATCTTAATCAACAAATAATCTTCGTCGTTTGTTAATGACCAAATATTTTTTACAAAAGATTAATTTTCATTCAGATTCTTCTTCTTTTCATGTGGTTAGTGACTAACCTGGTGTCAGAGTCTATGCCGCCCATGGGCCTCTGACTTAGCTTCACATACCGTCGAGAAATATCTCTCAGGCATGCCGGTTTCCTCACGATGTTTTCCTTCATCATTTTTAAGCAAATGATAATTGTACAATACGCACATGAATCCGAAAAGTCAGAGATGCGTGCCTTGGGTTCGAACTCGAGACCTATGACTTGGCAGTCCGACGGTCACACCACTAGGCTATCAGATCACTAGGCGATCAGCTATTCATTCAGATGTAAGCTGTTTCAAACCCCATTTGTTGACTTGGTTTATATGTACCATTAGAAGAAAGGGTAGCAGCTATAATATTCAGCTCAATGATTAATTTCTAAGTACACTCCAGAGGGGTCACGAGAAATGCAGTATTACTGAAACAGAAGTGACTGAAATACCATGAATATTTGAGATGGGGACAAAGCGACGTGGAATTTCCTAGTTTTGGGACCAAATGTGTTTGACTGGAAACGTAAACCATACATAAATGATTCTGGGTAACTGGGTAGAATTTGAACCGTTCTAAAATACCACGTTACGTAACAAAGAATTTATGAACGGACTTACATCCTTCTGTAGATGGGTCCAGGCTGAAGAAAGAAGAAGAGTGATTTTATAGAGGTAGATATTATAAGAATGTAGTTTTGTTTTTTCTTGTATTAATTACTGCTTTTAGTGATAAGCAGTGATAGTCTAGCGGTTGAACGCTTGCTTCCATGCGGGAGGGTCTGAATTCGATCCCGGACCAAAACCTCTGACTTTTCGAATTCATGTGCGGATTAGAATTTGATTATCACTTGCTATAACAGTGAAGGAAAACATCGAGAGGACTCCAAAAAGGTCTCGGCGGTGATGTTAGCCGCCAAACCCGGACCAGGCCTACGTGGTGGTGTAAGGCCAAAACCCTTCTCATTGAAGAAGGCTGTGCTTTGCAACGGGACAGTAATGAGCTGATTATGTAAACAAGATGTTTTGAGCGTTTCACTTTGGAATATGATGATGGTCGTTGAAAGTGAAACTGTGGTGTTTAACTTAGTTTACCTTCTACTCAGCCCATTACACTCCATAGGCTGGGCACAGGCCTCTTCTCAAAATTAGAAGGCTTTAAGCCTTAGTTGACCACGCCATCCTGGTGCGGGTTGGCAGACTACACACACCACCGAGAACTTTATGGAGCCCTTTCAGGTGAGCAGGTTTCTTTATGATATTTTCCTTAACCGTTAACGCCAGTAATAATCAAATTCGCACATGAATTAAAAGTCAAATTCAAAGTCAAAAAGTCAAAGTATTTATTTCAATTAGGCACATAAAAGGTACTTTTGAACATTAAAGTTACAAAGAAATTAGAATTGAATCTAGTCGCCCCTTCCAAAAGGTAGTTTCGTATGGAGAAGAAAGGGAAAGAAACTCCACCGTTACTCTTTTAAAATGTCTTACATTAATCATAAAATTATTATATACTGGCCTGCATAAATAAGTATCACACTTTTAAAATTGCAATAACTTTTTAAGTACACAAGATATATTTTCGAAACAAAAAGGACTCAAAAAAGAGTTTAACTTTGTTACTATAGTTTCAAAGAAAGCTGATAAAAATTGCTATAAAACGTTTTTTATTTTAAATCTCTAACTTCTATAGTTTAGAAAAAATTGAAATTTTAAAAGTGTGATACTTATTTTTGCAGGCCAGTGTATGTGAAGACGATGCACCTAGAATAAAATTACTATACCACAAAAGGTAAAAATTAATTATGTGATAGATACATATTATAATATATATAATATTGCAAAAGTATACGTTTTCCCAAAAATTTAAAAGTAATAGGTCAGTGTGTGAGTTTAGTTACAGTAGTAGTAGTACGGTTTAGGTAGTTAAGCGTTAAAAAGCTTTACTATCACTACTTCGGACTTTCATGAGTGCATGTAAATGCTATAAATACAGTCCTCTGCCAAATATGTGATCACTTTCATTATTCCAACAGTGACGCAAGTAGTGTACACGCAAGGAGCCTACAAACAAGTAGCGTACACGCAAGTAGCGTACACGCAAGTAGCGTACACGCAAGTAGCGGACACGCAAGTATCGTACACGCAAGCTGCAGTCCGCAAGTAGCTTGTGTTATTAAAGCTTGCTTGCATGTTACCATTCCATTATATTGAATTGCGGGCAAGATACACTTAGATGGTTAGGAATGTCACCAACGATACCTGCATACAAGCTTCTTGCATAATGGGTCCTACACCCATATTCTAAGACGTTCCTCCAAAACTTACTCTACTCGACTCCACCTCGACTCAGCCTTTCGGTAGTTATAGTTGACATAAACGTCCTCGACTCGAGATTTTTCCTCAGTCGAGGTAAGGAATCATCTGTCAAACTCAAGGTACCTACCTACCTCGGAACCTACCTTAAGGAACGAAGTGTCAAAGTTCGTATGTAACAAAAATGAATTTTGAAGACCTTATCGATTATGCTTACGATAATCCTTATAACTATTTATCGCGGCGTTATTTGCGCGATGCAGATAATTCAAATTATGACGTAATAACTCCGTCGAGGAACCTCAAAGTTCACTCGAAATTGCGACTAAGAATACAATTTTGAAGGTGTTTTCGAGGCCATTCTGAGTCGAGTATGAGTCGAATAAGTTTTGGAGGAATGTTTTAGAATATGGGTGCTAGTCTCCTTTGAACAATAAATAGTAATGCCCGTAAATTTTGAATAAAAAAAAAATTGGCCAAACTACACAAATCAATTCAAATTCAACTTTATAATGGAAATATTCAAAAATGACATAACAATGGCAGATTTAAGAAAAATACAGTGCACGAGTGCCAACTAGATTCCTAACTGTTTACGTTCAACCGCGCCCGTAGACCGGTGGACGAAATATGAATAGTAATTCTTAAGATGTTTGGAGACTGCATTTGAAGCACTCGTTCGTATGGGGGTAAGCAGAGCGCCTAGTCACCAAGTGCTTCTTGAAGAGGGTTTTGTAGAATTGTGATGTTCATAGTTTGGGCTTGTAGGTAAATAACAACCGCACAAATGTTACGATTTGCGAGGTTAAGCTGCGCTTGCTGCGGTCAGTTCGTGGATGGGTGATTGTTCGTTATATATCGAAACCCCCCCGTGCCTCGGAGAACACGTTAAATCGTCGGTCCCGGGTGTCATACCTATGACAGTCGTTACAAGTCATAAGCCTGAAAGTCTAACAACCGGTCTAACCTTAGGATATCGGTATTGCCCAGTAACTGGGTTGCGGAGGTCTGATGGCAGCCGCTCTGTGTAAAATACTGATATTCAGCTGCATCTGGTTAGACTGGAAGCTGACCCCAACATAGTTCGTTAAAGGCTAAGCAGAACATATTTTAAATTTGTTATTATTAGGTAGGGTTGCTTTATATTAATTGGCGAAACCTCACAGCGTTAGTAGGTATCATTAATAGAACACATTTTAATTAAAAATACCTAAACTTTAATTAATTACATAACAAGATATCTATCTACTACGTGCGCGCTCTTCGTTACTGTTATTAGATAGGGTAGAATATTCTTTTTGAAAAATTCCAATCGTTTGAAGTAGTACATGTTTACCAGTGGACGTTTACGGGCTAATACGGTTATCGAAATCCAGAAATTATAAAAGACATATAACAGAAACGTGTAGTGGTGAATCTATCATTACAGTTATAGCTAATATCGGTATGTCAGGATTGGGAGCATGGTAAATAAAGTAAATGAAACCAACATAGACTCTCCACCATTAAGAGTACTTTTAATTGGGTTAGTGATTAGTTACAGAAGCTAGTTCACAATATAACACAACATAATAATTTACACAAGATCAGAAAATAAGGACAAGCTAATCTGATATAAAAGGTCAGAACTGTCGGCTGTTCGACATGGAATCCTCTGCTCCGTCGAATGACCACTGTTTTTATAACTCCAGGTACGTTGATTCATCTTGACGGTTACCCTCTTATGTCAACATTATCCAGTGTTACCAGCTACCGATAGCAAAACCAACTTCACCAATAAAAATAAGCAAAATCAATACTCTTATCATATTTCATAGTGACAGAACTATTCCATAATTCACTCCATTCTAAAATTGGCGTTGAAAATAATGCTCCAAAGTATACACCATGTTATCTTATAAAATCTAATGAGTAGTTCACAATGAACATGTCTGGTGTTGCAACATCCATTACCGACCGTATCGAATTCACTGTCTCAAGAATCATGTTGTTCGCTGATTGGATGTGGCATTTTAATAATAAAAAACTTTTTAACAAAAATAAAACCGACTTCAAATTGTCTATCTCCGAAGTTCTTCATCAGATCTTCACCAAATTTAAATGGGACCACTTCGAAAGAATACTCTTTCAAACAAAAAAAAAACATTAAAATAGGTTCACGATTATCAAAGATATCGCGGAACAAACATACAAAAAAAAACATACAGTCGAATTGAGAACCTCCTCCTTTTTTTGGAAGTCGGTTAAAAAATAATTACTGCCTTGTTGGTCTAGTGGTGGCAAGCGCGACTGCTGATCGTTGGGTCCTACGTGCGATCTCCAGGTCGGGCAAAGTGTTATTGGGTTTTTCCGTGTGGAATTCCTCAGTAGCAGCCTGGAATTTATATTTTTGCCCGATTGATGGCAAAAGGCTCACCTCCTATAACATGGGACTTAAACTTAACGGCGAAATACAAATATCAAAGTATTTATTTTTATTTATTTATTTATGTAATTAATTTATGTATTTGCACGTGGCTGCCCGTGGCCTCACTATCAGGACCCATCCGAAAACCAGCGCTGCTATACTTCGGTGTAGCAGCATTATGCTGAGATGGGCTCTTTTTTTAGTCTCATGGAGGCATGTAACTTTTTATTATATTGTTCTTTTATTTGTCATTTAATATGTTTGTATGTCTGTAACGAGTCTTAAATAAATTATTTTCTTTCTATTCTTTAAATGAGTATAGGAGACAGGCAACAGATTCTTATAGGGGGTGAATCTATCATTACAGTTATAGCTAATATCGGTATGTCAGGATTGGGAGCATGGTAAATAAAGTAAAGGAAACCAACATAGACTCTCCACCACTGAGAGTACTTTTAATTAGGTTAGTGATTAGTTACAGAAGCTAGTTCAGAATATAATAATTAACACAAGATCAGAAAATGAGGACAAGCAAACCAGATATAAAAGGTCAGACTTCTTCTGCTGTTCGACATGGAATCCTTTGCTCCGTCGAATGACCACTGTTTTTATAACTTCGGGTACGTTGATTAATCTTGACGGTTATCCTCCTATGTCAACATTGTCCAGTGTTACCAGCTACCGATAACATGAGGGTGTTACTATACACCTCTGCCCAACTCTTGTTATGATAAATGCCACATCGGCCAACCGGTAACTCTTTATCCCTCCACGTCAATACCCATTAAGGTGCACCTTTTGATGGGCTTAAGCCCCATTGAGTTAGATCGTGATAAGCTCTGATTGAATCTACGATACAAATCACATTGTTCTCTTTTATAATTAGTTTTATATCGGTGTGGAGGAATTATAGGAATTATTAAAGTTATATTGTTTTTTTGTGTTAGATAGGAAATGGTTTTACAAATGCTGCTGTATTTTATGAGACATGCAGCTTAAATTATTGGTGTAAACTCTAAATTAAAGAAAATAGGTCGATTATACGAATTATAATTGACTAGCGACCCGCCGCGGCTTCGCACGGGTGCAATGTAGATACTAATGTGGGGCATACAAACCTTCCTCTTGAATCACTCTATTTATTGCTGACAACTGCATTAAAATCCGTTGCGTAGTTTAAAAGATCTAAGCGTACAGACAGCGAGAGTGACTTTGTTTTATACTATGTAAATATTAAGAAGTCATATCTTAATAATATTTACAGAAGAATTAATAGGGTGACATGTACTCTTGTAAGTCTTTTTCTAACTATGTTTGGGTCAGTTTCCAGTCTAACGAGATGCGGCTGAATACCAGTATTTTACACGGAGCGACTGCCATCAAACCTTCGCAACCCAGTTACAGGTCAATGCCGATATCCTAAAGTGAGACCGGTTGTCAGACTTTCAGGCTTCTGACTCCCCGTAATGACAGTCACAGGTATTCGTACGACACCCGGGATCGACTGTTTAACGTGCTCTCCAAGGCACAGAGGGGTCCCGATGTGTAACGAATGGTCAACCATCCACAAACTGACCGCGGCAAGCACAGCTTAACGTTTGGTAATTAGATACGAACTGGAACTGACACATAGCTAAATAATGAATAACCATCCTAACAGCTAGTTCACACAGAAACTGTTTACAAGACCCGTTTTAGCGGATCCCTTTTTATTTTGGTGATGGCGCCTGTAGTTGTACGCGCGAGTTCACAAACACGACAGTATTCCGAATCCAGTAAAAAATACTGGTCCGACATTTTTACACACATAAACTGGATGCCGGAACAGTATAAAAAACGGATTCATACATGAAGATGTATGGAGAAGTATGGGTGCCTTCTAGGGTTTCTTTCCCGGGTTCCCGATCCCAAGAATACTCGGGAAAACTATCGATTCATTTTAGCGGATCCGCTGTGTGAACGCACGGTAACGCGTTCGTCCACCTTAAGTGACTTCGAGCATAAACTTACAAAATTGGACGGGTCATGTCTACCAGTAGACTGCAATCAACGGACTGAGTACTATCCTCAGATCACCTACAATCAACAATCGATCGTCAGCCGACATTAAAACCTATATTTCCATCCAATATCCAATACGCAAATGGGCTACTATCAAACTATTGTATTCTAATTATATTTCGTATAATAGAGCAAATCCCGGCGGTTCGTCACAATATACTCTATTTTCTGATAGTTATTATGTAGCAGCAGTGAGATTGGACCGGCCAATTGCCTGTGTGGAGTGACCATGCGTTGTGGGAAGATGGAAGGATATTATTTAATGATAAACTATTTTTGTATGAAACTTTTGAACGATCTGAATTGATTTTCTATTTATTTTAATCTAGTGGGTAGAGAACTGTTTGACTCGTTTTGAATTACTAGTGAAAAATTAATGAAAATATTAGCTCGTAAAATTATCTCTATAGATGTTCTTAATTTCCATACAAATGACATGGTACTGACATGTTTTTACGACCAGATTTAAGAGTACTAACTGCTAGTAACTGCTGATCGTGAGACTCTGGGTTCAATCTCCAGGTCGAGAAGTGTTATTGAGATTTTCCGTGTGGAATTTCTCAGTAGCAGCCCGGAGTTTGTATTTATGCTCGGTTGATGGCAGTAGGCTCGCCCGTATTACATGAGACTTAAATATAACGGCGAAATGAAGGTGTTACTGTACACCTCTGCCCAACACTTCGGGGATACAGGCCTGATGTTATGTTTTGTTGAAGTTGAGGAGCGTGTGATTTTTTGGCCATCAAAGACTTAAATCTATTTAAAGAGTAGAGAATTCGCAATCGGGAGTAGCCTTAGTTTCATACGAAACTAGCACGAGACCTCCGGGCTGTATTGTAAATTACTACTATCTTTAGATTTTACGACTAGGCTGCAGTTTAATGTGTGCAGAAGTTTAATGTACTTACACTGCTTGTAAGTTTCTACTGTATAAACTTGAATGTTTTGAATAATACAGACAGATAAGACTTGCACATATCTATCTAAATCAGTTTCTGCCTAGCCTTTTCCCAAGTATGTTGGGGTCAGCTTCCAGTCTAACCAGATGCGGCTGAATACCAGTATTTTACACGGAGCGACTGCCATCAGACCTTCACAACCCAGTTACTGAGCAATGCCAATATTCTAAGGTTAGACCGGTTGTCAGATTCAGGCTTCTGACTACCTGTAAAGACTACCTATCATGGGTATTCGTATGATACCCGGGATTGAATGTTTAACGTGCTCTGCCCAACCTTTTGGGGAATAAACTACATAACATCACGCCTTGTATTCCCCAAAGGGTTGGGCAGAGGCGTTTTTAATATACCCTCGTTTCACCAGTTATGTTTAAGTCCCATGTAATAGGGGGCAAGCCTATTGCCATTAACCGGGCACAAATCCAGACTCTAGGCTGCTACTAAAAAAATCCTAATGGAAAAACCCAATAACACTTTGCCCGAGCTGGGGATCGAACCCAGGACCCTATGCTCACTGTGGTTGCAGTGCATGCTTTTGCGAATCCCGCGACCCCGGCCGAGCGGTCAGGAGAAGGAACACCGTTGGTTTTTAGCCGGTAACAGTCCGGCAGACCCCCTCGCCTTCCCTGGGCGAGGGACATCCATGAGGATTTACCAACGAGAAAAAAAAAAGAAAAAAAAAGGACCCTATGCTCAGCAGTCGCGCTTGCGACTTCTAAACCAACAAGGCAGTCAATAAATTATAGTCAGAAAAATATCTTTACAATCCATCAAAAAGTCTCCAAAATATCCCCCGTTTTTCGAAACCATGGTCACTCTGCGGTACAGTCACGCGCAGCGCGGTCACGGCTCCGCTTCATTACCGCGATGTTATTTTCAATCATAACTATAAACAGGTATTGTTCGCGTAACTGTACTTTCGAGTTGGAACGCACTTGCGATTGGACGACTGAACTGTCGTTAGTGAGTTGGTGAAGTTAGTTGGGGCGCACGTTTGAGTATAGTTATTGAGTATAAGTGTTCTGTCTAGTCTTTTCCCAACTATGTTGGGGTCAGCGTCCAGTCTAACCAGATGCGGCTGAATACCAGTATTTTACATGGAGCGACTGCCATCAGATCTCCGCAACCCAGTTAGACCGATGGTCAAACTGTCGAACTTCTGACTACCCGTAACGACTCTCATAGGTATATGACATCCGGGACCGATGGTTTAACGTGCTCTCCGAAGCACGGAGGGGTCTCGATGTGTAAAGAACGGTCACCCATCCACGGACTGACCGCGGCAAGCGCAGCTTAACTTCACAAATCGTATGATCGGTGCGGTTGCTAATTAGCCACGAGCACCTCTTCTGTCCACTCTAATGACGTCAGTTCACTTGGCGTAGCATATTGCAAATATTTGATGTATTCGCAAATAACACAAACGTTGCATCCACAGACTGAAACAGTAAACAACATATTTGATTCCTTTGATGTGTGACCAAAGTCGACCAGTTGACGGTATCGCGTGTTTGCTATTTGCATTCATAACATCACTCCTGCATTCCCCGAAGGGTTAGGCAGAGGTGTATTAACATCCTCATTTCGCCGTTATGTTTAAGTCCCATGTAATATGAAGCGAGCTTATTGCCATAAACCATGCACAAATCCAAACACCGGACTGCTACAATATTTTTTTTATTTTGCTTTTTTTATGTTCGGGTTACCAGGTAATATATAATATAATATTTATAATATTTATAATAAATAATTATGTTTAAAATTTAAGTCCAAATTTTTTTTGTAGTTTTAAGTATTTAATTTTAAGAATTATTATATTTTTAAATTTAAATATGCTTGTGCGTCCGCTTGGGCTTAAAAATAAATACTTTTCCTCTCTTTCTTTCTTTCTACTGAGGAATTCCACACGGAAAAACTCAATAACACTGCCCGACCTGGGGATCGAATCCAGGACCTCACGATCAACAATCGAACTTGCCACCACTACACCATCGAGGCAGTTTAAATGGAGCTCAATACACAATAATCGCGGTCAAGACAAGTCGTGAGTGCGCGCTGTATCTAATAATGGTAGCAAATAACGGGGTTTTTGATTAGACATACCATCGTTGATCTATTTTACCTACTGTATGCGAAATAGACATGATTTTGTGGAGATATATTATACTTCTTACTCGTGATAACAGGAGATTTGGAAGGTCAATGAGGATTCTTCATCATTTGGGCTAAATACCAACCACACTAACCATACGATTTGCAAGTTCAAGCTGCGATTGCCGCGGTCAGTCTGTGGATGGGTGACCGTCCGTTACAAATCGATACCCCTCCGTGCCTCGGAGAGCACGTTAAACAGTCGGTCTCGGGTGTTATACCTATGACAGATGTTACGGGATGTCAGAAGCCCGAAAGTCTGACAAGCGGTTTAACATTAGGATATCGGTATTCCCCAGTAACTGGGTTGCGGTCTGATGGTAGTCCCTCTGTGTTAAGTACTGGTATTCAGCCGCATTTGATAGATTTAGACTAAGATTTTCTAAAAAAATCGAATTCTAAAATCTCGCGCTTTTTTGAGCTATATTCAAATACGGCGCAAAGCGTTTAACGCTTTTAAAAATCACAGGGGGCAACACTGACGCACATGAGCCAAATATATTTTTAACTTTCTTTTTGAAAAAAATAATTTAAAATCATATTTATGAATGACTACGTGAAAACTAGAGGGGAGCGGGAGGGGGGTATTGGCATATACTACGGGTGGTCACCGAGCGCGGGGAGGGGAGGAAAAATTTAAAAAATGGGTCACATAGTATGGGTACCTTCCCTTAGACAAGACAAAGCAAACTGACAAAGCGCGTCTATTGTTTCGCTCCCCCCTCTTGCCGCTTACATACCGCAGGTGGCGACTAGCTCACACGGACGGACTATACCATACATCCCTTTCAAAAATACATACAAAGCAGTCAAGATGAGCTTTAGAATAATTATACTACCCAAAGACTACAGAATTTCCCTACCTTATTCCACCCAAATGCGCCATCTTACATTTCCTCCAAGCGCTAACAAGAAACACAGAAAATACCATTATAATTCTTACCTAGAACAGATCTAGAATTTATATTGTAAAATGTTAGTCTCCCTGTTTTATAGTTAAATACCTGAGTTGCAGAATTGTGGCACAGTGCTGCGAGCTTAGCTGAGAAGAAATCACGATTTACCTACGTGCTTTACAATGCTGGGTTAGTGTGTGTGCACAGAGATGAGCGGAGCGGGAAAGGAATACTAAATATATTTTTCAACCTTTTGACCGCCCCAGTTGGATTAACACGACACATAAAAATGTTTTCGTGACGCGTCTCCTTAGTCATATTTACACGACTGAGGCGACACGAGTACGAACACCTTTGTCGTATAAATCCGACTGGGGCGGTCAAAAGGTTAAAGACGAATTCTTATTTTCGTCTAACATAACATCACGCCTGTATTCCCCGAAGGGTTGGGCAGAGGTGTATAGTAACTCATTTCGCCGTTAAAGTCCCATGTAATAGGGGGCGAGCCTTTTGTCGTCAATTGGGCACAAATTCAAACGCCGGTCTGCGACTAAGGAATTCCACACGAAAAAACCCAATAAGATTGCCCGACCTGGGGATCAGACCCAGGACCTCACGATCAGCAGTCGCGCTTGCCACCACCAGACCAATGTGGCAGTTGGGTGATGATTAGACATATATCTGATACTTGAGCTGATTAATCGAAACCTAACTTCGAAAGCGTTTTATGGTGGAAGCGAGAACCAACATCGGGATTGGAAGCTGCGTGTTAAGTCATAGGAAACATCTAAAGATTGAAATAACATAGTCCTGAATGTCATTTGCGATTTGTACTTACATCAATCACTGCTGAACATAGGCCTCTCCTAAGTTGTGTCAAAAACAGACGAGACAGAGACGAGAGAGCAGGCATCTCCGAATCACGGTTTGGAATCTTCAGGGTTTTATTAAGCAATTTTATGAAGGTCGGAAAACCATTCTCATTCTGAGAAGAGGCCCGTGCCCAGCAATGTGACAGTAATGCGCTTATTATGTTATGTTATTATCTTATTCTTCTTTTCATATGGTTAGTGACTAACCTGGTGTCAGAGTTTATGCCGCCCATGGGCGTCTGACTTGGTTTCACATGCCGTCGAGAAATATCTCTCAGGCATGCCGGTTTCCTCACGATGTTTTCCTTCACCGTTTAAAACTAGTATATTCCAAACCCGCTCCGCTCATGACGTACTTATAACAACTGTCCCCAAGTTTCCCGTTCGTTTGTTTACCTTGCTTTAAGCCCAGACGCTCACCCAAAGACGCTCCAGTTCCACACAAAACTTAATTTTGTCATTTACAGTTTGTTACGTTAATATTAGAGTACCTGGACTACCGAGCTTTGCTTTTTTTTTGGTAAATCGACGTTTTCTAAAAATGAAACCTAGCTAGATCAATTTATCGTCCCCAAAACCCCCTGCATACTAAATTTCATGAAAATCCTTGGAGCCGTTTCCGAGATTCAGATTATATACATACACTAGCGGACCTGGCAGACGTCGTCTTGCCCTAAAAATTTGGTGACATACCGACAGCAGCGCCACCTACCGGTCCAATTGTGAATCTAAACCATCCAGGGCGCCACCCAAACGCATACAAAAAAAATCATTCAAATCGGTCCAGCCGTTTAGGAGGAGTTCAGTGACATACACACGTACAGTCAAATTATATATATGAAGATATATACAAGAATTGCTCGTTTTAGCACAGCTAGTATTAGATACTAGCTGTGTCCTCACGGCTCCGCCCGTAGCCTATGTTACTCAGTGATAATGTAGCTTTCTAACGACAAAAGAATTTTTGAAATCGGTCCAGTAGGTTTAAGTTTATTCGTTACATACACAAATACAAGTCTTTCCTCTTTATAATATTAGTATAGAAGAGTGTTCAAATAGCACTACGTTACGAAATATCGTCCTGCCCAGCTTTTTCCCAACTATGTTGGGGTCAGCTTCCAGTCTAACCAGATGCGGCTGAATACCAGTATTTTAGACAGAGCGGCTGCCATCAGACCTCCGCAACCCAGTTACTGGGCAATGCCGATATCCTAAGGTTAGACCGGTTGTTAGACTTTCGGGCTTCTAACTTCCCGTAACGACCGTCATAGGTATTCGTATGACACCCGGGATCGACTGTTTAACGTGCTCTCCGAGGCATGGAGGGGTCTTGATGTGTACCGAATGGTCACCCGTACCCATGCGTAATGTACCTATGTTTTATTAACTAATATACAAAACTCCTCCAATTCCAAGTCACCATCATCATCAGCCTATAATGTTCCTACTGCTGGGACACAGGCCTCCTGTCTGTGAGGGGGAATGGGCCGTAATCCACCACGCGGGCCCAGTGCGGGTTGGTAGATGTCACATGTCTTCGAATTTTTGGTTCTAGGACATGCCGATTTCCTCACGATGTTTTCTTTCACCGTTATGAGAGCAGTGGTGATGAAATAAATTACACAAAGTAATGCGCCTGGCTGGGCTCGAACCCACGACATACAACTCGTAAGTCGGGGCCGTTACCACTGGGCCACCACTGCTCTTAATTCCAAGTAAGACGTATATTTTTATTAAAGAATAATCTTCAAAGAGAGCAATAGATTCAATTAAGATATATTTTTAATGAACAAAAGTCCCAAGGCAAGTTTAGTTTGTTAAAACGCAGGAAAAAGCGCTTTGATATTTTTAATTTAGAAAAAAAAATGTTGAGATTTTTAGGTGGGCTCAATTTAACAATCGGCTTAATAAATCTAGTAATTTTTTGGTTTCTAGAATTTATTAATGTATTATTTTATACCGGATATCCCTCGAGAAATATGTTTTTATTCTTTAGACAGTTGTAGTAAACGTAAAATAACAGACAAAAAATATTTCCTTAACGAAAAAAAGTTGAGAAAGTCTGGTTTAGTGGAAAACTAGTAAGATTTCAGTTTTGCGTGTTTTAAAACTTAATTCCTCCAAATCATTATAAACTGGGTTACATGTGTGGATAAAATTTGGTTATCATTTGCGTTAACGGTGAAAGAAAACATATCGTGAAGAATTGACAACACCAAAAAGGGCTAAAAAAAGTTATCTATTGTGTGTGTAGTCTGCCAACCCGCGGCGTGGTAGATTAAGAACTACCTCTCTTTTTTTTTTTCTTTTCTTTTTTTTTTCTTGCACTTCATGTCCATCCAAAGGTTGTCTGGAAGAAATCGCCTAGTGCGATAAGACCGCCCATTGTACATCTCTATTTTTATAGTAATGTTTCTTGTTTGTTTTGTGTACAATAAAGAGTATTGTATTGTATTGTATTGTATTAAGGCAGAATGATGAAGAAGCCTTCTTCTTCTTCTTCCTGCCCTTATCCCACACTAGGTGCTAGGTGGGGTCGGCACAACATGTATTTCATACATCCATGTTGTTAGAGGTTTTGGCTTATTGTTTTATGACCGGCCACCTGCCTGACATTAGCCCTCCTTGGGAATATGAATGTAGAAGATGAAGAAGCCGGTGCCCAGCAATGGAACAGTACCTAATGGGCTGATTATGCTATAATACTTTTGCTATCAGTCTTCTATATAGTAAGGTGTTATACCAACAATTTCCAAGCAAAATTCTACTTAAGTAACTGCCTCATTGGTCTAGTGGTGGCAAGCGCGACTGCTGATCGTGAGGTCCTGGATTCGATCCCCAGGTCGGACAAAGTTATTGGGTTTCTCCGTATGGAATTTCCCAGTAGCAGCCCGGAGTTTGGATTTGTACTCGATTGATGGCAATAGGCTCGCCCCGATATTACACGGTAAAATGAGGGTGTTACTATACAAGGTTAGTCGGAAAGGGGTACTAAGCCGCGAGCCACTTAATGTATCACTGATGATTGTTTTAAAGAAAGAGTTAAAATTTATAAATTCGATATTCCATGAAAAATTATAATTTATTTTAGTTTTTTCAAAAATTCTTCATCCCTGCTTTAGTTATGAATACAGAAAATGGAGTTTCTAATCCGTGACCCCAAATATGACGTAAAATGTAAACACAGCTGATCATAGCTGAGGATAGATAGAATTTAGCGTTTTTTGTATGAAATCTTTGAACAGCTATTTCTCTTGTACTATTGACTTTTGGGGAAAGCTGTAGAACAAAAGTTATCCATTATTATGTGTAGTTTAACACCCATTCGGCTTAGTACCCCCTTTCCGACTAACCTTGTATACCTCTGCCCAACCCTTCGTGGAATACCGGCGTGATGTTATGTTCTAAAATACGTGCCATTCTTTAAGCTATCTCTTTTCCTGAAAAAACTTATGAAACAAACAACTGTCCATAATCGCCTACACGACCGGCGCGTTGGACAGGAGGCGTAGTCCCCATAACTCATCGGCCCCCGCCCTGAACATGTGTTAGGAGATATATGACACAATATGGGTAGACAGGATATAAATATCTTAGTACCGAAGATTATGATGGGGAATTGGGTAGTTGACCATATTTTTTTATTAATTGTTTCGAACCTTACTGAAAGCGTAAACAACAATGAAAAACCAATGAAATATACCAAGAAATTTAAAATTGTTAACTAGACAGAGATCGCACTATTGAACGATGACGTCATACTTCAAAAACTTTATGGTAACTAAACATTACTCAGTACGGTGTCCGTTTCGTGTGACGAGGACAGAAAATGCGCCATTAAAAACTTGAAAAACGTGTATCTTTTCCATTTTAGGACTGTTCTTTTTTTTTAAGATCGTTTTCTTTCTATACCTTATTTGATATAATATTAACATAACATAAACAACATAACGCCAGTATTCCCCAAAGGGTTAAGTAGAGGTGTATAGTAACACCCTCATTTCGCCGTTATGTTTAAGTCCCATGTAACAGGGCACGAGCCTATTGCCATCAACCGGGCACAAATCCAAACTCCGGGGTGCTAATGAGAAATTCCTAGTGGAAAATCCGAGTAACACTTTGCCTGACCTGGGGATCGAACCCAAGACCCCATGCTCAGCAGTCACGCTTGCGACCACTAGACCAACCTTAGTTTTCCCTCCGTCAATTGATAATCAAATTCTGATCTGCACATAAATTCTAAAAGTCCGTGCGAGCTGGGACTGAAATTAGAATCTCCTGCGTGAGAGGCAAGCGTTCACTTCTTCAAAGCGTTCATCTTTCAAGAAGGCACGCAGAAAATAATAATTAGCGCTTAAACTAAAAATGAATCATTCTTCTCAGTAAATCCGTTAAGTCTTGACTGCACAGCGAGATAAACGCGAAAAATGAGGCGAAAACTTTTCCCCACTTTTTTTTTATTTTCTTCATAAATATTGCTTCGGAAGGGATTTTAAAAAGTATAACAGTAAAGAATTGGCCTGCAAGCGAGTGTTGCAGTAAGATTGTACTGCATTTCAGCAGTATTACTGGGTATCATGTCGGTTCCTAAAGGGATTTCGTTCGGAAATCATATTTTTTGGTGTACTTTCTCGATTTTGTTTTAGTTATTTGAGAAATTTAATGGCTGGGTTTATGTTAGCAAAAAAGCTACGGGTAAAGTGTCTGGAGACGTTTTCATCTGTGCAAAAACGGGCATTGACAAAAAACATTTTAACAAAAATAAAACCGACTTCAACAAAACGAAAAAGTAATAAAATAATTACCCATATTATAAAAGTGACAGATTCAGAAGTCGGTGCCTTTAATTTGGTTCAGCGTTGATTAGCACCGGCTTCTGAATCTGTCACTTTTATAATATGGTAATTATTTTATTACTTTTTCGTTTTGTTGAAGTCGGTTTTATTTTTGTTAAAATGTTTTTTATTTCATTCATTTTAGTGGCCTTAATTAAAACATGGTTGGACCTGCTAAAGACGCTGCTCGTACACATAATCACATCATCACATTATGCGTACTGTTCGTCATTGAGGAGTTCCATTGTTTATCTCCGAAGTTCTTTATCAGATCTTCACCAAATTTAAATGAGACCATTTCGAAAGAATACTCTTTCAAACAAAAGAAGAATTTTTCAAATCGGTTCATAAATGAGGGTGTACGGCGGTAACAAACATTAAAAAAAAAAAAAAAGAAACATACAGACGAATTGAGAACCTCCTCCTTTTTTTGGAAGTCGGTTAAAAAGACGTTTTATTTTTTATTAAATCATTGCCCCTCACAGAGGGGAGATGTTATTGTGCCTCGGAGAGCACGTTAAGCCGTCGGTCCCGGGTGTCATACGAATACCTATGACAGTCGTTACGGGTAGTCAGAAGCCCGAAAGTCTGACAAACGGTTTAACCTTAGGATATCGGCATTGCCCAGTTACTGGGTTGCGGAGGTCTGATGGCAGTCGCTCCGTGTAAAATACTGGTATTCAACCGCATCTGGTTAGACTGGAAGCTGACCCCAAGATAATTGGGGAAAGGCTAAGAGGAAGAGGAAGACATTGCCCCTCACTAGGATTTCTCCTGTATCGTGGGTGCGTTTACAGACATAAATCTTCACATGCACAAACATCCACACCCGGAACAACTATCTGTAGGCCATACAAATTTTTGTTCTGAGCGGGAATCGAACCCTCGACCCGTAGCGCTGAAGGGAATCGCTCAGCCACTGCACCAAACGTGTACGTCATGCGTACTTTGGGTAGTCAGCTCCGGTACCAACCTTGCCTACTGGCTAATCTCTTCACCACGGTATAAGCTACTGTCAAATAGCTTAAGAGCTATCAGATAGTTCATGCTAACACGAAAGAAGAACAAAGACTATCTAGATCTTTCCAAAATTAAATCTTATTCATCCTAACATTTCCAAGCCTTGTATAATCGCCGGCACATAACTTGGTAAGAGTAGAGAAGAGAATTTCTTTACTCATTAATTATCATTTCTTTAATAATTCTTTTTTTTTTCTTCTAAACAGACATATTTAAAAATAAAACATAACATCACGCCTTACATTCCCCAAAGGGTTCGGCAGAAGTGTTTTAAAACACCCTTGTTTCGCCAGTTATGTTTAAGTCCCATGTACGGGGGCGAGCATATTGCCACTAACCGGGCACAAATCCAGACTCCAGGCTGCTACTGAGAAATTCCTAATGGAAAAATCCAATAACACTTTGCCTGACCTGGGGATCGAACCCAGGACCCCATGCTCAGCAGTCGCGCTTGCGACAACTAGACCAACAAGGCAGTCTCAGTTTAAAAATAAATTATGGCAATAACCATAGAATTATGACATGCAATAAATGTGACCATTTTTTGTTGCACTAAGTGTACATGCGCAAACTTAGTCCCATTACGCCAAAAGCTCGCCAAGTACATCTTTCAATTTTACAAAAGCAACAATTTTAGTTTCGTCGGACAAAAATATCTTGCAACACTACCAAAACAGTTATCACGTAATATCACTACTTTTGCAATAACGAAACGCGAATGGATCCGGGCGGCAAACTTGTATGTAATGAAAAATGTTGCGCACCCCATGTGATGAATGTCGCTAAGTTGGTTGTTCGGATAAGTTGCAATATCTTGGGTGTTGGTCGGTGTTGGTACTGGGTGTTGTATTGGGTATTAGAAAAATGGAAGCTAAAATGTAAAAGGTGGTTTTTTAAGTCTTTAGTCTGCAATATCTTTGGGACCAGGTGTTGGTGGTGTTGGTTTTGGAAATATTGTGTTGGGTATAAAAATGGGTGGCTAAATAAGATGAGGGGCTCGTGGCTAATTACCAACCATCGTCGATCATACTATTTGCGAGATTAGCTGCGCTTGCCGCGGTTAGTCCGTGGAAGGGTGACCGGTCGATACACATCGAGACCACTCCGTGCCTCGGAGAGGACGTTAAACAGTCGATCCCGGGTGTCAAAAGAATACTTATGACAGTCGTTACGGGAAGTCAGACGCCCGAAAGTCTGATAACTGGTCTAACCTTAGGATATCGGCATTGCCCAGTAACTGGAATGTGGACGTCTGATGGCAGTCGTTTCGTGTAAAATACTGGTATACAGCCGCATCTGGTTAGACTGGAAGCTGACCCCAACATAGTTTGTGTGTGTGTCACGTGTCCTCACTCAAAAAGCATATTACAAGACTATGGACTACGTTGACGACAGGGATGTTTGGCATTAGTTCTTGCACATGTGGCTTCCCTGGAACCTCATTAAAAACATATGTGTACGTCTACTAACTATCCTCAATTAAGATTATATTTTTTTTTTTTTTATTGCTATCATTACTCTCAAGATATCTTTATCTTATTTTACAATGATTTGTTAGCTAAGTTTTGATGACATTTAATTATGTCAATTGTTTTATATAGTTTAGCTTCCTTTTCACTTTTGTAAATGTGAGAACTTTGTGGACCTGCATCTATAAATTTGTAAATTACTACAATATTATTCATATTACTTTTTTTTAAATTTTATTTTTGTTTGTTAGTTTTTGTACTCAAGTCTTTTAGTACTATATTACTCATTGGTCTGTGGTCAGGACCTCATTGTTCTCTCACTATCCTAAATCATTGTACTGTATCCACTGAAATTGTTAAAGGTATTATTTTTAAAAGAGTAACCATGGAGTTTCTTGCCGGCTCTTCTCCATAGGAAACAACTAATTGGAACCGTGCACCTAAATTCGACGTTTCATAAGCACCTGTATTGGTTTATGTGAAATAAAAATTTTTGATTTGATTTGATTTGATTTGTTGGGAAAAGGCGAGACAGAACTAAAATAAGTTGCTAGAGTAATCATGTGTGCAGGTTTCCTCACGATGTTTTCCTTCACCTTTAACACAAGTAGTCAAATTCTGATCCGCACATACATCCGAAAAATCAGAGCTGCGTGCCGGGATTGAACTCAGACCCATCAGCGTGGAAGGCAAGCGTGCACCCGTAAGGGCCAAACCACATCTAACGGAAGATACGGATAGATAGAATTTCCGTCGCGTAATTTAACATAACATCACGCCTTACATTCCCCCAAGGGTTCGGCAGAGGTGTTTTAGTACAGCCTCGTTTCGCTAGTTTAAGTCCCATGTAATAGGGGGCGAGTCTATTGCCACTAACCGGGCACAAATCCAGACTCCAGGCTGCTACTGAGAAATTACTAATGGAAAAACCCAATAACACTTTTCCAGACCTGGGGATCGAACCCAAGACCCCATGTTCAGCACTAGACCAACAAGGCAGTCAATTTAAGTACTCGAGAAATTTTAGTAACTCATCTTCGGTCAAATGTGTACGGTGTAAGATGTTTATATGGAACTAGCTTTTGCCCGCAGCTTCGCTTGCGTGATTTTTTTTCACCCCCTTAGGGGTTGAATTTCGAGAAATCCCTACTTAGTGGATGTTTACGTCACAAAATGAACCTACTGTCAAAATTTCAAGTTTCTAACCCCAGCCGTTTAGGCTGTGCGTTGATAGATCAGTCAGTCAGTCAGCTTCTCCTTTTATATTATAGATTATGTGTACCGGGGAAGATGGCGACGTATCTTCCGTTAGATGTGGTTTGGCCCTTACGGGTGCACGCTTGCCTTCCACGCTGATGGGTCTGAGTCTGGCCCTTAGGCTATCACTGATTTTGTAACCTATTACTTAACCAATTACTTGACCAATGTCTCTAGAACCTTAGTTTCTACAATCTCATATCATTACCTAATACGATTGCAACACACAAAAACTTAGATCTTTGTTCGCTTACACAAAAAACGTTACTCAACTGTTGCAAGCATTGCACCTATGAATGATGATCTTGTGGGTGACGTGCTGACACCTGACACTGATGTCGGAGTGTCAGATCGGCGTGTCAGATTGTGTTTGTGTGACGGAACGTCGGTACGCGGCGAGTATGTTAAATGATGTGTGTTTGATGTTGTTTCGACGGCCATATTTTAGTTTAGCGAGACAGTTGCGATAGAGGAGTGATGTAAACTAGACTGAGCAATAATCCTTTACAAAACTTTTGAGTTAAACGATTTTATCTTGCAGTACCCCTGCAGCATCAGAATTTGAGGATTGAAGGTTGAATTTGAATAATGTGGTATTGTCATGGGAATTGAATTTGTGTGCGAAGTTTCAGGAGAATCGGTTAAGCAGAAGTAGTTGAAAAATCTGTCGCAAGATTTGAATCTAACAAACAAACAAACAAATATACGAAATAAAGTTATTTAAAACCGTTTAAGAATAATAAAGGATATGCAATTTACTGTTCTGCCTACTCTTTACCCAACTATGTTAGCGTCGCAGTGGGCATAGATGCGACCAGTATTTTACACGAAGCGACTGCCATCAGACCTCCGCAACCCAGTTACTGGGCAATATCGATAAGGTTGCGAGACTTTCGTGCTTCTGACCACCCGTAATAGTCATAGGTCTAAGAGACCCGGGACCGACGATTTAACATGCTCTCCGAGGCACAGAATGGTTTCAATGTGTAACGAACGGTCACCCATCCACGGACTGACCGCGGCAAACGCAGTTTAAGGTCGCAGATCGTACGATACGTGACGCCTGAACTCTACTGCAAGTTCTGCCCAGCCTTTACTCAATTATGTTGGGGTCAGTTTCCAGTCTAACCAGATGCGACTGAATACCAGTATTTTACACAAAGCGACTGCTATCAGACCTCCGCATCCCAGTTAATGAGCAATGCCGATACCCTAAGGTTAGACCGGTTGACAGACTTTCGAGTTGTGACTTCACACACGTCACAGGTATTCGTATGACACCCGGGACCGACTGCTCAACGTGTTTTCCGAGACATCCATTCACAGACTGAAAGCTAGACTAAAAAAAGAAAAAAAAAAGTAACCTACCAGCGATGTATTTTGCATTTCTATTTACAGCCTAATAAACGAGCTACATTGAAACCAGACGGCTCGTTATATCATAACGCTTCGTCAAACAGAAGTTTGCTATTTCAATAAATATTATTGAAACGTAACTCACAATTTCTTAGCGAGATGTTTTAAGTTGTGCGAGATTGTGTGGCAGTGTGGAAATAAGTTGTTGAGAGTTTGGAATGAGAATAGAATCTTTTTTTTTTATAAGTACTTTATTTCTGTACATGATCAGTTAAGTGTAATAACTTGAGAAGTTATAGTCGTAGTAAGTAAACTTCTGATCTTAATGACTTCAAAGTCAGTATTATATTTCAAAAAAAAATTAAACCTTGAATTCTCTATTGGCATAATCGAATACCTTTAAACGAGCAATTCTTGTATATATGCATACATACATACATAAACTCACGCCTTTTTCCCATGGGGGTAGGCAGAAACTATAGAACGCCACATGCTACGACCCTTACATACCCCTTTCGCTTCATCCACATTCATACATCTTGTCATACACGCACGCCGGTTGAGAGTACTACGCACCTGACCTTTGTGAAGAACATCACCAATAACATCGATGTATGTCCTTCTAGGACGTCCTCTACCGGCGTTTCCATTGACATCCGCCTTATAAATTCCTTTTGTTAATCGCCGTTCACTCATTCTCTCAACATGAGCAAACCACTTAAGCATACTCCTCAATTTTTGTCACTACATCATCTTTTAAACCGCAACTTTGTCTAATCTCTTCATTTCTCAGTCTATCATTCAAAGTTACACCGCACATACTTCGCAAGGAACGCATTTCCACGGCATTTATTCTACTTTCATGCCTCTTCTGCCACGACCAACATTCACTTCCATACATAAGCGTAGGTACCAGCACACCATTATGGACAGCCAGTCGTGCCTTTTTGGACATCGACTGACTAGCCACAACCGCATGCATAGCACCATTTACTTTATTTCCCGCATTTGATCTCCTTTCCACATCTTCGTCAATCTTACCATCTCTTGTAAACACAGTTCCCAAATAAACAAACTCATTCACCTGTTCACTCGGAAACGGCTCCAACTATTTTCATGAAATTTAGTATACAGAGGGTTTCGGGGGCGATAAATTGATCTAGCTAGTTTTCATTTTTAGAAAACGTCAATTTACCAAAAAAAACCGAGTAAAGCTCGGTCATCCAGGTACTAATACTTAGACATAATATTTTTTGGCATACTGTTTAGATAGGCATAACTATCATTTGGCTATATTTTTTCGGTGTAATTTTGTAGATTAGGTTAGATTAAGTTATTATATCGGGCTCATAGTTAGTAGGTAAATTATAATTTGCTGATTGTGATTCCTCATGGGCAGCATATGATGCTGACATTTATCTTGTAATATCAATTACACTGTCAACTGTCTCTGCTGTTATGCTTTTGTTTTTGTGCTGCATGCTGTTTGCTTTTAATTAGTTAAACATTAAACTCAGATAATAAGTATAAATGTCTTAACTGTAAGCGAACTTATATTGATAAATAAATATATATTTATTTATGCAGAATTAAGTAATATTATGCGTAACAATCATTAGGATAAGTGAAAGTATGCCGCGATGAATTATGACATTAAATTTTATGCGAATCAATAGTTACCTATCCCATATAATTATTTACCTCAAGTTTTTTTTTGTTTTTTTTTTTTAACGTTGCCCCAATCTAGGATGTCTCCTGTATCGTGGGTGCGTTTACAGACATACATTTTCACATACACTAGCGCCCAGACCCGGCACAACTATTTGTAGGTCATACAAATACTTGTTCCGTGCCGGAATCGAAACCGCGACTCGTAGCGCAGAAAACCAATCGCTTAGCCACTGCGTCAAACGTGTCGTCAACTAAAATTGAACTCGCGACCCTTTGCACAGAAGGTGGACTTCTCCACCACTGCGCCATGGACCATCGTGATGTACAGTGACCGCCTTCTGAACTACTGACAGTTATTACTTCTCAACATTCCATCCAGATGATCTACTAATCTGCAAGTAATCGTGCACGATACCAGTTTAAGGCGAATTATTTACTACTTACTAAAATATTTGATTGTTTACTGAAATTACTTCGGAAAATATGTTTTGTCGAAATCACAGTAAGCTATAAGTACTCCATAACATAATATATAACATCACGCCTATATTTTCTTAAGGTTGGGCAGATGTGTCTAAACACCCTCATTTCGCCGTTATGTTTAAGTTACATGTAATAGGGGGCGAGCCTATTGCCATCAACCGGGCACGAATCCAAACTCCGGGCTGCTGCTGAGGAATTCCACACGGAAAATCCCAATAACACTTTGCCCGATCTGGGGATCGAACATAGGGCCTCATGATCAGCAGTCGCGCTTATCACCACTAGACTGTGCCCAATTGATGGCAATAGGCTTGCCCCCTATTACGTGGGACTTAAACATAACGGCGAAATGAGAGTGTTACTATACACCTCTGCCCAACCCTTTGGGCAATACAGGCGTGATGTTATGTTAGCCGTCGTATTTGCTATAACCGCTATGCTTTCCAATGGATGGGTTGATTGATTTGTTGACGTTAATTGATTAACTATGATAAACACAGCTGCACTTATCAATCTTAATAATTATACACTATCAATATTAATATTAAGTTAATCCACTTAAACCTTGTATGTACCTGTTATTAGTTTACTACATTGTCAGTACAGTCACAGTACATTAGTCGACTATGAGTAATTACTGGATGAAGACACAAAATAGATAGGTACAGAAGTCAGAACTGCATACAAGTGCGCTCGAGCAACGCACACATAGACACTGCTCATGGACACGATATCTCGGAACGTTTGGGACCAGAGTGCGAGAGAGTGCGAGTGCCATGCGCTTGAGAGAGATAGATATATAGATAGAGCGACTGCCGAGCGTAGGTATGAACAGTGAAGTACATACATGTGATTGACTTCTGTACCTACCTGTTTTGTGACGAAGACCACAAAGGACCCGTTGCTATGGCAACCGATAACATCTCGTGAAGCACCCTGGGTCGGGTTATGATTAGAATAGAAGTTATGTATGTTTTTTTATAAAATAAAGATTTGAAATTACTTTACGATATAACATAATATCACGCCTGTGTTCCCCGAAAGGTTAGGCAGAGGTGTATAGTAACACCCTCATTGCGCCGTTGTGTTTAAGTCCCATGTAATAGGGGGCCAGCCTGTTGCTATCAACCAGGTACAAATCCAAACTCCGGGCTGCTACTGAGGAATTCCACACGGATAAACCTAATAGCATTTTGCCCAACCTGGGGATCGAACTCAGGACCTCACGATCAGTAATCGCGCTTGCCACCACTAGACCAACAGGCGGTTAATTTACGATATGTGCATACTTTAAAAAAAACTGTAATATTATAATCATAATTTTTAGTATTTCTTTAACCCTTTCACTGCAACGGTAGCAAATCTTAATTTATTCCAAATTATTTTATGAAAATTACAACTCCGAAAATTCACCAAAAATTTAGCCAACCCACATCCGAATAAAGGCGTGAACATAAAGCAGTAATATTAACCGTTAAAATCAGTGAGTGTGTACGTCTGGAGTCCGCGTTATCTCGTAACAAATGATTATGGAATTTATGGAAGATGAACGACTGAGGTGCGGCTTACCGCGGGTAGGTAGACGGTAGGGTTGGAAGATAAAGCTGAAGATACGCAAAAATAAATAAAAAAAAGGATAAAAGTATTAAGTAAGATAATAATTTGGGGTATAAATATGATTATAACTAAGTAAGTAAGATAACTACAAATCAAGAGATGAAAGAAAAAGAGAAAAAATAAACATTAATGACAAAATATAACAAAAAATTTAACTAACTTGAAACGAATCAACCTTGTCAATTGAGTTATTTCAGCTTATTGCTAGAAAAATCTTTGCGTAAGTGAAAATGTTAGCGCACTTTTACTATTTTAGTCTCCACTGATTTTTTAGAAAATGTTATTAGGCTGATGACAAAAAAATTAGACTAGAAGAAATGTAAATAAATTGCTGTTTTAAAAATCCGTTTTATTAAGCTAGCACTTCAGCTATTAAATTTCAAAAAAATATTTTAGATTTTAATATCACGACTATTTTAATAAATGGCCGAAATAAACAAGCTTTTTCTCCTAACCCTACACCCAGCACAGAACGCGGAAATCCGTTGAAAACCCGACTTGAACTCGCAGTCTTTGATACAGAAAGAAAAAAAATATTTTTATGAGACGCCCCTTTCCTTCGCCTTTGCAATGGCTTTAAACCTATTTATCATCACGACCTCTTCTTTCGGGGGTAAAAAATTGGCTGAAAGGAGTGATGCTCCCGGAATGATTCGGAATAATTCGGATATTTTTCCTGTTTTTCCGAGCGTGGCGTTGATAGGGTTAAGTAACTCCGTTAAAAGGACGTAACGTTTGGTAACGTTGTTTTTATTTGGTGAATATGTTTTCTGTACTTTTTATTAGGTTAAGAATATATTTGTGTAAGTATATGGGTACATAAATTGGTCCAAGAATCATTTAAGGCCGTTTAGTATGTATTCTATACGCGTCACGTATTGTGTATATTGAAATGGAATTTTCGAGGAAGATTTTTTCTGAAAATTACATAATATAATCATTACCTACTTGCTTTTCTTGGGAACAGTAGATAATGGAAATAATATAATTCTAAAACATTATTGTTTCACATTAAAGTAGTAGTGAACGGTCTACACGAGAATTAATGTTGTCGGGTTATTTATAACATAGCGTATCATCACGCCTGTATTCCCCGAAGGGTTGGGCAGAGGTGTATAGTAACACCCTCATTTCGCCGTTATGTTTAAGTCCCATTAATAGAGGGCGAGCCTATTTCCATCAACCGGGCACAAATCTAAACTGGGCTGCTACTGAGGAATTCCACACGGAAAAACCCAATAGCACTTTGCCCGACCTGGGGATCGAACCCAATCGATCGAATCTTCTTTATATGTATAGGTATATAATTCGACTGTAAGTGTGTATGTCACTGAACTCCTCCTAAACGACTGGACCGATTTGAATGACTTTTTTTGTATGCGTTTGGGTGGCGCCCTGGATAGTTTAGATTCACAATTGGACCTGGTAGGTGGCGCTGCTGTCGGTATATCACCCAATTTTTAGGGCAGGACGACGTCTGCCAGGTCCGCTAGTTTTATATAAAATATGAACATCCATAAAATTTCATTTTATTTATTGCGCATACTAAATAATGCATTGTATTTATGCGTGTATGTGTTAACCGTTTAAAATGACACATTTTATTGTTTTTTTTTTTCAAACGATGGAAATGATTTTCATATCATATTTGAAAATAATACCTACAGGAAAATGTGCCGTATAAAATTTAATTTCGCGGGCAGGACGAATCGCCTTAAAATGTATGTCTTTTAAAAACGTAGTTTAAATTTTGAGCTATTCTCATAGTTCGAGCAACACGAGAAAAGCTGTTAACAGCAGTGATAGCCTAGTGGTGTGACCGTCGGACTGCCAAGTCATAGGTCTCGACTTCGAACCCAAGGCACGCACCTCTGACTTTTCGGATTCAGGTGCTTATTGTATAATTATCACTTGCAAAACGGTAAAGGAAAACATCGTGAGGAAACCGGCATGCCTGAGAGATATTTCTTGACGGAATGTGAAGCTAAGTCAGAGGCCCATGGACGGCATAAACTCTGACACCAGGTTAGTTACTAACTACACGAAAAAGAAAGACGAGAGAATAATTCTTGACTTGTAGTTATCGATTGTGTTATCGGTAACTGGTAACACTGGACAATGTTGACATAGGAGGATAACCGTCAAGATTAATCAACGTACCCGAAGTTATAAAAACAGTGGTCATTCGACGGAGCAGAGGATTCCATGTCGAACAGCCGAAGAAGTCTGACCTTTTATATCTGGTTTTCTTGTCCTCATTTTCTGATCTTGTGTTAATTATTGTATTGTGATATATTGTGAACTAGCTTATGTAACTAATCACTTTCTCTTAGCCTTTTCCCAATTATCTTGGGGTCAGCTTCCAGTCTAACCAGATGCGGCTGAATACCAGTATTTTACACGGAGCGACTGCCATCAGACCTCCGCAACCCAGTAACTGGGCAATGCCGATATCCTAAGGTTAAACCGTTTGTCAGACTTTCGGGCTTCTGACTACCCGTAACGACTGTCATAGGTATTCGTATGACACCCGGGACCGACGGCTTAACGTGCTCTCCGAGGCACGGACGGGTCTCGATGTGTAACGAATGGTCACCCATCGACGGACTGACCGCGGCAAGCGCAGCTTAACCTCGCAAATCTTACGATCGGCACGGTTGTTATTTAGCCACTAACCAAATTAAAAGTACTCTCAGTGGTGGAGAGTCTATGTTGGTTTAATTTACTTTATTAACCATGCTCCCAATCCTGACATACGATATTAGCTATAACTGTAATGATAGATTCACCCCTTGCAAGATTATGATGTATGTATTTTATAATTGTTATTATATAACTAACAAATGTATTTTTTTGTTTCAGGTAAAATTTTACATAATTTTTCAAACAAATTTATAAAACGGAGGGTAATTTGAGGTAAGTATTTTTCACTTTGATGTACTGTTTTGCCCAAATGGGTAAATGCATCAAATGACCCAAGATTCGGCTTAAGTATTATTTTTTTAAATACTGCCTCGTTGGTCGTTGGTGTAGTGGTCGCAAGCGTGACTGCTGAGCATGGGGTCGATCCCCAGGTCAGGCAAAGTGTTATTGGGTTTTTTTTATATGGAAATTGTCAGTAGCAGCCTGGAGTCTGGATTTGTGTCCGGTTAATGGCAAAAGGCTCGCCTGGGACATGGGACTTAAACATAACTGGCGAGCCGAGGGTGTACTAAAACACCTCTGTGATGTTATGTATGTTTTTTTTAATAATACATAAGTATTTATTTTCCAATCCCAATTTAGATCATAATCCGATCTGCTTATAATCCAAAACCAGTAGTCTTAACATCCTCAATTAAATATCATTTGATAAAATCAGCATCCTATTTCGTTATGAGTACAAAATAATATTTGCTCACTCAAAAACTTATAGCTCTTATCGCTATCACATAAGGATCAAAATATTATATTTCTCGTTTCCCAATTGTATATAATAATTTTGTTCTGCTGTTGATGTCAGGTACAAGTTTCCTTTGACATTAATGTCTGGTTTTGATATCTTAATAAAACCCTTGGAAAGCTATCTGGGGTCTCAAGTACCCCCAAACGTTTCGGTTCGGTTGCGTAAGGGTTAATTAGTGGTATTGTTGGTCATATCTCAATGATTTGGATTAAAGCTTTAGTCAATAATAGGATTAGAGGGAAATGGTAATGTACCTCTACCTACTCGTCGAATTGGGTTGGTAAAAACAGCACACTGTATATTTTAATTTTGTTCAAGATTTGTTTTAGTGTTAAATAAAGAAAAAAAAACTACGTTTAAAAAAACCGACTTCAAAAACGAAAAAGTATATAATAACTTAATAAAGATTTAATTTAATACACCTCTACAGTTTCAGAATGATCCAAATTGAAGGCACCGACTTCTGAAACTTAATTTTATATCATGGTAAAGGTATTAGGTTTGCATAAGAGGTTTACAAATTAAATCTTTATTAAGTTATTTTATACTTTTTAGTTTTTGATGTCGGTTTTTTTAAATGTAGTTTTTTTTTCTTTTTAGTGTCTGGAATGCTGTAAACTACAGTAGGATTTTTCTAGATTACATCAGGTAGAATAATTACATAGCTGTGTCCTCACGGCTCCGCCAGTAGTCTATGTTACTCAGTGATAATGTAGCTTTCAAACGGCAAAAGAATTTTTGAAATCGGTTCAGTAGTTTTTAAGTTTATTCGTTACATACAAAAATACCAAAATCCAAAAATACAAATCTTTCCTCTTTATAATATTAGTATAGATGGTACGGAACGCTTCGTGCGCGAGTCCGACCCGCACTTGGCCGGTTTTTATTTTAATATGTGTAATTATTGTTGGCATGTCTTGAGAAATAAATAAGCAAAAGTTATCACAAGAACATATTTGAGGGGCTCGTGGCTAAATAACAACCGCGCCGATCGTACGATTTGCGAGGTTAAGCTGCGCTTGCCACGGTCAGTCCGTGGATGGGTGACCATTTGTTACACATCGAGACCCCTCCGTGCCTCGTAGAGCACGTTAAGCCGTCGGTCCCGGGTGTCATACGAATACCTATGACAGTCGTTACGGGTAGTCAGAAGCCCGAAAGTCTGATAAACGGTTTAACCTTAGGATATCGGCATTGCCCAGTTACTGGGTTGCGGAGGTCTGATGGCAGTCGCTCCGTGTAAAATACTGGTATTCACCCGCATCTGGTTAGACTGGAAGCTGACCCCAAGATAATTGGGAAAAGGCTAAGAGGAAGTAAGTATCACAAGAACATATTTTCAACAAATTCCAATAAATTTATCGAAAGTCACATTCCTGTCGAACAGAATACTTTTCTACACACACGACATGTGAAACATATAATTCTGCCCAATATTACTACATTTTTTGTTCGACAAAAATCCGGTCCCGTTTCCATAATGTCAGTGTCTCAGACAGATATTATCAGCGACAATGATAACAGTTTCCACTGAACTGTTTATTTGCCGTCAGAGGAAAATAGGGCAAGGAGCATGGGGCGCATGTTACACCGATACGAACGTAACTGTTGACAGAACGAACCACACGGGAACAAATTCCGTTGAGTATTTCCTATGTTTTTAGGTGTAGGTGGGGCATTCTTCGAAAAATATTAACAAAAATTGAGAACGTCATTAGCATCATCCCAAAGTTAAGAATGCAGATGTTTAATACTGTAATTATGATAATGAAAACTCAAACTATACCGCTGCCGTCAAGCAATAAGACAAGAATAAAAACAATCTTACAATACTATAACGTTAACAACCCGGAAGAAGAATGATTTGTTAAAATAATGTTAAAAAATTTCGAAGATTCATCCAGGTAATACGTAGATTGAGTTTTGCAGCAGTGATAGCCTAGTCATGCGACCGTCGGACTGCCAAGTCACAGGTCTCGATTTCGAACCGAAGGCACGCACCTCTGACTTTTCGGATTCATTGCCATCAACAGGACACAAATCCAAACTCCGGGCTGCTACTGAGGAATTCCACACGGAAAAACCCAATAACACTTTGCCCGACCTGGGATCGAACCCAGGACCAGCAGTCGCTCTTGCCACCGCTATACCAATGAGGCAGTTAGGTATATCCAAGGAATAAATTCGACGTTTGACAGATTTCCCATGCAACAGCTGTCAAAACGTCATTTCTCAGACAACAGTTATCTGGCAATCGAAAAACCGGCCTTAATACGATATTTTTATATAAGTAAATAAATTTTAAAATCATAGACATGTAATAACATGTCAAAATGTTTTATGGCTAAAGTTTTGAGAATATCGAAGAACAATTGGAAAATACGTCTGTCATATCAACGTAAACTATAATATTATTGTAGAGGCATTAGACCCCGAAAAGTAAAAAAAATATGCCTTTATCAAAATTCTCATTTCGGTGTAACTGACAGCCCGATGAATCGGACAGAAGTGGCCATGACAAAAGAATAAAAAAAAAAACTTTGTTTTTCCACAAATGAATATCCAGTCTATTGATTTATTTTTCAAGCATCCCCTCTATATTTTATCTTAGAAGACACCCGAATGTTTTCGTCAAATTTACGTCATAAAAATAAGAAAATGTTATTTGACATGAAAAGAAGTTTTGTATGCAAAATAATCTAAAAGTATTGAACGATTCACTGTACTTCGGAGAGTGTACTCAAGAACTTCACAACCTCTTCCCACTGGCCCCCTTCTACCATCGAACATCTAGACGCACTAATTACCATCCATACCTATTTGCCATTCCACCAATTCGCACTAAGCGCTTCCCAACATCCTTCATAATGCACACAGCAAAAAAGTGGAACTCACTACCTGCGTCTGTGTTCCTGAACGCATAGGTACAACCCGAATCTCTTCAAAGTTAGAGTGAACATGATTCGTCTGGGTAATCTCACTCCATCGTAGACTTTGTCTATGTCACCTCTGACCTAGACTAGAGTAAAGAGCAAACCCATCTATACTAATATTGTAAAGCTGAAGAGTTTGTTTGTTTGAACGCGCTATCTCAGAAACTACTGGTTAGAATTGAAAAAAAAAATTGTGTTGTATAGTCCACTTATCGAGGAAGGTTATAGGCGATATAACATCACGCTACGACTAATAGGAGCGGAGCATAAATGAAAAATGTTGCAAAAACGGGAAAAATTTACACCCGTGCGAAGCCGGGACGGGCCGCTAGTCTCAAATAAAAAAAGAAACAGTAAAGTCAGTCACTGCATCCATCTTTGTCAATAACAATGATATTGCAATAACTTTAAGTACCTATTGTTGTACTGATAATTATCCCTTGAGAGCTTCTTGTTCAAAGGCAGTCGAATGTTAAATAGAATTTGTAATTAGAATTGAATATTCTTCATTGTACACACATACAGACGAAATTAATTTATCCTGATGAGAAACAGTACAAAGGGCGGCTTTATCATTAAATCATAAACATAAAACATTATAAGCCCATCACTGTCCCACTGCTAGGCACGGGTCTCTTCTCAGAATGAGAAGGGTTTAGACCTTATTCTACCACGCTGGCTGGGCGCGGGTTGGTAGGCTACACACACCATCGCGAACTTTATGGAGCCCTCTCAGGTGCGCAGTCCTCACGATGGTTTTCCTTGACCGTTAACGCAAGTGATAATCAAATTCTAATCGGCACATGAATTCGTAAACTCAGGTATGGGCCGGGATCGCACTCAGGCCCTCCTGCATGGAAGGCAAACGTTCCATCGCTAGGTTATCACTGCTTGCGGACCGGGACCTGCCGGGGTTGCGGTGCATGCTTTTGTGAATCCCGCGACCCTGGCCGTACGGTCAAGAGAAGGAACACCGTTGGTTTTTAGCCGGTAAGAGTCCGGCAGACCCCCTCGCCTTCCACGGGCGAGGGACATCCATGAGGATTTTCCAACGAGAAAAAAAAAAAAAAAAAAAAAAAAAAAAACTATCACTGCTTATCACTAAAAACAGTAAGTAGGTAATTAATATAAGAAAAAAAACAACATACTTAATTCAAAAAAATTCTACTTGTATAAAATCACTCTTCTGTTTTCTTCAGCTTGATACCTTAAGATAAGCCTTCTCCATCGTTTTTTGACATCAAAACCACTCTTCCAACCGTCTTGACCTTTTAAAAACTATCTTCTTTTCGTGTGGTTAGTGACTAACCTGGTTCCACAGTTTATGCCGCCCACGGGTCTCTGAATTGGCTTCACATGTCGCCGAGAAATATATCTCAGGCATGCCGGTTTCCTCACGATGTGTTCCTTCACAGTTTTTAAGCAAGTGATAATTATACAATACGCACATGAATCTGAAAAGTAGGAGCGTGCCTTTAGTGAACTCGAGACCTATGAAGCTTTATTGATGACGTGTTAATTATCCATAGTAAAAATTAGCCGCCTGCAGTTCTATTTACCCCGTGATTACAGAGCGTGAGTCAGGTTGTCACTGGCAAACAAGGTGTCAGATATCACAGCCATATCCCTCCATTGTCAGTTGAACGTAATTACTAATCCGACACATTTTTAGTCTTTAATTTCAGGGGTACAAAAGGCCCCCATTTGCCGGTTGCCGTCCCGTGAAATTCAGATTTCAGTTTCGCCCTGTTACCTCCGACTTAACGGGTTAATAAAGTGGGAGCTTAGCTGAATGTTAATTTATTATATTTTTTTTAGCTTTATGAAGTTATAAATGATCCTCAGCAGTGGGAGGGTTAATGATATCTGTATTTCACTAAAAGCGCTTTTAAGATTTAAATTATTTAGGAGATAATAAAAAAGGATTGCAGTTGGATTAATAGACTAGGTTTTGACCCACTTTGTGGTACAGAAATTGGAATAAAATGGAATCCGCATAAAACTTTTGCTGTCTATGCTTTGCACCTCTTTAGTTTTTAGGTTGTCTTAAATTACACTTATTTTATGCCTAATTAGTCTAAACATAATAATTAATTATACACCAACGTTACACATCGAGACCCCTCCGTGCTTCCGAGAGTACATTAAACCGTCGGTCCCGGGTATCATACGAATACCTATGACAGTCTTTACGGGTAATCAGAAGCCCGAAAGTCTAACGACCAGAATAACCTTAGGATATTGGCATTGCCCAGTAACTGGGTTGCAGAGGTCTGATGGCAGTCACTCCGTGTAAAAGACCTGTAATCAGCCGCTTCTGATTAGTCCGGAAGCTGACCCCAACATAGTTGGGAAAAGGATAGGCAGAACGAACGACATTGACTACATAGCGAATAATTATTGATTTAAGGATATGTTAGTACAACAACCTAATATCTCACACTGAAATTATTAGTAAAATAAATATGCACCATTTTATATTCAAACTAGCTTTGTCCTCACGGCTCCGCCCGCGTAAGAAGTTTTATTCCAGTTAATAGCCTATGTTACTCAGTGACAATGTAGCTATCTAACGGCAAAAGAATTTTTGAAATCGGTCCATTAGTTTTTAAGTTTATTCGTTACATACAAAAATACAAATCTTTCCTCTTTATAATATTAGTATAGATGACTGGCGGCAGGATGCTTACCAATTAAGGTCTACATAATACAAAAAATGGCGTCCCCGCAGGATATACACAGACCCAAATTTACAATGACAGTGTATGAAAAAACGACGGATTTAAAAGATGCGAGGAATGTACGAGTATGTCTAAGTGTCATTAAATTATCTCTGCTTACCCCAACAGAAATAGGTGTGAGCTGTGTATGTATGTCAAATTCCCAGAAAAGGGTTTTGGGGTCAGTTTCCAGTCTAACCAGATGCGGCTGAATACCAGTATTTTACACACAGCGACTGCCATCGAACCTCCTCAACTCAGTTACTGGGCAGTACCGATATCCTAAGGTTAGATCGGTTGTCAGACTTTCCGGCTTCTGACTAATCGTAGCGACTGTCATAGTTATTCGTATGACATCCAGGACCGACGGTTCAACGTGCTATCTGAGGAACGGAGGGGGGTCTCGATGTGTAACGATGGTCCCACGGATTGACCGCGACAAGCGCAGCTTAACCTTGCAAATCATAATATAATGACCCGCGGTGTTGTTAATTAGTCATGAGATTCTCAATAACCAGGAGAGTACAATACAATGTAATAGTTTCTACATCACTAACGTACAGAAACACCCAGCTAACATAGTGGCGTAGCTTGCCCTACACGGGCTCTGTTTCAAAAATTGTCGGGGGGCCCTTCTAACCGACTACAGCGAAGCCCAAAGGGAGAAAACCAAACCAAAAACCACGGTCCATGGTTGTATGGAGTGTCTGGGGTGTGCTGAGTTAAACGTTTAAGGTATGATTTCCACCAAACGGCTCGCATCGCATCAGATCAGAACGGGTTTTACAATCTTTAAACGATATTAAATCGTGTACACAGTATTTAAAGTCTATATTACCAAGCCGCGCACAGCAGCGTGACCGCGGGCGTCTTCCGCGACACGCGACCATAGCTGAAAGTATGCTGCGACGTGCAACCGGCTCCGTTCGCCTGTTGTCGTATCCGATCGGATCCTTTAAAAAATTAGAACACGTCAACACGGTAGGAATGAAACTATTTGACTAGGTGCAGAAACGGATACGTTCGCAAGCGACGGTATGGAGCCGATCGTATACGTTGACATACTGCCGGACGCGATCGGCTGTCGCCGCACCCATTCGTATCCTTTCCGTTCCGATGCGATGCGAGCCGTCTGGTGGAAATGATCTTTAAGAGTTAAGAATTTGGTGTACGGCCTAAGAGCTTGAGTGGGATTATGGATAACATTTTACGAATATATGCTTACACTCGTCGGGGGCCCTGTAGCTCAGGGCCCCATATCATTGATACAGCAGATGCAGCGGAAACCACGCCCCAGAGCTAACACAAACCATTTTTCATCTCAAAAACTCGACACAAAACAATATCTTTCTTACAAAACTTAATCGAACTAAGAATCCTAAAGATAACTCAATTGGGAATTGCAAAGAATTTATCGCCACGTTATAAATTCTAGCTAAGTACAGCAAAAACGGGAACACTGTAGTTTTTAACGTGTCTAACAAAAAGATTCTATGTTCGAACACCTAGACATTTTTCTTCTTAGCAAAGAGGAAGAATTTCTCCGGTTGTATGTACTTGGAGCTGGAAGTATGTTGTCTTTTTTGATCGCTTTGGGCTCTATTCTCCTTTTTCTTGCTAGAATTTTCCACCAGTGTTGAAATGTTTGTCTAAGGAAGTTTAGTTACTATGTTGATGAGTATTTTTGGTTGTACGCAGGGCAAGTTTTGTTTTTTATTTATTTTTTTACTTTTTTAATAAATTGTGAATGTGAGTACCATGTAGGGTAGCCTTATACACGAATTTTGTAAACGTTTGGCGGTTCTTGAGTTTTTTTTTGGTGTGACCCACACAAATATCCAGCTGATTAATAGCGTCGTGCAGCGGTCGGGTTGTTGAGCTCCCTAAAATAAGGTTTGAGCTCCGCGATGACTGATGCAGATGTGCCGTCAGTTAGGATAGGTCAATTCGAACCTGCTATGGCACTTTCCTCAAAAGGCCATTCCAGACGTTGCCCTACATCGTTTCACTCGCATAGTTTGTATACTACAATGTCTGGACTTTAAAAGAGACTTTGACCTCTGAATTTGTTTTGGCTTTTCTTCTCAGAGTTAGTCAGATAGGAAATGCCGGCGCCATCTAGTCTTAAAAAAAAACATTACATTGACTTGTAAAAGTGTCTGTAACAGATTTATTTACAGAAATAAAAATCATTTATCATAAGTGTCGACTGTTGACCGTATTCTATGTTTTGAAAACGAGGTGTTCAGATACCCGAGTTGTGTTCTAGTTAAGAATCAAAAATCGATTCTTTAAGGCTCGTCCTGTGTCTTCAGCCTTTAGTAGTGTCAATGGTTACTAAAGCAATGAGAATCTTACCCGTGTGCACAATCAGTTTAGTAATAACAAACATAACATTACGCCTATATTTCCTTAAGGGTTGGACAGAGGTGTATAGTAACACCCTCATTTCGCCGTTACATTTAAGTCCCATGAAACAAGCAGCGAGCCTACTGCCTTCAACCGGGCACAAATCGAAACTCAGGGCTGCTACTAAAGAATTTCACACGGAAGAACTCAATAACACTGCCCGACCTGGGGTTTGAACCCAGGACCTCACGATCAGCAGTCGCGCTTGCCACCACTAGACCAACGGGGTAGTTACAAATAATTTTCGCACAAAAAACGGATGTTGTATTAAAATGAATCTTCCTAACAAGCTTTATGAGAACTATCTTTTCGATTATTTTATACTAGGTATCATAGCAATGTAATTCCTGATTGTTGAAGGTGTCGTGACTGAAGCAAATGATTTCTATAATCGATTTTCGTGATCAGCAAATAATCGGGTAAAAAGTCTATGGAAATATTTATTTGATACAGTTAACTTTTAAGCTTCTTCATCTTTTCGTTTGGTTAGTGACTAACCTGGTGTCAGAGTTTATGCCGCCCGTGGGCCTCTGACTTGGCTTCACATGCCGTCAAGAAATATCTCTCAGGCAGGTTTCCTCACATGTTTTCCTTCACCGTTTTTAAGCAAGTGATAATTATACAATAAGCACATGAATCCTAAAAGTCAGATGTTCTAACTTGAGACCTATGACTTGGGTTTCTGACGGTCACACCACTACGCTGTCACTTTTAAACTTGAAGTTGTGGATGCTGTATACAGTTTTGGATGATAAAAAAGAGCATGTAAGTATATATATGTATATTATATTATGTCTATGTATGGTGTGTAGTATATTTTTTTGCAGCAGTACACCATGGACTACCCCGCCTATCTTATTAATTGACTTCCTGTTCATCCAAAGGTTGTCTGGTAGATATCGCTATCAGCGATAAGACCGCCATTGTACCCTTTAATGTTTGTTATTTTATAAGAGCTGTGTTACAATTTTGGTGTACAATAAAGTATATTCTATTCTATTCCATGTTGCCGGTTGTGGCCCGAAAAACATCACTCTCCTTTTGAAGCTGTTCGGCAAAAATAAGTTCTTTCGAAATTGCTCGCCAAATGTTACTTATCTATAAAATATATAACTTAAACATGTTTTTACGCGTATTGTTATGTCGTTAGTTATCGATGCGCATACGATGCTCCGTTTATTATCTAAAAAGAATTAACTGATTTCACATTTGCGATTTTAAACGCGCGTTTCGACCGCTTTCTTACGCGTTTTTTAAACTGCAGTTCTTGATAAAATACTATTGTTGATAGACCAACTTTATTTATCTTTTTAATTAACTGTCTCTTTTTGTTAGCAGTAATAGCCTGGCGGTTGAACGCTTGCCTTCCATGCTGGAGGGTCTGAATTCGATCCTCTGACTTTTCGAATTCATGTGCGGATCAGAATTTGATTATCACTTGCGTTAACGGTGAAGGAAAAATATCGTGAGGAAACCTGCACACTTGAGAGGGCTCCATAAAGTTCTCGATGATGTGTGTAGTCTGCCAACCCGCACCAGGCCAGCGTGGTGGACTAAAGCCTAAATCCTTCTCATTCTGAGAAGAGGCCCGTGCCCAGCAGTGGGACAGTAATGGGCTAATTATTTTTGTGTTTTATGACTCTTATATAAATAAATGTTTAAAAAAATTGTTTAAAAAAACTTTATCTAAAAGTGACTGAGAATTTGAGATTGCTGTATTAAAATGTTGATTATGATAAGCTCATTTTCATATTTGAGTTGTTTAAATAAAAAATATGCAAACCTTATCAACTTGAACTCTCAGGCACTTTATATTATGACCAATAATTTCCATACACATTCCCTTATCTCTGAAACCAAAACTAAAACACGAAAAATAATCCGGAGCGTTTTAAAACGCAAGTGTAAAAGGGCGTATGGTTTTGATTTATGCGAACGAACTTGCGATGAAAAACAGCGTTAGCAGCACAGCTAAATTGTTATTGCTTTTTGCTGAATTAGCGGAAAAGCGCTTTCCGCTGAGCGGTCACATGCCCCCATTTTCGTACACAAATACAAACTGGCAAAGTACAAAAGTTTTAAACTCTTATTTCTTGCGGCATAAGGTGGATAATCGGATGTTTTGTGAACTGGTTGCTAGGCTCCAATAAATTTATTTTGAGACAATTTTGGATCGGAAATTTGAACAGATTTGGGCATAGTTAGACGTTGGTCACGGATATTGGGAGCGTATAACCATGAGGTGAATATTGGCGAGGTGACTATATTTGGATATTAGGCTGGCCACACACCGGTACACGGGCCACTAAGTTGCCGGGACACTGCTCTTTGTGGCTCGAGCGATCAAGACGGTGGCTGCATATACAAGAAGTCACCGTAGTCTGACTGCAGATGGGACAACAAGTGTATCCAGATACGATTCATCGCTATATGTTTGATCATTTCGTGTATACAGCCACTATTTTGATCACTCGAGCTAACGTCTTGTAGCTTATAAAAAACTGCCTTATTAGTTAAGTGAGCGAAATTGCCGCCCCTGTGCATTAGGTTCTGAATACAATTCCCTTTTCAGGCAATGTTTAATATAATAACATAACATCATAACATTCCCCGAAGGGTTGGACAGAGGTGTATAGTAACACCCTCTTTTCTTTTCGCTGTTATGTTTAAGTCCTATGTAATAGGAGGCGAGCCTATTGCCATCGACCAGGCACAAATCGAAACTCCGGGCTGCTACTGAGGAATTTCTCACGGAAAAACCTAACAACGCTTTGCTATTGAGATCGAGTCTAGGACCTCACGATCAGCAGTCGCGCTTGCCACCACTAGACAACGAAGCAGTTTAATATATCTTTCAAGAAATTCTTACTAGATACTAATCTGGAGTTTAAATTAGCAAAGACCTTTATGTTTATGAGAGAAATAACTCATTGTAGGAGAGGTTGGGGGGGGGGGGGGTTAGATTAGGTTGGCCTTTGACAAAGAACGAAACGACATCATTTCAATTTCCTTACCTAAAGATTATGAGTTTGTTTCGGCTTTTCTTCCCAGAGCTAGCCAGGTAGGAATTGTTAGCGCCATCTTGTGTTAAAAAACACTACATTGACTTCCGTAACATTACATTGTAGTATTTACAGTAATAAAAATAATTTATGCACGTCGACATGTGGGAGGTTGACTCAGCAGTCGTTGTGCCGATAGTCGTTACGGCCGATGGCTTAATAGCCAGGAGCCTCGACCAACATCTGACGAGGCTCTCGTTGGGCGGCTGGGTAAAAGGGCTTGGTACAGAAAGCGGTACTTCTGGACACGGCGCTTATTGTTACAAAGTTCCTCTCTCTAAGGCGCTGACCACCGGTAGCTTGGACCCTGTTCCCGACGCCGGTGGGCTACTATTTTTTTAAAATGTTTCTTTTGTTTTTATTATAATATTTAAAAATGTAATCATGTATGTATACAAGGTTAGTCGAAAAGGGGGTACTAAGCCGTAGGCCACTTAAAGTATCACTGATGACTATTTTAAAGCAAGTGTTAAAATTTCAAAATTCAATAATTTTTATTTGCATGCAAAAAGATTTATATTTTAGATTTTTCAAAAAAATATCATACCTGCTTCAGTTGTGATTTCAGAATACATATTAAGTTTCTAATCCGTGACCCCAAATATGACCTAAATTGCAAACACAGCTGGTCATAGCTATGGACAGATAGATTTTAGCATATTTTTTACGAAATCTTTGAAAAGCTATTTCTCTTAAACTATCGAGTTTTGGGGAAAGTTGAGAACAAAAGTTATCCCTTATTATGGGTACTTTAATACCCTTTCGGCTTAGTACCCCCTTTCCGACTAACCTTGTATAAATAAATAAAGGAAATCGTTTATTATTACCCATGTGGGGCCCAGCCGTACCCCATTCAATTAAAAAAGTATAAATGTTGTCAAGCAACTCCCTGTACCGTAATACCTAAAAATAAAGCTAAGAGCACAAGGTGACGTACCAAATATTGTTTGCGAAGATAGATTGGCGATACAATAAGAGGGCGATTTCCCTCGGGCCCATGCTATACGGTATCGACGCTCGAAATAAATGAATTTCGCCGATCGTGTGAACGTGGCTTTTTATTTAGAACACCTACTATCAGGTGGTGTATACAGGGTGTATTTTTAGTAGTTATGTTGTTATTACAGGAATTGATGGAGCAGTTTTTTTGGAAAAAATGGTATTAATAAATATTAATAACATCATAAGATTTGCGAGGTTAAGCTGCGCTTGTCGCGGTCAGTTTGGATGGATGATTGTTCATCACACATCGAGACCTCTCCATGCCTCGGTGAGCACGTTAAACAGTCGGTTCCAGGTACCTATAACAGTAGTTGCGGGTAGACAGAAGCCCGAACGTCTTACAACTGGTCTAACCTTAGAATATCGGCATTGCCCAGTTACTGGGTTGCGGAGGTCTGATTGCAGTCGCTGCGTGTAAAATACTGGTATTCAGCCGCATCTGGTTAGACGGGAAGCTGATCCCAACATAGTTATGAAAAGGCTAGGCAGAACAACTGGGGTGGTTAAGGAAAAAAGAAAATGAAACGAGATTAAAAAAGAAAAGTTGGTATGAAGTTCACCAAGTCATCTAGTACACTGTACTTATCGTCGTGCCTGTATTTTCCAAAGAGTAAGAGGTGTACAGTAGTACATCACAACAATCAATGAATTAATCATTCCAATTGAAATTCCATCTGAAAACTAGCGCTGCTATACTTCGCTATAACCGACTTCCAAAAAGGAGGAGGTTCTCAATTCGATTGTATGTTTTTTTTTTCTTTTTCTTTTTGTATGTTTGTTCCGCGATATCTTTGCTAATTGTAAACCGATTTTAATGATTCTTTGAAAGAGTATTCTTTCGAAGTGGTCCCATTTAAATTTGGTGAAGATCTGATGAAGAACTTCGGAGATAGACCATTTGAAGTCGGTTTTATTTTTGTTAAAAAGTGATTATTTAGTCTCGTGGAGGCATATAACTTTTTTATTTTGTTGATTTTTTATTTTATGTTTGTATGTCTGTAACGAGACTTAAATAAATTATTTTCTTTCTCTTTTTCTTTCTTTCTTTCAATTGGAATTCATTTCGATCCGTATGTAGTCCAATGAAACGGTGTCCAAATCCAAACTCTGTGTGCCGCTACTCAGAATTACCTAATAAAAAAATCCAAGAGCCCTTTGCCTTACCTGGGAACGAACCTAAGGTATTTATCAGCTGCGCTTACAATTATTAAACTAGAGAGGCACTGTAGACTGTTTGCAGTCAAATCACAACTGACTTTGTAACAACATAACCACAAGAGATCGTTACTGTACGCTACAGTTAACCCTTAGTTAAATAAAGTGATTAACTCAGTAATCCCGTTGTTCACGGTTCGTCGGTACACAACAATGATACAGTACACAGTACACATGTGTACAATAGTACACATTATGTACAATCTCGTAGTAAACCTTTTCCTTTGCGAATTTCATGGTTGAAAGCATTCAAATTAACTTTGATGTACTTGTATCAGTTCGTAGTTTGCTGACGCTACCTACATATTAATAAGCGTGTGCATTTGTTTTGCTGACGCACTTAGAGGAAACTGTTGAGTTATACTGAAGGACGAGGGACGCCTGAACAAATTGTTCTGGCTATCCTTTCCCGAACTATTTTGGGGTCAGCTTCCAGTCTAACTAGATGCGGCTGAATACCAGTATTTTACACGGAGCGACTGCCATCAGACGTCGGCTACCCAGTTACAGGGTAATGCCGATATCCTAAGGTTGGACCGGTTGTCAGACTTCCAGGCTTCTGACTGCATGACTGCCATAGGTATTAGTATGACATCTGGGACCGACTGTTTAACGTGCTCTCCGAGGTACGGAGGGGTCTCGATGTGTAACAAACGGTCACCCATCCACAGACTGGCCGTGGCAAGCGCAGCCTAATCTCGCAAATCGTATGATCCGCGCGGTTGGTAATTAGCCATGAGCCCCTTCTTAGCGCCGCTGGAATAAATGAATATCCTAAGTCAGGTCTACAACCCAGTACTGTCCCACTGCTGGTCATGAGTCTCTTTTCAGAAAGAGAAGGATTTAGGTTTTAGTGCACCAAGCTCATCTTATGCGGATTAATGGACTGTGGCGGCATCTATCACGCCACATGCGAACTATCCTGCATCGCGATATCAGAGTTTGACACGCAGATAGTATATATACAAGTTCCCAACATCAACCGTAGGGCAGTGGCCCGCCAGGCACATGACTCCGCCTGGTAGGAGGATCCTCCTATTCGTAGGCGGAACACAATATCTCGTTCCCCTACATTGGTGACCCCGACGTGATCGTCACAGACAATGTTTCCACATTGGTGACGATTACTAACGCAACCTTCGCAGCCTATAAACATCGGCGCAACATCATCACTCCCCTCTCCTCAACATTCAAGCAAGCAGCAAGTCACACAGCCAGCCAGCATCCTCGGACAGACACCTTCGAGAACTTTTTTTTTGTAGCGCTCTCCGTTGTACTAGTTTACATAGGTACTTATAAATTATTCCTTCCTTTTCGTGTGGTTACTGACCAACCTGGTGTCAGAGTTTATGCCGCCCATGGGCCTCTGACTTGGCTTCACATGCCGTCGAGAAATATCTCTCAGGCAGTTTCCTCACAATGTTTTCCTTCACCGTTTTTAAGCAAGTGATATGTTATACAATACGCACATGAATCTGAAAAGTCAGAGGTGCGTGCCTTGGTTTCGAACTCGAGACCTATGATATAACATTAGGCTACACTGCTTAAATAAAAAAATATTTAAAAAGTAACCTTAAAGTGAACGTAGCAAGATCAAATAATTCCAAAAAAAACAACTACGATTTTTTATGTACAATTTCCTTCGCTATACCTCATCGGCCTCTATCAGTCCAATCATCGATACGTCAATATGTCATAATAATGCGTCAAATTGACGCCAAATTGGGCATTCGTTCGTGTGACGTGTATTGAGGTTCTTCAAAAGAGCGGAGGAAATAGGGAGATATCCGACAGTACGCCTTTATCAGGGTTATGTGATAGAGCGTTTAGTGTATCGGGTTTTAGATTTTGATAGACTGATAGGTTTATTCGATTGTTATAATAGAAGTAACAGAGGCTTAGGCACCAAAAGTTCGTAAAAGGTCATTTTGTTTTGCAAAATGTCCAATTCGCAAATGGTCAAAATCGCAATAATAGGTTTTTTTTTGTTCAAAATTTTATGCTAGACGTATACGCATGTCCTATTTTATAACTTAAAAATAACATCTTTATTATCTTTACATAGTATAAAACAGTCTCTTCCACAGTCTGTACACTTAGATCTTTTAAACTACGCAACGGATTTTAATGCAATTTTCAGCAATAGATAGACTCAAGAGGAAGGTTTATATGTCCCACAGTAGTATTTACATTGCATCCGTGCGAAGCCGGGGCGGGTCGCTAGTAAAATATAAAAATCAACGACATCGGGGAACCGCTACACAATCCACGGGCACGGATGGACAACAGAGGAATCAATGACACTCCCAATCAACCCTCTCCAAAGAAAGCAACAACCGCTCACAAATCCACAGATTGTGCGTGTCAAAGAAGGGCCGACCTTCTCAACAACGTACACCACACAAACTCATAAACAGCTACCGCCTCTCTCGAAAGAGGTCGACTAAGAACAACAGATTAAGTAAAATTTGTCCCAAAGAACTAGACAGATATCCTCAAAAAATATTCGCGAATTATAAGTTCCCTTCGTAAGTCGAAATTCGAAAGTCTGACAACTGGTCTAACTTTAGGACATCGGCATTGGCCAGTAACGGTTGCGGAGGTCTGTTGGCAATCGCTCCGTGTAAAACACTGGTATTCAGCCACATCTGGTTAGATTGGAAGCTGATCCTAACGTAGTTGGGAAAAAGATCGAACTTGTCAATACCAACCTATGCTTTTGATCCAACTATATTTGGAGCTCGTTGGTCTTAGTAGTGGCAAGCGCGACTGCTAATCGTGAGGTCCGTGGTTCGATCCCCAGGTCGGGCAAATTGTTATTGGGTTTTCCGTGAGGAATTCCTCAGTAGCAGCCCGGAGTTTGGATTCGCGCTTGGTTTATGTCGATAGGCTCGCCCCTTATTACATGGGACTTAACAAAACGGCGAAATGAGGGTGCTAATAAACACCTCTGCCGAACCCTTCGGGGAATACAGGCGTGATGTTATGTTATGTTTTACACAACCCGAGCACCGAAGCCCGACAAGAGAAACCGATATCGCGAGGTGAGGCCTCGGGCCTATAGTCCCTTTTCCTTGATAACAGTATCCATCATGTATCCCTTTAACGAAACCAGTGTACAAGGCGAGTGTGGATGGAACAGTTGGAAGGGGCCGACCTCAGCGAACGTACCACGAACAAATCGCGGGCGTTCTCAAAAAAGGCCAGGTTGGTAGCACCCTATACCGACGAGCATGCATGAAAAGGATGATGAACGTAGATGAAGCGAAAGGGGTGTGTCAGGATCGTAGCAGGTGGAAATCTATAAATTCTGCCTACCCCAATGGGAAACAGGTGTGATTGTGTGTATGTTTTTTTTTGTAAAAGCGTTGCCCAACAATAGGATTTCTCCTGTATCGTGGGTGCGTTTACAGACATAAATCTTCACATGCACAAACTCCCAGACCCGGAACAACTATGTGGCCATACAAATATTTGTTCCGTGCGGGAATCGAACCCACGACCCGTAGTGCAGAAGACGATCGCTCAGCCACTGCACCAAACGTGTCGTCAAATATGTATCCCTTTGATTCCGCTACAGAACCCTAACTCCAGCCACAAACGCGATATCAAACGACGTCTAGTCTCACACAGGTACAGTCGGGCTCGTAACCTAGTTAGCCGAGAACGGCCTATTTTGCCGACTGTACTCTACGTGACACTATCGTGCACGCCTACCCGGATAACTTATTGTGTTAGTTTTTTTTTATAAAATGGGGTTTTCGTTTTTTTGCTGACTGTACAGATTGTGAACAATGAATTTTTGTGTAGTGGTCTTCTTTTGAAGCGGGTACTTGTAAGTTTTTAATGCGGGCTTGTGCGCTTTCCTGCTGAACTTTAAATTAATAGTAGTTGAGTATATCAGTTGTCTCGTCAATCATTATAATAGCTAGATTCATTACTCCTGTACAGAAAGGCGTGATAGTGAAGGTGTGACCGTTAGACTGCCAAGTCATAGGTCTCGAGTTCGAACCAAAGGCACGCACATCTGACTTCTTGGATTCATGTGTGTATTGTATAATTATCACTTGTTTAAAAACGGTGAAGGAAAACATCGTGAGGAAGCCGGCATGCCTGAAAGATATTTCTTGACGGCATGTGAAGCTAAGTCAGAGGCCCATGGGCGGCATAAACTCTGACACCAGGTTAGTGACTAACCACACGAAAAGAAGAAGAAAGGCGTTGATTATCCATGTTGAATAATATGGAAAGGATTTTTTTAACATAACATCACGCGTTTATTCTCCGAAGGGTTCGACAGAGGTGTATAGTAACACCCTCATTTCGCCGTTATGTTTAAGTCCCAAGTAATAGGGGACGAGCCTATTGCCAACCGGGTACAAATTTAAACTCCGGGCTGCTACTGAGAAATTCTACATGGAAAACCCAATAACACTTTTGCCCGACCTGGGGATCGAATCCAAGACCTCATGATCAGCAGTCGCGCTTGCCACCACTAGACCAACGAGGCGGTTCTCGGAGTAATCATAAGATAACACAAAGCACGATCACATTTTAGTCTATAAACCCTTTTTTTAAACCGCTTAAAAGTCAATCCCCGAGGAATTCCCTGATATATTCACGACCTAACTATCAAAGACATAGAACAGAATCTTACAGGGATGAATCTATCATTACAGTTATAGCTAATATCTGTATGTCAGGATTGGGAGCATGGTAAATAAAGTAAATTAAACCGACATAGACTCTCCACCACTGAGAGTACTTTTAATTAGGTTAGTGATTAGTTACAGAAGCTAGTTCACAATATATCACAATATAATAAGTAACACAAGATCAGAAAATAAGGACAAGCAAACCAGATATAAAAAGTCAGACTTCTTCAGCTGTTCGACATGGAATCCTCTGCTCTGTGGAATGACCACTGTTTTTATAACTTCGGGTACGTTGATTAATCTTGACGGTTACCTTTCTATGTCAACATTGTCCAGTGTCACCAGTTACCGATAACATAACCGTTTGAAACATGTTCCGAAACAGCATAGTACTTATTCGAAAGTCTGGTACGCAGCCAGCCTTGCATCGTACGCGTTCTCAACACTAGTCTCTGGCACCCCGCCAAACTTCCTGAGATATGACCACACATACAAAATTTTGCGGGAATGTCGCTCGCTGCATACTTTTTTTCTTCAACAAGCCCAGATTTATCTTCACGCTTCGCAGTTTTGGAGTTAACTGGTTGTTCCAAACGGATTTGTGGAAAAATAATCTTTTGAATGATTTGTGGGTCTTTTGGAGAAGTTTTTCCAGATTTCTTGTAGGTTATCAGTGGAAATAGGTCGCTTTAAGCGACTGCTCATCTTGAGGTCTTGGGTTCGATCCCCAGGTCGGGCAAAGTGTTATTGGGTTTTTCCGTGTGGAATTCCTCAGTTGATGGCTAGCCCTCTATTACATGGGACTTAAACATAACGGCGAAATGAGGGTGTTACTGTACACTTCTGTTCAACCCTTCGGGGAAGACATGCGTGATGTTATGTTATATAAAATTCTATTTTTTTCCTGTAGGAAAATAACATTTTTCCAGGTCAGAAATTGAATAGGGTCTCATAATTTCACTTCCAAATCAACGAATAAATCGACAAGTTCGACACAACCAAAAACCAATATATTCAACCAAAATGTTTTATGTATTACAAGACAAACAAAACTGAAGTATGACAGAATTTATTGAATAAACTTGAATTTATTGTTCGTAACTTTAAAACATAAGGGCGAAGTGATTTATTTGGATAATTTTGGACGTAACCCGTTGAACGCGGTCGATGTATTTTACGGACGGGCTGTCACTTTTCAATATTCTTTCGGACTCGTAATTATTGTAGGGTTAAATAAAACATGGAAGATGTGAACCGGAATGGCGGTTTTGTATTGCAATTATTTTAAGTATTAAGTATGTGTAATGAGTCATTTTAGTATTGTAAAGATCGATGTTTCGTCAATGTTTTGAAATGTTTGTGGATTTGCGAGGATAAGCTGCGCTTGTCGTGGTCAGTCCGTGGATGGGTGACCGTTTGTTACACATCGAAACCCCTCCGTGCCTCGGAGAACACGTTAAGCAATCGGTCCTGGGTGTGATATACAGTGTGACAGTCGTGACGGGTAGTCTGAAGCTTGAAATTCTGACAACCGTTCTAACCCTAGGATATCGGCATTGCCCAGTAACTGGGTTGCAGAGGTTTGATAGCAGTCGCTCCGTGTAAAATACTGGTGTTCAACCGCATCTGATTAGACTGGAAGCTGACCCCAACATAGTTGAGAAAGGGCTAGGCAAATCGATTATGCCCAATACGTATATTATAATGTAGTGGCTCAGTCCTAACCTCAGGGGTAAACAAAAGATACAATCTCAAACGCAATAAGAAAAAATAAATTGTTCCATAATTCGATTTTCAACAAAAATTGATAACACATTTGAATAAACCTCTATCTTTACAAAATCTTTACCAAACGTAATTGAAAACAAACAACCAATTTACTGTCGTTTTATCTTTTAACAAAACCCTGTACATGGTTTTTGAGTTATGAAAAAAAGAAAAAAGTATCGTACCTACCATGTGGAACCAGCATTACGCGGACCTCTTTTTTCAACCCGTTCGCTGCGACCGGGTGTTATTGACGTCCGCATGAGCCAAGCGGATTCTGCTAACCTACATTTGTCATAGGGCTGTGTAGCTATCAGAAATTCGTTTTTAAAAAATTTCCGCCGGCTTAGCGGTCAAAGAGAACGATTTGCGTTCAATCGCGTTGCGCGGTTTTTGTTCAGTGTAATTGGACAATTTTGGCGCGTTATAACGCAACTTTTTTGAATGTTTTTTTGGTCCGGCATTTCAGGATTGAATTTTTCGGTGTGATTTTTGCGAATAACCGAATATTAGAATTGGACGTTAGCTCTGTTTCACTCACTTTGTTTTGGTTAGTTCTCATTTGTTTGTGTTTCATGACAAGTTTTTTTTACATACTCCAAAAATATTATGTTAGTCAAACGGTAGAAAGTCAGAGTAACTTACGCATTATGCAAATAAGTTTGTTTGGTTTTCACCTGCCCACAATACATAAGTTGAATATTTGAAAACTCAATTTATTTTTCAATCTACACTTCAATAAATATGCATGTCGAGGGTGAGGACATTGAAAAAAATTTTAAAAAATAAAATGGAGAATAAATAGTAGTAGGCAAAGTAAATAACAAGTTTTAGAATGTTTCGTGCATCCAAATATCAGTTAAAATTTCATGGATTTTTAAATGAAAATATTGTAAATAGGGCACTTCAAATATTGATAGGTAGATGTGAAAAAAAATCATTTTTATTTTTTTCTATTCTGGTTCTGTCAATTCCAGGTTCGCCCGTAATGTTTCCAAAATTTTCTCCTAGGCCGGTAAAAAAGTCCAAGTATACATTTTACATCAACACAGTTTGAGGTCACAACTCATAACATATTCAATTTATTTAAAACGAAAATAAAAAATTAACGGCCGAAAATAAGCGTAAAAGGTTGATAATGTAATTTATAAAATTATGCAGGCAAACAGACCATAATAAAAATTTCATGGCTGTACTTATGAAGAGCCAAATATGTTAATAAACGAATTAACCCTTAAAAGCCGGTGTAATTTTTGCGCCAACAGAAAAATAAAAAGTAAATTTAAAATTTTCGTAAATTTTTGTCGCTCTATTTATTTTGTTTTCGCAAATAAAAGAAGTAATAAACAATCAATTTTGTTTCAACTCGGATACAGCGGACGCGTGTTATATTTTTAATAGCCCGTGTAATGTTCAAGATGCAAGCCACGAGTTCTGAGCGAGAAAAATAAGAATGAATGGAAATTATCAGCGGGAACATTTACTGTGTGATAATATATTACCAAATTGGTCTATATTCTCAAAAGGAAACGATTAATTCTGACATCTCTTTAAACCTTGCACTTGAATTCTGACATTTCTGAAGTGACTGTATATTGTTTAATTTAAAAACTTTTTGAACTTGTTATTTTCGTGTGGTTAGTGACTAACGTGGTGTCAGAGTTTATGCCGCCCATGGGCCTCTGACTTGGCTTCACATGCCGTCTAGAAATATCTCTCAGGCATGCCGGTTTTCTTACGATGTTTTCCTTCACCTTTTTTAAGCAAGTGATAATTATACAATACGCACATGAATCTGAAAAGTCAGAGGTGCGTGCCTTGTTTTCGAACTCGAGACCTATGACTTGGCAGTCCGACGGTCACACCACAAGGTTATCACTTCTGCTTTTTGCCCTTGTACTACTGTACTCATCTGTTTAACTTGTACTCATATAAAATTTCACAAATTTAATTCTAAACTACAATCGATTTAAATAATATGACTCCAGTACACAGTAAGACAAAAGCCATCAGACACATAATATTATCAAGTTCTCACCATCAACCATAGCTGACATTTGACAAATTCACTACATACCGCTAACGACAATTGCCTACACTTTTACTTTGTAAAATATGACTTCTATAAAAAGTAGCTTGATTGCCATCCATGAAAGTCACTGTAATGACAAGTCGCTTCAAGTTCATAACTTGTACTGTTTTTAATAGCGTATAATATAAATCGGTCTATTTGTCTCGCTCGGACAATCTGTGTCGGCTTATTAATACTGCTCGAGGCGCCGGGAGACGCCTGTACGTTGTATCGAGAATTGAAGTTGATAGCTTTGTTTTATGGTATGTTGCTGATATTGATGAAAGTGTTACGGATTATATTTATATCGTGGTTTATTGATATCTTTTTTTATAGTTTCTTCTAGTTACAATGAGTTTTTTTTACTATGGATTCAGTTAACATAACATGACATCGCGCCTGTTTTCCCGAAGGGTTGGGCAGAGGTGTATAGTAACACCCTCATTTCGCCGTTATGTTTTAAATTCCAATTAATAGGGGGCGAGCCTATAACCATCAACCGGGCACAAATCGAAACTCCGGGCTGCTACTGAGGAGTTGCACACGGAAAATCCCAATAATACTGCCCGATGTGGGTATCGAACCTAGGACCTCACGATAAGCAGTCGCGCTTGCCCCCATTAGACCAACGAGGCAGTTAAAAAATACTTTTTATTACTTTGAGTAATCCCCTCCAAAAGTATACCTTCCACCCTGGGGAAAGCGGAGGGGTTTTGTCGGACTCTTACTGACTTAAACCACCATGGTGTTCCTCCGGGGACCTGTGGCCGAGGTCGCAGAATTCGTAAGTGTATTCACCGCAACAGTTAGAAATTACGTGGACATGACCTATTATAAAAATCGTCTCAGACAAGATAGGGGCCACAATATCTTTATATTAAGAGAACCTGGGACCATAGGAACAAGGGCTATTATGGGTACAGAATAAGTTCTGGTTGCCGGATGGATGTACAAAAGCATCCACCTGGAAAACTTAATAATAAAACGCTGCAGCATCTGCAATTAAATTAAAACCGTAACTTACATTACGTAATCGTTAAGTTAAAATAAATAATTATTAAAATAATTTGTGTAATTTTCGTATAAATTCGTGTGTTGATTTTGTGTTGTGGCTGCGTATTTTTGAACTCGAGATACCTATGTATTTTAAGGCGTGTAATTTATTATTTTAAGGCGTGTAATTTATTATTAAATGCTGCTTTAAAATAAAGCGGGCAGTAATGGGTTGATTATAATATTTTTATTTATGAAATTCAATTCATACCTACTTTATATTTTTATTTATGAAATTCAATTCATACCTACTTTATATTTTTATTTATGAAATTCAATTTTTACTTTATGTTTTTATGTTTGCTTAATAAAGCAGTTGTATTTTAGGGTTGGATTTCACAAAATGATTGGTTGTAAATCTTTTTCTTTGATAAGGTAGGTATGCAAACAAGTTTATTTAATGATGCCCTATTTACCTTAACATGTCATTACATAGCAGTAACAATCACACAAAAATACAATCTTTCATGAAATGAGAGATTTTTATAAAACTCTAAGGCCCGATTTACTCGTCTCGTTTTTAGTAGAGTGTCCGTCTTACGTTACTAAAATTTAGTAATTCAAACCGTGTAAACAACGCATCGAATTTTCGAAGAAAAATCGCGTCCATAACATAACGCCTTGTAATCCCCGAAGGGTTCGGCAGAGGTGCTTTTTTACTACACCCTCGTTTCGACAGTTATGTTTAAGTTCCATGTAATAGCATATTAACCGGGCACAAATTCAGACTCCGGGCTACTACTGAGTAATTCTTAATGGAAAAAACAAATAACAATTTGCCCGACCTGGAGATCGAATCCAGGATCCCATGCTCAGCAGTCGCGCTTGCGATCACTAGACCAAAAAGGCAGTCAAGCCCGTCCATATTGCGCTATAATGTGTTAAGAGCCTTTTAATTTAAAATAATAAGTAAAAATAACAAAATTACCAAGCTCGCATTACCACTAAAACAACGCGACAATAACATTACTTTTATTTCTCAACGCGAAAACGTACTTACACTAAAACTAAATTACATGTTCTCTGCATAAAATTAAAGCATATTACTATGATTACGCATACGGCCGCAACGTGGCCGCAACGGGTCCAAATTGAGCCGCAAACCGCAACGGCCAACACGAGTGAGACAATCGTAGTGGCAATTAAGCTACTAGTTATCTTCGCTATACCAAATTGCTTTCTTTGGGGACTGCGTCTTATTGCTGTGTTTGATTGGGACAGTTACTGGCGCTAGTAAAAGTTGGGGTTAGTGTTTTTACGATTTTGTGTTAGATAAACGTTTGTGTATCTATAGTCTGCAATAGATTAGGTATCAGTGTAGTATTTTAATAAGAAAATACTGTGATAATATATTCAGCATTTTTTTTATTTAAGTATGAAAATGCTTACAGACGTACAATCATTAAGTTTTAATAAAACAGATAACAAATAATAACTCAAAACAATTTATGGTTAATTTATGTATCTCCAGACCAGATCTGTTCATTGTATTGTAAGATTTGTAAGGACATTAGTGTAATTCGTACCACAAATCAACATACAAACCAGACTTGCGTTATCAGAGACGAATTGGCACGTACCGCTACTATTTAGCGCCAACAACAATCACCATTCATTACTCGCCCGCCATATATTACCACTAAAGTAGCGCTCAGTCGAGTGGCTGGCGCGAGTACATCCGTCCAGCGCAGCGGGACGTATGATTCGTTTTCTACTTATATCAGACTGATAAAATGTATAATGTATTTACAGTTATTCAGTCTTGTGTATGCCTGCGATTAATAGTTGGTCATAATAATAAATTGTGGTTCGTTGTCAGAATTAAATATGATTAAAATACGATGAATGAGGTGACGATAGTGTGGGAGTGTTATTAACTTCATTTTATCATAGTTCGCTACTGGAAAAAGTAATCCGAATCTCTATCTACCAAGATGCATAATTGAATATCAGTAATTGACACACAACAACTACCATTTGAAACTATGTAGCTATTTAGAGACAAATCAGCGTATCTCACTCCTATTTAACGCCAACAATGATCATTAATTGCTTGCCCGCCATATATTAGCTTTAAACTACTGCCATGCGAGTCACTAGCGCGAGTCCGTCAGTCCAGCGGGACTGCACGCTCGGTTGTCTACTTAAATTACACTGTTATGCTCGACTCGCCCTTAACTGCGGGTTGTGAGCGCGTCCCGTATGCAACTAGCTTTACCTGCGATTTTTATTTTTAAATAATACGTCATGCGTGCTTTAGCCATAGAAAATAGGGTTGTGCATAATAGCTGTTAACTGTCTGTAATTAGGGGGTAATTAGTGGTAGTTTGTAGAAGAATGTGAAGATTAATGCCAGCCCTAGGGTTTTTCAAGGCAAAACTGTGAAGGCATATTCTAGGCTAATAATACTCCAATTTAAAACTCGATTTCGCTAATAAAACTGTGATTAAATTCAGCTTTTGCTGGAAATTGAGACGATTGCATCAATCAATCGGCCTATCGCAGTTCAATGCGGGTCATACTTAGCCCATAGTCTCTACGATAGGGTTGATATCTGATAAAGAAAATACCTACGCTTAAAAAATATTATTTGCAGTAAAATGCTTTATATTAGACTAGCGGCCCGTCCCGGCTTCGCACGGGTGGACATTTTCCCCGTTTTTGTAACATTTTTCATTTATGCTCCGCTCCTATTGGTCGTAGCGTGATGTTATATAGCCTATAATCTTCCTCGATAAATGGACTATCCAACACAAAAATAATTTTTCAATTCTAACTCGTAGTTCCTGAGATAAGCGCGTTCAAACAAACAAACAAACTCTTCAGCTTTATAATGTTAGTATACCTAGATACATATACCTATATACTAGTAAACTGTTGGATCCATTTTTACCCTGTGTGGGGTCGGGTTAAAAAATAAAACTTCCTCACTGCACGCTGGGAACAGACGCGTGTTGTAAGGTTCAACAAAACCCAGCACGCTTGGTGGTAGGATCTATACGGTCCGCCTGGCTAGCTACCACCCTCACATTAAAGTCCAGCGCCAAGCAGTTTACTATGTTCCGTCGTGTGTATGTGAGAGCCAGAGGGGTATAGGGGAATACCCTATCGTTCCTCCTAGCCTTCTCCCAACTATGTTGGGGTCAGCTTCCAGACTAACCAGATGCGGCTGAATATCAGTATTTTACACGGAGCGACTGCCATCAGACCTCCGTAACTCAGTTACTGGGCAATGCCGATATCCTAAGGTTAGAACGGTTGTCAGACTTTGGGGTTTCCGACTACCCGTAACGACTGTCATTGGTATTCGTATGACACCCGGGACCGACGGTTTAACGTGCTCTCCGAGGCCCAGAGGGGTCTGAATGTGTAACGAACGGTCACCCATCCACAGACTGACCGCGGCAAGCGTAGCTTAACCTCGAAAATCGTATGATCTGCGGTGTTGGCAATTAGCCACGAGCCCCTCAGGGGAATACCCTATATCTCTGTTATTTGGATTCGTGTGCTCCATCTTAGACCCTGTCTGCGTCTACCATCAGATAAGACTAGGGCCCTACGCGACCAAGTCCAGAATACAAAAACCAGCCAAGTGCGAGTCGGACTCGCGGACGAAGGGTTCCGTATCTATAAAAACGGCAAAAAAATGTCTGTTGTATGGGAGCCCCCTTAAATATTTATTTTATTCTGTTTTTTAGTATCTGTTGTTATAGCAGCAACAGAAATACATCATCTGTGAAAATTTCAATCATCTAACTATCACGGTTCATGAGATACAACCTGGTGACAGACAGACGGACAGCGGAGTCTTAGTAATCCCCATTACTAAGACTCCGCTGTCCGTACGGGACTCTTCCCGTTTTACCCTTTGGGTACGGATCCCTAAAAAAGACCATTGAAGATTTTTCATTCAGAAATAAACTAATAACCAACGTAAATAATACATAATTTATTTTGTGTTTAATATCCTTCTTTATGTTCGTGACATTTTCGTATTATAAAAGTAATCTGAATTCGAATTACCTCTGTACCCATTTACGTACACAATACATAAATATGTTTCATATTATTATGTTCTATGCTCGCCACATTTTCAAGACGGTAAGGACTTATGCGTTGTCTACATGAGCTTAAACTGGCACTACTTATTACTTAGCACTTGACGACACGTTTGGTGCAGTGGCTGAGCGATCGGCTTCTGCGCTACAATCCGTGGGTTTGATTCCCGCACGGAACAAATATGTGTATGGTCTACAGATAGTTGTTCCGGGTCTGGGCGTTTGTGTCTGTAAACGCACCCACAATACAGGAGAAATCCCAATGGGGGATTTTTTTCAAAAATCAAATCATTAAATCAAAATTTCTAAAATAAGTACTAACACTAAGTAGTAATAGCCTAGCGGTTGAACGCTTGCCTTCCATGCAAGAGGGTCTGAGTTCGATCTCGGCCCGTATCTCTGACTTTTCGAACTCATATGCGGATCAGAATTTGATCATAAAGTTCTCGATGGTGTGTGTAGTCTGCGAACCCGCACCAGACCAGCGTGGTGGACTAAGGCCTAAACCCTTCTCATTCTGAAAAGAGGCCCGTGCCCAACAGTGGTACAGTAATGGGATAGTTGTGTAATACTAATGCATGCTGAATTAGTGTTTAATATTAATGAAACGGCATGTGCAAGTGAATAAAGGCCGATTCTATTTACTAAGCGACAAGCGATAAGCACTAATTTCAAGTCACCCCGCGAAAACTATGCATTATATGCTAAACAGTCCAGAGTACCTAATTACGCCAAAGCTAGTGCCAGCATTTGCCAATGCATTGCTTTGGCAAATGCTGCATGCGTATAGTCGCCGGCACGTAACTTGGAAAGAGTAGAGAAGAGAATTACTCTCCTATCATTCTTCTAAATAGACATATTTGAAAATAAATTATGGCAATACCCATAGAATTAGAATAAAAGTGATCATTTTTTGTTGCACTAACAGTACATGCGCAAACTTGTCCCACTACGCCAAGTTACGTACCGGAGACTATCATATATTCTAAGACGTTCCTCTAAAACTTACTCGACTCAGGACGGCCTCGAAAACACCTCAAAATTGTATTCTTAGTCGCAATTTCGAGTGAACTTCGAGGTGCCTCGAGAAGTCATTACGTCATAATTTGAATTATCTGCATCGCGCAAATTACGCCGCGATAAATAGTTGTAAGGATTATCGTAAGCATATTTAATAGTCTTCATAATTCATTTTTGTTACATACGAACTTTGACACTTCTTTCCTTAAGGTAGGTTCCGAATTTGACAGATGATTCCTTACCTCGACTGAGGAAAAATCTCGAGTCGAGGACGTTTATGTCAACTCGAGGTGGAGTCAAGTCGAGTAAGTTTTGGAGAAACGTCTTAGCATATAGGTGTATAGCACCAATATTGTTCTATATATCTACCTTCTAAATATCACGTAGTCTTTTACGACTTTCTCAAAAAACTCTAGTTAAATACTGATCTCGTATTACTTAACTTGAACTCAAAGTAAATATATCTCAGACAGAAAGGCCATTAAAATTCTAGCTGACAAATGGCAATAGTAATGATTAATCAGCTTTGCCATTAAATAAAAATGGTCTAGAAGGTCAACTCCATTGTCGTAAAGTCTGGCCCAAACCTATTTGATAATAAAAAGGTAAACAATTTATTTGAGTCTTTTAATTTGAAATTGCTATTAAAAATTGGAATATTGGTCAACACGAATCGAATTTATTTCCAATAAAATTATATGCTGCGTTTGTAGTTTTTTGAGTTAAAAATACGTGGCTTTTTTTTGTTTAATATTTTGTCATAAAATTGTTTACTTTTTTACTTAATTGGTTTCGGCCGGACTTTTTTTAGCTACTCGTCCAGTTAGACAGCAGTCCAGTCTGATGTCAATCCAAATCATTGTAATACCTGTCGTGCAATATTTTAATTACATTATAGAAAATTGGTTTTATACATTAAGTGATTTTTTAAACTATAAAATATATTAATAATTATTGTAAACTCAGTAAGCACCTACTTACGTAGTAAGTAATTTAATTTCGCATACCTTGTGAGATGTGTTAAGCTCCATACATTTTGTAACATCTACTATGTAAACCATAAATCCTGCGAATAAATATTTCTGTTTCATAATCAAAAAGTCTGATCACAAAATTATGAAATAAACTGTTGCAAAACTAAGCGAGTAAGCCAGTTTATACGAATTGTTTACAGATGAACTTCTTCACCAATCTATATTGTGACTTCGTACTTAAATATAATTATTTTATTTAACTTTTTTCATTAATCAAACTAATTTAGCTGCGGGTGCCATTTTTTATTTGAAGATACCTATTTTTATGGAAATTGAGGTTAATGTACTAATTATAACATTAATGGTAATTATTATAACTACCTCGTTGGTCTAGTGGTGGCAAGCAAGACTGCTGATCATGAGGTCCTGGGTTCGATCTCCAGGTCGGGCAGTGTTATTGGGTTTTTCAATAACACTGGCAATAGGCTCGCCCCCTATTACATGGGACTTAAACATAACAGCGAAATGAGGGTTTTACTATACACCTCTGCCCAACCCTTCGGGGAATACAGGTGTGATGTTATGTAATGTTCATTATTATAATGTTACAGAATTGATGGCAATTTCAATATTTAGATACAATGTAAGATCAAACATTAACCACTGGTTGAGGTTTTACGGTAACATTATTACCGGTCCGTCCTATCCGGCTTTATTGCCGTAACGGTCTAGTATTTCAGTTAGTGCACCCGAGCCGGTCATTCTAGCCCGGCTTGAGCGTCGTAAGTTACGGGTTATACATCGTAGTGGTATTATGTACCGCGTCGGCATTGTCAAGGTTAAAGTCGGAATAATGTTTTTTTTTTTTATATCAAAAGAAACGTGGTTTGTTTAAGTAATGCTAAATAGCAAAATAATGTTTACAAATCTCGTGATCGATCTTCGTAAAAAACATAAGAAACATTTTTTTTGTTTTTCCTGCGAGGTTAATTACCTCTTGGCGCGGTCAGTCTGTGGATGGGTGACCATTCGTTAACTACACATCGAGACCCCTCCGTGCCTCAGAGAGCATGTTAAATCATCGGTCCCGAGTGTCATATGTATACCTATGACAGTCGTTACGGGTAGTCGAAGATCAAAAATCTGACAACTGGTCTTACATTAGGATATCGGCATTACCCAGTAACTGTGTTTCGGAGGTCTGATGTCAGTCGCTCCGTGTAAAATACTAGTATTAAAAATGAGAAAGAAAATAATTTATTTGAGTCTCGTTACAGACATACAGACATACAAACATAAAATAAAAAATCAACATTATACACAAGTTATATGCCTCTATGAGACAAAAAAAGGAGCCCATCTCAGCATAATGCTGTTACACCGAAGTATAGCAGCGCTGGTTTTCGGATGGGTCCTGTAGTGAAGCCACGGGCAGCCACGTGCAAATACAAAAATTTATAAATTAATTACATAAATAAAATAAATTAATTAATTAAAATAAATACATAGATATTATTCATAGTATTCATCCACATCTAGTTAGACTGGAAGCTGACCCCAACGCAATTGGGAAAAAGCTAGGCAGAACGATTAACCCGTCAAGTGTCGGGCGCACATACGGGTGTGGGTAAGAAATTCGGGCGCGAAGTGTCGGAGGCACACACGGGTGTGCGTAAGGAACGCGCTCCTATGCATTCGGTTCGGGTAAACAGTAAAATTAAACGTACAAAATTCGCTACCATAGGAGCGCGTTCCTTACGCACACCCGTGTGTGCCTCCGACACTTCGCGCCCGAATTTCTTACGCACACCCGTATGTGCGCCCGACACTTGACGGGTTAAGTGATGTTGTTCTCCGACTTCTACGCAGACGAAGTTACCAGTACAGCTAGTGTGAAATATGATCTGTCAAGCTCTCCCACCACCGCACTGCTGTCATTTTTATCTCCTGTCATCAAACCACTCCATTTCTTTACAACATAGTTTCTTAGTTGCAACCCAAGCTTCCACGTACACACAATATCTTAATGCATAAAAAGGCAAGCCGAGAATACAAATGGTAGCATCAAGGTATAACTTCGGGGGGGTGTGCAGTAAAATAAGAGAAGCGGGTGACAAAAGCGGCCATCTGTACCGTAAAAGTGTATATTTTTATATGTGGTACGGCAATTTGTTGTAGCGAAGTGATGTAAAAGATAAAAGGTAAAGGAAAAGATTGTCATCACGCCCAGCTTTGTGGTTTAAGCAACAAAATATATTGAGATTTAACACAATATGTTTATAAAAATAAAATTTCAGTGTATGTATTATGTTATGATTGTAATATAATATTCTAATTAGGGTATTTTAGGGTGTGCGTTGGTTACGTTACATGTTGTATGTATATTTTTTTTTCCTAAATTTACTTGGGTTTTTGCATGTTTGAACATCTGATACTTTTAAAGCTGTCTACCGGTTGTGAATTTTACAGATCATTTCTATAAGTGAAAACTTATAATTGGCCATTTTTTATATAAATGAAATTGTATACTCAAATGTACAAGCTGTAAGTTTTCTTAATATAATAAAATTAAATTAAATAAATGTTAGTCGGAAAAGGAGGTACTAATCTGAAAAGGTATTAAAGTACTTATAATCTACACAAATAAATAAAATTGAAGTTTCTGTTTGTATTGTCAAAATAACAGATTTTTATTAAATGCATATTATTATGAAAGTATGCAAAGTACTTCCTTTTGGGCTTTTCCCAATTATCTTGGGGTCAGCTTCCAGTCTAACCAGATGCGGCTGAATACCAGTATTTTACACGGAGCGACTGCCATCAGACCTCCGCAACCCAGTAACTGGGCAATGCCGATATCCTAAGGTTAAACCGTTTGTCAGACTTTCGGGCTTCTGACTACCCGTAACGACTGTCATAGGTATTCGTATGACACACAAAGTATGCAAAGAACTTATAAAAAAAAAAAACTTTCTTATTGTTTCGGCTGATCTCCGAAACAGCTGGACCGATTTTGACGGGACTTACACTGGCAGATAGCTGATGTTATAAGGAGTAACTTAGACTTATTTTATTTTAGAAAGAGTATTAGCGTTCCATGCAAAAATATTAAAACCCATCCGACTTCTACGCAAACGAAGACGCGGGCTCAGCTAGTAAAGAATATGTTTTGTTCGACAACTTTCCCCAAAAGTCAATAATTTTAAAGAAATTGCTGTTCAAAGATGTCATCAATAAAAAACATTTCAACAAAAATAAAATCGACTTCAAAAAACCGAAAAAAGAATTTAATCATTTTAGTGACCTTAATTAGATAATGAGACGGCTGACAGGGAAGAGTGGAAGAGAAAAACATATTGCGCCGACCCCAAGTAACTTGGGACCAGGGCAGGAAGATGATGAGTGACCTTAATTAAAACATGGTGGGACCTACTAAAGACGCTGCTCGTAACATAATCACATCATCACATTATGCGTACTGTTCGACATTGAGGAGTTCGTAGTCTATCTCCGAAGTTCTTCATCAGATCTTCACCAAATTTAAATGGGACCACTTCGAAAGAATACTCTTTCATACAAAAAAATAATTTAATGTATAGTCAGGGTTGATAGCTGAAGTTTTTTTTTTTAAATTTACGCTATTTCTCGTGGACTGCTTTCGTTGGCTAGACTCTTTAAGCAGGCTTTAAAATAACTTAACAGCATTCAGTAGAAAACTAGGATCCAAGATTTCGTTTAAAATTAAACTGAAAAATGGACGTGCTACCAATCTTACTACTATATTGTTCTTTGCAGAATAGTTAAGACCCTAAGAAAATAATGATATGAAATTCATTACCTACTGGGCCTTAACGTAATCAGGGATAGGGCTATAACTTGGCGAGTTTACTACATTCATATAATATAACCCTCGTATATAGGTTTGTTCAGACACGTAACTTTTGAGCCACACCGCTGCCACTAAACAGTGGTTGATCAGTGGTTTGGTAGTGGTTCTCCCACACATGAGTTGCCTTGGCTAACCTGGAAGTTTTTAAACAGACTCCGGAGTCAGGTTGGTCGAAGCAAGGAAAACCTGCTCAGGTGGAGATTCATAGACGATTCCAGCCTTTTTTTTTGTTTTTTTTTTTCTCGTTGGAAAATCCTCATGGATGTACCTCGCCCGGGGAAGGCGAGGGGGTCTGCCGGACTCTTACCGGGTAAAAACCAACGATGTTCCTTCTCCTGACCGTACGGCCAGGGTCGCGGGATTCGCAAAAGCATGCACCGCAACCCCGGCAGGTCCCGGTCCGCCAACCCATGGCGGACCTCTCCTCTGTGGGGCCTTGCCCCAAGACGATTCCAGCCTGGAGTGTAACTGTGTCGCGTGACGCGTGCCCTGATATCTGCACGTTACAGGAAATAATGGACACTACTGATAACGCTAAGCTCATAGCTAAGTTCTGGGCCGACTCAGTTGCCATCGACACGCTAAGACAAAGATTGGTTGGGTACAAAGTCTTTGTAGGTCCACTATAGCTGCTTGAGGTTGCGTTGTGGTAACCACAAACGCGTGATTAAACAGGTACAAATAGTACCCGGCGAAGTGTCACCGCCTGTGGTTGAGTTAAGGTTGCTTGTGGCCACAGTCTTATCGTCAACACGGCTGTAACAGATGTCATTATAGGTACATTACAAAATTATAGTCGGTAGAATAGCAGATTTTTTTTAACAAACTTCCTCGTTGGGCTATTGGTGGCAAGCGCGACTGCTGATCGTGACTGGGTTCGATCCCCAGGTCGGGCAAAGTGTTATTGAGTTTTTCCACGTGGAATTGCTCAATAGCAGCCTGGAGTTTGGATTTGGACCCGTTGATGGCAATAGGCTCGCATTACATAGGACAGCGAAATGAGGGTGTTACTATTCACCTCTGCTCAACCCTTCGGGGAATACATGCGTGATGTTATGTTATACAAACTTGTGTCCGCCGACTTTTGTGTGGCTATGGCGTGGTTTAAAAGTGGTGCGTTTGAACAAGTCTTTAGGCTGTTACACTGTATTTTCAGGCAATCTCTTACGGCACAACTGCGGTATCAAAATTTCAGTGTTTCTGCACTGAAAGTCTTGGCACAGTAATTTCCCAGTTGACTTTCGTTTTCAGTTGAATTTTAAAATGTAAGTGATAATGGATTTTTTAATGGATAATGTTGATGGTAAATGGTTTGGCTTAAGAAATAAACTCATGGATTGTGTGATTGTGAACATAGGTAGCATAAAGACCGTACCAGTATTGGTCCGGAGTACGGTAATGCATATAATTATATGAAAACCGATTTAATGACTTAATAAAATTTGTATCTGCAGATATTATCTACACTTATATCTGATAGAATCTATTGATATCGCTCGTGATCTTCAGATACTACATACGTACATAACATCACGCCTGTATTCCCCGAAGGGTTGGGCAGAGGTGTATAGTAACACCCTCATTTAGCCGTTATATTTAAGGCCTATGTAATAGTGGGCTAGCCTATTGCCATCAACCGGGCACAAATCCAAACTCCGGGCTGTCACTGAGGAATTCCACACGGAAAAACCCAATAACACTTTGCCCGACCTAGGGATCGATCCCAGGACCTCACGATTAGTAGTCGCGCTTGCCACCACTAGACCAACGAGACAGCTTAGGTATAGATATTTTATAGTATCTGCACCGTGTGTGACAGCCATAAATTGGATGACGTGCTTACACAAAACAGATAGGTTCTACATACAAGTGCGCTCGAGCAACGCACACATAGACACTGCTCACGGACACGATATCTCGGACTGTTTGGGACTAGAGTGCGAGTGAGTGCGAGCGCGAGTGCCATGCGTGCGCTTGAGAGAGATACCTATAGATAGAGCGACCGCCGAGCATAGGTATGAAAAGTGAAGTACATAGTGATTGACTTCTGTGCCTATCTGTTTTGTGGTGCTTATGTCTCAAGGGAAAGTACCTCAATTTTTTGTCCCAAATGATGAATTTCAAATTGGTCCAGAAAATTATTTTTTAAATCGTCAAACGGCTACCGAAGTTGAGACAAAAGCGGCGCCAGTATCAAATTAATGAGACAATTCTGAATCCGATTTAAACAGTGAATCTTATATTTTTTTCCCAATTACAGAGATTTGGCGAACAAAGGAACAATAGCAATTAATATTAATTATTAACAGATTATCGCCCTTGTCGTATTTATCATGGCGGGTATGAATGAAGTTTTTTGTTAAAATGATACAGGAAAATGATAGATTATGTTTTTTACGGTTTGTGTTTGTTATTTTGAAGATGAAGTAGTTTCGAGTACTGGATAGATTAATCTACACCCTGTATATCATAATATACAGGGTGATTAATCTACATCCTGTATATTGTAATATGCAGATGATGCAGACTAATCTATCCAGAATGTGCAGACTAATCTATCCATTAAATGTTTTGAGGGGCGTTGTAGAATAAGTACCTACAGGTCAAGAGATGTTATTCTGTTTCTTTTTTTACTTTTCTTTCCGTGTGGTTAGTTACGTAGTAGGTTCCTCACGATATTTTCCTCACTATATTTTAAGCAACTGATAATTGTACAATACGCACATGAATACGAAAAGTCAGAGGTGCGTGCCTTGATTCGAACACGAGACTTATGACTTGGCAGTCCGACGGTCACACCGTATTTTTGTTTTTACTAATGTCATAACTACCACGTTATTTTTTTTAGTAATAGACAAATAAGTGATATCCAAATCTGTTCATCTGAGTTTATCTACACCCCCACTCCCACCTCTCATAACTCATAACTCATAACACTAATAAAAGTGAGTAGGTACTTATCTCTATCTGTTACATTTTCACTACATATGTTACTTCGTAATTTATTTTTATACATAGTTACAGTTTAATAATACCAGTAACTTTTCGTTAATTTATAACTCAACGATCTAGTTAAAAAAAGATGGGCACCCAATATTCGGTAACTTTCTTGTGTCCTTCAGTATCCAATTGCCGGTATTTTGGTCGATCCGTAAAACTGGTCCTAGGTCCACAGAAAAACAGGCTTGGTAATGTGTGCGTCATGATAGCGGGACCATTAGATACTTATAAAAAAACTCACGTATATTTTGCATTGTTAAGTTACGCTGGTTAGTAGGGATGGATGTACCAATGACTCATAAGATAGAAATAATAATTTTAAAGGATAATTGAAGTATAACTCTTCTGTATGGTTTTATAATAACTATTGTATGCCTAATAGGCAGTAAATAACGGTACTATATTATTCAATTACATCTGTGTTATGTTCCTAATAAAATGATTTGAGTTTGACTTTGACAAAACCAATATACAACGATTTACCCTGTAGCCCTACAAGCATCAATTTGTGTTTATAGAAATTTATTCTCATAAAAGACTACAGTCACTTACATGAGAAATACAATATAATAGTGCTTATTACTAGGATTTTTCGTCGTACGTATTTTTTATTCTCTTTTTTATTTGTATAAGTGGGTACTTCTATAATGCATTCAGTAGTAGTTGACTGCTATTGGAGATTAACTATATTTTTCGACTACATATCGAGCAAGTTGTACTTTGAATACATTATAGGAGCTTACATTTTGAATGGTCGGCGGTAGCTTATTGTAAATATCAGCGCCTGCATATGTAAACATTGATATATATAGCTTCGTTCTTGTCTTGGGTAGAACTAAAAATATTTAATTCATACAAACTCCACTATTTACTACTGGTAAGTCAAATCAATCAAGTTTAAGTTGACTAACCTATCAATCCCATCCAAAAAAAAACACAGTAGGTAAGTAGGTACCTACCAGAAATATTTACCAAAAATAACCAACCTGTCCCGTCATAATGACGCACAAAAACAGAGGTCGCTCAGAAAAACGTAGGATCACAACCTGAATAATTCATTAAGGCTCAAGAAACGATGAGGGGGGGGGGGGGGGAAGAAATGATAATAAAGACTTACCGCTGTCCCAAGGTTGGGTCATCAAAACAACAGAGTTATATGTATGGATGGTATTTACACTTCAGTTATGTGTCTCGCTATGAATAGATTTCTTCCCATGGTTCATGAGGCGAGTAAGTACCTACCTATAGGTACTTATATAGGGTGTAAACGAAATCATGTAAATTCATTCCTTCAAACCTCGTGATTTAATGCTGACATATATTAACCCTGAACGGGATACTTTTAGATTCAATAAAAAAAACAGGAAGTAAACATGTGTTCTTAACATGAGGCATTTTAGCGGCCCGAGTAAAATGGGGTGTGTAACGTTTGATATAATAACAAAAGTTCTAATGATCATAAGACCTAATTCCAATTAATATATTATTTTTCTAATATAACGTTCAAATGATCAATGAATTATTGATATAATTTCATTTTATCTAATTTCATATGGTCTAATAAACAGTTTATGTAATGCACATTTGAAATAATATTAAATTTATATAATATTCAGTTGCTATAATATTCAGTAGGTTAAGTTAGAACTGTGACCACACAAATATTTCCTCTTTTGCAAAGCAATAATATGAAAGTTAGGTCAAATGAACATTATATAAAAAGAACATTATACAATTTGAAAATTATATGGAATGAACGTTATACTAAATGAAATTAGAGAAAATGAAAATTATATCAAATATAACATTAGATCATATGAAATTAGGTTAAATTTTTTTAGAGCATATGATAATTATATCATATGAAAGTTATGTCAAATGAAATTAGACTATCTCTTATTATACCAAACATTACACACCCATTTTTATGACACCCGGGTCTGACGGTATGCGTTTTAAGACCGCACACAAAACATCAAGTGTATCTACTTTCAATAGTTTAATCACAGGATTATTCTTACGATATAATAATTTTCGACCAAGGTAAAATTATTATTTGCAATTAATAGTAGCGCTGTTAAGAACGGCCATTTTTGACGAAAACCAAAGTCAAATTCTAAACATTTAAAATGAATACCTTATTTTTCGATTTCACATTTGGTTGGTAATGCGATCGTGTCATTTGCGTGTTACGTTTTGTTGTGAATAAGACCCCTGGACCTCGACCGAAACATAAGTGGGCTAACCTAATAAATCAAATCACGCACTTCATTGACGGTCACTTCGTGAACTGACCGACTATTGATCACATTCGCCAAGACAGGTCAAACGAAAATTAATTGCGTTAGCTCCGCTGAATGTATACATTCGGTTTGAAGGAGTTCCATCTCTCTATCACTTTGATATTCTCACGAACCAATGAGTCAATAATTGGTAAAGGAAGGAAATCTTGCTACCTACCGATTGCCTCTCAGTTTTTTTGATTTTATTTACCTTTTTCGAAGGTTTGAGATCATAATTTTTATAGATGATGTACAAAGAATACTTCCTGGTACGAAAATTGATGGGATTTCAATCTGTACTGATTTAAAATTTGAAAGAAAATACACTTGGGACCAATGAAACCGTGTTGCCTAAATAAACAAATATAATATCACGCCTGTATTTCTTGAAGGGTGGCAGAGGTGTATAGTAACACGGGGCGAGCCTATTGCCATCGACTAGGCACAAATGGAAACTCCAGGCTGCTACTGAGGAAATTGACACAGAAAAACCCAATAACACTTTGCCCGACCTGGGGATTGAACCTAGGACCTCAAGATCAGCAGTCGCGCTTGCCACCACTAGACCAAAGAGGCAGGTACTATACTGCCTTACTACACTAAATACTGTCGCAAACCCCCGAAGATTATACAAACACCTTAATTTGATACACTACCTTAAAATGGCGCACTGGCAGATCTGTTACCAAAAGCTAGAAGATTATAAGGCTGGGGGTACATAGCGGTATGTAGGGTGGTTCGGCGTCGAAATGCCGGCCGACCTAATAGGGCACCTTCCCTCCCTGACACGGAGGGATATTAAAAAGGGTGCTAATGTTATGGATGTGAGAATATTTGTGGAGGAGTTGGATGTGGTATTTTTGTTGATAGTTTTAGGTTTCGGCGGTGATGATCATCAGATCAGTGAGTATGGTTGAATAGTTCCTTGCTTAGGAGAGGTCATTACATCTGTATAATTACCTTTTAGGGCCGATTTTTCAATCATCAGATAACTTTTATCTAAGGAAATTTGAAGTTTTCCGAGCTTTTGGAATGGACTCTCCTTTTGCCATCCAAACCTCTATTCTATACCGTTTCTAACCATGCTAGCCCCGCAAAGACGTCTAGATCATCACGCCACCAATACCGCGAGCGACGTGGACGATGGTGCCCTTCAAATAAAACTTATCTAATGAAAAATATTGGTTCTTAGAAAGCGACTAAATGGCAGCATACTTATGTACACCGATAATTGTAACCGTGTAGGTAACTTTTCTGGAAGTGTTGGGTTAGCTCTCAACCGTTCCATGTATATCAAGACAATCGCCATTATCTTTAAAGAATCTGTCCATTATTCAGATCTTAGTAAATGACTTCAAAGACCAGCTCCAAATCCAAGAAAATATTGAGAATGAGATCGACTCCTTAATTTAGGTTTTTTGGAAAATTAATCACGTTTATAAATGTAATAGCAGTGGTAAAAAAATGCTTCGATACTTATATCAAAAAATTACAAAGTTATAGGCGTACAAAAAGAGCCCTTTTTTAAATTTCCTACCGCCTGCACTTTATTAGCATGTGACGTCATCAGACATAAGATTTTTATATGGAAGTGATACGACGCTTTCAAAATATATTTGCTCATAAATTCAGTAATAATAGGAATTTTTCAAAAAATCATAAAGTGTATGACAAGATGTATGAATGTGGATGAAGCGAAAGGGGTATGTAAGAGTCGTAGCATGTGGCGTTCTATAGTTTCTACCTACCCCCATGGGAAAAAGGCGTGAGTTTATGTATGTATGTATCATAAAGTGTTGTGCTCAGTAATACCACTTACGCTCAGTTTCAGAGTAAAGTATTCAAGGCTAAGCAAGAGATAAGCGAGGCTTGAGCATAATTTTAAGTAAAACTCTATACAAAACGATTCTCAATTGTGACTTATCTTGTATTTGTCTTAAAAATTTTAAATCAGAAATAACCAGCAAATACAAGAAGTAAACTGATTTTTTACTAGGTATAGGATAGGAGTCGGCGGTGGACTGGACGCAAAGGCTGCGCCGGATTCCCAGTCCACCACCTCGAGGACGAGGCGGGTGAAGTCGCTGGGTTTTTTAGTGGGTATACCGATCCCACCTAGATCGGGGAGTCCCACATACCCCTCCCATACCCTAAAGGGGGGCACGCGTAACGCATTTTTCCCAGCGTCAAAAAAAAAGGTATAGGATAGGAGCTCATTCTCTTACTAAAATGTCTCATCCATATCTTCGCCGATCGGTGACATCAGTGAAGTACCCTAGTCTGTCGCTAGTAATAAACCGGCTTCGGTCGTCCAAAAAACAGGCTTAACTATTTAAACATTCTTTTTTCTGCTAAAGGTATCCTGTAAAAAACAGAAATATTTTTCATTTGTAGCTAATTTTCACATCAAAGCTCGTCTTCCTGAAAATGTACCTGATAAGCCTTTTGATTATAATGCCGTTTGTACACCAGCTAAATAAATGTGCATATTTTATGGATGCGCGAAATTACTGGTATTGTTTTGTTCGGGTTGGAATAATCCTGCACAGATGAGAAATAAGGATGAGCCTCGCTTATGTGCAAGACCTACGTAATTACATGCAGGAATATTAAAGTTTGCTTGTTTTTTTAAAAGAGACGGCTGTATATCCCAAAGGGTTGGGCAAAGGTGTATAGTAACACCACAAAACAGGTATAGAAGTCAATCACATGTATGTACTTCACTTTTCATACCTACGCTCGGCGGTCGCTCTATCTATATATCTATCTGTCTCAAGCGCACGGCACTCGCGCTCGCACTCACTCGAACTCTAGTCCCAAACAGTCCGAGATATCGTGTCCGTGAGCAGTGTCTATGTGTGCGTTGCTCGAGCGCACTTGTATGTATATTGACTTCTGTACCTATCTATTTTGTGGTAACACCCTCATTTCGCCGTTATGTAAGTCCCAGGCAATAGGGGGGCGAGCCTATTGCTATCAACCGAGCACAAATACAAGCTCCGGGCTGCTACTGAGGAATTTCACACGGAGAAAACCCAATAATACTTTGCTCGACCCGGGGATCGAACCTAAGACCTCACGATCAGCAGTCAGCAGTTAAAAGACTATTAGGTATGAAAATCAATTTTAGCATTAGTAACTAAAGTAGGTTGAAATAAAGGTTAGTCTTGTTAGCGCGCGCACTCATTGGCGTTTACCGAACTCACGCAGTGTATGCACGCGCGATTTGCGGTACGTGGTTAGTTCGCGCAATAGGTACGCTCGCGTAGCTTACTCGTTCGGAGCGAATTCGATGTGATAACCCTTAATACTAATTTAATTTTAATTTTTTAACTACTTACTAATAGTGACTCGGAGAGCACGTTAAACCGTCGATCCTGGGTGTCAAACGAATACCTATGACAGTCATATTCCGTAAAACGAACGTTAAAGTTCCGGATTGAAAAATGTGCGATCCGTCAGCCTACACTTCGTAGTTCGGATTTTTTTTTTTTTTAAACGTTGCCCCACACTAGGATTTCTCCTGTATCGTGGGTGCGTTTACAAACACAAATCTTCACACGCACAAACATCCAGACCTGGAACAACTATCTGTAGGCCATACAAATATTTGTTCCGTGCGGGAATCGAACCCACGACCCGTAGCGCAGAAGCCGATCGCTCAGCCACTGCACCAAACGTGTCGTCGTAACGGTTTTCGCAGTAGGTCCACTGAACCGGGGGGCTGTATCAGTATTTTTAAGATCAAATCTTCTCAAACCTCTACTACACATTTAATGTTTTTCTTTAGATATAAAAATAATCTCTTCACAAACGCTGTGACATACATCACTCGTACCTTACGAGGCCCGCTACGATCGTTAATGTCCAAAACGTTTTTCTGTTCAAAATGAATAATTCTTTATCACTTATTTTGATTTTACTTAAGGGTCAAATGTCACGTTTACTTACACAGGGTGTGGCGTAAAAATTGGTTCAGTTTTTAGAGGTCAACACACCGTATATTCAGCTATCACATACCAGAATTTGCACTTTTTTTTTTGATAGGTCTCAGAATAAATCTTTTTTTTTTTTAAATTCGTCTCCTTGCCTTACTAATTAGGCTGTGATTTCAACAAAATGACATATTTTTTTTCTATTTATAATTGCTGAATACCAGTGGCGTGCCTATAGGGCAAGCCCGATATTTATTGGTACTTATTTTGATATTTATAATTTGTCTGATAACAAATAGTTGGAGATCTTAAGATCGAATTATGGTTTACTAATGATACGCATAAAATATATTGTCATAATTTACCTTGCACATAAAAATAAGTACCAAAAAAATATCGGGCTTGCCCTATAGGCACGCCACTGCTGAATACATGTGCTATCATACACAAATCATTTAATTAATGTAGTCGTAAAATTATTAAAGAAAAAAATGTGTTAATTTCAAATTTCAACTCTTATCTCTAGAAAATCAATAAGTAACTAACGGAACTATATAACAGTATGATTCGATTTTAGTTTCGATTCTTCCGGGGAAAAAGTACAGTCTATGTCGACAAACAATGACCTATTAAAGTTTCAAAAAAATTTCAAAATCAGGCCAATTATTCGAATTCACTTTTTATAAGATGAAAGAACAAGTTTTTTAGAAACAATAATAATGCTTATAAACTCGGCCACTTCTCATAGTTCGCACATAAAGGCTGTAACATACATCACTCGTACCTTACGAGGCCCGCACCGCTCGTTAATGCCCGAAACGTTTTTCTTTTCAATTTACGATTCCACCACAGTTTAGTGGGGAACGAAATTCTTCAATTAATGGCTGTCTGGTTTTGTAAGGGTTTCGTTCTCTGGGAGTTATTTTTTGTTTTTTTTTGCCTTTTTTATTTTAGTGGGACGGGAAACTAAGTGGCGATGTAGCTGTATCGACAAGATTCGGTGTGAGGGTATGATTTTAAACAGAGAAATAATGGAAAGTGGAGATGTCCGACGTCCGCCTTCAGTTTGTAGGGGTCCTAAATTCGGTTCTTGTGTACCGTAAAGATATTTTTAAACGTTATAGAAACTATGACAGAAAATCCAAGTCATTAGCTATAATAACCTAAGAACAAAAATATGTGTTTTATTTCTAACTTTACGAGATTCACGGGTTTTCAAGGGGTTTTCTCATGAGAATAATTTAGTAATTCTTATGGCTTTGTCTTCATTAATTTCTCATTAAAAAGCGGACGTTCACGGTATGAAAAATGTATGAAAAGGATAATGGATGTAGAAGATGCGACGAATGTATGTCAGGATCGTAGCAGGTCGAGCGCAATTGTCTCTGAAGACACCATCAGGAAACAGACATGAGCTATGTATGTATGTATCTATAATATAATTCCTCATATTGGCATAATGTTTCACTTTGAGGAAGTAAAACACACTAACAAAAAAAAACATTACTTAAATAATATTTTATTTTAAAATAAATACAAAAACATCATCCCCAATTAAGAGGACAAATACGCATCCGGGGTTGTAATCCACTCCATTTGACAAGAGAACTTATTACGTACAGGTGCTCCAAGCAATAACAAAATGCGGAACCCTAAAACAAGACGACACGAACCTTCAAGACAGGGTTTATTAACTACCCAGAAATCACTAGCCCTTATCTGCCCTCCCTTTCACACCTTCGACAAAAATTTATAGAGTTAAATTTCTGTCCCGTTCTCTCTTAAGGGTAGACTGTCATTAGGACACTAAGCTCTCAATATGGTACTTAAGCACCCCCCCTAATTGGGGGTGCATTAAACGCTTATGTTCATATAAAATGATTTATGGGCAGTCCGGTGTCGACTTATAATGAGAACCCAAGGGTTTCTGATGTAAAACCAGATCCTGTTTGAGACTTATGGTCTGTGTACTTTACAGTGTGTCCAATATCATTTTCACACGGTGAAATAGCGAACTAAATTACTTACTTATTTTATCGTTTGACTGCCTTGTTGATCTAGTGGTCGCAAGCCCGACTGCTAAGCATGGGGTACTGGGTTCGATCGCCAGGTCGGGCAAAGTGTTATTGGGTTTTCCCATTAGGAATTTCTCAGTAGCAGTCCGGAGTCTGGATTTGTGCCCGGTTAATGGTAATAGGCTCGCTCCCTATTACATGGGATTTAAACATAACTGGCGTAACGAGGCTGTACTAAAAAACCCCTCTGCCGAACCCTTCGGGGAATATAAGGCGTGATCTTATGTTATTTTATCGTAATTGGCCCATTACTGTCCCACTGTTGGGCACAGGAATCTTATATGAATGAGCAGAGTTTAAGCCTTAGTCCACCACGCTGGTCTGGTGCGGGATGGCGCCACACACATGATCAAGAACTTTTTACAAACTTCTCAAGTCAGCAAATATCGTATTTGCCATCGAAAATTGTTGACAATCAACAAAAATACAAAGTACAGTCAACGCACAAAATTTATTACCCGTCTTACAAGATAGACCAAAATAACATACCTATGACAAATTACCTCCGATTAAGCTCGCTATCCGTTGACCCCCCAGTTATTTTTAAACACCCTTAATAGGTTATAACGATGTTAATTTATCCTCCTAAGCGTTGCGTGACGGGTACTAATATGACCAGGTTCGGGAGATGAGAGTGAAAAATTAACCTTTTTGGAGGTATTAACTATATTTTTTCTGGGATGGGAGGAAATGTGGCGTTTATCAGCTGTGAGGGTCATGTTTTTGTTGAGAGAATCAATTGAGAGTATAGTAAAATTAGAAATGGTGTACAGTTTTACCCCGTGTGGGGACAGGTTAGAATATAAAACTTCCTCACCGCACGCTGTCGTAAGATTCAACAAAACCCAGCACGCTTGGTGGTAGGATCTATACGGTCCGCCTGGCTAGCTACCATCCTCACATTAAAGTCCGGCGCCAAGCAATTTACTGTGTTCCGTTGTGTGTATGTGAGAGCCAGAGGGGTATTAGGGGAATCCCTCTATATCTCTGTTCCTTGGATTCGCGTACTCAATCTTAAACCCTTTCTACGCTTAACATTGTTATCGGTAGCTGGTAACACTGGACAATGTTGACATAGGAGGGTAACCGTCAAGATGAATCAACGTACCCGAAGTTATAAAAACAGTGGTCATTTGACGAAGCAGAGGATTCCATGTCGAACCGCCGAAGAAGTCTGACCTTCTATATCTGATTTGCTTCTCCTTATTTTTTGATCTTGTGTTAATTATTGTATTGTGATATATTGTGAACTAGATTCTGTAACTAATCACTAACCCTTTTAAAAGTACTCTTAGTGGTGGAGAGTTTATGCTGGTTTCATTTACTTTATTTACCACGCTTCCAATCCTGACATACCGATATTAGCTATAACTGTAATATTAGATTCACCCCTACAAGATTTTGTTGTGTGTCTTTTAAACCACCAGGTGAGACTAGGACCAAACGCGACCGAGTTAAGAATAAAAAAAAAAACGTTTTGCTAAATAGCAAACAATGCAGGGTATCTGTTTCCAGTTTGCGTTTCAAACAAATTGTAGTCTTTGAATATGAAAAAGCATTCCAGAAAACTTTTATTTATTCCATAAATATTATGTTTAAATTGTACTTCGTATTATCTGGATTATACAACGCGAACACTTCTTTCGTTATTGTATATGGTACTTAGATAATATTCTTGTATGTGAGGGTATAAATAATACTAATATGTTTTCTTTATTTTCAGGTAAGACACCCGAAATAACATACAATGACTTCATTACATGGATATGGTAACGTAACTTACATTATTTTTAAACAATGCTTAGTATAATCGCTGACAGGTAACTTGGCAAGAGTAGAGAAGATAATTCCTCTACTTTCTTGTTTTTTTTCTAAACAGGGATGTTTAAAAACAAATTATGGCAATAACCATAGAATAATGACAAACAATAAAAGTGAAAATTTTTTTGTTGCACTGAGTGTACATGCACAAACTTACTCCCATTACGCCAAAACCTTGCCAAGTTACGTGCTAGACTATAAAATCATTACAAAAAAATATTTCTCTACTAATAAAATACTACTAAGGTCTTAAAATTAAATATACAAAAAAATAAGCTTCAATCAGTATGGAAATTACAAAAAGAAAAAATCATACGTGCGAGTGGTACGTTATCTAAGATCTATGCTATACAACGCCTCCCCGCGGCTTCGCCCGCAATATTCCTTGTTAAACACTGTCATTTAACTCAACACCTTGGCTTGAATTTTTATTGCTAACATTTTGGCTTTACACTGAGAAGATTTGGATGTGGTACTTTTATCTTATTTTAAAAGTATCAGTGAGCAAAAACTAATCCAAGATATATAATGGGGATGACATCTCTTAAGACTTTCAAAGCCATTGATTCTTAATTTAATTGCAGATTATAAAGTTTGTAAAACCCGATTAAAGAATGAGATTGGAAATGGCGGCGCGTCTATTGTTGTCGTTATGTGCTTCTCGCTTAAGCACGTTCTCTGTGAGTGAAAGGCAGATAGTAAATCCGCCATGTTCAATCTCATTATTTAACCGATTACGGTTTGTACTTATATAGTTTAACTTATAATTTCTCTGAAACTGATAAATCCTTTACAATGGGACTTATTTATATGAGGACTTTTGGATAATTATGGTTCCACTTCGGTAACATAACATCACGCCTTCTATTCCCCGAAGGGTTCGGTAGAAGTGTATTTTAGTACATCCTCGTTACGCCAGTTACGTTAAAGTCCCATGTAATAAAGGGTGAGTCTATTGCCATCAACCGGGCACAAATCCAGAGTCCGGGTTGCAACTGGGAAATTCCTAATGGAAACACCCAATAACACTGCCCGACCTGGGGATCGAACTCAGGACGCCATGCTTGCGACCACTAGACCAACAAGGCAGTAACAAAATAGTAACTAATTTAGTACGTTAATCCCTAAACGCTTAGTTCAGTTTTTTTAAATGACTCTGAACTTGGCTTGACACACTACCATGCGTCCAGATACTGCTTTGCATAGTTGCATGTTTTATTTCTGGATATCTTGGCTAGGGCAAGCGGTGTCCGGAGTAAGACCCCGCTCGAGCCTCAAGCGTTGCCCGATTGTTGTGTAAGCCGGCTCGATATACGACCCAACAATACGATTGCCGAGAATAGGTATAAGACGAAGTGAAATAGGGAACATTTATTTTAGAGGATAACGTTCTTTAGAAGAACATTTTAACATTTTCCATTTGAATAATTTATTTTATTGATTATGTTTATAGCTTGACTAGGCAAACTGTAAAAAATCCGTCTCTAATCCGATACATCTGGAAATCACGAAATGAGGTCTTTGGCCAGAAGTGAGAAAGTCTGACAATTAACAGCATGCAGTGACCAAAATAATATTTTATAACAATCAGTAAACATTAAATGCTCGATAAATTCTTTTATGCCCGGCTCCTATAAACAAAAACGAATCGTTTTGCTTACCAATGGTTGTACTTTTTATTGCGAATTGGTCATATAAATAGGCTTGTAAGCTAATTTTACCTGTGATAACTACTTCCATATGGGACGGTCTACTATGCAAAGCCATGAGATCTCTGCTTCATTATTGATAAAGAAACAAGAGTTTCAATTTTAACCAATAACGCTCCATAAATTATAGGAATCGGACATTAACCATTCGTTTATTTTAAACAAAGCATCTATTATTTAAATCATAGGTACAGAAAAACATGAAAAAAAAACTAAAAAATCTTTTTTATTATATTGAATACAGGTTACATACCACATCCACGCCTTATACTTACACACCCCACCTGAAGGGGTGTGTGCGCAATTTAAAAGATAAGATCACCCGAGCTCGCTCGAGACGATGCCTCTTAAATTATTCAAATAAAATCCCACTACGATATCTGTGATTGTAAATTTTGGTGTACAGATGTGTACGTACACTTGAGGCCGAGAAAAGTGTTCAGTATTCTGCAGGTAAATGTAATGGGGTATTGGAATATTTTATTTCGATTATGGTTAAGTGTTCTGGTCGCAATGGATTGGTTAGAGCACGAGCTAGGCTGATGAAGATATTTTTGACGTCGTTGTAATAAACAAAACATTTTTTTATCGTGTTAAGATTTATAAAAAAGAAGAAAGAAAATGTATTTATTTATTAATGTATTTATTAATGTTTTTATTTATAACATAACATCATGCCCGTATTCTCCGAAGGATTGGGCCGAGATGTATAGTAACACCCTCAATTCGCCGTTATGTTTAAGTCCCACGTACCTAATAGGGGGCGAGCCTATTGCCATCAACCGGGCACACATCCAAATTCCGGACTGCAACTGAGGAATTCCACACGGAAAACCCCAATAACACTTAAAAAAACTGATTACTGAGTCTTTATTTTGGTTAAATTATTAGGAATATTCTTAACGAGTGAAGAAAACACTACGAAAGATCTTATGCATTCGTTCTCTGTCCACCATATACAGAATAGCGGCCCGTCACGGCTTCGCACGGGTGGACATTTTTCCCGTTTTTGCAACAATTTTCATTTATGCTCCGCTCCTATTGGTCGTAGCGTGATGTTATATAGCCTATAACCTTCCTCGATAAATGGACTATCCAACACAAAAAAAAGAACAATTCCAACCAGTAGTTCCTAAGATTAGCGCGTTCAAACAAACAAACAAACAAACAATCTCTTCAGTTTTATAATATTAGTATAGATAACCTGTAATAGATGTTTATCTCAAACATTTATAAACAAAATCGGATTATCACTTTACACCCACCTGATAAAAAAACATTTTTCAATACTTTTCCCGCAAAATTACGAACAAATTTATTCCCGTGTAACCCAAATAACTGAATAAATTTTCATTAATGAACTATCAAAATGTTTCGATAGTTACAAGAGATGCAGTTACCTACTCGTACCAATGTAATAAAATATTGGTTTTATGTAAGTAGTTATCGGTATGCCGTTTTCTTTGTAACATAAGCAGATCTTTAAACTGTATTCAATATGTGATGGAACGAGATTGCAGATAGCAGATATGTGTTGTCTTTTTCAAGACTTAACTATTTTCCTGACTTGTTGTCAAAGTCTTCTTTATCTTGTCATGATAGTAAGAAGTTGCTATAATTTTATGATCGCCTATTATGATGATAGAATTAGGAATGAGTATGTAAGAGGAAGCCTGAAAGTGGCGCCGGTGACTAAGAAGTTGAAACCGGTTGTCGGAATGATAATGCGGAGGAACGAGGAACATGTCGTGAGGAAAGTTTTGAGTATGAAGGTGGATGGTTATAAGAGTAGATGAAGAGCAAAGAAACGATGGATGGATAGTGTGAAAGATGATATGGCTAGAAAGGGGGTGACTACTGAGATGACGGCTAATAGAGATGTATGGACGAAGAAGATATACTGCGCCGACCCCAATTGGGATAAGGGCAGGAGAATGATGATTGATAGAAACGGGGCAGGTTGGAGGTAGGCGGGTAGGCTTTGTTTGTACATGTTCTTATCCTCTGAGTGTAAAGCGATGAATTAATACTTTTGAAAAAGTCTATGATAACAAGCAAACCAATGCTGTGAACCTAAATTTAATAACACCGCTGAAAATAATATCCGGTACCAATTCACTCAAAAATTTTACACAAAACCATAACCAACTAACATCGTTTAAAACCCACATCATAAACAAAAACAAACCACGCACTCATCATCCTACGCGACAAAACAAAATGTGGAAAAAAATAACATTTTTTTAAAATAGGTCTTTTTTCATGTCCACAACTGTAAGTGGGGCTGCAAGACAAAGGGTATGCGCTTGACATCGGTTGTTTTTTTTACCTACAGTGTACAGTTATAACGGCTTGTATTTTGTTATGTACATTACTGAATGAGGAATCTCTTATGAGGAATCTGAGGTAAAAATGCGGACGTATTTTTTATGGGGTAATGTAAATTGCCTAGTGGTAATGGTGTTATGGTGAGATTATTCATGGTCTACATTCAGTTGAGGCTCTATGGAATTTTATTGTGACATTAAGATTAGCAGTGATATAGCCTAACGGTTGAAAGCTTGCCTTCCATGCAGGAGGGTCTGAGTTCGATACCGGAAAACATAAACAACTAATCATAGCTGAGGATAGATAGAATTTAGCGTATTTTTTATGAAATCTTTGAACAGCAATTTCTCTTAAACTATTGACTTTTGTGGAAAGTTGTAGAACGAAAGTATTATTATGGGTACTTTAACACCCTTTCGGATTAGTACCCCCTTTCTGACTACAAAATAACATTACATCACGCCTGTATTCCTCGAAGGGTTAGCAGAGGTGTATAGTAACACCTTCTGGCGTTATGTTTAAGTACCATGTAATAGGGGGCGAGCCTATTGCCATCAACCTGGCACAATTCAAAACTCCGGGCTGCTACTGAGGAATTCCACCCAGAAAAACCCAATAACACTTTGCCCGACCTGGGGATTGAACCCAGGACCAGCATTTGCACTTACCACGACACGACACTTTGACGACACGTTTGGTGCAGTGGCTAAGCAATTGGCATCTGCGCTGCGGGTCGTGGGTTCGATTCCCGCACGGAACAAATATTTGTATGGCCTACAGATAGTTGTTCCGGGTCTGGATGTTTGTGCATGTGAAGATTTGTGTCTGTAAACGCACCCACGATACAGGAGAAATCCTAGTGTGGGGCAACGATTTTTTTAAAAAACAAAAACAAAACAAAACCACCACTAGACCAACGAGGCAGTTTCTTCTTCTTCTCCTTTCCGACTAACTTTGTATAATATCAATTCCGTTATCTTACTCTAGTTAAATCTTACACATCACAGTGCCGGTACAAGGGCAATCGGTCAATCAATAGGATTAAGCGTATTAGGGACGTCGATGTCCTGTTGTATAACTTGCTGAATAAGCGTGTTTGATTAGAGTGGAATTACGAGATTTCCTGTGTTTATTACATCTGCTTCATCTTTTGTTTCGGCAGAGAAAAGACCAACCCTTCCTCACGTTAACAAAGGATTAAGTACGTCAAAACGTGTGACCGTCGGACTGCCAAGTCATAGGTCTCAAGTTCGAACTCAAGGCACGCACCAATTTCATCAATTTTACCAGCTTTATAAATTTTACCAAGGTAATACACCGATACTGGGTACTGGGTATTTGAGTTTTAATAATCGCAACACAACACACACACACACACACACATGCATGTCACAACATTTTATTTTATTTAGTATGAGCTTTTTCATGTTATCAGTTATCATCTTTAATTTATTCTCATAACATTAAAAACGGAAACACATTTTCCTATGTATTTATTATTCGTACGGCACTCGTGGGTTGCAGCTGAAAATCAGCGTCAGGTGGTACACCTAGTGTTACCATCTGACATTATGCTGAGCTGAGGCCCTTTTGGCATTACAATCATTATCTGTATTTTTATTTGTTTAGTATTAAGGTGTATTTTTGCTGTAATGCCAATAAACGCATTTTTCTTTCTTTCTTTCTTTCTTTCACCTCTGACTTTTCAGATTCATGTGCGTATTGTATAATTATCACTTGCTTAAAAACGGTGAAGGAAAACATCGTGAGGAGACCATGCTTGAGAGATATTTCTCGACGGCATGTGAAGTCAAGTCAGAGGCCCATGGGCGGCATAAACTCTGACACCAGGTTAGTCAATAAGAAGACGTCAAAATGACCAATAGTCCTAGCACCAACTTTTGACGTATAGTATTGTAAACTTATCGCTAATGTAAGCGAATTTTGAATCGAAAATACAACTGTCCTATAACATTTTGGTTAATTTTTTGCGACATGCACAATTTGTATCGTACATAGACATGAATAAAGTTTTCAATTTTATAAAATAGTACCTATGTGCGAAATGCATATAACGAAATACATGGTAGGAAGGAGTCGTGTCTAATTACCAACTGCGCGGATCATACGATTTGTGAGATTAAGCTGCGTTTGTCGCGGTCAGTCAGTGGATGGGTGACCGTTCGCTACACATCGACACCCCTCTGTGCGTCTGAGGGCACGTTAAACCGTCGGTCCCGGGTTTCAAACTAATATCTATGATAGTCGTTGCGAGTAGTCAAAAGCCCGAAAGTATGACAACCTGTCTAACCTCACGATATCAGCATTGCCCAGTAACTGGGTTGCGTAGGTCTGATGGCAGTCGCTCCGTGTAAAATACTGGTATTCAACCGCGTCTGGTTAGACTGAATGCTAAACACAATATAGTTGGGAAAAGGTCAGGCAGATATATACGTAACATGTATATATATATGACATATAGACAATTATTTCAGATCTGGATGTTGGGCAAAGTAAAGTAAAAATGTGGGGGAAATTTAAAAGAAAAAATACTCTTTTGACAGTAAATTGTACCAATGATTGTGGTCCAGCAGTGGACGTTTACGGACTGGGATGATGATGACATCATACATGTATTCTCTTCTTCTTCTTCCTGCCCTTATCCCACACTAGATGGGTTCAGCACAGCATGTATTTCGTAAATTCATGTTGTTAGAGGTTTTGGCTTATTATTTTATGACCGGCCGCCTGCCTGACATCAACCCTCCTTGGGAATACTAGTTGCGTCGTCGCGTGGGTGACTCAATGTGCTTGCTGATATTATGCACTAGGTCCCAAAATGATATGCTTGTCAATTTTACTGTCGACAACTAAGCAGACTATATATTCAGGAGTAATATGATACATCATACACGTATTATTGCCATTAAAACGCAAAACAAATCTTGTAAGAACTGATCAAATATGACGGTGGACATTTTGTTTATGACCTTCCGACATCTCTGACCAACTTATATAGACCACCCCAAAACTAATTTCCATCGAAATCCCATCTCGAAACACTAACTCAATCACATGTAGGTGGAATCCAAACATGTTTGCTACAGGTCCACGTTAGGCTTGCGTCTGAGTCAATTAAACTGGACTAACTGGGTTGCGTGGAGTCCAGTGGGCAATCGCGCTACCTATATCGGGCATATGTGTATTGTCTGTGGTTAAAGTTATGTTTGTGTTATGATAGAAGTTGGTCTGAGATTTGTTGATAAATGACTGGGTGGTGGCTGACTGGCGGGGGTTCGGGACTATAAAAGGTCGGACACTGCAGATCGGCCCTCTCGCGCCGCTGCAGTTTCTAAGCTAAGTGTTACACCTGCTCAAGAAGACCCTGGACTCCTCGCATTGCTACGAACCACGCCCTGTTGATCTATTTCTAATTCTGATTAAAGTATATATAGTGTAGGATTACAAGTGTTATTATTTATCCTCCCGTAAGTACAGGCCTGCTAAATTTTATGTGCACATGCTAGTTAAGGGTTGACTCTTAAAGTCACCCTAAAGTGTTACATATATTTTTTACGGTATGTGTCACTGCCTCGCGCGAATGCTGATCGTGAGGTCTTGAGTGCGATCCCCAGGTCAGGGATAGTGTCATTGGGTTTTTCCGTCTGGAATTCCTCTGTACAAGCCCAGAGTTTGGATTTGTGCCCGGTTGATGGCAAAAAGCTCGCCCCCTATTACATGGGACTTAAACATGATGGCGAAATGAGGGTGTTACTATACACTTCTGCAGAACCTTTCGAGAAATATCGGCGTTATGTTATATCGACCACCAAAAAATCGATTAATCCCCCAGCGTTGCTTACTCGTCTTGTAATAAGGTTCAAATTAATAAGTTTATCTTCTAACTTGAAGACATGTCTCGTTAGTTAACATGTGGTCCCAGCTGGTTGTCTCTTGCCGTGATTAAGTTACAAATTAGGCCTTTAATACCCGCAACGGTCCCTTATGAGAAACCATTACTATTGGTTCGGGGACTACCCCGAACCAATAGTAATGGTAGTACTAACTGATTGGCATTTGTTCGTTTGAAATATATTAGCAATAATGGTGATTTGGGTACCTATTTGGTATCAGTATTTTAGGCATTTTAGGTCATACTCTCCACATACATACATAAACTCACACCTTTTACCCATGGGGGTAGGCAGAAACTATAGAACGCCACATGCTACGACCCTTACGCTCACATTCATACATCTTGTCATACACGCACGCCGGTTGAGAGTACTACGCACCTATCCTTTATGAAGAACATCACCAATAACATCGATGTATCTCCTTTTAGGACGTTCGCTACCGGCGTTGCCATTGACATCCGCCTTATAAATGACTACTGATTACTACAATTCCATACTCTCCACCTGTGTTGTAAAAGACAGGATTACGATAGAGATAGCAGTAGCGTCCTCAGCAGTGACGTGCATTGGTTTTCGGACTAGGTAGGCAGGCTAGCGAAGTCGCCTTTCAACTGTACGCTTAAGCCCATTTCAATACAATTCTGCCCAAAAGAAATCATAACCATACACGCTTATTTTATTTATAACTAGCTGTGTCCTCACGGCTCCGCCCGTAGCCTATGTTACTCAGTGATAATGTAGCTTTCTAACGGCAAAATATTTTTTGAAATCGGTCCAGTACTTTTTAAGTTTATTCGTTACGTACAAAAGTACAAAAATACAAATCTTTCCTCTTTATAATATTAGTATAGATAATAGTTGTAACGTTGTATGTTATCTCAAGCAGGTATTTAGCTAACAAACAAAGAAATTACGTTATCTACCTACTTTTATTCTAAAAAAACTATAGAAATAATCAAATCTAATTTAAAGCTATTTTATTTACATTTTATTTTACATTTACATTTTTAAAACAATTAAAGTATTTGCAACTAAACGTTATTACTATTCTAATTGTTATTGGAACGCACCCGTGATGACTGACACGTTTTGAATACAATGTTCGGTTGGAATTTGGACAATTCCCTACTCTTTAAAAAAACCTCGGAACACATCGCAAATATTCTAAGCCACACACCATCCGCGACAGCGCCACGAACAGTTGTATTTACCTAACTAATTACTCCGAGCTAATTGGCATAAGATAATCAAATTGTGCATAGTGATTTGCAATTATAATATTTAAAACGTCTCTAAACCCCTACGTTACATAGTTAAAGATGGAGTAATTAATTAAATGTTATGAGGTAGGCACTGCTTAATTGCCTATAAGCAAGGCGCAAAACATGGCAGTTGACTTGTTTCTTGTTTAACGCTGAGCGAGCCATCTGATCTCTGTTACCCTTAATCGTAAGGCTATTAATGGTAGTTGCATAGTTTTGCATAAGTACTTTGTTTGTTCAAAATTTAAAGTTATTTTTATTTGGTCATATAGGTAAAACATAGCAGTTGACTTATGTCTTGTTTTACGCGGAGCGAACCATTTGATCTCCGTTACCCTTTAATTTTATAACAAGGGTAAAGTATTGTCTTGTTTCGTGACGATTTTATTTGGGCAGTCGTAAAACTAAACGCTCTTTAGGGACGCGGAAGAAATCCAAGGGACCGCTTGCATTTTATATGAGGTATTACGGAGAGAAGGTAATGGCGGTATTCCAAATGGGGATAGAGGCTTTCGGGACACGGGATGGGGTGGAATGATGCGAGTGTTAGTAGAATAGTGAACTGTGGCAGATTGAGCTGATGATCTGGTCGCATTTTATTAAAATAAGTCTCTCTGATACAATAAGGAAGAGACAGACGTAAATAAGAGCTGTCGTATTTAATTCAATTTTCCATAGGAATTTAGCCGACACGTTCTGGCGTGTCGGCTAAAGACACGGTGAAGTTCAAGGTATACACTAGTTTGACATCTCTAACTTAGTTCTTATCTATCGCCGTCCTTTTCTCGCGCTGTCTATTAGTAAAAGATATAGCAATTCTATAATTTTTGTTTAGTTGGTTAATAAGAGAACCGATATGCCTGTCGATTGTTAAAATACAGGGTGTAAACGAAATCATGTAATACCTTCAAACCTCGTAATGTACTGCTGACATAGATTAACACAGCAGCGGAAACTTTTGGATTCAATAAAAAAAAATCAAGAAGTAAACATGGTGTTCTTAACGTGAGGCATTTTAGCGGTGCGAACGAATTGCTCGGCTATCTGCTTCACGTTAAGAACACGTTAACATATTGTAATTATTATTTTATTGAATCCAAAAGTATCCCATGCAGGGTTAGTCTATGTCAGCAGTACATCACGAGGTTTGAAGGAATTACATGATTTCGTTTACAACCTGTATAGATTCTTTCATGATCCTGGAAGATGATTAATAAACTTGATGGATCAACAGTTTCTTTTTTCTTTCTGTCTGTATTTTATATTTTTATATGGTATTTTTGTATTTTATATGATAATTAACCGACTTCCAAAAAAGGAGGAGGTTCTCAATTCGACTGTATTTTTTTTTTGTATATTTGTTCCGCGATATCTTTGCTAATTGTGAACCGATTTTAATGATTATTTTTTTGTTTGAAAGAGTATTCTTTCAAAGTGGTCCCATTTAAATTTGGTGAAGATCTGATGAAGAACCTCGGAGATAGACAATTTGAAGTCGGTTTTATTTTTGTTAAAAAGTTTTATTATTTCATATAAATTCATATAACTGCCTCGTTGGTCTAGTGGTGGCAAGGACGACTGCTGATCGTGAGGTCCTGGGTTCGATCCCCAGGTCGGGCAGTGTTATTGAGTTTTCCGTATGGAATTCTTCAGTAGCAGCCCGGAGTTCAGATTTGTGTCCGGTTGATGGCAATAGGCTCGCCCTCTATTACATGGGACTTGAATGCAATGGCGAAGTGAGGCTGTTACTATACACCTTTGGCTAACTCTTCGGGGAATATAGGCGTGATGTTATGTCGAATAAATTTATGCAAATCAGTAGTGTTGCTTACTGGTCTGCAGTTTGTAGTCGCCATCAGTGTGAACCGTACGATAATTATCGAACATGTACGATAATTTCATAGCTACGACGATGTACGATAGTACTATACTATCGTACGCAGAAAGTATGATATTTTTTTGAGACTTTTGTGTCACTGTTCTACTGTATGTATAGTGGTCATAGTGTCCCAGACACGACAAAAAATGGGATCTTCTAATAAAAGCTTGTCCAGCTGTCGCGTGGATGATTTTGGGGAATTGACAACACTTTTTCAAGCCATTATCCTGATGGTACGATAATTTTTATCATTTTTGATCCATGTACATCTTCCTGACTTCAGGTTGGGAATGCTGGTCGCCATCGGAGTAGTTCCTTAACCCTAAAATAACTAAACCTTCGCTACCAGAACACCCAGAAAGAGTAGTCGCTACATTTTGGAACGCAAATTACCTACCTAAGGAACTCAAACACAATCCAGTTTATACTTTATAATAACATTTTGCAGCCATGTAAGCTCTCATTACACCTAACGATGTCATCTGACCAAGATTATCTGAGTTAGACTGTGACACATCCAATTGTGGTCGGTGACGTCACACGGTGGCTGGTTAGACGAGTTTTGATAACTTTCAGCAAGTTTTGTAAACGTGTTAGTGGGAGACAGGAAAGTTAACCGTTGGTTTAACTGACGGTAATAGGGTCTGATGGGTAATTTAAAGGATTGTTTAGTGTAATGGTACAGACTCGTGGCTAGTTACCAACCGCGCTTGCTGAGGTCATTCCTTGGATGGGTGACCGTTTGTTACACATCGAGAGCTCTCCGTGCCTCGGAGAGCACGTTAAACAGTCGGTCCCGGGTGTCATACAAATACCTATGACAGTCGTCACGGGAAGTCAAAAGTTCGAAAGTCTGACAACCAATCTAACTTTAGGATATCGGCATTACCCAGTAAATGGATTGCGGAGGTCTGATGGCAGTTGCTCCGTGTAAAATACTGGTATACAGCCGCATCTGGTTAGACTGGAAGCTGATCTCAACATCATCTTCCTGCCCTGGTCCCAAGTTACTTGGGGTCGGCGCAATATGTTTTTCTCTTCCACTCTTCCCTGGAAGCTGATCTCAACATAATTGGGAAAAAGCTAGACTTTCGGGCTTCTAACTTCCATTAATGACTATCATAGGTATTCGTGTGACACCCGGGACCGACTGTTTAACGTACTCATGTTATGGTTTTCTTGTAAAAGCTTCCCATTTATTTTTAACCAACAACTAATGCTGATGAGAAAGAAAGAACGGACATGGAAAGAACATAGTCTACTTAGTTGGCGGCAATAAGATTGACAAGCATATCATTTTGGGACCCAGTGCATAATATCAGTAAGCACATTGGGTCACCCGCATGACAGCGCAACGTGTATTCCCAAGGAGGGTTGACGTCAGACAGGCGGCCGGTCATAAAACAATAAGCCAAAACCTCTAAATACATGTTGTGCCGACCCCACTTAGTGTGGGATAAGGGCAGGGAGAAGAAGAAGAACTAATGCTGATGGAAAGCCAAGATACATTAGTTTACATACCATCGCGCCTGTATTCCCCGAAGGGTTGGGCAGAGGTGTATAGTAACACCCTCATTTTGCCATTATGTTTAAGTCCCATGTAATAGGGGGCGAGCCTGTTGCCATCAACCGGGCACAAATCCAAACTCCGGGCTGAAAACCCAATAATACTTAGTCCGACCTGGGGATCGAACTCAGGACCTCACGATCAGCAGTCGCGCTTGCCACCACTAGACCAACAAGGTAGTTACGGAATAGTTATCCTAACCAAATCTCATATCACTATTAACTCTATTGTTCCCTCATATCCATACAGTATTATTGCCGCCATTAATTAAATCATATGAATAACATATTATTTAAAATGCCATCTTAAGTCATATCAAATGGCGTTATCATGGAAATAAGAAGTTAAATCCACATTCCCGCAGCAAATGGCCCAAGCCTCCCCCTGAAAAAATATACTCATAACTAGTGTTACCAGGAAATAAAGGTAAAATTCAGGATTTTATTTATAATTTCTTATATAGGTATATGTATAATTCTTTCAAACCTCATCATTTACTGCTGACATAGATTAAAACTGAACGGGATAATTATGAATTAAATATAAAAAAAATTACAAGAAGTAAACATGAGTTCTTAACATGAGGCATTTTAGCGCCTCGAGCTAAAAAATCGTGCGGTAAGCGATAGCCGCGCAATTCGCACGGGGCGCTAAAATGCCTCACGTTAAGTGCAAATGTTTACAGCTTGTTTTTTTTTTTTATTTAGTCCATAATTATCTCGTGCATTGTTAAGCTATAGGTATATCAGCAGTACACCATGAGGTTTGAAGGAATTACACGATTTCGTTTACACCCTGTATAAGCCCGAATGTGTCCACCCTGGACATAAGCTTTTCCTTTTCTCGTCACAGAATTAATTAATCTGGATTGAAGTGTACTCTGAGAAAGAGTTGACATTAGTCTGAGGGTATCAACAACCAGCTATCGGATAGTGTCGGGTAGGTACCTAAATATCCATATATTTTCTCTTTACTACAGGCCATTGTGAAGCCTATCTAAAAGAACAGTACCCCAACCATTTTTGTAGCATACCAGTGTTCATTTGTAAAGTGGAACTGTTTTTTTGTATTTACTGCAACACCTTTTGTGCAATAAAGTTTTCATTTCATTTCATATACGTCTTACTGATAGTTATTGGCCAAATCTTTGACTTGGTAACAAATACACACTCATAATTCAGATTCCTTCTCACCGTACGGGTTTCATTTCCAATTCCTTCGCTGTCTCAGCAATTAAACTCTGGAATGTGCTTCCCCTTGATATTAAAAGGCTCCCAACAAATTTTTGTTTAAACGCAAAGTCCGTGAATACTATCTGAAATCGCTGCTTCCCTAGTTGACGTTTACAGTTTTCGTCATAATTATAATGAGTATTTATTAGATATATACATTGTTCTTATTTTTTTTTTGCTTATATGCATATTATAGTAATATTATATATATATATATTTATATATGTATTTATAACCTATGTCCTATATTTATAGTTGTTTAATTATCCATATAGTTAATTAAGTCGCAAATAACCATAATTTATTTTTATTTTTTGTACCTCTCGTTTCGATGCTGTTCTCTTTGACCCAAAGGTTGACTGGTAGAGAATGCCTTGTGGCATTAAGTCCGCCTTATGTACCACCATTGTGCATTGAAATATTAAATAAATAAATAAATAATTCATTTCTTTTTCTTTTTTAAAAAATGTTGCCCCACACTATGATTCCTCCTGTATCATGGGTGCGTTTACAGACACACATCTTCATATGCACAAACGCCCAGACCCAGAACAACTATTTGTAGGCCATACAAATATTTGATCCGTGCGGGAATCGAACCCACGACCCGTAGCGCAGAAGCCAATCGCTCAGCCACTACACCAAACGTGTCGTCAAATATGCATTTACGCTTTTATTCAGAAAACGCTTTACGTCTTACAACTGACTCTAAATTCTAAATTATTTAATACTATTCTCTTACTTCATTAACATGAAGCGTCTATAAACGTATTCATAACATCCAAGGCTTATAGGAATATTTAAATTCCAAAAATCAAGACGCGTCCTACAAAAATCCTAAAAACTGGCTACTATACTCATAACCCAACCCTCCCATTTAATAAGTCGGCGACTAACCAAGATTTATTTTGTCTAATATTGCCAATGTGGAATATCTAATGCAATATTGACACATGAGTATGAAAATCTCGGTTTTTACTGATTTACATAGTAATCCTTTAAGTGAAACGGTGCATACTGAGCCACATTTTAGGGGCGACAGACACCGTGCCTCGGAGAGCATGTTAAGTCGTAGGACACACAAATACCTATGACTGTCGTTACGGGAAGTAAGAAGCCTGAAAGTCTGACAACTGATCTAACCTTAGGATATCGGCATTGCTCTGTAACTTGCATGTGGAGGTCTGATGGCAGTCGCTCCGTATAAAACACTGGTATTCAGCCGCATCTGGTTAGACTGGAAGCTGACCCCAAACATACTTAGATGGGAAAAGGCTAGGAGGAAGATTCAAGGGGCGACATAAAATGAGAGAGAACCACTCTTCTCTAATGGCGGATACCTTTTTTGTTTTTCTCGTTGGGAAATCTTCATGGATGTCCCTCGCCCGGGGAAGGCGAGGGAGTCTGCCGGACTCTTACCGGCTAAAAACCAACGGTGGTCCTTCTTTCTCATGACCGTTCGGCCAGAGTCGCGGGATTCCCAAAAGCATGCACTGCAACCAAAGGCGGATACCTACTCAGAGCTGTAAAGACTGAATTATTGTACGTTATTGTTATCAAAAAAACATTTTTGCAAAAAAATTAAACCGACTTCAAAAAAATAATAAAATAATTACCGTATAAAATTAACATTTTCAGAAGTCGGTGATGATCCACGCTGAACCAAATTAAAGGCACCGACTTCTGAAACTGTTAATTTTATATGGTAATTATTTTATTGTTTTTTTGAAGTCGGTTTAATTTTTTTGTAAAAAATGTTTTAAATTCTTTTCATTTTATTGGCGCTAATTAAAACTTCGTTGGACCTACTAAAGACGCTGCTCGTAACATAATCACATCATCACAATATAAGTACGTACTGTTCGTCATTGAGGAGTTCCATTGTCTATCTCCGAAGTTCTTCATCAGATCTTCACCAAATTTAAATGGGACCAAATGGCAACTATTCCGCATCAAACTAAAGAAGAATCACGTAAATCGAATCATAAATCTCAGAGTAATCGGTGTACATACATTAAAAAAATACCAATCGAATTGAGAACCTCCTCCATTTTGAAGTCGGTTAAAAATAATCAATGCTGCTTGACAAAATTAATGGAAAAGCAATTTTTTTTTTCACGCATTCCGAGTTTGTCCTATATTAAAAGTTGTACCTAGGTACAGAATGATGAGCAGAGTTCAAGGTTTTCAGATGTAAAACTAATCTGTCATGCTGTATTGGGTTTGGGGTTGGGGACGACTCATTCAGCAGGGCACGTTTGCCGCCAGAAATCTGTACTAATATTATAAAGCTCAAGAGTTTGTTTGTTTGAACGCGCTAATCTCAGGAACTAATGGTTGGAATAGAAAAATTCTATTTGTGTTGGATAGTCCATTTATCGAGGAAGGTTATAAGCTATATAACTTCACGCTACGACCAATAGGAGCGGAGCATAAATGAAAAATGTTGCAAAAACGGAAAAAATGTCCACACGTGCGAAGCCGGGACGGGCCGCTAGTCTTTAATAAACATAGCTTTTATCTGGTCTGCAACTGACCGCTAAGGCCAACAGTCGCAAATCGCAAAATCGCAACACAAAACATCTTTCCATTATTCAAGTACTAATTAAAACAACTCTAAACCTAGTTCACATTCGATCGATTGTGCTTTACATTACTCGGGAATCGAACCGATGCACAATCTTATGCCTGCCGTTAATTAAAAACCGCGAACGGCGAGCCTCGTAATCCGCAATCTCGGAACACACATCTGATAGAAACTACAAAGGAAATTGTAGCTTATTGTTGAAATCTGAAGGTATAAATTAGTGGTGTTGGAACAGGTGTGGGTTATGTTAGGTTGGAAGTTATCAATGAGTTTGTTTCAAATATTAGTTAGCTTGCTATTGTTAGGTTTAGAGACTGAATAATAAAATCTGGTATTTATTTAATAAAGATTATTAACCTTATGTATACTTACTTATAGAGAAAATAAAATAGGTAGGTAAGTAGGTAACTGTATCTTCTACACTAGGCCAAGCACAAACACTAATATCACAAAACAGATAGACCGTGTACAGAAGTCAATCACATGTATGTACTTCACTTTTTATACCTATGCTCGGCGGTCGCTCTATTTATATATCTATCTCTCTCAAGCGCATGGTACTCGCGCTCGCACTCACTCGCACTCTAGTCCCAAACAGTCCGAGATATTGTGTCCGTGAGCAGTGTCTATGTGTACGTTGCTCGAGCGCACTTGTATGTAAATCAGTGATGGGCTGAATACGGGTATCACCGAACACTTTAATATCGGCCGAATGTTCGGTTAAAAGTTTACCGAACCGAACATTCGGCCGAATATTCGGCAGGATTTGGCGCGCTTTATCGTTCATTGCAAAAATTCAATTCTGTACTTGTCAAACGCATTGTATCGGGCGACCCTTCCCACCTCTGACGCTGCTACCCCCGGGTTGTTATTGTGTCAGCTAGTTAGCGACAATACAGAGGCACGTTAATTTGTTTTTGAGTACAAAATCGTTAAAACTCAGTAAATTGCCAAAAAATCCACTGAAATAAATAGAAGGAAGAAGGAGGTCAAACATTTGGACATTTTCCCATGAAACTGATGATAAATGATAAGGAGACACATTTGATTTGAATACAATTATGTAATTATAGTTTTTCATACAAGCATAGAGGCAACTTTTTAACGTAAAATTATTCGGTAGAATGTTCGGCATTTTTGCCGAATAATCGGCCGAATACGAATGTTCGGTAAACCTGCCGAATATGCCGAATACCGAACATAAAACGAATATTCGGCCCATCCCTAATGTAGGTAGATTGAATTCTGTACCTATCTATTTTGTGACTAAGCTTAGCACAAACACCAATATTGTCACGATATTAACGTAAAAGTAGGCAACGTTAATGCGAGTGATTTCGAATCGGGAATACTCGTTTCGCACATACTATTCAATTCAATTGAAAACTTTATTCATATCTATGTATGATACAAATTGTGCATGTCGCAGTAAATAGACCAAAATGTTATAGGACAGTTGTATTTTACGATACGTTCACGATACTATTCGTCAAATGTTCGTGCTAGGCTTACTGACACAAATCTTCACATGCACAAACACCCAAATTTGTTCCGTACGGGAGTCGAACCCGTAGCCAAGCGCAGCAGCCAAGCGCTCAGCCATTGCGTCAGTAGTGTCGTCTCTAGGTACAAGTAGATAGCTACTGTATGGTTTCTGGAAAAAATAGGCCATCCACTCCACCCGTGGGTATTTAAAGGTGAACGCACACTTATCAGAGCCGAAAGAAGTGAAAGAGCCGAAGGACGCGAAAGAGCCGAAAGAATCGAATTTTAGAATTACTTGTATGAAATCCTATGACGGAAAATAGAAGAGAGAAATATTTAATAACAACATATTGTTGTTTAATATTTCTTTCTCTGTTTAATCGGCCGAATCGTCCGATTCGAAGCGGATAAATAAGTGTGCGAGGTTTCATAGGATTTCATACAAGTAACTGTAAAATTCGCTTCTTTCGGCTCTTTCGCTTTCTTCGGCTCTGATAAGTGTGCGTTCACCTTAAGGCAATGTAAAGATTAAGTAGGTATATCAAGAAGAAAGTTCTCATAGAAAATTGTTTTTAAAACATTAGTGCCAAATATCTTAATGATTTAAAAATATAATATACAACATGTAGGTAACGTAATTAACGCACACACTCAAACACCCTAATTAGAATATTATTTTATATTACACCTAATACATAGGTACACTGAAATTTTAATTTAACACGTATATGCATTGTTATTTACTAAATTAACGTTCTTGAAATAAGGTTTATTTTTCTTTATTTTGTATTGAATGACAGAATTTGTTTTAATGCAAATAAAAATGCACTTTTAAAAGTCTTTTTGCCTTGATTTACGGTCCATTTTATTTTGACTGCACAGGGGTAATGTGACTCCTGCCGGGGTCGCGGTGCATGCAACAGGTAATCCCGTGACCCTGGGCTTAGGTCAGAAGGAGGGACACCGTGGGGTTTTAGCCGGTAAAAGTCCGGCACGCCCCCCCCGTCTTCCCCAGACGGGGGACAGTCCATGAGGATTTACCCACGTAAAAAAAAAAGGGGTAAGTAATGTGACTAATTTCCGTGGTTTTAATTATTTTTGGAATAAAAAATTACCTAAATATATTACAAATGATAGAAATCGATTCAGTAAACGATTCCGAACAAACTACTTTGAGGATATGCATTAATTATGTTGCATATTGTATAAGTAATTACCTACCTACCTAAGTATTTGGAATAAATAAAGGAGATTGCGATTATTACTTACCTATTCATCCTTCTTACCAAACACGGCGATTAATAAACACTAGCATTTTAGAGTTAGATAACTAAATAATCAACTCAAGAGTTGAGCAAGCCCAACATTCAGTCGTCGTCGTTCGACCCGAAGATAGCCGAGCGCGCATGTTTACCGGTCGTGAACAACGAACGGAGCTACACGAGTCACGAGTGACGTCACGGCCCCCGCGCCCCGCAAACCGCCCGAGGGTCACCGCCATGAACGATTCGCATAACTTATGTGCGAACTCGCATTGATTAGAACTTGACAGCACACCAAATATTAATAACAAAATTTATAGTATTTTTTTTTCATATTTCGATTGATTTACTAAGGATTAACTTCTAAAGGTGACTTGATATTATTAAAACGTATATTTTATATACTGTTGAGAACTAAATAAATTGCGGTCTCTTATGAACTGTCAAACAAATGATGACAGATGTAATTTGAAAATAGAATAACGATTTATCATACACGCTTAATTAAACGTAGATGAGACGATTCGTTCGTATAAATATTTTTATTGATATAATATATAATGATTAGTTTTTTATATGAAACGTAATTTATATCAAAATTTGTCAGTTCACAGAACCTGTTTAGTAAACAACAATTAAATGGTTATCTACATATTTTTACGGCGCTGCTGAATCTCAGCTGCCTCAAGGCATGGCAATTATTAATTGAAGTAATCTATAATCTATTATCTCTAAGCTCTTATTACGTTTAACGAATGGGAAGTACTTACTCGTGGCTCGAGGCCCTATCGCTTTGGAGTTTGAACAATATTTCTAAACAAATAAACGGGAAATTATAATTTTGTGTAGTCACAGACAGAGTTAAAGTAATTGCGTTTTACTACAAAATAGGTTTTATTATTATTTATTACATAACATTACACCTGTATTCCCCGAAGGGTTGGGCAGAGGTGTATAGTAAACACCTCCATTTCGCCGTTATGTTTAAGTCCCATGTAATAGGGGGCGAACCTATTGCCATCAACCGGGCACAAATCCAAACACCGGGCTGCTACTGAGGAATTCCACACGGTAAAACCCAATAACACTTTGCCCGACCTGGGGATCGAGCCCAGGACCTCACGATCAGCAGTCGCGCTTGCCACCATTGGAACAACGAGGCGTATTATTTATTACTTTAATAATTTTGTAGGAGTTTAATTAAGTTTAATTTAAAATAAACATTGATTTGACTGCCTTGTTGGTCAAGCGGTCGCAAGCGCGACTGCTGAGTTTGGGGTACTGGGTTCGACCACCAGGTCTGGCAGTGTTATTGAATTTTTCCATACTAAAAACACCTGCCGAATCAGCCGAACCCTTCAGGCAAAATAAGGCGTGATGTTATGTTTTTTTGTGTTAAAATAAATATTTTTTATATTTGTAATAATTTATCAGTTTATTCTTATCTAATAGGTATCGGTTGTAAGATAGATATTTAAGTAAGATTAATAACCGCATATCATTGTATTCAAACAATTAAATATCATGCTGTTTTTAAAAAAGCGCACAGTATAATTATATGCATCATCCATTACTAACAGTTGAAGACGAAACAAGCGAAGTATTGCCATCTCTTTCACACACGCACAGTCTCGTATCGTCACGTCTCTACTGATAATCGGAACGGAATATCGGGCGCGCAGTTGCTTCGCGCGTTTTACCAAAGGCAGACGTGTACCTATTACGTTGTTTTTCGTGCGTGTGTGTCACGTTCGTATATAAAATGGCGTCGTCCGCTCCCGGTCCAAGCAGAAGCAGTGATAATACAAGTTTTCGACCAAAAATTGCTAACATTTTACGTTTAATACGTCGGGTCGCATCAGAAGTGAACGAAGAATTAACAAACGAATTCTATCCAAAAAAAATCGATTTCAAAAAACGAGGGGTCACGTTAACTGGTATGTCACCAAGTGTTATTGAGAATCTTACTAAATACACAGAAGAACTACCCATTGAAATTAGAGACGTTGATCGTTCAGTTGTATACAATCATTTAGTGGATTATTATTTGGATAAGAAGTTTATGCCGACGACTTACCAGCTATTTGCGGAAGTAGGCGACAAACTACCTATGTACATGGATATTGCAGACTTCAGAAATTATCTTTACAAACAAGGCTTTATGTGGAAACATATTGCAGACCGTACATTGGTCGTTATCGAGAAACCTCAAGTAATTTTCGAAAGGCACTCTTATTTGACAAACATTTTACGTCACAGGAAAGAAGGGCTGCCCATTTATTACATAGATGAAAATGCTATCGATGATCAAGGTAATTTGTTAACTCTTAAAGAAAGCAAATCTAAAAATGAATCTGTAAAGAAAATTATTTACGCAGTTTCTACTGAAGGTCTTGAATTTTTGGAATTTATAGACGCATTTAGTACTGAGGCCTTCTTGAAATGGATAAAGGGAACGTTACTAATGGCCCTACGTTCTCCCAGCGTTATTGTTTTAAATAATTCTAAGCATCACTGTGAGGAGCTACTGGAATTACCAAATGCAGAAAGTACTAGAAGGGAAATGTTTGACTGGCTGGATTATTTCAACGTACCGTATGACCCAGAATTCTCGAAGCATGTTCTATACGAACTTATTCAAAAATACACTGATGTATCGCAGAAAATGTACAAGATCGACACCTTATTGAGGGAACACGGTCACACAGTTTTGAGGATACCTAACTGCATCATCAAGCTGTCTCCTGCGACTTATTACTTTGATATGATACGAAAAAATATGCCTCTATTTCTACAAGTTCATATATATTTAGGAGATTTAACGTTCGATAATATTAAGACGACGCTCGACTCGATTATCGATACTTTGAATGAAGATCATGCGAGGAACATCACTGATGTTATTCAAAAAGAAGAAGAAGGAATTGTTTTTAAAGATTTAGCGGTTGATAATACAATGGAAGAATTAGAAAATTCTATGAAAAAGAAAATTATCGGAAATAATGGTTTTGATTCGGATCTGCCTGCAAGTGATTCTGAATCAGAATAATAGAATTACGGAGAATTTTTCGTCATATCTTCATTCAAGATATTTTCTTTATTCTTCATTTAAGATTCTTTTAAGTTTTCATGCTAGTTCTTATACGTATTATTGGTACATGTTACTTGCAGATATAATGATGAAAATAAAACTTTTGTAATGAAATGGTTTTTATTTATTTAACATAACATAGAGCTAAGAGATATTAAATTATAAATTACTTCAATTAATAATTGCCACGCCTTGAGGCAGCTGAGATTCAGCAGCGACGTAAAAATATGTAAAAAACCACTGATTTGTTGTTTACTAAACAAGTTTTGTAAACTGACAAATAAACATCTAACATAACGCCTAACATCACGCCTGTATTCCCCGAAGGGTTTGCCAGAGGTGTATAGTAACACCCTGATTTCGCCGTTATGTTTAAGTCCGATGTAATAGGGGGCGAGCCTATTGCCATCATCCGAGCACAAATCCAAACTCCTAATGGAAAAACCTAGTAACACCTTGCCCGATCTGGGGATCGAACCCAGGACCTCATTCTCAGCAGTCGCGCTTGCGACCAACAAGTCAGTCAAGCCTTTTTTTTAATATTATTTATTTCAGTTATGATTTAAAAACTAAACAGAACTGTTCACCTACTTTCGTCGCTGACTGTACAAATGTGGTAATAACTTAAATAAATGTCCAGTATTAAAATCGTACCCAAGACTCCATGACGCGTAATACACTGAAAAACGTATTTTCCTTCATTGAATTAAACCTATGATGAACAAAACAATAATATGGATTATAATTTAACTTTATTGCCTACATTTATAACTGGTGTTAAGAAATATGGCGTTCGCTATACTGAGCGCTAGTTTAATGGGTATCATTCTTTGAACAGGGCCTTATAATGTAGATAATGTATCATAGAGAGGCAAAGGATGCTTGAATTTAATAATAATATATTCTATAACTCTATTTATACATGGTTAGTCGGAAAGGGGGTACTAAGCCGCGGGCCACTAAATGAATCACTGATGATTGTTTTAAAGAAAGTGTTAAAATTTAAAAATTCGATAAAAAAAATCCACGAAAAATTATTCTTGTTTTAGTTTTTTCAAAAATTCTTCATCCTTGCTGTCTTAGTTATGAATTCACAAAATGGAGTTTCCGTTCCGTGACCCCAAATATAAATTATGACGTAAAATGTAAACACGCCTGATCATAGCTGAGGATAGATAGAATATAGCGTATTTTTTAAGAAATCTTTGAACAGTTATTTCTCTTGAACTATTGATTTTTGGAGAAAGTTGTAGAACAAAAGTTTTTCATTATTATGGGTACTTTACCACCCTTTCGGTTTAGTACCCCCTTTTCGAGTAAACTTGTATATTACTAGTTGTTGCCCGCGGTTTCAGTCGCATCCTGTGGAAACTACTTCATGTACTCGTATTAAAAGTATTTTATGTGTTAATCCAAGACACGGTCTGTCTGTGTGCCAAATTTCATCCAAATCTGTCTAGCCGTTTATGCGTGATTGAGTTACAAACATTCAAACGCGACTGCTGATCGTGAGATCTTGGGTTCGATCCCCAGGTCGGGCAAAGTGTTATTGGGTTTTTCCGTGTGGAATTCCTCAGTAGGTAGCAGCCCGGTGTTTGGATTTTGGTCCGGTTGATGGCAATAGGCTCGCCTATTAAGTACATGGGACTAAACATAATGGCAAAATGAGGGTGTTACTATACACCTCTGCCACTCCTTCGGTGAATACAGGCGCGATTTCATGTAAAATAAAAAAAAATAGATACAACATATTCTATGTTATTCTATCTCCACAACATCTGCCTAGACTTTCCCCAACTATGTTGGGGTCAGTTTTCAGTCTAACCAGTCGCGGCTGACTACCAGTATTTTACACGGAGCGACTGCCATCAGACCGCCGCAACCCAGTTACTGGGCAATGCCGATATCCTAAGGCTAGACCGGTTGTCAGACTTTCGGGCTTCTGACTTCCCGTAACGACTGTCGTAAGTATTCGTATGACATCCGACACCGACTGTTTAACATGCTCTCCGAGGCACGGAATGGTTTCGATGTGTACGAATGGTCACCCATCCACAAAGTGACCGCGGCAAGCGTTGCTTAACCTCGCCAATCGTATGATCCGCGCGGTTGTAAATAAGCCACGAGCCCCTCATATCCTACCTCCACAATACGGGATAATAATGCCGGGATCCGTAAATGTCAAAGGATATTGCGTGGAGGTGGCGGAAGCCGGCCCGAGTGGTGTACCTACTAGTGCATTTCCCGTTGTATTTGTATAGAAATGTTGATGTTAGTTTACGAGCCATGAATGTAGAACTTGGGATTGTATTTATGGAACGAAATAAGTTGTCAAAATGGGATGTAGACGTATTTATACTTAACATCACATCACGCCTATACATTGTCTAAACCAAATCATGTAATTCCTTCAAACATCGTGATGTACTGCTGACATAGATTAACCCTGCACGGGATACTTTGGGAATCAATAAGAAAATAAATTGCTAGTTGTAAACATGTGTTCTTAAAGTGAGGCATTTTACTCGGGACACTAAAATGCCTCACTTTAAGAACACATGTATACATCTTGTTTTTTTTTATTAATCCAAAAGTATCCCGTGTACGGTTAATTTATGTCAGCTGTAGGTACATCACGAGGTTTGAAGGAATTACTACAGAATGATATCCCAAAAACATTAAACAACAACTCCACCATAACATTAAAGACCCATCACACTGTCCATTTATTTTTCTCTTTAATCAAAGGTGAGGTCAAGGGTAGGTCCTCACGGACAGAACGAACTACCCTCATCAAATATTAAGAGCGCAGGAAATTTCTACTAAACTGAGTTACCTAATTGAAACCTTTGGTCAGTACGTTAGTTTCAGAAGGGACTATTAATTATTAAGTTCAGAAAGTGATTAAATGGTTCTGGCTAACTGTTTTTCTTTGAGAGTGTTTTTTTTTTACCTTTTTTTGGTAAGAATTGACGGCCATTTTATTTGTGCGTCGCAGAGATTTTGTTAGACGATTTTCTTCTTTTCGTGTGGTTAGTGACTAACCTGTTGTCAGAGTCTTATGCCACCCATGGGTCTCTGACTTGGCTTCACATGCCGTCGAGAAATATCTCTCAGGCATGCCGGTTTCCTCACGATGTATTCCTTCACAGTTTTTAAGCAAGTGATAATTATACAATACGCACATGAATCCGAAAAGTCAGAGGTGCGTGCCTTGGGTTCGAACTGGAGACCTATGACTTGGCAGTCCGACGGTTACACAACTAGGCTATCACTGCTGCTAAGACGTGTTGTTAGGCGGTTGACCGCGGTGAATTTTGCTGAAAAAAAACATCTTACCGTGCGTTCACACAGCGGATCCGTACCTTAGGTACCGTATCCGATGCCGACGGATCAGTTAAACAAATAGCAGCTGCGTCGCATCTGGCAGGCAGGATACGATAAAAATAACGGATCCAGTATTTTTTACTGGATTCGGAATACTGTCGTGTGTGTGAACTGGCTCATACAACTACAGGCGCCATCACCAAAATAAAAACGGATCCTGTAAACAGTTTCTGTGTTAAATAGCTATTACATTTAAATAAATGCTTAGTATTTATTTTAGGCGCATTAAGAATAGATATTAGGTGGAATAAATAGGAATAATGTTCTAGATAAAATAACAATATAGCATTTGCTATATTTTCGGAACAATTCGTGTAGTCTTTTGAGTGGAGTGAGGCTAAGAACTCACGGAGCGATTTTCGCCCGTGTCCGCCGCGGTTGCGAGCCCGCAGCTTCTGTAGAATGTAGACAAGGTTAGTCGGAAAGGGGGTACTAAGCCTCGGGCCACCTAAAGTATCACTGATGACTATTTTAAAGCAAGTGTAAGAATTTCAAAATTCGATCATTTTTATTTGTATGCAAAAAGATTTTTTATTTTAATTTTTTCAAAAAAAAAAACACTTGCTTTAGTTATGAATTCAGATAATTAATTTTCTAATCCGTGACCCGAAATATGACCTAAATTGTAAAAACAGCTGATCATAGCTATGGACAGATAGATTTTAGTATAATTTTTACGAAATCTTTGAAAAGCTATTTCTCTTAAACTATCGAGTTTTGGGGAAAGTTGTAGAACAAAAGTTATCCCTTATTATGGGTACTTTAACACCCTTTCGACTTAGTACCCCCTTTCCGACTAACCTTGTATATGTAAAAAATTAAAGCACATCTCGCGACGCGTTGTACGCCCTCGGTGTACGCGGTTGTTTGCAGATCCAGCTGCACGGGCGGGCAACTAGTAGAATCGCGCGGGCCGCGGTCACCCGCAGCCACGGCGGGTTGTACCCGCGCGCTCTGCGATCGGATGGCGGGCGACCGCAGTGGCAAAGAGTAACACATAATCCATAACGATCTCTATCCTGAATCAGTGGATACACCCAGAACCTTTTGGGTCTTCTTTTTTAATTCTTCTGTGAAGTAAGTATAACGCAACAGCTCGTTTCTGGTGTGCGATAACTGCCCGTCTTGCGATCATCGCCCGCCGCGTTTGCGGGCGATGATATCAACCGCGACGGCTGCGTAACCGCGCAAATAACCGGTCTCGTGAGTTTAGAAAAAAACCGCAGTTCCACCACTGCGGCGGACACGGAACAAAATCGCTCCGTGAGTTCTTGGCCTGAGGCAGGTGCCGTTCCTATGCAATGTTGATTTTAACCTTCGGCAGGCAACACTTGGCAACAGGGGTGGCACATCACCCCCACATCTTTAAATTCAAATAAAACGACAATATATTAAAAAATCAAACTTATTTATTATGAGATCAGTCGCTTACACAATTAAAAATATGAAAAATAGTATTTCTTATCGTATCCACAATTTGGTAATATTAAATTTTTGCAGTAAATGCAGTTCAAGCAAATATCTTTTCGATGTTCAGAGCAAACGGGCAAAGGCATTTTGTGCAAACAGTTTTCACTTTTTTGTCCTGTTTTCTTGCACAAAGTGCACATCTTGCTTGTTTCTGCAACTTTGCAGCGGGCTCACCTTCAGGTGGGTCCTGGTTTATATTTAGAATTTCATGTAAAGTAACACCTAATTCTCGCGGCAAATTTATACTCAAACGATATGTTACCATCTTCTGAACGGCACTCATCTTCCGAACTAGCATCAGCAATCCCTTGCAAGTAGTTTTTAATTTGATCATCCGAAATCGAAGCCATTTTTACCTTAAAAACTAAATATTTATTTCAGTACCACAAGGGGTAAACTAAAAAATTAAACTTATGTAAGAAGCAACAGGAGTGACGAGTCACCCAAAGAGTACCTATAGTAATATGTAGGGTAGAGTCACCCCAGCAATATCAATATAACAAAAACCACAACTTACCGCGACACGTTGACAGGTGCGACTGATCGCATTCACTCAAAATAGAGAATAGATCGAGTGTTAGAAAGGTACGAAAACAACGTCAACAAAATATTGAGACTTCTTTCGAGTAGTGGGGTGACGGGTCACCCCGGTTGCCTTCCTAAGGTTAAGAGAAAGAGATAGCGTTATAAATACTTATACAAAGTATTAGCATCGTTTCCTTCTTGCAATTAAAAAATAATTAGGTATTGTTATGGTTGTTCTTCGCACAAGACTTAAGTACCTACTTACCTATAGAAATAGACTTATTGATATAATATGTAGGTACTTACGTACCTATACTTAGACTAAGAATGTACCGATTTTTATCGTGGCAGTGTCAGCGACACCGTACATACAGGCTATTCCCCTCTCTACCCGCACTGCCCACGGCGCACAGTCCGCCGCTCGCGACTCCGCCCCGCCCGCGCCCCACACCTCAGTAATCCACACGACACGGAGCAGACCGCACGACAATTTTTCGGAAAAAATCTCAGGTAAATTTCTTTTATCTACTCTATTGTTAATTAATAAATATTCAAAATTACATTTCTTTAAAGTTTTATGATAAATATTTACGTAAAAATGTTTAGTTTTGCTTTATAAGTAATATTTTTGTGGTCAGTGTATTTCGCTTTGAAACTGGATTTTACTGGCTTGAACTAGCACTGTTGTCGGATTAGCTCGAATGAATGGAGTTATATTTCACTACTAGCGGCCCGGTGAACTTCGTACCAACTAAAACGTTTTTTTTATTTTTTCTTATTTTTTTTTTATTATTAAGTCATCCCAGTATTGAGCCGAACAAAACAAAAAAGAAGTTATTCAAATCAGTGGAGCCATTTTCGAGTTGTTGCGAGAGTAAATAGTCATTTTTGAGACATTTTCGAGTTTTTGTCAATAAAAAATTATTATTATTATAAATAGATAAACTTGTGTGCAACTAGAATAGACTTGTAAAGAATGCAGTCCCCTCCCCCCGCTTTCATGTGCATCGCCCCGCGGTCGCCTGTATCGTAGTAGCTAATAGCGGGTTTACACGATTCGATTTTAGTTGATCAACAAAAGTTGAAATGTTTTGTTCCTTCAAATTGATTCAATTTGATTGAAAGTCTGTTCAGACGGTTCGAATCGTGTTAACCTGGTATTACTAAAGCAAAAAAGTACGTCATCGGTAATTGTCAATTGATACTTAATCTTATTCGATAAGACCGCCATTGTACCCTTTAATGTTTGTTATTGTATAAGAGCTGTCTTACAATTTTGGTGTACAATAAAGTATATTCTATTCTATTCTATTCTTTTTGCGCAAGAGTCTTGTCTACAACTCGAAATATTGAGTTTTTGGGTTTCTGTATTAGATGGTCTCAATATCAACTGTTCTACCACTTGGTTTTCACAGGAAAAGAAAAAAGACAATATTAAAGCAAATACTGTAATTATACTGTGAAAACATCGGGTTCCCTGAATCTTTTAACACGTTTTCATAAAAGTTGATATTTTTGATATAGGCCTTTACTTTATTAAGGGTGCGATATGTACTTCATAATAAATACCTACCGTAAAATGTGACTGTCAAGGCTGGTCCTCACCATTAAAATCTCTAGTTAAACAACGGTTTTCTTAAAATTCTAGTATATTTTTCGAGTAACTAAGATAGGTTGTACCTACCTTATTGTCTTGCTTAGGTAAATATTGCAAACACATTTTGTTTTTCCGGCTATACGCTCAACCGTGCGCAAATGGCTTGTACAAACGTTTGCGCCAACGGTATTGTCGGTATTAATGGCTTTGCGCGGTATACCGCTTTGCCTAACATACATCATACATGCGTACTTCTGCAAATTAGATTTTGTGCAAATAAGATTGAGCGTGGAGCCGGGCCTTAAGGTTCCGTTGTGAATCAAGGAAATCCTATAATATCGCAAGACTTGTCTACCCGTCCGTCTGTCGCAAATAATGTGTGCTATTTAAAGATTTGAAAGGAATGCAGCACTTCTCTACTTAAATTAGAACTTTGATTAATATTGTTTCGAAATATTTTTATCTATTCTAATATTATAAAGAGGAAAGATTTGTATTTTTGGATTTTTGTATGTAACGAATAAACTTAAAACTTACTGGGCCGATTTCAAAAATTCTTTTGCCGTTAGAAAGCTGCATTATCACTGAGTAACATAGGCTACGGGCGGAGCCGTGAGGACACAGCTAGTTATTAATAAATTAAAGAGGTAATAATAATAAGCTCGCCAAATTATCAGACAGCTGGTTTCGTATATTTTTTCTGAGTGATTGTTCTATTAAGTTGGTTGCATGTCAACTTAATTTTTGTTTTTTTTTATAATATTGTATTTAAACAATAGTCATACAGAACCCTAATTTAGGTATGTTCTTACACTATCCAACATATGATTTCCAGTTTCAATGTTAGAAAATGTACCGATTTTAATAGTAGGTAGTAAAAATGGTTTTCAACAATCTTATTTTACAGAGATCAAGTAGACTTAGGAATTTATTATCAATATGTATTAATAAAATCCTTTTTTTACAGCTTCTATTTTTCAAGATGAGTGCCGAACCGGACGATGATTTTACCACAGAAATCGTGGAAAAAATTAAAATTGCCAGATACGTTGTATCACAACGCGAGAAATTCTATCTTGGTATAAGCTCAGACAAAGTTCCCGATCGACTAGAACGGGCTATATGTTACTACACCGGAATTAATAGAACAACTGTACATGAAGCATTAGAGCATCTAAAAAATATGAAAAGCAATACGTTCTTAGATTGGTATAAAGTTAGAGGTGAGAGAAATCAAGCTTCTACAGTCCCCTATGAACATATGAAGCGCATAATAACTGATCAATACGTGAATAAATTGATGGTACCCACGAAAGCGACACTTGTCGAAGCTATCTCTAACATGGGCTATGAAGAATATACGGCTGATATCCTTACTAAAGACCTGAACAGTCTCGGCTTCATGTGGAAACGATTAAATAAATCAAACAAATTCATTATTGTTGAAAAAAATGAACAAATTTCGACGAGAATGAAATATTTACACAAAATGAAAGAATACAGAGATAATAACAGAGTTATAGTTCACTTAGAGCGGACCCTTCCTTGTTTTTATTATGTATCAGATCAACGCGTGTACAGCACAGAAATAATTGTGGTCGCTTCCCCAGCACTCGGAGTCATCGACACATACTTCCCTCCAAAACTACAAAGCTATGAGTTCTGGCTAAGAAATAGACTTCACACAATACCTGAGAAATCAGTGTTTGTAATAGAACAGTCGAATCGTGTAGGATTTGACTTGGAGCGTATTTGTGAATTACCAAATATTCATAGTCAGAGACAGCATATGGTGAAATGGTTAGACACATACAATATTCCATATGACCCTATGGCACACAAAGGCGATCTGTTCGCTCTTATAGAAAAATATAAAGTGCACTGCCCAACGCTTTACAAGTGCTGCGAAATTTTGAAAGCTGCTGGACACGATGTCATATTACGCCCACCTGAATTGACCTACATGAAATACTTTAAAGTTCTTTTGAAGGATATTTTTCAACAAAAAAGTTTTAGTTTCAAATTGTTCAAGTCGTTTCTGGGGTGCCTAATAAATACTTTTAAACCTGAAGACTGGATTGAACAAGATAGACTTATGGCAGAGCAGGAAAGTGAGATATTTGTTGAAGATCAGAAACTGGAACTGATCCTCGATAAGTTAATGGAAGGTGTGAAGAATAAGGGTTTGACTGAATCTGACTTCGGTGAATGTGAGGAAGATGTGTTTGATAGTGAATACTGTAATAATATAGTGTGTGATTCAACTCCAGTGATATCATATAAGGTTGCTGGATTACCAGGGCTATCTAAACCAGGTCCTTCTAAACCATGAGGTTATTCAACTCTACTGGCCAAACCCTCAAACGCTAATCAATTTTAAGTTGCTGTTAATTCGTGATATCACTTTAAGGCGAAGTGACAGTGACAGCTTGAATGGGGAGGCACACGCAAAAAGAAAGCAGATGGTAGCACCTCTGTTTGTACCAATTACAACCAATCAGAACGGGTTAAATTAAAATCTATACTAATATTATAAAGAGGAAAGATTTGTATTTTTGTCTGTAACGAATAAACTTAAAAACTACTGGACCGATTTCAAAAATTCTTTTGCCGTTAGTAAGCTACATTATCACTGAGTAACATAGGCTACGGGCGGAGCCGTGAGGACACAGCTAGTTAGCAATAATGTCAAACAAACTTAAACCAATTAAATTGCGTTGGTACAGTCGATGGTGGCGCCATTAGTTCCCCAGTGTGCAACTCCATTGAGTAGCGTTTAAGTATTTGGCCATAGGTGTTGTAAAGGACCTGTAATCATAATTTACAATAACCTACCATTTCTTTTTAAAATAAATCTTGTTTTTCATTCTATTAAAATTCTTTTATTTCATTCTGTAAACTAGATTCACACGATGACTTATTCATTTATAATATCCAGTTTATGCTGATCTCTCATTATACTGAATTTCCGTAAAATCAGACTTCAGCTTATACTGGAATTTTTAGCTTGATTTGTGTGTATATTCGGGGACATAGGTTGGTAAACAAATAGATAGAGAGAAATTCCAAAAAGTACCTACATTATACATACTTTCAAATTGTAAAAAAGTCTAGATACAACTCTGTTTTCCAATAAATGCCAAGTTTAAAATCTCAAATTTTCGGCTACCTTTGTCTATCTGCATCTACGATAAGCTCTTAAACTAGACTAGCTACTGATTGAGCATTTTTCGTTGATAGATTATATATAGTATAGTTCATTGATATAGTTCATTGATAGATTACTTATATAAATTTACCAAAATTTCGTCTAAGGAAGCAATGGTCAGAGAACCTAGCGGCCATCTTGTATGCATAAAATACAGCAATAGTTGCTATCTTCTTTTCGTATGGTTAGTAACCAGCCTGGTGTCACAGTTTATGCCGCCCATGGGCCTCTGACTTGGCTTCACATGCCGTCGAGAAATATCTCTCAGGCATACCGGTATCCTCACGATGTTTTCCTTCACCGTTTTTAAGCAAGTGATAATATATACAATACTAGCGACCCGCCCCGGCTTCGCACGGGTGCAATGTAGATACTAATGTGGAGCATATAAAACTTCCTCTTGAATCACTCAATCTATTGCTGAAAACTGCATTAAAATCCGTTGCGTAGTTTAAAAGATCTAAGCGTACAGACAGCGGGAGCGACTTTGTTTTATACTATGTAAAGAAGCACATGAATCCGAACAGTCAGAGGTGCGTGCCTTGGGTTCGAACCCGGCACCTATGACTTGGCAGTCTGACGGTCACACCACTATGCTATCATTGCTAATAGTTGCTATAATTTGATACTATACAACTAGATTTAATGTTAGATAGAAAACGATAACATTCAAAGACATTGTAAAATATATCTATACTATGGTTAAACCAATAATTGTTTTATTGCGAGACAGAGACGACGATATACACTGTGTATAGCTCTATCCTTTTCTTGTAATGGTTTCAACACTTCATGTAGCTCAGGTGTCTGCCAGGTCCAAACGACCGTTACCATCGTAATGGTGGAGGTGATCATCGTTCTTGATATTGTCGGTTGCAGTTCGCATAACATGAAAATGGTCATAGGTAGTAGCGACGAAGGTAACCGAACATTTGAGTATTTAAACTTTGCATTAATTAGAAAACTAATTGATGTAAAATATAAACTTCAATGGTTAAATACTCACGCTACTTAATTTCAAGTTGCCGTTAAATCTCGTGCAGTTACTGTCACTAAGGGTGTTATATTATAACACCAATCGGTTGATCGTCGATCGATCGTCATCGATCGACGTTGATCGATTGCTGTGGTGATCAAAGCTTTGGAGCGAGTGGTAAAAGACCTGAAGGTAATTCTACTAAAAAACTTGTTATTAAACCGCAAATGAACTTGCACTTGTCAGTCAGTTTGAGTTGTTGACGACTCGTTTGGTGCAGTGGCTGAGGGATTGGTTCCTGCGCTACGGGTCATGGTTTCGATTCCCACACGGATCAAATATTTGTATGGCCTACAAATAGTTGTTCCGGTTCTGGGCGTTTGTGCATGTGAAGATTTGCGTCTATAAAAGCACCCACGACACAGGAGAAATCTTAGTGTGGAGCTACGTATTCATAAACAAAAAAATGTTAACATTTACGTAAACTGTCGAAATGTTTGGTTTTGTTAATGTCTATGACAACAAAAATTATCTAATGGCCGATTCCTATAATTTAGGAAGCGTTTTTGGTTAAAATTGAGACTCTTGTATCTTTACCAATAATGAAGCCAACGCCATTTGGCTTTGCATATTAGAACCTTCCCATATGAAAGAAGCTATCAAGGTATAATTAGTTTAAGAGTTTATTTACATGCCCAGTTATGCTCGGTTCCTATGATCAAAAACTAATCGTTTTGCTTACCAATAGTAACATTTTTTCATTAGCAAACTTGACACACAACGACTCGTAAGCTAATCTTAAGTGCGATAGCTACTAAAGCACGGGAGGGCCTACTATGCAATACAGGGTCTTTGCTTTATTATTGGTGAAGATACCAGAGTATTCATTTTAACCAATAACGTTCGTTAAATCATAGGAATCATCTTTACATAGTATAAAACAAAGTCGCTCCCGGGCCATTCTTCGAAAAATATTAACAAAAATTGAGAACGTCATTAGCATCATCCCAAAGTTAAGAATGCAGATGTTTAATACTATAATTATGATAATGAAAACTGAAACTATACCGCTGCCGTCAAGCAATAAGACAAGAATAAAAACAATCTGACAGTACCATAACGTTAACAACCCGGGAGAAGAATGATTTGTTAAAATAATGTTAAAAAATTTCGAATATTCACCCTCCCGCTGTCTGTCTGTGTGCCGAATTTTGATGCGGTTTTTTTAATAGATAGAGTGATTCAAGCGGAAGGTTTATATGTCCCACATTAGTATCTACATTGCACCCGTGCGAAGCCGGGGCGGGTCGCTAGTTAAGCAATAAAAAGTGATACTGTTGGTTAGCAAAACGATTCGTTTTTTTTATAGAAACCGGGCATAAATGAACCGTTCGGCTTTTGTTCGGTTGCCATTGATCAACCTTAGGTACTGTTAATAGTCGGATAGTTAGAACCAAAACTGAATGAGTGGGTCGAAGAACTTCAAGGATACTCCACCAAGAAGAACATAGTATGCTTAGTTGTCGGTAATAAGATTGACAAACATAATATTATTTTGGGACCCAATGCATAATATCAGCAAGCACATTGGGTCAACTACGCGACGGCGCAACGAGTATTCCCAAGGAGGGTTGATGTCAGGCAGGCGGCCGGTTATAAAATAATCAGCCAAAACTTTTAAGAACATGTATTTACAAATTACATATTCTGCCGACCCCACCTGGTGTGGGATAAGGGTAGGAAGAAGAAGAAGAAGAAGGTACTGTTATAGTATTGGCCTCCTTCACGAAAAAAGCGGCATTCGGAAAAGACCTCCAAGTCCTCCTTCGTGTATGTTTGTACGTTTCTAACTCCTTTTTAGCCCCCAACGCAGCTGTTAATATGGTATTACATCCAACATTTGCATGCGACATGTTCGCCGTACCCCGGTTACATATTTTTTCATAAATTTTCAGTTCAACCAGCGCGAATGTCGTATTCAATTTCGTCTCTTTTGTTAAAGATTTACTGAGGTGTTAAGGCTATGCATTGTGTATGAAATTGTACACGTTAGTTCGTGGGCAAGAATAAGCAAACCTCTCCCCATCCTTGGCTGTCCTAAAAGGTTTCTAAGAGACTATCACCCATATTCTAAAACGTTCTTCCAAAACTTACTCGACTCGACTCCACCTCGGCCCAGTCTTTCTCACTACCGTCGGTAGTTATAGTTGACATAAACGTCCTCGACTCGAGATATTTCCTCAGTCGAGGTAAGGAATCATCTGTCAAACTCAAGGTACCTCGGAATCAACCTTTAGGAAGGAAGTGTCAAAGTTCGTATGTAATAAAATGAATTTTGAAGACTTTATCGAAGATGCTTACGATAATCCTTAACAATTATTTATCGCGGCGTTATTTGCGCGATGCAGGTAATTCAAATTATGACGTAATGACTCCGTCGAGGAACCTCAAAGTTCACTCGAAATTGCGACTAAGAATACAATTTTGAAGGTGTTTTCGAGGTCGTTCTGAGTCGAGTAAGTTTTGGAGGAACGTCTTAGAGTATGGGTGTATGTTAAGATTGAATTGTCACTTGCGTTAACGGTGAAGTATAACATCGTGGTGTTATCGGTAGCTGGTGACACTGGACAATATTGATAAAGGAGGGTAGTCGCCAAGATGAATCAACGTACCCGAAGTTATAAAAACAGTGGTCATTCGACGGAGCAGAGGATTCCATGTCGAACGGCCGAAGAAGTCTGACCTTTTATATCTGATTAGCTTGTCCTTATTTTCTGATCTTGTGTAAATTATTATATTGTGAACTAGCTTCTGTAACTAACCACTAACCCAAATATAAGTACTCTCAGTAGTAGAGAGTCTATGTTGGTTTCATTTCCTTTATTTACCATGCTCGCAATCCTGACAGACCGATATTAGCTATAACTGTAATGATAGATTCACCCCTACAAGATTATGTTGTATGTCTTTTACAGTGGGGAAACCTACACGCCTGAGAGGGCTCTAAAAAGTTCTTGATTGTGTGTATAGTCCGCCAACCCACACCTGCCAGCGTGATGGACTAAGGCCTAAACCCTTCTCTTTCTAAGTGGCGCATGCGCAGCAGTGGGACAGTAACCTAGCTCTTTTGTTGAGCTGAATTAGTATCGTCAAAGAATAGTAAAATGACTGTGTAATGGCTAACAACTGCTATTTGTGCTAACCATGGAAATAGACGACATGTTTGGCGTAGTGGCTGAGCGATTGGCTTTCTGCGCTACGAGTCGTGAGTTCGATTCCCGCACGGAACAAATATTTGTATGACCTACAGATAGTTGTTCCGGGTCTGGATGTTTGTGCTTGTGAAGATTTGTGTCTGTAAGCGCAGTCACGATACAGGAGAAATCATAGTGTGGTGCAACGCTTTTGTAAAAAAGAAAAAAAACGATGATATTGAATAAAATAAAAATTATTCGAAAAATCTAGACGATTTTTATTTGCGTTAATTTGTTCTGCTTACCTTTTTCCAACTACGTTGGGGTCAGCTTCCAGTGTAACTAGATGCGGCTGAATACCAGTATTTTGCATGGAGCGACTGCCATCAGATCTCCGCAAAACAGTTACTGGGTAATGCCGATATACTAAGGTTAGACCGGTTGTCAGACTTTCGGGCTTCTGGCTACCCGTAACGAATGTGGTTATTGTGTTAATTATAAAAATAAATAACAAGTTCTAATTTTAATTATTCAATTATTTTTTTTGCAATATTCTTATTTTCTGTTACAGGTAAGTCCAGCTTTTTATGACAACATCCACAAAGTACAATGGGGGTAAGTGAAAAAATCAGGTTTCCAAACTGTTTCTAAATACGAACGTGTTTCAAAAATATTGATGAATATGTTTCAAGCACTCATCGTAAACGAATGAATACGGCATGTTTATAATTAGATCATCATTAAGACTAAACTGGACGTATGCCTTTCTTACAAAATGCCATCTTGAACGATATTAAGCCGCTTGTATCCAACGGCTCCATGAATATTATATCTTAAAAACATACATAGAACGATACTCATTCTAGATAGGTATATACAAGGTTAGTCGGAAAGACTTTATCGAATATGCTTACGATAATCCTTACAACTATTTATTGCGGCGTAGTTTGCGCGATGCAGATAAACAAAAATCCTCGAAATTATGACGTAATGACTCTACTCTATCTCGATTCATCTGAGGATCCCTCGGTCGAGGAACCTCAAAGATCACTCGAAATTGCAACTAAGAATACAATTTTGAAGGTGTTTTCGAGGCCGTCCTCGAGGCGTCCTTAGTCGATTAAGTTTTGGAGGAACGTCTTAGAAAATGGGTATTAGATTAATGAGAAACATAATTAGACACAAATAAAATATAAAACCAATAAATCTGATGAAAGAACAGAACAAAAATCTCTGCGAGTGTGTGAGTAAGTTAGGACAAATTAATTTCATAACAAGAGAAATAGTATATAGCACAACAATATCGCGCACCGTACTTTAATTATGGACTCGTTCACACTTAACTGTACTATATATTATTGGTTTATCGTTATTTATCCTTATTTGTTATACTTGTACATAAAACTAAGTAACATACAGCAAAAATAATTGCTGAGAAACGACTTTTACTTTTTGGTATTAAAAACAGCTTTTAATTGTAGCGCGCAATGGAAGCGCGCGCAGCAGACTGCCTACATTACAAAAATGTTGATTATGTTTGTATAGAAAAATGTTTTGTTACTTTTAAACTTATTTTTCGTGAAAAACGTACAAAAATATGGTGACTTTGACCTTCCATATCTCCATAACCAGTCGGTTCTCAGGTATGGCCCAATACCAAAAAAGTCTTCGTAATGATGGGAAGAATACGTGGCTCTCGGCTTCGTTAAGGGTATTTTTACACCCGATATAGCACAATAGTATAGCGTAGTCTAAAATTAGCTTTTATTTAATAAACACGCATATACCTACATAAACTTAAATTCGTGTTGCGAGAGGCGCTCGTGGCTTATTAGCGACCACACGGATCATACGATTTGAGAGGTTAAGCGACGCTTGCCGTGGTCAGTCAATAAATTGTTAATGTGAGTACGACGTAGGCTAGCTTTATACACGAATTTTGTAAACGTTTGGCGGTTCTTGACTATTTTTTTTGTGACCCACACAAATGTCCAGCCGATTGATAGCGTCGTGCAACGGTCGGGTTGTTGACCTCCCTAAACTAAGGTTTGAGCTCCGCGATAACTGATACAGATGTGCCGTCAGTTAGGACAGGTCAACTCAAACCTGCTATGGCACTTTCCTCAAATGGCCATTCTAGACGTTGCCCTACATCGTTTCACTCGCATAGTTTTTATACTAATGTCTGGACTTTAAATGAGACCTTGATCTCTGAGTTTGTTTCGGCTTTTCTTCTCAGAGCTAGTCAGGTAGGAAATGCCGGCGCCATCAAGTCTTAAAAAAAGCATTACATTGACTTGTAAAAGTGTCTGTAACAGTTTTATTCAAAGAAATAAAAATAATTTATCGTTGATTAGATTTCAGAAAAATGTATGTTTCAATGTGGAATATTTAATTAATTAATACATACTTAGTAGGAACGTAAGTAGTTCGCAGATGACTCTTTTTGTTGTTTTCCTCAAATACCATGTCTGGGTGACATAATCATATACAGAAATAGATGAATGAGAAACATAATTAAATACAAATAGTAAACAATACCAATAAATCTATAAGTAAACAACAATAATCTCTGCGAGTGTGTGAGAAAGTTATAACAAATTAATTTCATAACAAGAGACAGCACAAAACAAACAGACAAGTACATTTGGTTTTTAATTCAATTTTAATTGGAAAACGTGTTTCTAAGAACAAACAGTAAACATTGCGCTTATTACAGCTTTCAGTTACTACTATAGGAAACATACTCGATTTACTATCATATTGTGTCTACTGCCTTGTTGGTCTATGGTCGCGAACGCGACTGCTGATCGTGAGGTCCTGGTTTCGATCCCCAGGTCGGGCAAAGTGTGATTAGGTTTTTCCATGTGGAATTCCTCAGTAACAGCCCTGTGTCTAGATTTATGCCCAGTTAATGGCAATAGGCTCGCCCCCTATTAGATGGGATTTAAACATAACTGGTGAAACGAGGGTGTATGTATTAAAACACCTCTGCCGTACCCTTCGGGGAATACAAGCGTGGTGTTATGTTTTAATTTCAACTATAAAACTTGATTTATGTAAAAAATACAATATTTTAGGTTAATACATTTATTTATTATAAATGTCAATATAAATACTTAGATGAGTAAATTCTCTGCATCACAAGCTTACACGTTATTTGTTCTGAATCGATTTGTAAAAAATTCTCGCCATAATTCTCGATTACATTTTACTACAGGAAGGAATATGACGATTGCTATTATTTGTAAGTTTGTTAATACCGTCATTAAGATACGTAAAACGGTAACAAATTTATCCAATATATAACAGAACAATACTACGAAGTCACTCAAAATAAATATCAACGTCGCTATGTAGAAACGACGCCATTTGTCAGTAGCTGTACTCGCGCTCGCGTTAGAACAAGAGAATAAAGTACATACAATTATTATGTAAAGAATCAAGTTTATAAATAAAGGTAAAAGTATGACTCCATATTCGAGGTAATAAATTATAGTATAATTTTTTACTGGACCACCTACAAATATACAGAGGATTGTTATCAAAGGCATACCCCAAGCAAAGAGGCTACTCTTTAAATACCTCCTTTGTGAATCTACATTGAAAACTTTAACAAAGTCACTGTAAAATATATAAGTTATCACTAACAACCAATAATTCTGCACTATGAAAAAGTATAGAATACAATAAGCCAATGCTCTCATATTCACATGAAAACTAGTCATTCTCATGGCACTGATAATATAGTCAGATTCCTTTACTGATACACTTATCAAACGTAATAAACCTACTATAATTAAGTTCAGATACGCATAATTTCGAAAATGACGAAACTTTTTTATTATGCACCACGATGTCACTCCATACAGGAACGAAGCCAGAGTCAGCACCACGATAACCAATTCAACGATTAATCGCTTAAGAACATTCAGTTCTTGTTCATTCAGTTGATCTATTCCACGCGTTCCGTCTTGATACATGGAGATTATCGCACGCAGTTCTGTTTCAGTCACACGTATTTCGGGCGTTTCGTTTTTGGACATGGCGATTGTGTTAAGAGCACGCAGTACTTTTTCATTCAGATATATTTCGGGCATTTCGTCTTGATACTACTTGCGACTATCACGAGTGCTCAGGCCGCGCGCCGAATATGAGCTCAACCGACTAATGAGATAATTAATTATATATTTTTGCTGAGCCCTAGGAGGCCTGGTGATGGTTAAGAGTATACTTCTTCTTCTTCTGTAGTGTCGATTGATCGAACAATTTAAGTTTATATGAACACGTGTTTATTAAATTAAACAACTCGCAACCGTTTGCGACACATAAGTACTGCGTTGTCACTGGTCCAATGTCGACTAGCTGAAACAAATAAAAATTTAATACGAGGAAAAAACAATGTGGTCATTACTTGAAGTGCTATGTTTAGCTGTCCACGTCAAAATCATGTGTGAGTAAGTTTATTTGTCATATCAAACTTATTTTGATATTAATTTCAACTATAATTCAGCTTATTCATGTATCCTGTTTACCTCTTCTTCAGCAGTTGTTTATAGTTCTTAGTTGTATTTTAAATTGTAACGCAGATTTGACGCACCTAGTTGCACTAGCGCCACGTGGTCAAGTGAGGTGCAATGGCAACGAACTAACAGTAGGTACTTTACGGCCGACGCACGTAACCGCGATGTCGTATACGGGAAACCTAGCTGCTTTCGAGTGAGAAAATTGTTGGGTTAGTCTAATAGTGCGTCCAGACCTGACGAACGCGCCGCGAATGCGCCGCTCGCGCGCATTTCGCGAGCGGCTGGCGAGCTGCGCGCGAGCGGCACATTCGCGGCGCGTTCGTCAGGTCTGGACGCACCATAAGAGAGATTGTAAATTAAAGTGAATGCAATCAGTCGGCCCATCGACAATATTTAGCAGGTACTGAATTCAAATCAGGTGTAAAAAATAAAAAATAAATTATAGCTATCATCTGTTTTTGTTTTTAATTATGTTATATGGTTAACCAGTATCAATTAAGGTTGGATAATCTTTATACATGTCATATAATTATTATTATTTCGTACTTGCATTTGGTGTATAATATCATAGTATCAGCATCCATTGTACCATTTGCATCTATTCGACGATTTGATTAACAAAGTGGAGCATAGCCTGGTTTTGTAAGCTACGGGTTTCGGATTCGACTTCCACATGGAACAAATACATATTTGTATGGCCTACAGATAGTCGTTTCCGGTCGGAGTACTTGACATATATTTGTGTTTCTAAACACACCGACTATACAGGAGAATCCTTAAAATAGGTAACATTTTCTGTAAAGAAAAAAAGTATTGACGTCACAAAGGTAAAAAAAAACAATATTTTAGGTTAATACATTTATTTATTATGAATGTCAATATAAATACTTAGATGAGTAAATTCTCTGCATCACAAACTTACACGTCATTTGTTCTGAATCGATTTGCAAAAAATTCCCGCCACAATTCTCGATTACATTTTACTAAAGGAAGGAATATGGCAATTGCTATTATTTGTAAGTTTATTAAAACCGCTATTACAATATGTAGAGTGGGGGTCATTTTAAACAATGTATAACAAGATAACACTAAGAAGTCACTGAACACAAATATCAACGTCGCTATGTAGAAACGACGCCATTTGTCAGTAGCTGTACTCGCGCTCGCATTACAACAAGAGAATAAAGTACATACAATTATTATGTAAAGAATCAAGTTTATAAATAGAGGTAAAAGTAGGATTCCATATTCGAGGTAATAAATTATAGTATTATTCTTTGCTGGACCACCTACAAATATACAGAGGATTGTTATCAGAGACACACCCCAAGCAAAAAGGCTACTCTTTAAATACCTCCTTTGTGAATCTACATTGAAAAGTTTAATAAAATCACTGTATAATATATAAGTTATCTCCAACAACCAATAATTCTGCACTGTGAAAAAGTATAGATTACAATAAGACAATACTCTCATATTCACATGAAAATTAGTCATTCTCACGGCACTGATAATATAGTCAGAATCTTTTACTGATAAACTTATCAAACGTAATAAACCTGCTAAAATAAAGTTCAGATACGCATAATTTCGAAAATTACGAAACTTTTTTATTATGCACCACGAAGTCACTCCGTATATCATCGACGGCGCTGTCAGCATCAGCACAACCAACACAAAGACTAATTCCTTAAGAAGCCCCAGTTCTCCTTCAGTCAGTTGATCTATTCCGCTCGTTCCGTCTTCTGTTTCAGTTGGACTTATTACGAGCGTTTCGTTTTCGGACATGGCGATTGTGTTAAGAGCACGCAGTGCTTTTTCATCCAGATATATTTCGGGTATTTCCTCTTGATACTACTTGCGACTATAACGAGTGCTGAGGCCGCGCGCTGAATATGAGCTGAACCGTCGACTAATGAGATAATTTATCTATTGTAGCCGACCCCTAGGAGGCCTGGTGACGGTCGAGAGTATATTTCTTCTTCTTCTGTCGTGTCGATTGATCGAACAATTCAAGTTTATTTGAACTGGTGTTTATTAAATTAAACAGCCCGCAACCGTTGGCGATACTAAAGTACTGCGCTGCAATGGCAACTGTGCGGTTTCTACTAGCCTTCACGTAAGAAAACTAAATACAAGGAAAAAACAATGTGGTCATTATCAGTACCTCTAGTGTGGGTTATTTTCGTACTGTAGTTGCGTCACGCCAATAATGCATGAAAATCTTGGCAGTGCCTCTAGCGGCGAATAGTGTGACTAAAAAACGTAACTGCGAATGGATGATACGTATCGTGGTAAAAAAAAATACAGCAATGAAATAAAAAAAAATAAAGAATCGGGCCACAAGCCCCAAGCCCTGTCATATTATACCATGTAGTCCAAATTCCTTTCTATATCAACATTCAGTTAAACCTAGAAAATTAAATTAAACGCTATTTAAGAGGCCGCTCCCGTTCCACAGCCGTCTCGCTCTAACTTTAAGCATTTTTAAAGTGATTTTAAGTGATATTGAAGAATGTAATCAAAATAGACTAATGTAATTAATCAGTGTATCCACCTTCTGAGAGTCATCACAAATATTTAAACAATAGTTTTATTCCTTACATGATGTATACAATGTGTCATATCATGGACTAGCGATATTTTGTGTACTCATATTACAACTATTTTAATACACAAATAGACTACAATACTGGGGTCTAACCCACTTCCTCTCTATGTGGCAGCCATTTTGTTCTTCTTGAATTATTGTTTACGTGTGTACAAAAAAAGTCATATATCTTAAAGTTTTGGTCATACTGTGATAAAAATAAGCTTATACGGAGGGTAAAAAAATGGTCTACTATTTAACATTACGAAATAATGGTTCACATTTTCGTAATTTTTAATAAAAATATTGAACTCCAAAAAAAATATCAAAATATGCAAATCGACAAATTATTGTAAATTACTGCAAAAACAACCCTATGACCCTTTTTATTTTACTAGATCGACAGATTTTGAGCTAAGCTATAATACAACATTAAATTTACAGCTGTATGTCTATTATTTTAAGAATTATTGTTGTTGGAACATAGCGTATGCGCAAGCACAAAGGGCCTTTGTTGGAATCCTAGAGGAAAACATTAAAAATACTTAAGTGGATTGGACCCTAGTGTGTAGAGTATGTGTGTATCAAAATACATAGTGGTTATATAAGTAGGTACCTTTTTTTTTTTTTTCGTTGGAGAATCCTCATGGATGTCCCTCGCCCGGGGAAGGCGAGGGGGTCTGCCGGACTCTTACCGGCTAAAAACCAACGGTGTTCCTTCTCCTGACCGTACGGCCGGGGTCGCGGGATTCGCAAAAGCATGCACCGCAACCCCGGCAGGTCCCGGTCCGCCAATCCATGGCGGACCTCTCCTCTGTGGGGCCTTGCCCCACGTCCTCCTGAGAAGCGCGCACGGAACACGGCGCGCCGCCATCTCGGGTCTGTTACTGGTCGGGCGGCGAGTCCCCAAACCCGCCGTCCGCAGGCCACACACTAGGGTGGCTGGAGGTCATCGCGTACACGCGCCCTCCGGCGCCCGGTGCGTCTGATATAAGTAGGTACCTAGAATATCGCTAGTCTATTACCGGACACACTGTATAGAAAAACAAAAGACATAAATATTCTTTCTCCTCCTCTTTCTAGGCAAAAAATCAAGACGAAAATGTGTTTCAAAAATAATTGTAATGATATCTTGAAGGATGCATATTGAATACATTTTTCAATATCGCCTAAATCCTTTTTTAAATCTTTAAAAAAGGCTTTAAAGTTAGAGCGAGACGGCTGTGAAACGAGAGCGGTCTCTTAAACAAAATTGCTCACACAATTGAACTTTTTACAGTGAACTCAAATCGACACATCGGGAAAGTCTTCAAGCAAAATAGCCCCGAAATTCTCTAGAGATAATAAATTTACATTGTTAGGCAAATGGTACACTTAATTACTGGGACAGTAAGTACAGCGACACTATTTAGAGATAAATAGAGACAGAACGGTATAGAAGTGAAGGGTCTCTACACAGGAAGGGTGCAATCTAATTTCACAAAAAAGGAGATCTTAAACCCTTTCGGGGACACAGCGGTTGAAAGGGTGGTCAAGAGCGGTGGCATTTTTGGACGAATTTATAAGCATCGTTGGGAAGCATCTAGTACCCAGGTATCAAAATGAAAAAAATTAAAAACAGCTGGTATATTTTTTTAAGAGCATGTATTGTGCTTATATGAACTAAAAAATCTTGAATATACTGGAACAATATAAAGGTAATCCATTAGACTCATGTAGTTTACATATACACATACATACGTAGTAGGTACGTAAGTAGTTCGCAGATGACTCTTTTTGTTGTTTTCCTCAAATACCATGTCTGGGTGACATAATCATAATATACAGAAATAGATTAATGAGAAACATTATTAACACAAATTATAAACAATACTAATAAATCTAAAAGTAAACAATAGTAATCTCAGTGAGTGTGTGAGAAAGTTATAACAAATTAATTTCATAACAAGAGACAGCACAAAACAAACAGGCAAGTACGTTTGGTTTTTAATTCAATTTTAATTGGAAAACGTGTTTCTAAGAACGGACAGTAAACATTGCGCTTATTACAGCTTTCAGTTACTACTATAGGAAACATACTCGATTTACTATCATATTGTGTCTACTGCATTGTTGGTCTATGGTCGCAAGCGCGACTGCTGATTGTGAGTTACTACTAGGAGATACTCTAAATAGTTAAACACTGCGCGCGCTCTGCCCTCTATCTCAAAAATGGTTCAAGATATAAAAAAATGTCCAAATAAAAATTGTAGAGAATTTAATCCGCTACAATACTTATTATAAATAAAAATAGCATAACGATCCCGATCACGTGTTTGCCGACGGTCTATAAACTTCTTACATCCATTTTGAGATCCAAAATTAACACACATATTGGAAATAATTCTGTATTGTCTTCTTCACAAAATGGATGTAGGAATGGGTCCCGCGGTACTAAGGAGCTACTCCTCATTGATACGGCCATTAGCCAACAGGTTCGTCGTTCCCAAAAGAGTCTGTCGACATGCTGATTAGATTATAAGAAGGCCTATGACTCGGTGCCACATACATGGCTCATGAGGGTGCTAGAGCTGTATAAAATAAATACAACACTACGCACCTTCCTGAGGTCATGTATGGGACAATGGAGGACGGTCCTTCGCTATCCAAGGTGTCAACCGATTCGGGGGAGCGGCGAACCGATTAGGATTGAGCGGGGAATATTCCAGAACGACAGTCTGAGCCCACTATGGTTTTGTTTAGTCTTTAACCCTCTTAGCACATTGCTGGAGGGGTCGGGTCTAGGCTATCCGCTGCGGAGAGGAGGTCAGGTAGTATCCCACCTTCTCTACATGGATGACCTAAAACTTTTTGCCCCCACTAAATTGCAACTGGTGGATTTACTGAAGGTAACTGAAACTTTCAGTAATTCTATCAGGATGGAATTTGGTGTGGACAAATGTGCAGTCATGCATGTAAGACGAGGGAGGATTATGGAATCCGAGGGACTACAACTTTCGGATTCCATACACCTCAGTCCGCTCTCCGCAAACGATACCTACAAATACCTTGGTATGTCGGAGGGGTTGGATATCAACGAGGCCGACATGAAACAATCGTTGAGGGAGCGCTTCTTTGGCCGCCTGAAAAAAGTCCTAAAAAGTCTTTTGTCAGGCGGAAACAAGGTGCGCGCCTTTAACGGTTGGGTCATGCCGGTCTTGATGTACTCCTTCGGCATACTGAAGTGGACTCAGACTGAATTAGATGCCCTGGATAGGAGAGTCCGGACTTTGCTGACCGCAAATCGGATGCATCACCCGCGATCATCAGTAATGAGGCTGTACATCCTGCGAAAGTGTGGGGGTCGAGGCTTATTAAATGCTAAGACCCTCCACAAGCGTGAGATGTGCAGCCTAAGGGAGTTTTTCCTCCATGCTGACGCGGGGATGCACCGAGATGTAGTCGCAGTAGATAAAGGACTCACCCCACTATCCTTGGCTAGAGAGAACTGGCGCAAGCCTGTAGTACTTAGTACTAATGACCGCAGGGAGATATGGCAGAGCAAGGAGCTACACGGACGCTTTTACCGGGCCCTCCATGGGCCCGACGTTGATTTCCTCGCGTCCGTGTCCTGGCTACGGTTCGGTGACCTATTTGGGGAAACCGAAGGTTTTGTCTGTGCGATTATGGACGAGGTTATCATGACGAATAACTACCGGAAGTATATTGTGAAGGACGGGACGGTTGACATATGTCGGGCATGCCACTGTCCCGGCGAGTCCCTCAGGCATATTATTTCCGGATGTTCTCGTCTTGCTAACGGCGAGTACTTGCATAGGCATAACCAAGTGGCCAGGATTATCCACCAGCAACTTGCTTTGAAGTATAACCTTGTGGAATCGGAGGTACCGTATTACAGGTATGTGCCCGACCCAGTTCTTGAAAATGGTCGTATCACGTTGTATTGGGATCGATCTATCATCACTGACAGGACTATTGTTGCCAATAAACCTGATATAGTGGTGATAGATCGATCAGAGCGCCGCACAATGATTGTTGATGTTACCATCCCGCATGATGGGAATCTCGTGAAAGCTGAGAAAGATAAACAAATCAAATATCTTGACTTAGCACACGAGGTTGTCAACATGTGGGATGTGGAATCGGCAACCATTGTGCCGATAGTCGTAACGGCCAATGGCCTAATGGCCAAGAGCCTCGACAAACATCTCATGAGGTTCTCGTTGGGTGGCTGGATCAAGGGCCTGATACAGAAAGCAGTCCTCCTTGATACGGCGCGTATTGTGAGGAGGTTCCTGTCTCTGGAGCCCTAACTGCCGGTAGCCTGGACCCTGCTCCCGCTGCCGGTGGAACCCTATTTTTTATATTTTTAAATGTTTTTTTTATGATTTTTATTGAAATATTTAAAAATGTAACAAAATATGTATATAGAAGGAATAAACGGAATAATAATAATAATATATTTATTTATTCAGACAAGAGTCCATATTTTTAGTAATAATTTTAGTAACAATTTTCCAATTTTTTTTCAATTTTTTTTATAGCTTACTGTGATTTCGACAAAACAGATTTTCCGAAGTAATTTCAGTAAACAATCAAATATTTTAATAAGTAGTAAATAATTCGCCTTAAACTGGTATCGTGCACGATTACTTGCAGATTAGTAGATCATCTGGATGGAATGTTGAGAAGTAATAACTGTCACTAGTTCAGAAGGCGGTTACTGTACATCACGATGCTCCATGGCGCAGTGGTGGAGAAGTCCGCCTTCTGTGCAAAGGGTCGCGAGTTCAATTTTAGTTGACGACACGTTTGACGCAGTGTATAAGTGATTGGTTTTCTGCGCTACGAGTCGCGGTTTCGATTCCGGCACGGAACAAGTATGAGTACAGGATGGAATGTGGTGTAAGGCAGGGGGGGTTAAGCTCGCCTCTGTTGTTTAATTTCTACATGTATCAGCTTATCGAGCGACTGAGCAGCGCACGTGTCGGCTGCCACATAGATGGCACCTGTGTTAATAACATCAGCTACGCGGATGACATGGTGCTGCTCAGTCCATCGATAAGTGGGTTGAAAGAGCTACTGTCGACCTGCGAGATATATGCGGAGGTGCACGGCCTTAAATACAACTCAAAAAAGAGTGAGCTCTTGGTGTTCAGAGCGCCTAAACAACGGCCTCGCCGTGTACCTTCGGTGTATCTCAACGGTGCAGTACTCAAAATAGTGAATAATTTTAAGTACCTGGGCCACGTTGTCACCGGTGACTTACGGGATGACGACGACATAGAGCGCGAACGCAGGGCGTTGGCGGTCAGGGGCAATATGCTTGCTCGCAGGTTCGCTCGATGCACAGTAGACGTTAAAGTGAGTTTATTTAAGGCGTTCTGCCAGTCTTTTTACTCGAGCGGTCTGTGGGTTTCATACACGAGCCGAGCCTACAGCGTCCTGCGTGTGCAATATAACAACGCCTTCAGGATGCTATTGCGGCTGCCGTGGCGTTGTAGTGCGTCGAGCATGTTTGCGGAAGCACATACGGATGGCTTTCATGCCATTATGCGTAAGAAAGCAGTATCCTTACTACAACGTTTACGTAACAGTCGGAATGGGATCCTGAAAATGATTGCTGCGAGACCAGACTGCCTCATCCAGAGGCACCTGGTGGAAGTGGCTTTAGGTTTAATAATGTAAAAAAACTCACAGTTATCTACTAACATTACTAACATAGCTGATAAGTACAAATTGTTACTAACTTATTCCTAACAATCTATGGACTATAATGTCTGAATTTTTTTTTTTTTTTATACCTATGACAGTTGTTACGGGTAGTCAGAAACCCGACAGTCTGACCACCGGTCTAACCTTAGGATATCGGCATTACCCAGTAACTGGGTTGTGGAAGTCTAATGGCAGTCGCTCTGTGTAAAATATTGGTATTGAGTTGCATCTGGTTAGACTGGAAACAAACCCCAACATAATTGGGAATAATATGTTTAACCAGTAACAATTTAGGTTGGATAATCTTTATACATGTCATATAATTATTATTATTTCTTACTTGCATTTGGTGTATAATATCATATTATCAGCATCCATTGTTCCATTTGCACCTATTCGTCGATTTGATTAACAAAATGGAGCATAGACTGGTTTTCTAAGCTACGGGTTTCGGATTCGACTTCCACATGGAACAAATACATATTTGTATGGCCTACAGATACTTGTTTCCGGTCGGGGTACTTGACATATTATATTTGTGTTTCTAAACACACCGACTATACAGGAGAATCCTTAATAAAATGGGGAACATCTATACTTCTATACTAATATTATAAAGAGGAAAGATTTGTATTTTTAGATTTTTGTATTTTTGTATGTAACGAATAAACTTAAAAACTACTGGACCGATTTCAAAAATTCTTTTGCCGTTAGAAAGATACATTATCACTAAGTAACATAGGCTACGGGCGGAGCCGTGAGGACACAGCTAGTTATTTATAAAGAAAAAAGGTATTGACGTCACAAAAGTAAAAAACACAATGTTTTAGGTTAAGAGGAGGAATTTAGTCCATACAAACGTATTCCTCAGTTTTCTACTTGGATAATGTCACTAGAACAAATATTTTTTACGATATGATATATATCTACCACCACAATGTCCCCATGTTTTGTTTTTGTCAATAAATTAATTATTAAAAGAACTAGAAACGGTAAAATTTTACAAAAATCGATGATTGTACCACTGTTTTCAGACATCTGGCAAACTAATTTGACGAATATAAAAAATAAAATAAATACATACAGGCATAACCGAAGTCTTTATTAAATTATTACAGAAAAAAATATTAAAATCGGTCCAGATTTGAAGAAGGAAACAGGGAAATACGAAAGTATGATTTCGCTAATACTGCACAGGAGAAATCAGTCCGAGATGCAGTTCTCTCTCGCGCTCAATTGGGAAGGTTTGCGGAAGGGGTGGGACGGAAATAGATCGCTTAAAAACCTAATCTTGTAATATTTTGTAGCCCGCGTTTCCTCTTAATACATTTATTTATTATGAATGTCAATATAAATACTTAGATGAGTAAATTCTCTGCATCACAAACTTACATGTTGTTTGTTCTGAATCGATTTGCAAAAAACTCCCGCCATAATTCTCGATTACATTTTACTAAAGGAAGGAATATGGCGATTGCTATTATTTGTAAGTTTATTAAAGACGCCATTACGATGTGAATAATTTTAACCAATGTATAATAGAACAGTACTAAGAAGTCACTGAACACAAATATCAACGTCGCTATGTAGAAACGACGCCATTTCTCAGTAGCTGTACTCGCGCTCGCGTTAGAAGAAGAGAATAAAGTACATACAATTATTATGTAAAGAATCAAGTTTATAAATAGAGGTAAAAGTACGAGTCCATATTCGAGGTAATAAGTTATAGTATAATACTTTACTGGACCAGCTACAAATATACAGAGTATTGTTATTACAGGCATACCCCAAGCAAAGAGGCAACTCTTTAAATACCTCCTTTGTGCATCTACATTAAAAACTTTAACAAAATCACTGTAAAATATATAAGTTATCACCAGCAACCAATAATTCTGCACTGTGAAAAAGTATACATCACAATAAGACAATGCTGTCAAATTCACATGAACACTAGTCATTCTCATGGCACTGATAATAACGTCAGATTCCTTTACAGATTCACTTATCAAACGTAATAAACTTACTATAATTAAGTTCAGATACGCATAATTTCGAAAATTACGAAACTGTTTTATTATGCACCACGATGTCACTCCGTATATGAACGACGCCAGTGTCAGCAGCAGCATACTCAACACAACCGCTAATCGCTCAAGAGAAATCGGTTCTTCTCCAGTCTGTTGATGTATTCCGCTCATTCTTTCTTGATACGTGGAGATGAACGCACGCAGTTCTGTTTTAGTCAGACATATTATGCGCGTTTCGTTTTCGGACATGGCAGTCGTGTTAAGAACACGCAGTACTTTTTCATCCAGATATATTTCGGGCATTTCGTCTTGATACTACTTGCGATTATCACGAGTGCTCAGGCCGCACTCTAAATATGAGCTCAATCGTCGACTAATGAGATAATTAATTATCTATTGTTGCCGTCCCCTAGGAGGCCTGGTGACGGTCGAGGGTATACTTCTTCTTCTTCTTCTGTAGTGTCGATTGATCGAACAATTTAAATTTATGTGAACTCGTGTTTATTAAATTAAACAACTCGCTACCGTTTGCGACACAAGTACTGCGTTGTCACTGGTCCAATGTCGACTAGCTGAAACAAATAAAAATTTAATACGAGGAAAAAACAATGTGGTCATTACTTGAAGTGCTATGTTTAGCTGTCCACGTCATAATCATGTGTGATTAAGTTTATTTGTCATATCAAACTTATTTTAATATGTTTCAACTATAATTCAGCTTATTAATGTATCCTGTTTACCTCTTCTTCAGCAGTTTTTTATAGTTCTTAGTTGTATTGTAAATTGTAACGCAGATTTGACGCACCTAGTTACACTAGCGCCGCGTGGTCAAGTGAGGTGCAATTGCAACGAACTAACAGTAGGTACTTTACGGCCGACGCATGTAACCGCGATGTCGTAAAGCTATGCGCGGTGCTACGTACGCCAGAGCCAAGCTAGTCTCATAGGAGTGCAATATCAGTAATATAACCCAACAAATTATGAAATACTTGATTGATGTGGGTCCTACAATATTCACAATGTCCCTGTCAATAGAAAATTATTTTAAGATTACTTTTGCTGTGCGTTTATTATTGACGTCGCAGGAAATGCATGTTTATTAGCCCATAAACTTTGATAGCAAATTAAAAACAGGTATTTAGGATTAGTACCTATTTTATGTAGATATTATCATAGAAAAAGTTACGATAACCCTGTACAGAATACTAGGCTCAAGTTCTTTATAAATAAGTTTCCCAACGCGGCTGCCCAAAAAATCAAACTAAACTGTCTAGAAAGAAAGAAAGAAAGAAAGATAAACAGACATAATTATAAAAACATTTCCCCAGAGACGCTAGGGTTGGTTTCTAATCCAACCACAAAGCAACGAAGTCACGTATACGGGAAACCTAGCTGCTTTCGAGTGAGAAAATTGTTGGGTTAGTCTAATAGTGCGTCCAGACCTGACGAACCCGCCGCGAATGCGCCGCTCGCGCGCATTTTGCGAGCGGCTGGCGAGCTGCGCGCGAGCGGCGCATTCGCGGCGCGTTCGTCAGGTCTGGACGCACCATAAGAGAGATTGTAAATTAAGGTGAATGCGATCAGTCGGCCCATCGACAATATTTAGCAGGTACTGAATTCAAATCAGGTGTAAAAAATAAAAAATTAATTATAGCTATCATCTGTTTTTGTTTTTAATTATGTTATATTATTAACCAGTATCAATTAAGGTTGGATAATCTTTATACATGTCATATAATTATTTCGTTTATTCATTATATGTACATATCTTATTTCATTTTTAAATATTTCAATAAAAAAAAATTAAAAAACATTTAAAACTATAAAAAATAGTAGCCCACCGGCATCGGGAACAGGGTCCAAGCTACCGGTGGTCAGGGCCTCAGAGAGAGGAACTTCCTGACAATACGTGCCGTGTCCAGAAGTACCGCTTTCTGTATCAGGCCCTTGACCCAGCTGCCCAACGAGAGCCTCTTCAGATGTTGGTCGAGGCTCTTGGCTATTAAGCCATTGGCCGTAACGACTATCGGCACAATGACTGCTGAGTCAATCTCCCACATGTCGACAACCTCGTGTGCCAAATCTTGATACTTAATTTCTTTATCTTTCTCGGCTTTCACAAGGTTCTCGTCATGCGGGACAGTGATATCAACAATCATTGTGAGACGCTCTGATCGATCTATCACCACTATGTCAGGCTTATTGGCAACAATAGTCCTGTCGGTGATGATAGATCGATCCCAGTACAATGTGATATGACCATTCTCGAGAACTGGGTCGGGCACATACTTGTAGTATGGTACTTCTGCGTCCACAAGGTTGTATTTCAGAGCAAGTTGCTGGTGGATAATCCTAGCCACTAGGTTGTGTCTGTGTAAATACTCGCCGTTAGCAAGACGAGAACAACCAGAAATAATATGTCGAATGGATTCACCGGGACAGTGACATGCCCGACAGATGTCAACCGTGCCGTCCTTCACAATATATTTCCGGTAGTCGTTCGTCATCATAACTTCGTCCATAATTGCACAGACAAAACCTTCGGTTTCTCCAAAGAGATCACCGAAACGTAGCCAGGCTACGGACGCTAGGAAATCTACATCGGGCCCATAAAGGGCCCGGTAGAAGCGTCTGTGAAGCTCCTTGCTCTGCCATACCTCCATGCGGCCATTAGTATCCAGTACTACAGGCTTGCGCCAGTTCTCTTTAGCCAAGGAGAGCGGGGTGATTCTTTTGTCCACTGTGACTACATCTCGATGCATCCCCACGTCGGCTTGGAGGAAGTACTCCCTGAGGCTGCACACCTCGCGGTTGTGGAGGGTCTTAGCATTTAGAAAGCCTCGACCCCCACACTTCCTCGGAATGTGCAGCCTCATCACCGATGAACGTGGGTGATGCATTCGGTATGCAGTCAGCAGCGTACGAACCCTCCTATCCAGGGCGTCAAGTTCGGTCTGAGTCCACTTGAGTATGCCGAAGGAGTACATCAAGACCGGCATGACCCAACCGTTAAAGGCGCGCACCTTATTTCCGCCTGATAAAAGACTTTTAAGTACTTTTTTCATATAATTATTATTATTTCGTACTTGCATTTGGTGTATAATATCATAGTATCAGCATCCATTGTACCATCTGCATCTATTCGACGATTTGATTAACAAAGTGGAGCATAGCCTGGTTTTGTAAGCTACGGGTTTCGGAGTCGACTTCCACATGGAACAAATACATATTTGTATGGCCTACAGATAGTCGTTTACGGTCGAAGTACTTGACATATATTTGTGTTTCTAAACACACCGACTATACTGGAGAATCCTTAAAATAGGTAACATTTTCTGTAAAGAAAAAAAGTATTGACGTCACAAAGGTAAAAAAAAAACAATATTTTAGGTTAATACATTTATTTATTATCAATGTCAATATAAATACTTAGATGAGTAAATTCTCTGCATCACAAGCTTACACGTTATTTGTTCTGAATCGATTTGCGAAAAATTCCCGCCACAGTTCTCGATTACATTTTACTAAAGGAAGGAATATGGCAATTGCTATTATTTGGAAGTTTGTTACAACCACCATTACGATAGATCCAACGGGAGTAATTGTATCTAATGTATACCAGGACAATACTACAAAGTCACAGAATACAAATATCAACGTCGCTATGTAGAAACGATGCCATTTGCCAGTATCTGTACTCCCGCCCGCGTTAGAACAAGAGAATAAAGTACATACGATTATTATGTAAAGAATCAAGTTTATAAATAAAGGTAAAAGTATGGTTCCATGTTGGAGGTAAAAAGTTATAGTATCATACTCTACTAGATCACTTACAAATATACAGAGGATTGTTATCAAAGGCATACCCCAAGCAAAGAGGCTGCTCTTTAAATACCTTCTTTGTGAATCTACATTGAAAAGTTTAACAAAATCACTGTAAAATATATAAGTTATCACCAACAACCAATAATTTTGCACTGTGAAAAAGTATAGAACACAATAAGACAATGCTCTTATATTCACATGAAACCTAGTCATTCTCATGGCACTGATAATATAGTCAGATTCCTTTACTGATATACTTATCAAACGTAATAAACATGCTATAATTAAGTTCAGATACGCATAATTTTGAAAATTACGAAACTTCTTAATTATGCACCACGATGTCACTCCATACTGGAACGAAACCAGAGTCAGCAACAGGACAACCAACTCAATGACTAATCGCTTAAGAACACTCAGTTCTTCTTCAGTCAGTTGATGTATACCACGCGTTCCGTCTTGAGACATGGAGAATATAGCACCCAGTTCTGTTTCAGTCAGACATATTACGAGCTTTTCGTTTTCGGACACGGCGGTCGTGTTAAGAGCACGCCGTGCTTTTTCAGTCATACGTATTTCGGCCATTTCGTCTTGATACTTCTTGCGGCTTTCACGAGTGCTCAGGCCGCGCGCTGAATATGAGCTGAACTGACAAATGAGATAATTAATTAATTATCTATTGTTGCCGACCCTTAGGAGGCCTGGTGACGATCGAGAGTATAGGTACTTCTTCTTCTGTCGTGTCGGTTGATCGAACAATTTAAGTTTATGTGAACTCGTGTTTATTAAATTAAACAGCCCGCAACGTGCTGCAATTGCAACTGTGCGGTTTCGACTCGCCTTCACGTAAGAAAACTAAATACGAGGAAAAAAACAATGTTGGCATTATCAGTACTAGTGTGAGTTATTTTCGTAATGTAATTGAGTCACACCAATAAATGTATGAAAATCTTGACAGCGCCTCTAGCGGCAATTAGCGTGACTATAAAACGCAAGTGCGAGTGATTAGACACTTGTCATGGTAAACTATTCGCTAACTGCGATATTACTCTGAGGATAGAGCAATATCCTTGGTGTATAAATAAATATTTTATTGTATATTTATAGATCATGGATTTTCGCAAAGTAACGCCTGATTCCATCATATATCCTTGGTGCAGTTTACCTATAGTTTATCAAAATTTTGCGAGTGTGAGTGGTAATTGGAACAATTTAATTTTACGTGAATGCGTGTATATTAAATTAAACAACACGCAACCGTTTGCGACACATAAGTACTGCGTTGTCACAATGGCGTTGTTGTTGTGCAATGGCGCCTAAAAGCAGTTTTTTGACAATGTCTCCTTTCCGACTTATTTTACGATAAAAGAGTCATATACAAAATGAAACAAGAGACAATTACCGACAATTTATGTACCTAACTACCTTTTTTCATAAAGTCAATAGTTACCTATGGCGTACGAGCGCCGCAAATTGTACTCCAACGCGCGTTTTGGTCATTACTCATATATCTCTATACTCATATATCATAAACATAAAATTGTGGTACCTAAATTTAGATTAAGTAAAGCTAGTAAGTCATTAGGTAATGGCGTACGTTTTTATAATAAGCTGCCGAAATCTGTAACAGATCTTACCGAGGGAAAATTCAAAACCCATATTAAACGTGTCCTCACTCAAAAAGCATACTACAAGACTAAGGACTACGTTGACGACAGGGATGTTTAGTATTAGTTCTTGCACATGTGGCTTCCCTGGAACCTCATTAACAACATATGTGTATGTCTATTAACAATCCCCAATTATGTTTTTTTTTTATTGCTATCTTTACTCTCAAGATATCTTTATCTTATTTTATAATGATTTTTTAGCTAAGTTTTGATGACATTTAATTATGTCAATTGCTTTATATAGTTTAGCTTCTTTTTCCCTTTTGTAAATCTGAGAACTTTGTGGACTTGCATCTATAAATTTGTAAATTACTATTATTCATAATAATATTGTTTTTTTTTTGTTTTTTTTTTTTTGTACTCGAGTCTTTTAGTACTTCATTACTCATTGGTCTGTGGTCAGGACTTCATTGTTCTCTCACTATCCTAAATCATTGTACTGTTTCCACTGAAATTGTTCAAGATATTTTTTTAAAGAGTAACCATGGTGTTTCTTGCCGGCTCTTCTCCATAGGAAACGACTTATTGGAACCGTGCATCTAAATTCGACTTTTCATAAGCACCTGTATTGGTCTATGCCAAATAAAAAAAAAGATTTTGGTTTTGATTAACTCATTATATACCCAATATTCTTTTGGTGGAACTGAGTTCGATAGTGGTTCACGATGCGTGTCGAAAACGATATAATAATGAGAAGTTAATCACGGCATCTTTGCGTAGAGGAAGCGACGTCACGACTCCTCAACCACAACTGCGATCTACACGCCCAACATTCTCATTCAAAAATCATTGCTTTTTGTGCGCTACTGAGATAACAGCGGAGTTTATAGCAAAACGGGATATTGAATTGCATGTAGATTAGGCCTATTGGGGATACCAGATTAAAATAAAACGCGCCGCTTACTCTACCTCAAGTTGGTGTGTAAATGAGTTTTTTGACCAAAACGCGAGTTGGAGTACACTTTGCGGCGCTCATACGCCTATTGACTTTATGAAAAAAAGGTATGGACATAAATTGTAGGTAATTGTCTTTAGTTTCATTTTGTATAAGACTCTTTTATCGTAAAATAAGTCGGAAAGGAGATATTGTCAAAAAACTGCTTTTAGGCGCTATTTTCCAATATGGCGCCGCGAGCGGCAAAAATACGAGGTGGCAAAGTCGCAATTCGGAAAGAGACAAAACTCCCGGAAAACTTTCCAGGTAACCACTATTTTTCGAACCAATTGACTGTACTACTTCGTTCATAATTAAATGGAATTCTCAATAATTATTACAACTTATCCTGTTTGCCATTCCTGTTCATATTATCAGCATCCATTGTTCCATTTGTACCTATTCGTGTAGGTTGACGATTTGATAAACGAAGTGGAGCATAGACTGGCTTTCTAAGCTACGGGTTGCGGGTTCAACTCCCACATGGAACAAATACTTATATGGCCAACAGATAGTGATTCCTGGTCTAAGTGCTTGTGCATATGATATTTGAGTTTGTAAACACAGGTCGGTTTTTTTAATACAATATTAATCAATTTATCAAATGCTCAAAATGAGTCCCTTCCTACGGCTCGATTTGTTGCATACAACCAGGTACCTACTAATTATGTATCTCTTTATTATTTTATCATGCACTTAAATTATAATAGGGAAATGATGCGTACTTCGCAAGTGGGTACATTTATTAGTTATAGGTACTTATGATAATGTCAGTTGTATGTCCTTACGGCAATGTCAGCTTTTCATTTTTCTGAACAAAACTTCACATCAAATGTTAAAATTCATGGTCTTCCTTTTATTTGTGACACTATGTTATTTAGCAAAAAATAATCCTTATGATGAAGCCTTTCGATCGGTATGATAAAGCTACAGTTTAATTATTTTAATAATAATATCTATGAATTCAGTTTAAATTGTTTTGTAAATTTAAATAATGTCTTCTTTCAGTAAAATGTTCCATCTACAATATTCAAGGTACTTTCCCTCCATGTGGCATATCCGTGGGACGCCCTGTATAGGTATAACATATCACCAACAACCAATAATTCTGCAATGTAAAAATGTATTCAAAACAATAAAACCATGCTTCCGAATTCACACGAATACACGTAATCATTCTCAGGACATAGATATGGTAATAGTTGATTTATGTGACACATATCAAACGTAACAAACTTGCTAACACTAAGTTCAGATACGCATAATTCCTGAAATTCTGAAATTTCTTTATCCTTCACCACGATGTCACTCCGTACATGAACGAAGCCAGTGTCGGCACAAGCACAACCAACTTAGTGACTATTAATTTCTTAAGAACACGCAGTCCTTCTTCAGTCTCGTCTATTTTGCACGTTTCGTCTCGATACATGGCGGCTATCACGAGTGTTCAGGACGCGCGCTAAATGTACATTACTTCTTCTTCTTCATTCGTGTCGATTTACCGAACAATTTAAGTTTATTTGTATATTAAATGAAACAACCCCAATCGTTTGCGACACATATGTACCTACTGCGTAGTAACTGAGAAGTATCGACTTGCCTACAATTAAATACAAGGAAAAAACAATGTGGTCTTTATCTTCAGTGGTATTTTCAGTTGTCCACCTCATAATCACGTATTATTCCGAAGTTAATTTGTCATATTCAAATTATTTAAATATTAATTTCAACTGACTGCTTTGTTAGTCTACTGGTTACCAGCGTGACTACTGAGCATGGAGTCCTGGGTTCGATCCCCAAGTCGGGCAATGTGTTATTGCGTTTTTACATTAGGAATTTCTCAGTAGCAGCCCGGAGTCTGGATCTGTGCCCGGTTAGTGGCAATAGGCTCGCCCCCTATTACATGGGACTTAAACATAACTGGTGAAACATGGGTGTACTAGGAACACCTCTGCCGAACCCTTCGGGGAATACAAGCGTGATGTTATGTTTTAATTTCAACTATAATACTTGATTTATGAGGCCCCTAGAATATTCACAATGCTCTTTTCAATATATAATTGTTGTAAGATGAGTTTTGCTATGCGTTTATTATTGACGTCGCAAGAAATGCACGTTTATTAGGTATTGAGGATTAGTATTTTATGTAGATATTATGATGCAAAAAAGTTACGATAACCCTGTATAGAATATTAGGCCCAAGTTCGTTATAACAAAGTTTCTTAATGCGTTTGCTTAAAAAAATCAATCTAACCTGTCTAGAAAAAATGAAAGTAAAACATTTACTTGGCACAAACCACAAAGAAACACAGACATAATTATAGAATAAAATTGTCTAGCAGACACTTTTCACTTTATAGTAAACCACAAACTGGAAAATACTCGCGATGATCATTTTCCACGTCTACCCTAACCTATCTGAGTCGTAGTGTTGAGATCAGAGATCTTAACTTTATCACAATTACATTATTATAGTTGAATTATTTATCAGTCCAACATTACCCAAGAGACGCTAAGGTTGGTTTCTAGTCCAACCACAATGCGACGAGGCCACGAATAGAGGAAACCTAGCTGCTTTCGAGTGAGAAAACTGTTGGGTTAGTCTAAGAGAGATTGTAAATTAAGGTGAATGCGATCAGTCGGCCCATCGACAACATTTGGCAGGTACTGAATACAAATCAGGTGTTAAATTATAGCTAACATCTGGTTTTCTTTTTAATTCTGTAATATTTACGTTGGATAATCTTTATACCTGTCATATAATTATCCTCTGACTGACTGCCTCGTTGATCTAGTGGTGGCAAGCGCGACTGCTGATCGTGAGGTCCTGGCTTCGATCCCCAGGTCGGGCAAAGTGTTATTGGATTTTTCCGTGTGGAATTCCTCAGTAGCAGCCCGAAGTTTGGATTTGTGCCCGGTTGATGGCAATAGGCTCGCCCCCTTTTACATGGGACTTAAAAATAACGGCGAAATGAGGGTGTTACTATATACATCTGCCTAACCCTTCGGGGAATACAGCCGGTCGTTATTCACCCTAGTTTTTAAGCCCTGACTGGGGGCCTTAATTTTGGCCACCCACAGGAATAGTCCGGTTAAGCATAAATAAAGCTCTGAGAGCTTTGATTGCGAGTGGTCCTACATAAAAAAAAAAAAATTAAAAAAATCGGGGAATACAGGCGTGATGTTATGTTTATAATTATTATTATTTCGTACTTGCATTTGGTGTATAATATCATATTATCAGCATCCATTGTTCCATTTGTACCTATTCGACGATTTGATTAACAAAGTCGAGTATAGACTGATTTTCAAAGCTACGGGTTGCGGATTCGACTTCCACGTGGAACAAATACATATTTGTATGGCCTACAGATAGTCGTTTCCGGTCGGAGTACTTGACATATTTGTGTTTCTAAACACACCGACTATACAGGAGAATCATGGAGAACATTTTTTATAAAGAAAAAAGGTATTGACGTCACAATTGTAAAAAACGCAATGGTTTAGGTTAATACATTTATTTTTAATAAATGTCAATACAAATACTTAGATGAGTAAATTCTCTGCATCACAAACTTACATGTTATTGGTTCTGAATCGATTTGCAAAAAACTCCCGCCATAATTCTCGATTACATTTTACTAAAGGAAGGAATATGGCGATTGCTATTATTTGTAAGTTTATAAGAACCACCATTACGATATGTACCTCGGGAATAATTTGAAACAATATATAACAGAACAATACTACGAAGTCACTCAAAAGAAATATCAACGTCGCTATGTAGAAACGACGCCATTTGTCAGTAGCTGTACTCGCGCTCGCGTTAGAACAAGAGAATAAAGTACATACAATTATTATGTAAAGAATCAAGTTTATAAATAAAGGTAAAAGTATGACTCCATATTCAAGGTAATAAGTTATAGTATAATTACTTACTGGACTCACTACAAATAATATAAAACAGAGGATTATCAGAGGCATACCCCAAGCAAAGAGGCTACTCTTTAAATACCTCCTTTGTGTATCTACATTGAAAACTTTAACAAAATCACTGTAAAATATATAAGTTATCACCAACAACCAATAATTCTGCACTATAAAAAAGTATAGAGTACAATTAGACAATGCTGTCATATTCACATGAAACCTAGTCATTCTCATGGCACTGATAATATAGTCAGATTCCTTTACTGATATACTTATCAAACGTAATAAACCTACTATAATTAAGTTCAGATACGCATAATTTCGAAAATGACGAAACTTTTTTATTATGCACCACGATGTCACTCCATACAGGAACGAAGCCAGAGTCAGCACCACGATAACCAAATCAATAATTAATAGCTTAAGAACACTCAGTTCTTGTTCATTCAGTTGATCTATTCCACGCGTTCCGTCTTGATACATGGAGATTATCGCACGCAGTTCTGTTTCAGTCACACGTATTTCGGGCGTTTCGATTTTGGACATGGCGATTCTGTTAAGAGCACGCCGTGCTTTTTCATTCAGATATATTTCGGGCATTTCGTCTTGATACTACTTGCGACTATCACGAGTGCTCAGGCCGCGCGCTGAATATGAGCCGACCCCGAGGAGGCCTGGTGACGGTCGAGAGTACACTTCAGCTTCTTCTTCTGCCGTGTCGATTGATCGAACAATTCAAGTTTATGTGAACTCGTGTTTATTAAATTAAACAGCCCGCAACCGTTGGCGACACTTAAGTACTGCGCTGCAATAGCAACTGTGCAGTTTCGACTAGCCTTCACGTAAGAAAAATAAATACAAGGAAAAAACAATGTGGTCGTTATCAGTAGTGTGGGTTAATTTCGTACTTTAGTTGCGTTACATCAAAAATGTATGAAAATTTTGGCAGCGCCTCTAGCGGCGAATAGTGTGACTAAAATACGCAACTGCGAGTGGTTTGACATGTATCATGGTAAATTATTCGCTAAGTGCGATATTACCGTGAGGATAGAATATTACTATCCTTGGTGCAGTTTACGTATAGTTTATCAAAGTTTTGCAAGTGTGAGTGGTAAATATGTGTATATTCGACATTTCGTATAGTTTTTACAGTAAACTATACAATAAACACTATAGAACGTCACTCACTTTGATTTTCAAGGTCTACTTCTTCTTTTCGTGTGGTTAGTGACTAACCTGGTGTCAGAGTTTATGCCGCCCATGGGCTTCTGACTTGGCTTCACATGCAGTCGAGAAATATCTCTCAGGCATGCCGGTTTCCTCACGATGTTTTCCTTTACCGTTTTAAAGCAATTGATAATTATACAATACGCACATGAATCTGAAGTGTCAGAGATGCGTCCCTTGGATTCGAACTCGAGACTTATGACTTGGTAGTCCGACGGTATCGCTAGGCTACATCTACTAAGTACGTATTAGATCATGTTAAGTAGTTGATTAATATACTTAAGTAAATACTGAATGTGCAATTGACTTACTTTTGCCGCCAAATATACGGAATCAGGAGCTTCGTTAAGAAACTTTTCAATTTCAATGCTGTGAAAACCTTGAATTTTTTTTGGTTGATGACTAGATGGGCTCTTTTTAAAAATGCCACTAATTTAGGATAGGTGTCGATATGTATGTCTTTTTTCATCTTTATTGTTGCTTTTAGCATTGAATACGGACTCTATAGAGTGCTTGGTTTCTTGGTTTCGGATAATTCAATAAAATATGCCAGCAAAACGTTTTCTGAGAAAGTATTGGCTCCTTTAGCTAGTCGCCACGTGTTAAACATATCGTACTGTGTCAAATACTTCTCGCGTGATTGTTGAGGGAGAAAGCTCATTTGCGCATTATTAACAGTTTCAGTCAATTCTGTTGGCGTCAAATAAACTTCTTCGGTTTTTCACTTGTTTTCAAGTTTCTTGTTTTTAACCTAGGATTTTAACAATATGACGTGAAAAGAAAATTGCGCGCGCAAAGCAAATTTAAAAAAAGTACATCAAGGAGGTTCCGAGTCGGAGTTTTTAGCAAATTAAAAAAAGTTGTATGATAAATTCGGCACCATGGAGGTAGAAGTAAATAGGTTTAATGATGTTTTGAATTCACAAACTTAGTGCACACGATGTTCTAAATTCAAATTTACTTTATCCTCTAGCGGATAAAAACAACTTTTGCACTCAGATATCGAAGAGCAAAAATACTCTTTCCGAAATGGGGGGATAAAAAGGTAATTTTTAAACTACATGAAAATGCTTGTCTAAACTTAGTAAAAATTGGGGTTTCGATGTTTCAAATCCCTTAATCCGTCACAGACAAAACACAATGCGTTGTAGCCATTCAGCCATCTTTGATTTCAACATTTAAGTAAAGAATGCATCACTAAACGATAATCCACTACAATCAGGCAAATATAGACTAATTTGAGAGATGCGATTCGAATTGGTGCTCTTCAATTGGTGCGCTAAATGGAATGCCTCAAATAATAAGCAACATTCCAAATTTATATCTTCAAACTAAACGCAAATATGTCACACACAAGCCTATAGATAGTGCCCGTCCAAGCGTGTAGCTCGTCATTGAATACCATCCGTTTGAGTAACTTTTTCAGAAAAATCAGTGGCTATGAATCCCTTAGCGCTTTCTTTCATTGAATGTGAGAAAATTCTATTGGGGAAATAATTTCTGTTCGTCGGGAGACCGGGCCCTTTGTGGGTGAATCGAAAGGGCTGATAAAAGAGTGTTAAGTGCTCGGAATGTTCAAAAATTACTCGTTTAGGGTAGTACGTAAATTGTTTTTGGTGAAATTGGAATGATCACCTCGTTGATTTAGATTTCAGTAAAATGTATGTTTCAATGTAGAATATTTAATTAATTAATACATACTTAGTACGTACGTAAGTAGTTCGCGGATGACTCTTTTTGTGGTTTTCCTCAAATACCGTGTCATGGTGTTATGATCATATACAGAAATAGATTAATGAGAAACATAATTAAACACAAATAACCAATAAATCTAAAAGTGAACAACAATAATCTCTGCGAGTGTGTGAGAAAGTTATAACAAATTAATTTCATAACAAGAGACAGCACAAAACAAACAGGCAAGTACGTTTGGTTTTTAATTCAATTTTAATTGGAAAACGTGTTTCTAAGAACGGACAGTAAACATTGCGCTTATTACAGCTTTCAGTTACTACTATAGGAAACATACTCGATTTACTATCATATTGTGTCTACTGCCTTCTTAGTCTACTGATCGCAAGCTCGGCTGCTGATCGTGCGGTCCTGGGTTCGATCCCCAGGTCGGGCAATGTGTTATTAGGTTTTTCCGTGTGGAATTCTTCAGTAGCAGCCCTGTGTCTGGATTTGTGCCCGGTTAATGGCAAAAGGCTCGCCCCTTATTACATGGGACTTAAAAATACCGGCGAAACGAGGGTGATCTAAAATCACCTCTGCCGAACACTTCGGGGAATATAAGCTTGATGTTATGTTTGTGTTTATGAGAACACTTTTAGTTCACTTCTTCTTCTTCCTGCCCTTATCCCACACTAGGTGGGGTCGGCACAACATGTATTTCATAAATCCATGTTGTTAGAGGTTTTGGCTTATTGTCTTATGACCGGCCGCCTGCCTGACATCAACCCTGCTTGGGAATACTCGTTGCGCCGTCGCGCGGGTGACCCAATGTGCTTGCTGATATTATGCACTGGGTCCCAAAATGATATGCTTGTCAATCTTATTGCCGACAACTAAGCAGACTATGTTCTTCCTGGTGGAGTATACTTGAAGTTCCTCGACCCACTCATTCAGTTTTGTTAGGGACTTTGGTTCTGACACATCGTAAACTAATATAGCACCGTGGGCTTCTCTGTAAAAACTTGATGTCAATGTTCTGTACCACTCCTGTCCTGCTGTATCCCAAATACCAAGCTTGACTTTAACACCGTTCACGTCCATGACTTATGAGTTATGAGTATTAACTATCATGCGAATATTCTATAACAGTAGTCACGGGTGCATAGCAGCCTAAAAAACAACTGGCCTAACCTAAGAAAATTGGTATCTCCTCCATGTTAGAGTGAGATGACAATATATGACATACCAATGCTAAAACGAGAGCGAACGACACTCGACGTCCATGTGCGCGAATGCTAATTTCGTACCGATAAACAAGGGTTACTTTGAACCCTGGGGTTACTTTGATAAAAACTACGTTTCGTAATAAAACTCAAATTGTACAAGTTCTGAACGCATTCTTCCGATTTTGTTTACGATTGGCAGCATTAAACGTCACTGTTAGCATGTGCTTAGTCGCGGTGCGTAGATCTTTGCCGGTTGATGAAAAATTATTAGAAATATGTCAGTAATAAGTTTCTGTAATTATTTATTCCTTATTGAGGTTACTTTCGAATTCCTTAGATATAAAGTAAAAAGTCAAAGTAGGTAGGTAAATCATAGTTTAATATACAAGGTTAGTCGGAAAGGAGGTAGATACTAAGCCGAAAAGGTGTTAGAATACCCATAATAATGAATAACTTTTGTTCTGCAACTTTCTCCAAAAGTCATTAGTTGAAGAGAAATAGCAGTTAAAAGTTTTCATAAAAAATACGCTAAATTCTATCTATCCTCAGCTATGATCAGCTGTGTTTACATTTTAGGTCATATTTGGGGTCATGGATTAGAAGCTCCATTTTCTGAATTAGTAACTAAAGCAAGGATGAAGAATTATTGAAAAAAACTAAAATAAAAATCATTTTGCATGAAAAAATTAATTATCGAATTTTTAAATGTTAACATTATTTTTAAAACAGTCATCAGTGATACTTTAAGTGGCCCGCGGCTTAGTACCCCCTTTCCGACTAACCTTGTATATTACCAAATTTTTTTTCTCAAAAAGTTTAAAGAAAAATTATAATTTTATTCAAGAAATAGACAAAATAATCAAAACTGACATTTTTTTTTCTTTCTTTCTTATTTCAAGATAAAAATACATTTCAATTTTGAAATTGATCAAGGTAACCCCCGGTTTACATTTTGATAGGTACCTACTACTGCATACGTTCAAGTTAATGTTTAGCCTGTATTTATAAGTTAAAAGTGACTTCTTATCGAGTAAGTATCAAAGGTAATTTTAAAAATATTTCTGTATACATTAACAAAAACAAAGAGAGAATGTCAAAAAATGTGTATTTTTATTGCGAATGTTCATTATTCCGTAGGATTCGCAAGCATCGACATTTTTAATTAACAAATGGATTATGGACTCATTGGCGATGGACTGTTTCTTAGCAGTCTGTAGAGGTTCATTAATGAATAGGGGCTTCAAATACCGCTATATTTAATGGTTGGGTAGGAATATTATTTTATATTTAACTAGCGGACCCAGCAGACGTCGTCCTGCCCGGAAAATTTGGTGACATACCGACAGCAGCGCCACCTGCCGGGTCAAATTGTGAATCTAAACCATCCAGGGCGCCACCCAAACGCATACAAAAAAAATCATTCAAATCGATCCAGCCGTTTAGGAGGTGTTCAGTGAAATAGACACGTACAGTCGAATTATATATATAAGACTAGCGGCCTGTCCCGGCTTTGCACGGGTGGACATTTTTTTTTAAACATTTTGGGATATAAATATAGCCTATGTTACTCAGTGAGAATGTAGCCCCCGATCCACCGTGCTCACCCGCCGCAGCCGCGGAGCCGGTCGTCCCTTCTGACTCCGCGCAGTCACCATGACGCGAGAATACAGCCCTCATCAAGCTGTCGTATCCCTCCCAGTCCTCTTGCATTCGACACCCTAAGAGTTCGAGTCCCCCCTTGGGGACACTCTCAGAGGTGTCGCTGCTATAGTCATAGCCATGATGTTACAGTAGTTAGCTTTGCGTAGTTAGCTAGGTAGTTAGAATAGTAGGTATTGGTTCGGAGACCCTTCTGGTCTCGCCAATAATAGTCAGGTTACGTAGAAAAGGTCCGCAAGACCATCCACAATAGTCGAATAGGAAAAAAAAAAAAAAAAAAAATCAGTGAGAATGTAGCTTTCTAACGGCAAAATATTTTTTGAAATCGGTCCAGTAGTTTTTAAGTTTATTCGTTACATATAAAAATACAAATGTTTCCTCTTTATAATATTAGTATAGATTAAATACTTAAAATAAATGTCACTCACATAACAGAACGCCTGTATTCCCCGAAGGGTTGGGCAGAGGTGTATAGTAACACCCTCATTTCGCCGTTATGTTTAAATCCCATGTAATAGGGAGCGGTCCCATGTAAATCGAAACTCCGAGCTGCTACTAAGGAATTTCACACGGAAAAACCCAATAACACTTTGCTTAACCTGGGGATCGAATCCAGGACCTCCCGATCAACGCATGCCACCATTATACCAACGAGGTAGTCAAGTCTGATTAGTAAAAAAGTAATAAATATCCTGATATTTAGGAGTCAATTAATCTACCATATCAATATTCACCAAATCGAATATCCATGGAACACAATTATTAGTACAAAAATATTATTAATAATAGTACACAAAGAGCTCGCGTGCCAGGTTCTCGTTAAATATAACAAAATACAACAAAAATATTATAATAACTCCCTAAAGAAGAACTTACGTACTTTGTTATTTTTATTATTTATACTGTTGGACGTAAATTGGGTACGTAATATTGTGGTATACAACAAGGGAATTTAGTACGTGTTGTTAAAGGTCAATGAATTGAGGTTCTACCTATGTATAAGAATCCTTGAGGAAGTTTACCATATTTGATTGAAATTACAGGCATATGAGATTTTACAATTTTGTCCCTAAGGTTGGCAACGCTTCAGCAATCCTCTTGGTGTTGTTGGTGGGGACGGATACCACTTTCATCAGGCGGCCCGTTGGCTTATTTACCAATCTCTTCTGCCTAGCTTTTTCCCAACTATGTTGGGGTCAGCTTTCGTACTAACCAGATGCGGCTGAATATCTGTACTTTACACGGAGCGACTGCCATCAGACTTCCGCAACCAACTGTAAACCCACACTGCTAAACATGGGCTACCCAATAACCGCTTCAATGAACAATAAGGTACCTATTACCACAATCACCACACCTGACATGGATTGGTGATCATAGTACCTATATTTGTACTAGTGACCATCCTCTTAATAAAATCTCATCTCTAGGCTGATTTTTGAAAAGGGAGTCGTGGTAAATTACCAACTACTCATACGATTTGCGAGGTTAAGCTGCGCTTGCCGCGGTCAGTCCGTCGATGGGTGACGGTTCGTTATACATCGAGGCCCCTCCGTACCTCGGAGAACACGTTAAGCCGTCGGTCCAGACTGTCATACGAATACTTATGACATTCGTTACGGGTAGTCAGAAGCCCGAAAGTCTGACAACCGGTCTTACCTTAGGATATCGACATTGCCCAGTAACTGGATTGAAAGGCCTGTGCCCAGCAGTGGGACCATAATGGGCTGATTATGTAAAAAAAAACCAAGGTACAGAGATATTATGGACCTTACAAATTTATTACGATTCCTTATTTGAACTACAGAACTCTAAAAACCTGCACCCCATTAATCACGTCCAAAGAACAAAACTGCCACAACCACAAAAACTAACTTTTCAAAACTTTGAGAGAATCGAATGTACAGTGAACGAGATCCCGACGAATCCCCGGGGATCATTTCATTAGTCGATCATTTAAATATCAAAAGAATACATTTGGATCTGATTCACCTCAACATTCATTATGTATACCGGTTTTATTATATTTTTATTGCTTTCTCGTTCAGTTCGCGCTTTCAGCTTTTTGTCTTACGGCGATCGGTTTTTATTTAGTTTTGGAGTTAGATAGTTTGTGATTGCGGATTTTTATATTAATAATTTTATTCGGAAGCCCAATTATAATCCTAGTTATATCGATGTGTAACGAACGGTCATGCATCCACGGACTGACCGCGGCAAGCGCAGCTTAACCTCGCTAATCGTATGATCCGTGGGGTTGGTGAGTAGTTACGAGTGAGTATGTTTTGAGTGTTAACCATTTGCTATCTTATACAATTATGAGTGTTAAGTTCTGTAAAAGAATAACAACAGATATGTGTATTGACGAATCTATCATTACAGTTATATCTAATATCGGTCTGTCAGGATTGCGGGTATGGTAAATAAAGTAAATGAAACTATTATAGACTCTCCACCACTGAGAGTACTTTTTTTTTTGTTAAATGAAAAACGTTGCCCCACACTAGGATTTCTCTTGTATCGTGGGTGCGTTTACAGACACGACTCTTCACATGCACAAACACCCAGACCCGGAACAACTATCTGTAGGCCATACAAATATTTGTTCCGTACGGGATCCGAACCCACGACCCGCAGCGCAGAAGCCAATCGCTTATTCACTGCACCAAACGTGTCGTCAACTTATATTTAGGTTGGTGGTTAGTTACAGAAGCTAGTTCACAATATAATAATGTACACAAGATCAAAAAATAAGGACAAGCTAATCAGATATAAAAGTTCAAACTTCTTTGGCTGTTCGACATAGAATCCTCTGTTCCGTTTTATTTTTATTTTTCTATTCGACTGCTTGTAGATGGTCTTGCGGACCGTTTCTACGTAACCGGGCAGTTATTGGCGAGACCTGAGGGGTCTCAAAACAATGCGGACGAGAGTAAAATACTTAACCTAAACTAACTACTACTACTGCTAACATCATGACTAGCTAGCATCAACAACACTAAGGGCGACCCCTAATGGGACTCGGACCTCGGCTTAGGGCGTTGCTGGCGAGAGGACTGGGAGGGAGACAGCTTGATGAGGGCTGAATTAACGGTACGACTGCGGAGTCAGGAAGAACGACCGGCTCCGCGGCGAACCTCTGCTCCGTCGAGTGACCACTGTTTTTTAACGTCGGGTACGTTGATTAATCTTGACGACTAGGGTTCCTTCATCAACACTGTCCAGTGTTACCAGCTACAGATAACAGTTCTAGTGTTTCCATAATAAATAATAAGCATTCCAACGCAATAGTGTTAGACAATCCCACGATCATTATTACTACGTGATTTAACTTCACAACTTATCCTATTAATCCTTACAAAACATTAACACACTAAAACAATCCATTTTCAACCCTATGGCTACGTAAATAAGCGTCACATGAAACGAAAAATATATTTGTTTTTGAGTGATTTATTTCGTACAAAGTGTTAGACAATTTTGAACCTTATGCTTTCAATAATAAGGTTGAAGATAAGTGTGATATTATTTAACCAGGAAAGTTTTTATGACACTGTAAATATTGTACTAAATGTAGTTCGGACTGTGCTGGTAATCTTTGTAATAAATATTCAATGACGTCACAGAAGTCTGTAATGTTGTGTTGTTTCTCTGCTTACCCCACAACGTTGTAATGGTAAACATTTCCTTCTTCTTCAACCATGTGTTACAACTAGTTCACACAGAAACTGTTTACAGGACCCGTTTTAGCGGATCCGTTTTTATTTTGGTGATGGCGCCTGTAGTTGTATGAGCGAGTTCACATACACGACAGTATTCCGAATCCAGTAAAAAAACTGGATCCCTCATTTTTATCGTATACTGCCTGCCAGATGCGACGCAGATGCCATTTGTTTAATTGATCCGTCAGTACAGATGTGAACAACACACCCAGTACCGACGGATCCGTTAAAACGGATCCGCTTTATAGACGGGCTGTTATTCTGAACTATTCTTAAGGTCCGCAATTCGAGTTACTAAATCGGAAATACTCGTTTCACACATACTATACTTTAATGAAATTGAAATCTTTATTCATATCTATGTATAACAGAAATTGTGCATGTCGCAAAAAATAAACCAAAATGTTATAGGACAGTTGTATTTTCGATTCAAAATTCGCTTGCATTAGCGAAACGTTTACGATACTATCACTCATATTCTAAGACGTTCCTCCAAAACTTACTCGATTCAGAACGGCCTCGAAACCACCTTCAAAATTGCATTCTTAATCGCAATTTCGAGTGAACTTCGAGGTTCCTCGAGAAGTCATTACGTCACAATTTGAATTATCTGCATCGCGCAAATAACACCGCGATAAATAGTTGTAAGGATTATCGTAAGCATATTCAGTGTTATTGGGTTATTTCGTGTGGAATTCCTTAGTATCAGCCCGGAGTTAGGATTTGTGTCCGGTTGATGGCAATAGTCTTACCCCCTATTACATGGGACTTAAACATAACGACGAAATGAGGGTGTTACTATACACCTCTGCCTTGGCCCTTCGGGGAATACAGGTGTGATGTTATGTAATGTTACTTCAGATAATAAGTTTCGCTCATCATAAACGAAAAAGCATAGAATAAGTTATTTAAGTCCAATTTTTTTTTGTTACTGCTTTGATTACCTAGTTGTGTAACAATCGGACTGGCAAGTCACATGTCTCGAGTTCGAACCCAAGGCACGCACCTCTGACTTTTCGGATTCATGTGCATATAATTATCACTTGCTTAAAAACGGTGAAGGAAAACATCGTGAGGAAACCGGCTTGCCTGAGAGATATTTCTCGACGGCATGTGAAGCCAAGTCAGAGGCCCATGGGCGGCATAAACTCTGACACTAGGTTAGTCACTAACCGCACGAAAGCAGAAGACTGTTTTTAGGATTCCGTGCCCAAAAGGTAAAACGGGGCCCTATTACTAAAACTCCGCTGTCCGTCCGTCCGTCTGTCACCAGGCTGTATCTCATGAACCGTAATAGTTAGACATTTAAAATTTTCACAGATTATGTATTTCTGTTGCCGCTATAACAACAAATACTAAAAAACAGAATAAAATAAATATTTAAGGGGGCTCCCATACAACAAACGTGATGTTTTTTTTCGTTTTTGCTCGATATTGATAACGGCAACAGGTAGACTCATGAAATATTCACGGAATTTTTAGTTATATATTCACTTTAAAAATAAACAATTAAATTAAAATAAAACAAATATTTAAGGGGGGCTCCCATACAACGTACATGATTATTTTGCCGTTTTTATAGATAATGGTACGGAACCCTTCGTGCGCGAGCCCGACTCGCACTTGGCCGGTTTTTTGTTTTATTTTTCACCTTAACAAGACGTTAGTAATTACAACCAGGCCCACTAAAGGGGGTCCAAAGTTTTCTGAAAGTTCTTACTTAGCTCCTTTGTGCTAAGAAGTAATGTTTTATCTAGAAAGGTGGGTAGTTATAGGCGAAGGAACTGTTTCAAGTAGCCTAAGTAGTTTGTTTATTAATTTGCGTTAATTACAAAGTCTGACGTGTTAGCGTGGAGGTTTACAAACTCGTGTTATCGGTAACTGGTAACACAGGACAATGTTGACATAGGAGGGTAACCGTCAAGATTAATAAACGTACCCGAAGTTATAAAAACAGTGGCCATTCGACGGAGCAGAGGATTCCATGTCGAACAGCTGAAGAAGTTTGACCTTTTGTATCTGGTTTGCTTTTCCTCATTTTCTGATCTTGTGTTAATTATTATATTGTGATATATTGTGAACTAGCTTCTGTAACTAATCACTGACCTAATTAAAAGTATTCTCAGTGATGGAGAGTCTATGTTGGTTTAATTTACTTTATTTACCATGCTCCTAATCCTGACATACCAATATTAGCTGTAACTGTAATGATAGATTCACCCCTATAAGATTATGTTGTATGTCGTTCATACTCGCCTGTCAAGTACCAGGTTGCGGCTTCAAAGCCTGGCATGTACTAGTGACTTTTTCATGTCATGTGTACTTTCGATAAAACCCATTATAAAACCTAGATTTGAATGTCCCTACATATTATAAATTAACATAACATCACGCCTGTATTCCCCAAAGGGTTGGGCAGAGGTGTATAGTAACACCCCTATTTCGCCGTTATGTTTAAGTCTCATGTAATCAGGGGGCGAGCCTATTGCCATCAACCGGCCACGAATCTAAGTTCCGGGGAGTTACTGAGGAATTTCACACAGAAAACCCCAATACCACTTGGCCCAACCTGGGATCGAACCCAGACCTCACGATCAGTAGTTGCGCTTGGCATGACTTGACCTTCGAGGCAGATTAATTTGATTTTATATAATACTAGCGACCCGCCCCGGCTTTGCACGGGTGCAATATAGATACTAATGTGGGGCATATAAACCTTCCTCTTGAATCACTCTATCTATTGCTAAAAACTGCAATAAAATCCGTTGCGTAGTTTAAAAGAACTAAGCGTACAGACAGCGGGAGCGACTTTGTTTTATACTATGTAAAGAGAAAGATAAAGGTTTTCTCCTAAAAATACTTATAGGTATGTATGTATCCACGTATTTACATATTTACAAGCACCAAACACATTAATCCTCAATGTAATCAGCACCTCAGACATCTTGCCCAAAAATCTGCCCTAGTTTCTAACAAAATCCGTATCAGATCTGAATCGACACTTTTTTTCTAAACCTTCAGTTCCTTTTTAAAGCGGTCACGTCTTATGTCGTCCCCTCCGCCAGATGTCCATTAGCGAATGACTCCGCTAAACGTCGCTGGCAAATCAACTGGAAACTGGGATGAAGATACCTTAAGGATATGACGGCCTGAAGCTATGGGGTTCATGATTTTTACGAGGTAAACTTATCTCTGAAGTGTCGCACAGTGGAAAAAAAAGACTGTTTTGTTCAAAAATCCGTCTACACCACAATTTTTGATGTATCGCTGCCTTTATTTTTATACTCTCCTGAGATAACACACGTTGGTGTGTCACTGCCACTTTTCCTTAAAAGTCAATACCATAACCTCGAAAAATCGGGAACTGAAGCAAAAACAATTTATAAAAAAAATATATTACAAAAATCAGTTTCCAGGGATTTTTTATGTCCCTGGTCATGAATTTATTGTCTGTTTATAAAAATTCAAAATGGCGGATACAAAATGGCGGCCCAATTTTGCTTTATTTTGCTTTTTTCCATATAAATTGATACGTTATGGTATTGACTTTTAAGGAAAAGTGGCAGTGACACACCGAAGTGTGTTATCTCAGGAGTGTATAAAAAAATGGCAGCGATACCTACGTCAAAAATTGTGGTGTAGGCAGAATTTGGAACAAAAAAAGTCTTTTTTTTCCACTGTGTGTCGTGAGAGGTGTATAGGTTAGTGAATGGAGTAAGCGAACAAGTAGAGTTTATACAGTGACGATAACGCGTAGATATGGATAATAGCGCACTTATTAGAAAAATAATAATAATATATTATTAACTGCCTTTTTGGTCTAGTGGTTGCTAGCGCGACTGCTGATCGTGAGGTTCGGTCCCCAGGTTTGGCAAAGTGTCATTGAGTTTTTCCGTGTGGAATTGCTCAGTAGCAGTCCGAAATTTGGATTTGTGTCCGGTTGATGGCAATCGAATAGAATAGAATAGAATATACTTTATTGTACACCAAAATTGTAACACAGCTCTTATACAATAACAAACATTAAAGGGTACAATGGCGGTCTTATTGCTGATAGCGATATCTACCAGACAACCTTTGGATGAACAGGAAGTCAGTGAATAAGATAGAGGGGGTAGTCCATGGTGTACTGCTGCAAAATATATACTACACACCATACATAGACATAATACTTACATAATTATATATATATATATAAATATTGTAATATATATATATATATATATATATATATATAAATATCGTAATATATATATATGATATATAATTATGTGATAGGGAAAACAAGGTAGATTGATGATGAGGTACTGATTTATGAGGAATTAGAAACGTGTTGAGAGAAGAAATGATCTTTAACTAATTAGGCTTCAATAGGCAATTAGAATTCAATAGGCTCGCCATAGATATAAACATAACGGCGAAATGAGGGTATAGTAACATACACCTATGCAAAACTCTTCGGGGAATACAGGCAAAGCAGGCGAAAGTTACTCTGTCTTTTTATTTGTTTCCTCATCACGACTAAACTACTGAACCAATTTTGATGAAGCTTGGTACAGAGATAGTCTGGAACCCGGAAAAAGACATGGGCGTACGCGATAACCGACATCTGCACGGGCAAAGCCACGGGCAACCTCTAGTTATCTATACTAATATTATAAAGAGGAAAGATTTGTATTTTTATATTTTTGTATGTAACGAATAAAATTAAAAACTACTGGACCGATTTAAAAAAATCTTTTACCGTTAGAAAGCTACATTATCACTTAGTAACATAGGCTATATTTAAAACTTCTTACGCGGGTGGAGCCGTGAGGAAACAGCTAGTTAATAATATTTATATTAACAATTTGCTTTTGTGATAAGATAATTCACGGATGTAATGTGATTTTAGATTGGTGTGATTTTTTCTTTTGGTGTGGTTAGTGACTAACCTGGTGTCAGAGTTTACGCCGCCATAGGCCTTTGATTTAGCTTCACATGCCGTCGAGAAATATCTCTCAGGCATGCCGGTTTCCTCACGATGTTTTCCTTTACCGTTTTTAAGCAAGTGATAATTATACAATACGCATATAAATCCGAAAAGTCGTAGGTGCGTGCCTTGAGTTCGAACTTGAGACCTATGACTTGGCATTCCGACGGTCACACCACTAAGCTATCACTGCTATAGAGACAAAACGTCTATTTACAGATTTGTTCACAGATGATACAAATAATATAAAACCGGCCAAGTACGCGTCGGACTCGCGCACGAAGGGTTCCGTACCATTATCTATAAAAACGGCAAACAAAATCACGTTTGTTGTATGGGAGCCCCCCTTAAATATTTATTTTATTTTAATTTAATTATTTATTTTTAAAATGAATATATAACTAAATATTCTGTGAATATTTCAAGCGTCTACCTGTTGCCGTTATCAATATCGAGCAAAAACGAGCAAAAAAATCACGTTTGTTGTATGGGAGCCTCCTTAAATATTTATTTTATTCTGTTTTTTAGTATTTGTTATTATAGCGGCAACAGAAATACATTATCTGTGAAAATTTCAACTGTCTATCACGGTTCATGAGATACAGCCTGGTGACAGACGGACGGACGGAAACCGGAGTCTTAGTAATAGGGTCCCGTTTTACCCTTTGGGTACGGAACCCTAAAAATAACAGACGACGCTTTAAAATTTAGGTATAAATTAAATCGAAATATAATAATTATACCCAAAGAAAATGAGATTCCAAAATACCTTATAAATAATCGCTGCTATTAAACTGACAAGATTATGACTCTAATGGACATTAGAATATCTCGCCAACTTAATATTATCTCGCGTCCTTTAAATAACTTCGCTTTAAGTCTCATTAAAGAGAAATATCAGAATGCTAGGTGTCAAGGTTGGATGGACAGGTTGCAAAATGAGGTGGAGATGGAAACATACGACGCTATGTTTGGGAAGTTTCCTCTGGGATTTTGTATTAGGTAGTACTTATGATAGGGTTTGATTAAGAATGATTCGAGTAAAATTCTCAATTTAATCTTTTTAGTAATTTTGGATGCGGACGAGAATATAGAAGGTTAGTCGGAAAGGGGTACTAAGCCGAAAGGGTGTTAAAGTACCCACAATAAGGGATAACTTTTGTTCTACAACTTTCCCCAAAAGTCGATAGTTTAAGAGAAATAGGTTTTCAGATTTCGTAAAAATTGTGCTAAAATCTACCTGTCCATAGCTATGATCAGCTGTGTTTACAATTTAGGTCATATTTAGGGTCACGGATTAGAAACTTAATTTTCTGAATTCACTAAAGCAGGTATGATTTTGTTTTAAACAACTAAAATAAAAATATTTTTGCATGCAAATAAAAATTCTCGAATTTTGATATTTTAACACTTGCTTTAAAATAGTCGTCAGTGATACTTTAAGTGGCCCGCGGCTTAAGACCACCTTTCCGACTAACCTTGTATCATTAGATGTTTTTGGTTTCTTTCTTTGTTCTTTGTATGTTTCATTGCATATGTTGTGCCTCACGGTGTGTCAGTAAAAAAAAAAAAAATATTAACTCTTTGCCCGTCAATTCGTCCGCGTGAATTTTCACACAAACTTCCATCCCCTATTTTACCCCCTTAGGGGTAGAATTTCCAAAAATCCTTTCTTAGTGGATGCCTACGTCACAAAAGGAACCTACTGTCCAAATTTCATGTTTCCAGCTTCAGTGGTTTAGGCTCTGCGTTGATGAATCAGTCAGTCAGGCAGCACATTTCTCATTATAAGAATAGATTTTATTGTATGTACCTAATTAGGTTAGGATTATGACGGATAAAACAATCAAAATATGTGACTTGACCTTAACATAGTTTTACAAAAATACTTTCTAAAAGTTATAGGTAAGGGAACGACATCCAATGGGAAGCCTTAAAAGCCTTATGATACTGGTTCTCAGGATGTGGCGAAACCCGATATGAGGATGTTCAAAACCGTACCGAGTGTTAGTTAGTCTTAAAACAAGCCTTGATATAAGGCAGAACAGAAGAAAGAAAGAAAGGTTGTTTAACGCGGCAACATGACGCACAAAAATAAAATCTATACTAATACTAGCGGACCCGGAAGGCGTCGTCCTGCCCGGGAAAGCAGCTCCACCTACCGGGTCCAATTGTGAATCTAAACCATCCAGGGCGCCACCCAAACGCATACAAAAAAAATCATGCAAATCGGTCCAGCCGTTTAGGAGGAGTTCAATGACACGTACAGTCGAATTATATACCTATATATAAAGATTATAAAGCTGAAGAGTTTGTTTGTTTGAACGCGCTAATCTCAGGAACTACTGGTTGGAATTGAAAAAATCATTTTGTGTCGGATAGCGCAGTTATCGAGGAAGGTTATAGGCTACATAACATCACGCTACGACCAATAGGAGCGGAGCATAAATGAAAAATGTTGCAAAAACGGGAAAAATGTCCACCCGTGCGAAACCGGGACGAGCCGCTAGTAACAGTATAAAACAAAACCAAAAAGAAACTGTTGGGAAAAATATGCGTCACATCCGCACAAAACGGCTATCGCTCAGCATAATGCTGTGTCTCACGTGCGAAACGAGGCCACAGCTCTGGTTTTCAGCGACAGCCAGCGTGAACAAGATGACGTCCAACGGCGCAGCAAGTAAAAAAAACATAGTTCTTGTTATCGGTAGCTGGTAACACTGGACAATGTTGATAAATGAGGGTAATCGTCAAGATTAATCAACGTACCCGTAGTTATAAAAACAATGGTCATTCAACGGAGCAGAGAATTCCATGTCGAACAGCCGAAGTAGTCTGAACTTTTATATCTGATTAGCTTGTCCTTATTTTCTGATCTTGTGTAAAAATATTATGTCGTGATATATTGTGAACTAGCTTCTGTAACTAATCGCTAACCCAATTAAAAGTACTCTCAGTGGTGGAGTGGTCTATGTTGGTTTAATTTACTTTATTTACCATGCTCCCAATCCTGACAGACCGATATTAGCTATAACTGTAATGATAGATTCACCCCTATAAGATTCTGTTTGTGTCGTTTATGTTCTACAAGACTAATAGAAGGGTAGTGGAAGGATTTGTGGGCAAACGTATCCTGACAACAGTAGATCAAGACTTCTAACAAAATTGTTGCTAAACCGCAAGTTAAACGACCCACAACCAGTCAGTATCTTCCTCCTAGCCTTTCCCCAACTATGTTGAGGTCAGCTTCCAATCTAACCAGATACGGCTGAATACCAGTATTTTACACGGAGCGACTGCCATCAGACCTCCGCAACCCAGTTACTGGGCAATGCAGATATGCTAAGGTTAGACCGGATGAGAGACTTTCGGGTTTCTGACTGACCGTAACGACTGTATGTATTCGTATGACACCCGGGACCGACAGTTTAACGTGCTCTCCGAGGCACGGAGCGGTCTCGATGTGCAACGAACGGTCACCCATCCACAGACTGGCCGCGGCAAGCGCAGCTTAACCTCGCAAATCGTATGATCTGCGCGGTTGTTAATTAGCTACGCGCCCCTCAATTAGTATTGACATAATATTTAGTTTGTTTTTGCTGTCCAACATAACATCACGCCTGTATTCCCCGAAGGGTTGGGCAGAGGTGTATAGTAACAGCCTCATTCCGCCGTTATCTTTAAGTCCAATTTAACAAGGGTCGAGTCTATTGCCATCAATCGGGCACAAATTAAAACCCCAGGCTGCTACTGAGGAATTCCATACGGAAAACCCCAATAACACTTTGCTCGACCTGGGGATCGAAACCAGGACCTCACGATCAGCAGTCGCGCTTGCCACCACTAGACGAACGTGGCACCAAAACCAATTAGCAATCAAAACTAAGCTGACTAGTTCAGATCAATATTACTGCAACAAAATATTTTTTATTGCTTCTGTGTCGTGATCACGACCTGTCGATTCAACAGTTCCATCAACACGATTTTAACTAAATTAAGTGAAACGTGAGGCATTAAAACTAGAATTAATTGTTGATTTCGTTATATCATCATCCCAGCCGATGTTGGGTTCGGCTTCCACTCCAACAAAATCATCATCTCCCTGCCCTCATCCCACACTAGGTGGGGTCGACACAACATGTAATTCGTAAATCCATGTTGTTAAAGATTTTGGCTTATTGTTTTATTATATTATTAATTATAATAATATAGTATAAGTATTATAATAAATAACTAATTATAATATCATCTCACAGCAGCTAATAATTATTTAATCGCCTCAAATATAAACATACACAACAATATTCTTAATTATTAAAACGGTTGAAATCAGGTTTAAATATTGTACAATAGTTTAAAATAATAATAAAAAAACTGAATGAGTGGGTAGAGGAACTTCAAGTATACTCCACCAAGAAGAACACAGTCTGCTTAGTTGTCGGCAATAAGATTGACAAGCATATCATTTTGGGACCCAGTGCATATCAGATGCAATATCAGAAAGCATATTGGATCACCCGCGCGACGGCGCAACGAGTATTCCCAAGGAGAGTTGATGTAGGCAGGCGGCCGGTCATAAAACAATAAGCAAAACTATTAAAAACATAAATTTACGAATTACATGTTGTGCCGACCCCACCTAGTGTGGGATAAGGGCAGGAAGAAGAAGTTTAAAATACAGTAATACCCCGGGCTTACGCGATAGGTGGGACCAAGAGATAGCCGTGTAAGTCATAAACCGAATTTGCACTGCGTACGTAATGTTTTACGGAATTGAAATTGTTATTCCACACGGAACACGTTCGAACTTGTCGTAAACCGAACATTCGATGCGCGCGATGATTAAAAAGAAAAACTGCGTATCTCCGAATTCGCGTAAAACGGGGTAGCGTAAGTCGGAGTATTACCACAAAACAGATAGGTACAGAAGTCAATCACATGTATGTACTTCACTTTTCATACCTACGCTCGCCGGTCGCTCTATCTATATATCTATCTCTCTCAAGCGCATGGCACTCGCGCTCGCACTCACTCGCTCTCTGGTCCCAAACGTTCCGAGATATCGTGTCCGTGAGCAGTGTCTATGTGTGCGTTGGTCGAGCGCACTTGTATGTAGATTGACTTCTGTACCTATCTATTTAAAAAAATCACGTCTGTCACGTCAATCTCAATGTAAAAAAATACACGAAAACAGAAAATTTATTTAATATCATATTGAGATTTTCCGCTCCAACAAAATGTCGCTGAATATTTTTCTTCTCTCGTATCAGCACGAGCTAAAAGAAAATAGATGATGCTGTGGTGAAAAGATTACCCAGTCAGCAAGGTTGGTAGCGGGGCTGACTGCCCAGGGTGTGCCGGACGTACTTAAGTAACTCATTAACTCTTTTCATGCAAACTTTATCTGTTCTTCTCCAAAGTAGCTCATTGCTAATTACCAACCGCGCGGAACATATGAGATGCGAGGTTAAGCTGCACTTGCCGGAATCAGTCTGTGGATGGATGACCGTTCGTTAAACATCAAAACCCTCTGTGTCTCGGAGAGCATGTTAAACAATCCCGGTTGACATACCAATACCTATGACAGTCGTTATGGCGAGTCAGAAGTCTGAAATTCTGACAACCGGTCCAACCTTAGAATATCGGTATTGCTCTGTAATTGGGTTGCAGCGGTCTGATGGCAGTCGCTTCATGTAAAAAACTGGTATTCAGCCGCATCTGGTTAGATTGGAAGCTGACCCCAATATAGTTGGGAAACGGCTAGGCAGAACGAACGTCTCCAAATAGTCATCATCAAACCAGCGGGCGTAAACTTCTACCGGTGATCAGGAGCCTCCCAATAGGAGAGGTCATAGGAGATATTGGTATCACCACGCTTATGCTTTACGCATTGTTGCTAAAAGCAGAGAGGAGAATGCTGCTGCCCATCTTGACATCCCATAGTCGCTTTTTATGACAACCATGGGTAAACGAGAGACGCCATACGAACAATCATAGATCAGCTTTGATGTGAAACATCTATTGCGGCGGTACAGGTTAGAGCGGCTGTTGAGTGGCGACGCTCGCGATGGCAGACACTTGGCAGCAGACCTTCGTAACGCGTCGACTGTTTTCGGTTAACTACGGACAGTTTTTTACAAAATAAGTTTCGATGTTCCACATCCGCCAGGCGTCCCTCGACGTCTTCATTTACTTGCAGATGAGATTATTCTAAACCCTAGACACGATTAAGAACCGAACTCATCACCGTATATTTTCACGAACCTCAATCTATCCACGTGTCCGCTATATCCAGGCCTCCCACATCACTCTCCCACTGTCTATATCTACGAGTGCCGTTGCTCTGATAGGTCCAGCTAAGCTGGTGGCGTGTTCTCGTGAAAGATATTACCTGAATGCCGAGGAAGACGCCCTTAATGTCCTCCTAATGTAAGCGAACATGCTCAAGGACTGTTATGGATATACAGGTTGCTCTTTTTGTGATTATATGGGATTTGTGAATTTATGGAGACAATATTGAATAGAAAAATGTGGCTGCATTGTTTAAGCGTGGCTGTTACTGATGGCTTGATTTCTAGGTCAGACAAAATGAAAGAAAGAAAGAAATAAATTTATTTGGCACGAAAGCAGTCAGACACACAGACAAAAAATTGATAAGAGACAAAACAAATAGAAAAAAATAAACAAAAATAAAGTTGATGTGTGTCTAGCGGCTGCGCCAAATAGGTTCAGTTCAGCATAAATGCCAGACTACTAGTGCCTGACACTGGTTTTCAACTGAACCCATTGTGACGTAACTGATGTAAACCAGTTCCAAATAGATAAATAGATAGCGTGCTTAAATAAATAAACAAATAAAAAATAAATACTATTGACCTTTAATTACGGATGTCTCAGTGGTCATGCCAGTTCTCTCAAACCAACACGTGTGTGTATATGAGCAGTGCAGTGCAAATGCTGGTGCGTTTTTCTTTTGGGTTCACAATTGAAACCTGGGGTTATAGCCAGACGTGATATAATAACGTGAACTGCCTCGTTGGTCTAGTGGTGGCTAGTGCGACTGCTGATCGTAAGGTCCTGGGTTCGATCCCCAGGTCGGGCAAAGTGTTATTGGGATTTTCCGTGTGGAATTCCTCAGTAGCAGCTCGGTGTTTTTATTTGTGCTAGGTTGATGGCAATAGGCTTGCCCCCTATTACATGGGACTTAAACAAAACGGCAAAATGAGGGTGTTACTGTACACCTCTGCCCAACCCTTCTGGGAATATAGGCGTGATGTTTATACTAACTGGAATTATATAGTATTAATGCACGACATTTCAATATTTTTGCTGACTCAGTATTTGGTAGACAGCTAGAAATTTGGTCCTTTGAAGCATAACGTAAGATTAAGGCTTACAGTTTGTCGAATGCTGAGAAATTGAAGTACCGGTTCGGTTTCCAATAGCCTCAAATCTGTATAGCCGTCTTCTAGGTATTCGAGGCTATGTCTATTATACTAGGCGAAACTGCAATGCCTGTAGTCAATTGTAAGCCTATCTGAATACGATACACTAAAATGGTATTGGCAGTTTAGTACTGTATGGCGTGTATACCTACTGGCTATCTCCCTCGGTACTAGGAAAGGTTTTTATATTAACAAAAAAAACGTGACGCAACGTAGTATATTTGGTTTAAAAAAATGAAAGATGTGAAACATCGCAACTCAATTTGTAAAAAAAAACTGGCCTTATGAAACAGCAGAGAGCCGACGGGCTATGAAGGTCTGTCGTCGTGTGTCTGCCATCGCGAGTGTCGCCACGCAACAGCCGCTCTCACACCCGCCGCATTAGATGTTCCACATCAAAAATACTGACTCGTTTGGTCTAGTGGTCACAATAGCGGCTATAAAGCTTGTAACCCTAAGTTTGATTATCAGCTTGGTTGTAATTTTAATTTTTTTAAAGACTTCCGTCATCTACTGTTTGTGTTTGTCAGTACTTACAACTGTGTCCACCGTTCCAGTAGTTTTAGCGTTATTTCAACATACATAAAATTGTCCCTCAATCGGCGTCCGTGTATGACAAGATGTATGAATGTGGATGAAGCGAAAAATGTATGTAAGGATCTTAACATGTGGCGTTCTATAGTTTCTGTCTACTGTCATGGGAAAAAGGCGTGAATTTATGTATGTATGTATAAAATTGTTACGACAACATCCTGTATGTGTTAGAATGTGAAATAAACAGTGCTAGGGTTGGAATTGCAGCGTTATCTTAACATTAGAGTGTTGTTATATTGCAGACCTTATATTATACTCTGTGACACCCCTACTGTTTTAGTTGTGGGTCAACTTATTTCGATTTTATAGACCTTAAAATCAGTGGTAGCCTAACAGCTGAACGCCTGCCTTCCACGCATGAGTGTCTAAGGTCGATCCCGGCCTGTACCTCTGACTTTTCGAATTCATGTGCGGATCAGAATTTGATTATCACTTGCGTTAACGGTGAAGGAAAAACATCGTGAGGAAACCTGCACACCTGAGAGGGCTCTAAATAGTTCTCGATGGTGTGTGTCTGCCAACCCGCACTAGGCCAGCGTGATTTTTTATACTTTCTTTTTCGTGTGGTTAGTACTAACCTGGTGTCAGAGTTTATGCCGCCCATGGGCCTCTGACTTGGCTTCACATGCCGTCGAAAAATATCTCTTAGGCATGCCGGTTTCCTCACGATGTTTTCTTTACCATTTTTAAGCAAGTGATAATTATACAATACTCACATGAATCTGAAAAGTCAGAGTTGCGTGCCTTGTGTTCGAACTCGAGACCTATGACTTGGCTGTCCGACGGTCAGACCACTAGTCTATCACTGCTGTTAAAATGATTGATTTTTTATGAAGAATCAACCACTATATTAAAATATTAGAAATGCGACTATTTAGAAAGATTCTCTTTTGAAAGTAAAAATTCCAAGCTACGGAAACTGCAAATGATTGTATTCACATGGAAAATATGTGAAAATGCTCCAGCTTTTTATTAGAAACAGAAATCCAAAGGTTAGCCCGATAAGGTTGAAAACACAGCACCAATCCGAATTGAGCTATTTGCATTCTAAGACGCAATCCTTTTCTTCATATGAGATATTCTAGAAGCATAATCAGGCCAATACTGTCCCACTGCTGGGCACGGGCCTCATCTCTGAATGAGAAAGGTTTAGGCCTTAGTCCACCACGATGGCCTGATGTGAGTTGGCGGACTACACTCACTATTGAGAACTCTTTGGAGCCCTCTCAGGTGGATACATTCCTCACGATAATTCCCTTCACCGCTAACGCAAGTGACAATCAAATTCTGATCTGCAGATGAATTTTAAAACTCAGAGTGTGGACCGGGATTGCTTTTAGATACTCCTGCATGGAAGGCAAGCGTTCAACCGTTAGGCCAGGGCTTCCCAATCTGTGCGTCGCGACGTCCTGGGGCGCCGCGGTGTTATCCCAGGGGCGTCGTGAGGCGATGTAACCTCCTGGATTCCAGAAAAAAAAATCGATATTATTTGAAACTAAGGTTTTATGGTTTATCACGGGTCAGTACACATCCAAAAAATCCAAAAAAAATGTTTTTTATGTATAGATTTTACTTACGTCACATATATATGACAAATATATATATGACATATATGTCTGTCAAACTCAAAATGACGTGAAAGAATTTTTAATTCTTTATGTAATATAGCTATGACGCTGGAATCCAGTAGGTTAAATAGGTTAGGATCAGCACTGCAGCTTTGAGGGTTTTATTACCATTAGCGACATCATACTTGTGCGAGGTAGGTTTCTCTGCAGTTGCAGTAATTAAGAACAAGTACAGATCGAAAATAAATTTAGAGACAGAGACGAGAGTGGCAATTTCGAAACGTGAGCCTCATTTTGAGAAACTATGCTCAGAAAAGCAAGCACATCCTTCTCATTAATACCAAACCAACAAAGATAAAAAGGGTGTGCTTGCTTTTTATCTTTTTTGTTTGCTTTCATTTTTGTTTTTATATTTTGTTCTTTATTTTCTAATAAAAAATTTAGATGCTATTTGGAGGTTTTCTGTCAATTTTTTATTAGGCTAGAACTACGACTAGTAGGTAAATGTATGGCAAGAAGGCCAGGGCGTCGCATAAATATGGCAACATCCCAAGGGCGTCGCAGTTAAAATAAGTTTGGGAAGCCCTGCGCTAGGCTATCACTGATTTTCCATTAACCCACTCCTACGCCCTCGGAAATAACATAATTGTCACCGGAAAGCCAATACTACTTAAGTCCCATTTTGGCTAAAATGAGTTATGTATTATATCTTTGGATTGGATTTTTTTTCTGCATCGATTAGTTGGGATTTCGTAAGATAACAGAATAAAATACGAAATCCCAACTAATCAACGCAGAAAAAAAAACCAATCCAACGATATAATACATAACTCATTTCAGCCAAAATGGCTTCAGTAGTATTGGCTTTCCGGTGACGACGTGCAGTTCGTTTATTCTCTCACCAACCCTTTTCAACGAAAATACTATCTACGTTGATATTTTTAGCAGCCAGAAAAAAATGGCGGACGTCATCGTCACTTGTTTACATTTCGCAACACGTCACAACGATCGGTTTCAAAAGGTTACCGCCGGCTGCACTTTAAATCGCTAAACCGTGTCCCTGTTTTTTCGTGAACGGGTATACTCACGCTGTTTTGAATTGATGTGAGAGGTAGCGATGAAAGTTGGTACAAAAGAATTGTTAAGGTTTCAGGATAACATCCCGCTAGTATTCCCCGAAGGGTTGGGCAGAAGTGTGTATTAAATAGTAACACCCACATTTCGCCGTTAAGTTTAAGTCGCATGTAATGGAGGCGAGCCTATTGCCATCAACCGGGCACAATTCAAAATCAAAAAAAAATATTTCACATAAACCAATACAGGTGCTTATGAAACGTCGAATTTAGGTGCACGGTTCCAATTAGTTGTTTCCTATGGAGAAGAGCCGGCAAGAAACTCCATGGTTACTCTTTTAAAAATAATACCTTTAACAATTTCAGTGGATACAGTACAATGATTTAGGATAGTGAGAGAACAATGAGGTCCTGACCACAGACCAATGAGTAATATAGTACTAAAAGACTTGAGTACAAAAACTAACAAACAAAAATAAAATTTAAAAAAAGTAATATGAATAATATTGTAGTAATTTACAAATTTATAGATGCAGGTCCACAAAGTTCTCACATTTACAAAAGTGAAAAGGAAGCTAAACTATATAAAACAATTGACATAATTAAATGTCATCTTTTTTTTTTTTTTTAAATAAAAAAATTTAATGTCATCAAAACTTAGCTAAAAAATCATTGTAAAATAAGATAAAGATATCTTGAGAGTAATGATAGCAATAAAAAAAAATAAAAAAATATATAATCTTAATTGAGGATAGTTAGTAGACGAATTCCAAACTCCAAGCTGTTACTGAGGAATTCTACACGGAAAAACCCAATAACACTTTGCCCGAGCTAGGGATCGTACCCAGGACCTCATGATCAGCAGTCGCGCTTCCCACCACTAGATCAACGAGGTTGGTACATAACATAGTTGGGGAAAGGCTAGACAGAACGAACGTATAGAGCAGCTCGCCGTTCTATCCACAGTCACATATTCATTCAAGTGTCTTGGGTCGTTACTGTTGTGTGATTTTAAAACCGCCGATACGCAGATATTAAAGCTTCTGATTTTACTTGAAAGCAAAATGGCAAAGCTTAAGGTTTTTCTAAAGATCAAAAGACAGTCTCTAGAATATCATGAATAAAGAAACTATATCCTCACCGGAAAGCCAATACTACTTAAGCGCCATTTTGGCTAAAATGAGTTATGTATTATATTGTTGGATTGGATTTTTTTTCTGCGTCGATTAGTTGGGATTACATATATGAATAAAGTTTTCAATTTAATTACATACTATGTCGCCGCTTAGGTAACAATACCGCTCAAGTTTTTGACAAGTTTTCAGGAGAGACAAAAAACTGATAAAGGCTCATTTACACGGTGCAAATTTCTTGAAGTAAGTCTCATGCTATCTCTGTTTTCGGAGAGAAAGAGGAAGACAAAGATAGCATGAGACTTGCTTCAAGAAACTTGCACCGTGTAAATGAGCCTTTATTATCGTTTAAATGACACAACAAACGACTTGCGCGGTGCCAGAACTGTTTGAATAACTCGCTGTGATTGGATAATTTTAATTTGTTTCTAACATCATTAGATGCGCGCCGAAAATATCTATCCAATGACGTATAAAACGTCAAATGACCAATTTGCGACTTAGGTGGGTATTGTTACATAAGCGACGATGTGCGAAACGAGTATTTCTGATTCAAAATTCACTCACTTTAATCTTACGTTTACCATTCAGCTCACACTCAACAGCATTCGTGCTTACGCCTACAGATCCTAAGCATTAGGCCGAAAACAACAACGAAACAGGCCAAATAATAAATTGCTACCTAGTCTTAATATTTTCCTTTCTTTTCCCCCACAAATACTAAGTTATCCAAACAATACTCCAGGCGATAAACGTAGATGGTAACATAAGCATTGTCCAAACTAAAATATAATAACAGATACAAAGTGCTAAATAAGAAAGGCGCCGACTATAGGCGCTTGTGGCCAATAAAGGGCTACGGATGGGCCCCGCATACTGGTAGCGAAGGACTAGAAGGGCTAGAAGAGGTGAGAGCGCAGTTGATTTTTTCATTCATGTAATACTAGCTGTTCAGGGGAAATACTTTATCTACCCGGATAAAAAGTACCCTATGTTCTAGTCCAGGTTATGGTCTAACTATGTGCCAAATTTCATCCAAATCCGTCTAGCCGTTAAGGCGTGATTGATTACCAAACATCTAAATTCACAAACTCACAAACATCCAATCTTTGACGTTTATGATATTATAAGTAGGTAGACTAACAATAGTTGGTTTTAAGACAGTACTACCGTTTTGAATCTTGGATGTCTGAATAAAGAAAAATGAATTACTACATATTTAACATCTAGGAAAAAATCGTAATTTTAATTGTGACTTTTGACATGTCGCCTTGCGTTTTCTTAAAAACGTCACGTAATGTTTTTGAGTAGGTATGTGTAATAATATTCTTCTTGTAACAAATCAAGCTGTGATTTGATCAAAGATGAAGGTGTAATTTAGGCGTTTTACGGATAAATCCAAAAATTTTTACTACGTGAAAAACCATTCGACTAGGTAACTATTTAAAACGTGGTTATTATAAAATAAAGAAAAGAAATGCTATACTATCCGTTTTTTTTTTTGCATAGACATCTGTTTATTGCATGTTTACACGGTCCGAGCCTCATTTTAGTAACTTAAAGAACAAGAAACATGTAATTGAGTCTTCAGATAAAGTTATCGTATTAGAATAAGCCAGTTTGACCAAAAGTCATAAGCGATCACAGTATGTTGTTTTTAGCGAATACAATAGCCGTCACTATATAACCACCACAAATTCAATAAATTCAAACCTGTTACCACATCTAGTCTATTTAATTCCATGACAATACGAGTGAGGTTGTTATTAAAAAGCCCAGAACAATCAGAGTGCGGCCCAGTTCGCTCATTTTATCCACGTATCCAATTACGTGCCGCGAACTGTACGCTTGTACTTATATTGAGTACAGGGTTTTGCAGGTGTAGGTACCTATAGCAGCATAGACCTGTAGGGATAAGAAAATAACCTTGACTGAGTGGAATGTTATGAAAAACTTGGTTCCATGGATACTTCAGTTTTCACTAGTGTGATTGCAGCCTTATTCTTATCCACTCGAAATACTTATTCCAGTAACACATCGATATTATTGTTGATAAGTAAAAATAAATAAACTTTTAGTCACATTTCATTTGAATACAATGTCCTGTTATGACCCTTATTACAAGGTAGTAACGTTGATATCAGCATTCCTATTGTGTTGATCGGTAATATGCAATTCAGCATGGTAAACTTATTGTTTACATAATTAATAAAATTTTGTTCGTTTCTGGATACCACCGCGTGCAGTATCTAATTTGAGAAGTTATCTTTACTGCAACAAATTGTGTGTACCTACATGAATAGTTTATTTGGTTTAAGTAGATTTTTTAAAAGACAATCGGGTTCGACCTTCTGTTTCCAATAAACCTTTTGCGTAAGTACAGTTGGTAACATAAATCTATATCTACTCGTCAAACATAATTTGTTTATTATTTTTTTATTTTTTTTCTTATTAACCCATTTGGGAACTATGATCCCAAAAAACGTAATTAGAGATGTCCTGTCGTATAGATCCCTAATGATGGAATTAGGTCCTTTATGAGAGGAGGTGATCGTCAATTCAGTCAGAAAAGAAATAGAGCTGCAATTTTTTTAAATTTTTTGCTCGACTTCAATATTGATCCTAATCTCACCTCTCGCTCCGCAATCGTGCGACCAATGAGCCGTTTACTATTCTTATTTTATTTCTAAATTATTATCGTAAAGGAAATAAAACAACCCAGAGATAGGTACCTATAATAATTTTTCTTTCAGACTTTAATCTAGTCTGCGAGTGAAAGTACAATAATGAAAAATGCTAACTGCTGTAGTATGCCTCGAGTAATGTTCAAATATATATTTTTGGTCTAACAGAAATAATAATATTGAAGCCGCCATTGTTGAAAGAGAATTCACAGTTATTTTTTTATTAAAATTATTAGGTACCTTTGTTTTTTACTTCTTTTACTGGGTCTTCTGTATTTTACTAGGTATTTTTATTAGGTTTTTAGATTAGATCGGTACTATTCTAATATTTGATTGTTTCTGTTCGTGTGGTTAATGACTAATCTGAGTTTATGCCGCCCATGGGCCTCTGACTTGACTTCACATGCCGTCGAGAAATATCTCTCAGGCATGCCGGTTTCCTCACAATATTCACCGTTTTTAAGCAAGTGATAATTATACAATACGCTCATGAATCCGAAAAGTCAGAGGTGCGTGCCTTGAGTTCGAACTCGAGGCCTATGACTTGGCAGTCCGTCGGTCACACCACGAGGATATCACTTCCGTTTCATTTTAAATTAAATATCTACATTCAAATATTCTACTATGTAACGTAACGAATATTCGCAAACAGTCAAAAAATATGTTTGTACCTATTTAAACTATCTATATAGTTTCTAAATTAAAATACCTACCTATATTTTTTACAGTTAGTCGTTACGTGAAAAGTATTACAGTATTGGATTGGACCATTTTTTCCATGGATATTTACTTTAGAAATTCCTTGTTTGATATAGGAGCTCAAATATATTGAGATATGCGTGATTTCTCTGAATCGATTTCAGCTGAACTATAATATTGTTATAATTAACCTGCAGTTAGAAAGAACTGTGTTTTGAACCAGAGGGTTAATAGACGTTTTTTTTTAATTAGTATTTATCTAGGTAACATAATTATTTTGATAATTAGGTAGGTGTATCAAAATATGATTTTGGATGTGGTGTATTTTTTTTCTTATTATCCATTATTTGCAGAAAAATGTTTGCCAGATGGTTAATGTATACGTACAAACATACTCCATAAAATGTTCCTTGCTGATAAAAAAATACACGTTGTATAATATTGAACTAGCAACGCCATAAAAGAAAGAAACTCTCTAAGGGTACTAATATATTGTATTTCCAATCACCACGTTACTTCTTAAAAAAATATTTTACAGAATATTTTATTTTATATATGAGTCACTACAATAAGAAAATAATTGGCCGTAGTTTAGCGAAAAGGATCCAACCCACAAAATTATCGAAAATGAGTTATTTATACCAAAATACTCCTTAAACTTCTTAAGCCATACTACATTTAATAATATTTTAACAAGTAAAAAATTATACATTTGTCTCTTAGTTACAATAATACCAAGAATCAATGAAGAAATACAGTCTAAACTTAAAAATTGAAGTTGGATCCTTTTCGCTAAACTACGTCCAATTATAAAACGAATTTCATAATCTAGGGTAGCTATGTAAGAATTTAGACAGCATTAATAGTACATTACTGTCGCGGTCTGTAATTACTGCGTTGCTGGCAGCGCTGATGATGGCCGAAAGCACAGCGTAGCGCAGCTCCAGGCCAACACAGCGCGGTCAGCATTGCAGCCCTTGATGGACAGGTTGAGGCCTTTATAGCGCGGACAGCAAGGGCTGCAATGATGACCAAGCTTGAAGGCCGAGAGCGTAGCTAAACTAAGCTCGACGCCATCATAGCGTGGCCAACAGCACAGTCATTGCGGACTAAGGCTTGTACCTATAGTACTTTACTCAAACAATGCGAGTAATTTAAATAAAACCAGCTTAGTATAGTAAGAATTAATTTAAAGTAACAATTGTTAAATGTTTATACACCTGACTATTTTTTAAATAAAACTCGACGATAATGGTTTTAAAAGGTGGCTGGTGGCTAAAACTTACCAACAATGAAATTCCATACAACTTTGCTGGGGCCTATTCAAGTAGCGCAGAAAGGTCGACTTTGCTCAAAGAAGGTTGTCAAAATAATGACCACATTACAAGCATTTTTGAGTAAAATATTCTAACTGATCATCATCATCTATTGAAGCTCTCACAACCTAAACTATGAGTAATACGCTATCACAAATATCTTAATTTAAGTCCTAGATTCATACGAAAGGAATTGTATTAGGCACCTATTTATTTGATATGTTCGCCATCTTGATACGTTATTTACTGTTGTGTATAAGATGACATACATTTATTTTTAGCTTGAAATGGGATCGTTCTTATTGGCATCTTTATTGTTGTTATCTGATAACCTAAGATGACTATAGTTTACTATTATGGCAGACCAATTTTCTTTTCAAACTAAACTGATAGGTTTTGTGGGTTTGTTCTGTCTCAGAAATTTGTCAATAGTTTAGCGTCAACAAAGACGTCTACGTATTTTAAGTACACTCGGGAGCAATGAATCCGGATCACCAACATAAACCTTATATCGGAAAACACTGTTGAACATTGTTTTATTTATGTTGGTGATCCGGATTCATTCATCATCATCATCATCATCTTCCTGCCCTGGTCCCAAGTTACTTGGGGTCGGTGCAATATGTTTTTCTCTTTCTTTTCGCTTTTTCTGTGACCCGGATTCATTGCTCCTCGTAAAATCAAAATACACTCAAATACGTCAAATACAATCGGTTTGGGGGTGGGGGGGGAGTAAGAGGGAACCCCTTAATAAGGTCTTAAAGGTCTTAAGCTCCACGAAGCTCTGTTTGAATCCACTTTTTATGAGTCTGTATTGTTCCTCTACAGGGCAAAGGTCTCCCAAGCAGTCTTCCAGGTTTCTCAGTCTTGAAATTTATCATCATCATCATCTCCTGTATCATCATCTCTCCATCTCCTGTATCATGGCATCCCGCCATCTCCTGTATCATCATCTCTCCGCTACTTGACACAAATCTGAAACATATCATAACTAGCCCATTCCAGTCCCACTGTTGGGCAAGGGCCTCTTCTCAGAATGAGAAGGGTTCGGGCCTTAGTCCACCACGCTGACCTGGTGCGGGTTGGCAGACTACACACCCATCGAGAACTTTATGGAGCCCTCTCAGATGTGCAGGTTTCCTCACGATGTTTTCCTATGTTAACGCAAATGAGATAATCAAATTCTTATTCTCACATAAATTCGAAAAGTTAGAGGTACGGGCTGGGTTTGAACTCAAACCCTTCTACATGGAAGGGTAGCATTCAACCGCTAGGCTATCACTGCTATGCCCTCTGCTAATCTGAAACGTGCTAATCTGAAACATGCACTTTGTGACGGGTGGTGGCTGACTGGCGGGGGTCTGGGCCTATAAAAGGTCGGGCACACTGCAAATCGGCCCTCTCTCGCGCCGCTGCAGTTACCCAGGTAAGTGCTGAAGAAGACCTGGACTCCTCGCATTGTACGAACCACGCCCTGTTGTTCTCTTTGTACTCTTTGTAAATTCTTAATTAAATATATATAGTGTACGGTTACAAGTGTTATTCTTTATCCTCCCGTAAGTACACGCCTGCAAAATTTTATGTGCACATGCTAGTCGAGGGTTGACTCCTAAAGCCACCCTAAAGTGTTACAACTTAAATAAAATAATAAACTAATGTCGTTCATTAACTTCTAGTCAAAATTTAACCAAATTCCAGGAAATTCAGGTAACTATTTCCGTATACCAACCTTAATTGCGAGTACTTAACTACAGTAACATCTAAACAACGTCAAAAACGGTAAAATGATTAGACAATTTGGTGCGCTGTAAATAACTCGAGTTCCTACTCTGTGGGACACTGTCGGTAGCCATAGAAACAAGGGGAGAAGACAAGACTGGTCACATGTGGCGTTCATATGCTCAATATGGGCATTTCACAGTGGTTTAGATGCTGTGTACGTGTATACGACGCAGGAGCTCGTAATTTGCCAATCCTTAGCAAACCAGCGTGGTGATCCCCTTCATTACGAGGAGACTGCCGTGCCCAGCAGAGCGATAGAGATGGGCTGATTATAATACGTGTGTGCCCAAGACTTCGTAGTAATTTTTTTATAGACGGAGAAATCACGCGGCTTTGATGACATGGGCGGAGCAGTTAAAAAAAACACTCTTCGTAAAGACAAAAACTGGCTCCCGGCGAAAGATTGACCACCGTGTCTCCACCCGTGGGTATCAGAAAGCCTAATAGGAGACATACATCTAATCTATTTTGACGACACGTTTGGTGCAGTGGCTGAGCGATCGGCTTCTGCGCTACGGGTCCTGGGTTCGATTCCTGCACGGAACAAATATTGTATGGCATGCAGATAGTTGTTCCGGGTCTGGATGTTGTACCTGTGAAGATTTGTGTCTGTAAACGCACCCACGATACGGGAGAAATCCTAGTGTGGGGCAAAGTTTAATAATACATAAAAATATACCTACCTTATTAGCTGTGGGTGTTTTCCAGCTTTATTGATTCACACACACACAGAATAATTATTAATTGCATTAAATATGCAGAAATAACACATCGCCCTCTCTTCTACGATCTTATCCAACCGTATTTAATTAAACACCCTGTATAGTTTACAGAGAGCCTATAAAACTATATAGCTTTGTCGCCGGGAGGTGTTCGTTGTCACAAATACCTTCTACCTGTTACCATAGCGAGAATAGGCCCTTCAGCGTTAAGATTTGGAGCCCTTTGATACTAAAGTAAGGTACTAGAGTTTCTTAGGTAATTTAAGTAGGTACCTACCCTTATATTAATACGAAAGTAATTCTGCAGAAGGACATACATCGATGTTATTGATGATGTTCTTCACAAAGGACAGGTGCGTAGTACTCTCAACCGGCGTGCGGTTGTGTCAAGAAGTATGAATGTGGATGAAGCGAAATTAGTATGTAAGGATCGTAGCATGTGGCGTTCTGTAGTTTATGCCTATACCTATGGGAAAAAGGCGTGAGTTTATGTATGTATGTAGTAATTTTGTCTGTCTGTTAGTTAAGTTTAAATGGCTAAATTACAAAATTGATTTTGATGGATTTTGATAGTGGATATTTAAGTAACCAGCGTACAAAATGTAATTTTATAGGTGAGCAAAAAATGGAATGTTGTACTTACAAATTGTACCGTTTTTGAACGAACCGATTTCTGATTCGATTTTGGACCACTATTAGGCCGTTTCTATGGAAAACTAGTAGGTACAGAATTAGATATATGGGTCCATAAACAGACGCATTCAAAAGTTGTCAGATTTCATCTTAAGCAAATGATAAATGATAAATGATTTTTATTTCTGTAAATAAATCTGTTACAGACACTTTTACAAGTCAATGTAATGTTTTTTTTTTAAGACTAGATGGCGCCGGCATTTCCTATCTGACTAGCTCTGAGAAGAAAAGCCGAAACAAACTCAGAGGTCAAAGTCTCTTTTAAAGTCCAGACATTGTAGTATACAAACTATGCGAGTGAAACGATGTAGGGCAACGTCTGGAATGGCCTTTTGAGGAAAGTGCCATAGCAGGTTCGAGTTGACCTGTCCTAACTGACGGCACATCTGCATCAGTCATCGCGGAGCTCAAACCTTATTTTAGGGAGCTCAACAACCCGACCGCTGCACGACGCTATCATTCAGATGGACATTTGTGTGGGTCACAAAAAAAAAAACTCATGAACCGCCAAACGTTTACAAAATTCGTGTATAAAGCTACCCTACATGGTACTCACATTCACAATTTATAGCAGGTGTGAATGTACTTATTTAATTATCTAAATCGCTCTCGTAATGATCGCACCCATATATTCCACAAGACTAATGAATGTTTACGACACAAGAATGCATGGGCTGAGCAAAATTCCATTCTATTCCATTCCATAAATTCCATTCTTCGTACCCATAAACTCGCGTGGGTGTAATGCGTAAAAAAAAATCGGTGTTCTTTAACGTACCAACAAGACGAGTAATTTTATGTGCATACTAGATTTGTATGCGAATTTACTTGAGTGAAATAAGTTCAGATTTTTGACTGCCTTGTTGGTCTAGTGGTGGCAAGCGCGACTGCTGATCGTGAGGTCGTGGGTTCGATCCCTAGGTCGGGCAAAGTGTTTTCGGGTTTTTTCGTTAATATTTCTCAGTAGCTGTCTGGATCTGTGCCCGGCTAGTAGGCAATAGGCTCGCCCCCTATTACATGAGGGAATGAGGGTGTTACTATACACCTCTGCCCAACACCTCGGGGAATACAGGCGTGATGTTATGTTAAAAGATTTTTTAATGGATCTTCTTCTTCTTTTCGTGTGGTTAGTGACTAACCTGGTGTCAGAGTTTATGCCGCCCATGGGCCTCTGACTTGGCTTCACATGCCGTCGAGAAATATCTCTCAAGCATGCCGGTTTCCTCACGATGTTTTCCTTCACCGTTTTTAAGCAAGTGATAATTATACAACACGCACATGGATCCGAAAAGTCAGAGGTACGTGCCTTGGGTTCGAGCTCGAGACCTATGTGTTGGCAGTCCGACGGTGACACCACTAGGCTATCACTGCAATATATTGGTAAGCTGTTTCAACGTTGGTATGTTAGTTGCTTCACGCATATCTACGCTATTGAGTATGTAAGGAATTAAGCATACATGTGAGATATGAAGCTTGCAGACTGCGTGATTGCCTCCTCGCTGCATTGCGGAGTATTGTGCTCCATATTGTATGTTTGTTATGTAGCGGACAGTTCTCGTGTTTGGATAGACCATTGTATTATTGATAGCTTTTAGGCAGATCGGCGCAGCATACAGCTGTGCACTGATCGTTCTGCCTAGCCTTTTTTCAACTATGTTGGAGTCAGCTTCCAGTCTAACCAGATGCGGCTGAATACCAGTATTTTATACGGAGCGACTACCATAAGACCTCCGCAACCCAGTTACTGGGCAATACCGATATCTTAAGATTACGTGCACTGATATCATCATAAAACTAAAACAAACTAAAACATGATCACATGATCCATGGCCGTGGATGGGTGACCGTTTGTTACACATCGACTCCCCTCCGTGTCTCGGAGAGCACGTTAAGCCGCCGGTACCGGGTGCCATAAGAATACCTATGACAGTCGTTACGGGTAGTCAATACCCGAAAGTCTGACAACCGGTCTAATCTTAGGATATCGGCATTGCCCAATTGCTGGATTGCGAAGGTCTGATGGTAGTTGCTCCGTGAAAAATACTGGTACTCAGCCGCATCTGGTTAGGCTGGAAGCTGACCCCGATATTGGGACAAAGGCTAGGAGGAAGCAGGAACACATGATGCTTCATTATGGCCAGTACACCATATCCTAAATCTCCACCACTTCGGACCACAACCAGGCCAGTTACAAAGGAATTGATGTGGCCACCTATTGAGCTAAATTCATTTAGGAAGCTGTAACATCGAGAAGATAAGAGGAAGATCATAAAACTCATGGGCTCTGAGCGATTCTGGGCATTTGGACGATAGAATGAAGGACAGTGGTAGAATCAGTTGAAACTCAAACGAAAAACACACAGATAGACATGTCTAACTACCTATACTTCTAACAACGTGGTGATAAAACGACCAAATGACAATACCTACTTATTTTATTCTTCTTTTCTTATCCCACACTAGGTGGGGTCGGCACAATATGAATTTATGAAATCAATGTTGTTAGAGGTTTCGGCTTATTGTTTTATGACCGGCCGCCTGCCTGACATTAACCCTCCTTGGGAATACTCGTTGCGCCGTCGCCGTCGCGCGGATGACCCAATGTGCTTGCTGATATATATCTATATAAGATACCTACTTATTTTATTATAGTATATAAACTGAATTAAGGTTTCAGTATGACAAATTTACCATGAAACATGTAAAACCCCTCGCTGTTGCGGTCTTTACTCACACTATTTCATACATTTTCGTTTCATACATTGTTGGTGTGACGCAACTACAGTACGAAGTTAACCCAAACTAGGGGTACTGATAATGACCACATTGTTTTTTCCTTGTATTCAGTTTTCTTACGTGAAGGCTACTCGAAACGGCACGGTTGGAATTGCAGCGCAGTAGTTAAGTGTCGCCAACGGTTGCGGGCTGTTTAATTTAATAAACACGAGTTCACATAAACTTGAATTGTTCGATCAATCGACACGACAGAAGACGAAGAAGAAATTTACTCTCAACCGTCACCAGGCCTCCTAGGGGTCGGCAACAATAGATAATTAACTATCTCATTAGTCTGTTGAGCTCATATTCGGCGCGCGGCCTGAGCACTCGTGATAGTCGCAAGTAGTATCAAGACGAAATACCCGAAATATATCTGACTGAAAAAGCACTGCGTGCTCTTAACACGACCGCCGTGTCCGAAAACGAAAAGCTCGGATTATGTCTGACTGAAACAGAACTGGGTGCTATATTCTCCATGTCTCAAGACGGAACGCGTGGTATACATCAACTGACTGAAGAAGAACGGATTGTTCTTCAGCAATTGGTCATTCAGTTGATGCTGACACTGATGCTGATGCTGACACTGGCGTCGTTCATCTACGGAGTGACATCGTGGTGTATAATAAAGAAGTTTCGTAATTTTCGAAATTATGCGTATCTGAACTTAATTTTAGGAGGTTTATTACGTTTTATATGTGTCTCAGTTCATGAAATTAACTTTATCAGTGTTGTGAGAATGCGTGATATTCATGTGAGTGCGAAAGCATTGTATAATTGTATGCTATACTTTTTTACAGTACAGAATTATTGGTTGTTGGTGATAACTTATATATTTTACGTTGATATTGTTAAAGTTTTCAATGTAGATACACAAAGGAGATATTTAAAGAGTAGCTTCTTTGCTTGGGGTGTGCCTCTGATATCAAACCTCTGTTTTATATTTGTAAGTTTTCCAGAAATGATTTATATATTTCATGATTTTATAGTTTACCTCGAAGTTAGAGTCATGCTTTTACCTTTATTTATAAACTTGATTCTTTACATAATAATTGTAAGTACTCTATTCTCTTGTTCTAACGCGAGCGCGAGTACAGTCATGAGCACTAACATGTATACACGTAGCGAATTTATAAAGTACATTAAAGAAAGATTTGTAATGGAATACTTGAAATATTGTTTATATAGTATCTACGAAAACTTACGAATATGTAGCATGTTAAATATTTCATAATTTCAATCAGCATTTAGGGAGTAAATCACTTGAAATTATCTGCGTGTATACATCTTAGTGCTCATGACTGTACAGCTACTGACAAATGGCGTCGTTTCTACATAGGGACGTTGATATTTGTGTTCAGTGACGTCTTAGTATTGTTCTATTATATATTGAATAAAATTATTCCCGCTGTACCTATCTTGATAGTGGTTTTAATAAACTTACAAACAATAACAATCGCCATATTCCTTCCTGTAGTAAAATGTAATCGAGAATTATGGCTGGATTTTTTTGCAAATCGATTCAGAACAAATATTGTGTAAGTTTGTGATGCAGTGAATTTACTTATCTGTATTGACACAGATCTGTACTAATATTATAAAGAGGAAAGATTTGTATTTTTGTATGTAACGAATAAACTTAAAAACTACTGGACCGATTTCAAAAATTCTTTTGCCGTTAGAAAACTACATTATCACAGAGTAACATAGGCTGTTTATTACTGAAATACAACTTCTTACGCGGGCGGAGCCGGGAGGACACAGCTAGTAATAAATAAATGTATAAACCTAAAATTAAAAAGTTTTTTGCCTTTGTGACAATCTGTTCTCCTCGATTTACAGCAGTAATAGCCTAGCGGTGTGACCGTCGGACTGCCAAGTCATAATGTCTCGAGTTCGAACCCAAGGCACGCACCTCTGACTTTTCAGATTCATGTGCGTGTTGCATAATTATCACTTGCTTTAAAACGGTGAAGGAAAACATCGTGAGGAAACCGGCATGCTTGAGAGATATTTCTTGACAGCATGTGAAGCCAAGTCAGAGGCCCATGGGCGGCATAAACTCTGACACCAGGTTAGTCATTAACCACATGAAAAGAAGAAGAATTGTGACAAGGTTACAAATTGTCACCTTTCACCCCACTCGTAATTTTGAGGAGATTTGAGCAAATTGCTCGGGTGGAATTTCCATATAATATCGTCAGCCAGTCCAAGGGTGGGCGGAGAATTGAATACCATGGTGGTGTGCATATTTAGATGATGTTATGGGTGCTATATTTTGGTCTGGTTACAAATGGATGCACACGTAGGCACACTTTAAATATTATTTGCCCATTTACATACAAATATGGAGTGGTTGTGAAGGATGTTTATCACTTGTTGGTGGAGTGTGTCAAAACAAGGGCTGGGAGAGAGGCTCTGATGAATAGGTTAAAGATAAATTTAATAGATTTAGGTATTTTTCAAACTATTCTATCAGTGCCTCTGTCAGAAGCAGCCAGTTTAATGTATAAATTAGTAGATAACTTAGAATAAGTGTGAACGTGTTCTGTTTAGGTAACGATGGGGCTGACATGTTTGCACATATGATCACAAGTCCCAAAAAAAAGTGATTAAAAAAAAAAAACATACAAATATCTAAGTATTTATTGTAATTCATTAATTAATTAATTTTATTTATGTAATTAATTTATATATTTGCTCGTGGCTGCCCGTGGCCTCACTATCAGGACCCATCCGAAAACTAACGCTGCTATACTTCGGTGTAGCAGCAATATGCTGAGATGGGCTCCTTTTTTTGTCTCGTGAAGGCATATATTTTTTTTATTTTATTGATTTTTTATTTTATGTTTGTATATCTGTAACGAGACATAAATAAATAATTTTCTTTCTTTCTTTCTTAAATTCAGATGGTTACTGAACCTGGTTACTTCGGAATCAGTTCAATTCGAATCTCCGAATGACCGTAGATTTTTGTTCGATTTCAAGATTACGAATTGACACTAACATACATAACATCACGCCTATATCCCGAAGGGTTCGGCAGAGGTGTATACTAACACCCTCATTTCGCCATTAGGTTTAAGTTCCATGTAATAGGGGGTGACCCTATTGCCATCCGCCGGGCACAAATCCAAACTCCGGGCTGCTACTGAGAAGTTCCACACGGAAAAATCCAGTAACACTTTGCCCGACCTAGGGATCGAACCCAGGGCGTCACGATCAGCAGTCGCGATTGCCACCACTAAACCAAGGAGGCAGTTTCACTTTGCTTATTTTAGTATGTTATCGGTTTAAAAAATAACCTATTAAGAAAATGATAGAATATTTAGTGACTGCCTTATCGGTCTAGTGGTAGCAAGCGCGACTGCTGAGCATGGGATCCTGTGTTCGATCCCCAGATCAGGTAAAGTTTTCATTAGGAATTTCTCAGTAGCAGCCTGGAGTCTTGATTTATGCCCGGTTAATGGCAATAGGCTCGCCCCCTATTACATGGGACTTAAACATAACTGGCGAAACGAGGGTGTACTAAAACACCTCTGCTGAATCCTTCGGGTGTGATGAGGCGTGATGTTATGTTATGTTTATGTAGAATATTTAGTTTGGAAATCTATCTCTTACTAATTAGGGTATTTTGAAAGAGATAGACCATCAAAGTAAAATTCAATGGTCTCCATTTTTACATATAAACGGTGTAAAAATAGACCCTTAACGAAGCCGAAAGGCACTTATTCTCCACGTCATTGCGATAATTTTTTTGTTCTGGACTGTGCCTGGGAACCTTCGGATTTCTTCACAACTTTTTTTTAAATACTAGTTTTGAAGGTTGCAAATGTACTTGGAATACCTCCATTACCCGTTTACTACTCATTGCATCTATCAGCACAGTGTTTGGAGTGCGTTACATTGAGCTTTACAGAAAAACGAAATTTTTCACCCAAAAAAAAAGTCGTTTCCCAGCGACAATTTTTGCGTAGGGTTACTTAGTTTGATGTACTGAATTCATGGTTGACGGCTTCGTGAAGGGTCTTTTTACACCTTGTATGTACTTTAATGATTGATTCATAACTTTAAACTGTAAGGAGTAACTGTGACGAAATAATTATAAAAAGGTTTTTGACTCATTAACTGTTATGATGCCATAATCACTGCGCTGCGTCGTTGATCTAGTGGTGGCAAGCGTGACTGCTGATCGTGTGGTCCTGGGTTCGTTCGCCAGGTCGGGCAGTGTTATCGGGTTTTTCCGTGTGGAATTTCTCAGTAGCAGCCCAGCGTTTGGGTTTGTGCCCGTTTGATGGCAATAGGCTCGCCCCCTATTACGTGGGACTTAAACGTAACGGCACAATGAGGGTTACTGTACACCTCTGCCTAACCCTTCGGGGAATACAGGCGTGAGTATGCCTAGGTATATGTGTTTGTATTCCTTTTTATTCGATAATATATCTTCAAATCACACAGACTAACAAGATCGTATTAACAAATCCATGGCATGCACCATGGGAGCTGTTAAACAAAGCGAGGCTATATTAAGGGATGTACACACACATACGTAAGCCTTAATTCCTTCACAGGTTAATGGGAAAACGTTTTAATGTGGGCTGCTGTTACACCGTACTGTAGCATTAATTGCGATAGATTTATTAAAATAATAATATTATTTTTAAGTATTAGTTTGGATATAGCAATGGCAAATGATTTCATTTGGCAAGAGGTTGTATCCAAAAATATTGTAGATCTAATCTATACTAACATTATAAAGCTGAAGAGTTTGTTTGTTTGAACGCGCTAATCTCAGGAACTAGGTACTGGTTGGAATTGAAAAAATATTTATGTGTTGGATAGTCCATTTACCGAGGAAGGCTTTATAGGCTATATAACATTACGCTACGACCAATAGGAGTGGCGCATAAATGAAAAATGTTGCAAAAATGGGAAAAATACCCACCCGTGCGAAGCCGGGACGGGCCGCTAGTTATTTTATAAAGTAGATTGTTATGAAATTGAAAAAAGAGTTAATAAAATCAATAGTTTCATGTGTAAATAAGTTAGTTAGGTAATTATTTTACGATAACCGTTTTGAACAGTTATTTTAAGAGTCGCGGGTGGTGCGAAAATCTCATTAAAAATCAATTATCTATCCTCCTTTTCTATTATTTTTGTCGTCTGTCTCGCGTGTGTCCATCTGCTTTAGATTTTCTTCTTCTTACAGCCATATAAACTTGTAACACTTTATTATTACATCACGGTGTAACAGGGAGCTAACTAGAAACGTTCCACCTAGTGTTTTATTCGGTGTCTATTAAATAGCTCGTAATAGCGTGCCCTGGCCGTTTTAACATACCTAGCTATAATTGCCAACTGGAACCCTATTGGAAAATTGATTTTTAATTCACTGACAATTGTCTAGTTATTGGACCTGTGTTAGGATTATTTAGATGTGTTTTTAGTTGAGATAATTAATTTGCGAATTTGGTTAGTTTTATGTTTTTAATTATTTAAGGTTTTTTTTTTAAATAAATTACGTTGTCCCACACTCGGATTTCTGCTGTATCGTGGGTGCGTTTACAGACACACATGTTCGTAACACATCGAAGCACCTCCGTGCCTCGGAGAGCACGTTAAACAGTTGGTCCCGGGTGTCGTACGAATACCTATGACAGTCGTTATAGGTAGTCAGAAGCCCGAAAGTCTGACAACCAGTCTAACCATAGGATATCGGCATTGCTCTGCAACTGGGTTACGGAGGTCTGATGGCAGTCGCTCCGTGTAAAATTCTGGTATTCAGTCACATCTGGTTAGACTGGAAGCTGACCCGATTATAGTTGGGAAAAGGAAGAAAGAAAGAAAGCTAGAAGAAGGCTAGGCAGATGAACAGGTATGGGTTTAATCTATACTAATATTATAAAGCTGAAGAGTTTGTTTGTTTGTTTGAACGCGCTAATCTCAGGAACTACTGGTTGGAATTGAAAAATATTTTTGTATTGGATAGTCCATTTACCAAGGAAGGTTATAGACTATATAAAATCACGCTACGGCCAATAGGAGCGGAGTATAAATGAAAAATGTTGCAAAAACAGGAAAAATTTCCACCCGTGCAAAGCCGGGACGGGCCGCTAGTATAACATATTCAAGCAATAATGTCGTCTGTTCAATACTTGGGCGAAGGTTCCATGTTTGCCGACAAAAAAAAACTTTATTTTTTAATACATTTCTTTTCATCCACAGATAAAATAAAAGATTCTTCGTTCACTTCCATTTAACACTTTTGTATTCAAAGCACTCGATAGTTTTTCACGACACTCATTTATTAAATTGGAATGAGAAAAATATCTCATTAAAATTGTAGCGGAAAGCGGAGCGAGCAAAGCAGAGCGCTAAGTGAGAGCCCCTGATGCGACTGCCACGCGCTAAGTTGCTGGATTAAGGCTGGCTACAAACTGTCGTTTTGCCGCTGCGATTTGTCGATTATTAGATAGTAGAACCTTTATTGGATTGAATTGAAATCCAATACACGACACGGCGAAATTTTTAGGTGGTTTTACTTTTCGCTATGACAAAAATCTAATTTAATAAAATTTTATTATTAACCGAAACCATTTATATTCTACCAGCGACCCGCCCCGGCTTTGCACGGGTGCAATATAGATACTAATGTGGGGCATATAAACCTTCCTCTTGAATCACTCTATCTGTTACTGAAAACTGCATTAAAACCCGTTGCGTAGTTTAAAAGATCTAAGCGTACAGACAACGGGAGGAACTTTGTTTTATGCTATGTTAGATTAGATACCAGTACCGAAATTCATAAAGGATTTCGATCTAAGATTTAGGTAGGTACCTAAAAAGACAGTGAGCAAACGATGATAAAATATCACCAAATTTCACTGATGTAGGCACAGAACTAGGTACAAACTAAGCCTATTTCTCATTGATTGATGACTGCGGTAAGGTTTTGACATGTTAAACATTTACCGGCGAGTGTTGGTAATAAATCACGTTCTGGTCTAAACCTGGATGAAAAATGATACATTTCGTCTAGATTTAAGGTGTAAAAAAGATTTGCTAAGTTAGTTTTAAAGTTGTTGCTATATTAAAAGATATGGAAGATTGATATGTTTTAAATTGATAGATTTTGTAAGGAATAAGTTATATTCCATAACACAACATCACGCCGGTATTCCCCGAAGGGTTGGGCAGAAGTGTATAGTAACACCTTCTTTTCGCCGTTATGTTTAAGTCCCATGTAATAGGGGGCGAGTCTATTGACATCAAGCGGGCACAAACTGCTACTGAAAAATTCCACACAGAAATACCCAATAGCACTTTTCCCAGCCTGGGGATCGTACCCAGGACCCCACGATCAGCTGCTGCACTTGCCACCACTAGACCAACGAGGCAGTTATATCTATTCCCTGGTTATTAAATAAAATGTCCCTCTTGCTTTAGAAGACTTCGTCAAAGATCTCGTTCACGACGATGATGGTAACAAACCCATGTGAATCACTGATTAGAAATAAATGATGTGTGGAACTTAGGACCATTACTGAAGTTGGTCCTTGCAGACGATTGCTATTATCTTTCATGTCGTACGAGCTATACGAGGATAGGTGATGCCGTGGTGAAGACATTAGTCAGTCAGTAAGGTTGTTAGCGGCTGACTGTCCAGGCTGTGCGCCAGACGTAGATACCTACTTAAATGTCGTCATTCGTGATGAAGAGGTGTTATAATTCCTATTATCATACAAAACTCTAATTGTAAGTGCAACGGGATTTTTTGTGACGGAAAATATTCAATGCTAGCGGCCCGTCCCGGCTTCGCACGGATGGACGTTTTTCCCGTTTTTGCAACATTTTTCATTTATGATCCGCTCCTATTGGTCGTAGCGTAATGTTATATAGCCTATAACCTTCCTCGATAAATGGACTATCCAACACAAAAATATTTTTTCAATCCCAACCAGTAGTTCCTGAGATTAGCTTGTTCAAACAAACAAACTCTTCAGCTTTATAATATTAGTATAGATTTTACATGATTATCAAAATCTTGATTTGTATTCAAGGACCAAAATCTTCTATTGCAAAATGAGTCTCACGAATCATACCCTTAAGTATTAGGCTGAAACAACCACAATACTATTATATTATGTATTTAACTACCACAATATTAACATTTCCAGAAGCCCTCATGTCTAAATAACAACTACGCGGATCGTACAATCCGCGAAAGTAAGCTGCGCTTGCTGCGGTCAGTCCGTGGTTGGGTGACCGTTTGTTACACATCGAGACTCCTCCGTGCCTCGGAGAGTATCTTAAACCGCCGTTACCGGTTGTCATACCTACCTCGTGTTCGTATTCTACGCGTAGTCAGCAGCTCGAAACTCTGACCACCAATCTAACCTTAGGATGTCGGTATCAGTAACTGGGTTGTAGTGGTCTGATGATAGGCTGTTAGACTGGAAACCGACTCCATCAAAGTTGGGAAAAGGCTCGTTCTGCCTAGACTTTTCCTAACTATGTTGGGGTCAGCTTCCAGTCTAACCAGATGCGGCTGAATACCAGTATTTTACACGGAGCGACTGCCATCAGACCTCCGCAACCCAATTACTGGGCAATGCCAAGGTTATCGATATCCTAAGGTTAGACCGGTTGTCAGACTTTCGGGCTTCTGACTACCCGTAACGACCATCATAGGTATTCGTATGACACCTGGGACCGACGGTTTAACGTGCTCTCCGAGGCACGGAGGGGTCTCGATATGTAAAGAATAGTCACCCATCCATGGACTGACCGCGGAAAGCGTAACTTAACCTTGCAAATGATATGATCCGCAAGGTCGTTAATTAGCCACGAGCCTCTCAAAGTTGGGAAAAGGCTAGTGGGAAGTAATTCATTTCCAATTTTATACCGTTCCAGAAAACATTGTACCATCTTCATACCATAAGTGCATTTTCAACGTTATTTTCTTCCATCTATTGTTGCGAGGTGCCCTAAAAATCCAATACCGTTGCTGTAGCAAGTTTGCACGGCGCTTTATAGTTTTATAACGGCATTGTGCTCTACAATATCATTTGTTGCACTCAAACTGGGCAGGATAATAATGTCCGACACATTGATCTAGGGAATATGGAAACGGTATTGTGTGAATGGGAATACAGAGTAGAGATGACGCAATGACATTTTTTTTCTTTTTTTTTTCTTTTTAAAAACGTTGCCCCACACTAGGATTTCTCCTGTATCGTGGGTGCATTTACAGACACAAATCTTCATATGCACAAACATTCAGACCCGGAACAACTATCTGTAGGCCATACAAATATTTGTTCCGTGCGGGAAACGAACCCACGACCCGTAGCGCAGAAGCCATTAGCTCGGCCACTGCACCAATCGTGCCGTCAAATGTGTCGTCGCGACATTAAATGATACCATGTATTCTATGATCCGTTTTTATTATCCATCGTGATTTTTAATTATTTTATTATTAAAATACAAGCTTAAGCTTAAGCTTCACTTCTTATATATATTTGTATCAAATCTTGCGACAGATTTTTAAACTACTTCTGCTTAATCGATTCTCTTGAAACTTCACACACAAATTCAATTCCCATGACAATGCAACATTATTATAATTTAAACCTTCAACCCTCAAATCAATTGCATTCCCTGATGTCGATATTATATATTTTCTTGTTTATTGTTTATGTAGGTATGTGATTTTTTATAATTATTTTTTTTCTTTAGTTTCTATTAATATAAGACGTACATAATGAGGCTTGCATAGTCGCTGAAAGGCGAACTAAAGCCTCGAAAAAAAATTTGAATAAAAAAATAACAAAAATACCCTCAAATCCTAATGCTGCAGAGGTACTACTGGGGGAAGATACAACCGTTTAACTTATAATGGTTTTTTACCTTTCTTCACATAATTCTTCAATTTCATTCGTTCTTCAAGGGACGTTGATTTTATTTTATTTATTATGGGACAATAAACAGCTACAATATAAAATGTTTACAAATAATAATAATATAGGCTCATAAGTAGTATTAACAATATTGCAGCCCACTACATTATCCGCGTATTTGGAAACTTGTCAGCTATACATTTGAAAATAAAGACCATTTTATTTTGAGAACAGGTAACATTACATAATTTCGCGTGAGGTTTTTAAATTATATGTGAAATTATTAAATTATAGGAAAATTCCCGTGACTAAGCTATTGAATGTACTTGATTGATTTTTTGTGGCACTAGAACTGTTGGTTTCTACCTAGTTTCTCAAGAATAGGTGACCTTTGCTATTCAGGTACTGTAAATAAACTACAAAATCGATAGCCAGAAAAAGAATTGGTATTCAAGATTACGTTCTAATCTTTCAATTATTTTTCCATTGTTTGTTTTTCATCAAAATTCTAATCTATAAGAAGTAGTCAACCGTAAAAGGCTATTTTAATTTCTAGTTGGAAAAAAGCGAAATCCGAATCTCGGTGTTAAGTTTTCTTTAAGTAATCCTTAGTGGAACAAATTCTTTCTTAAAAGTTTTGTGAAATTCTTAGTGAAATCTGATAGGTATTACTCTGGCCTTGTTTTACGTATAATAATTATTCTGATGTTTATTTTGAGGTCAATGGTTCGGTCTGCTTCTTCTCTCGTATTGACAAGAGCACTCTGAGAGAAGCTTATGCCGTGGTGAGAAGATTTGTAAGTCAGCTGACTTACAAAACCCACCTGGGTTTTATTAGGTTTTTTTATATGGTCAGGTGTGTGTAGCACGTGGTGTTCTGCATGTCCTTATGGAGAAAAGACGAGATGTATGGCTGCATCATCATCTCCCTTACATAAGCATAATCAGCCCCTTGTTGTCACATTGCTGGGCACTGGCCTCTTGTTGGATATTTAAATTATTAGCTTGCAACACCAACATTAAAATAAAGATGTAAATTGAATTACAATTGTGGCAACACTGCCACTTCCCTTTTCTTCTTGTGACACGCGCCCAATATACACGAATACTAGTTCCTGCGCCGTTTTATTTATTCTTCCCGGCACCCACGTACCAGCACCTCATCAGCACCCACCACCACCAAACTACACCGCTGCACATGGTCCTTCGAGCCGGATGAGCTGAGTAGCCGCGATATTTGGTGGAATGGTCCAAAGTTTCTGCAAAACAGTGAGTACAACTTTCCTGCTTACAGCTCGACCACTGATTCGCTTGCAGTGGAACCCTGCTTAGCTCTTTAAAAATATTTAGAAATATTTACTGAGCAAACATCTGAGCAAGAGCTGTGTGAACACATATTTCAAAGCTCAGTTAAATTAGTTAATAATCAGTTCGAGGTTCCTCTGCCTTTAAAATTACCTTTATCAGATGTAAACGATGCTCTTGGTGAGTCATTTCACCTAGCTTTAAAAAGGTTTCTAAATTTGGAAAAGAGATTGCATGCAAATCCTAATTTATTCATGCAATATAAAAATTTCATCCACGAATACCTAGAGCTTGGTCATGGTCATTATGTAGATATAGAACTGTATAATTTAAATAAGCATGCAGTGTATTTTCTGCCACACCATGCAGTTATTAATAATAATAGTAAAACCACAAAGCTTCGAACAGTCTTTGATGGTTCAATGAAAACAAACAAGAAAGTTTCTTTGAATGATTTGCAACTTAATGGGCCTGTGGTTCAAAAGGATTTATTTGATATAATTTTATTATTCCGTTTGGGTAGGTATACATTTACTGCAGATATCAAGCGAATGTTCAGAAACATTAAAGTAGATCCTCAATACACAACCCTTCAAAATATTTTGTGGAGGGACAATCCTGATGAGCCGGTCAAGTGTATTAGATTAGATACGGTCACATATGGCTTGAAAAGTTCAAGTTATTTAGCAACTCGCTGTATAGATGAGCTAGCAAATAGATATGAAAAATCATATCCACTAGCGTCATCTATTATCAAAAATAATCTTTATGTTGATGATATTATCTATTGCAATGATAATTTGGAAATAACCATCACTGCCAGAGACCAACTTCGTGATTTGCTTAATTTAGGTAGTTTCCATACTCATAAATGGGCATCAAATGATAAAAATGTGTTGAACAATATACCATTAAACGAAAGACACTTTGATAGTTTAGAATTACAAAGGGATAATAATAACATGAAAGCCTTAGGACTTCAAATTAATGTAAAGGATGATCATTTTATTATCTCTTCTCCAGAGCCCTTCAATAGAAATAGGGTAACAAAAAGGAGCATACTTAGTTACATAGGTAGATTCTATGACCCAATGGGATTTGTAAGCCCAATTGTAGTCACAGCAAAGGCCATAATGCAAAAATTATGGCTACTGAACACAGGCTGGAATGACAGTCCGCCTGCAGATGTTCAGCAAGAATGGTTTCAATTTACCAATAATTTAGCTGCAATGCAGCCAATCCTATTAGATAGGAACATTAAATTTTCAGAAGCAGACTCTGCAGACTTAATTGGCTTTGCAGACGCTTCGAGTAAGACAGCCTACGGATGCTGCGTGTACCTGCGATTCGCAAACAAATCAGGTACAACAAAATTGCATCTACTCTGTTCCAAATCGCGAATCAACCCTATCCAAAAGAAAGGCATGACCGTGCCAAGGCTTGAACTGAATGCAGCACTATTGCTATCGAAATTAATGTTAAGGACTCACAATACACTCAGAGTTAAAATTAATATAAGGCATGTTTGTTTGTTCAGCGACTCTCAAATTGTCCTAGCATGGCTAAATACTGAGCTTACAAAACTTCAAGCTTACATATCGAACAGAGTAAGTGTAATTCGTCAAAACACAGCTGGATGCAGTTGGCATTATGTCAATACAAATGACAATCCTGCCGATCTCATTAGCAGAGGTGTCAATCCGAATGAGCTGAGTAGCCGCGATATTTGGTGGAATGGTCCAAAGTTTCTGCAAAACAGTGAGTACAACTTTCCTGCTTACAGCTCGACCACTGATTCGCTTGCAGTGGAACCCTGCTTAGCTCTTTCCAGCAACTTGATGTGCCAAAATCCTAATCCGCTTGATTATGTGTTCAAGCGCTTGTATAATTACTCTAACATAAATAAAATAGTAAGGCTGTTAGCTTATATATTGCGATTCCTAAACAATACTAATAAGAATAAGGTTAAAATAAATACAAACTTTTTACAAAGTTCTGAACTAGACCATGCATTAATGCTTATAATTAAACATGAACAAAATACATATTTTAAAACTGAAATCAAAGCATTAAGCAATGATACCACCTTGAAAGGAAATCTATCCGAATTGCATCCCTTTCTCGACAACCAAGGTCTTATGCGCGTTGGGGGTAGACTACATTATGCTGATATTGCTTATTCACAAAAACATCCTGTCATACTGCCCAAAGGCTCTTTCATTACTAGCTTGCTTATAAGGTGTGAACATGAAAGGTTACTGCACGCAGGGCCTAAACTTTTACTGTCGCATCTAAACCAAAGGTTTTGGATTGTTAATGGATTATTAGAAGTTAAGAAAATAACTCACAAATGTATTGTATGTTTCAGACAAAAGGCCTCAGTGGCCAAGCAACTAATGGGCTCCTTGCCAGCTGCACGAGTAACAGCTACCAGCCGCCCATTTGAGAAGGTCGGCGTGGATTTCGCTGGGCCAATTGAAGTAAAACTCTCTCGCGTAAGACGATCATTAAAGGGTAAAGGGTATATCTGTGTATATGTTTGTTTCGCGACAAAAGCCGTTCACTTAGAACTCGCGTCAGACCTGACCACGGAAACCTTTCTTGCGTGCTTGAGGAGATTTATCTCTAGACGAGGGTTGCCCACCGAAATTCACTGTGATAATGCGAGTACCTTTAAATGTGCAAGGAGCCAATTAGTCGAGCTCTATAAACTGCACACTTCTCAGAGTCACCAAATGCAGGTTCAAAGTTTTACCGCCGAGCGTGGGATACAATTTCACTTTATACCTTCTTACTCGCCTACATTTGGAGGGCTCTGGGAAGCGGCGGTAAAGAGCACAAAGTTTCATTTAAAAAGAATACTGCAAAAAACTGTTTTAACCTATGAACAACTTAATACTGTATTAATTGAAATTGAAGCAGTGCTTAATTCTCGACCGCTCTTACCTTTATCTTCAAACAGTGATGATTATTGTTATCTAACACCCGGTCACTTTATTATAGGTAGTGCTATGTCAATGTATCCTGAAAATAATGTCTGTAACGTTCCACAAAATAGGCTTAAGTTTTGGCAATTGTGTACTTCTCTAAAACAGTCTTTTTGGAAACAGTGGTATCAGTATTATTTAAACTTGTTACAAAATAGACCTAAATGGCGTGATAATAAATGTAATGTTAAACTAGGCAACTTAGTTATCTTAAAAGAAGATAATACACCTTCTATGTCATGGCCCATGGCACGAATTGTTAAATTGTTTCCAGGACATGATGGTAAAATTAGGACAGTGGAGGTTAGAACCCCAAATGGGAAAACTCATTCCCGGGCTATCAACAAAATTTGTCTACTACCAATAGAATATGATATATAGTTCTAAGACATTTTATTATTATATATTTTTCTAAATGTTGTTAAATAATAAGTCACATGTTTGTAAAAGCATTTAATCTCTACTTTTTATTATATAGTAGTATAAATAGATTAAACTTTGAGTTAACATAATTTAAATTTGTATAACTTTTCATAATTAAGTGTCTAACTTAATAGAGCCATTTCTGTGAGGCCGCAGCATGTTGGATATTTAAATTATTAGCTTGCAACACCAACATTAAAATAAAGATGTAAATTGAATTACAATTGTGGCAACACTGCCACTTCCCTTTTCTTCTTGTGACACGCGCCCAATATACACGAATACTAGTTCCTGCGCCGTTTTATTTATTCTTCCCGGCACCCACGTACCAGCACCTCATCAGCACCCACCACCACCAAACTACACCGCTGCACACCTCTTCTGAAAACTAAAAAAATTAAGGTTGCTTTTTGTTTATCATCATAATAGTTGTTTTTCTTTTTGAAAGAATTTCACACTACAAAGGTTTCTAGGGCGAGTTTCTAATGTCGCTTCTAGTATAATCGTCTTCTACATCCCAGACTTTGTTGTTTTTAGAGAATCCACAACGGGGTTCCGTATTCACTTCTTATACAATCCAGTTTCACAGTTGCCAGTGTAAAATTTTGAATGAAAATTTTGATATTTTGTCTAGCAACATTTATCACAGAGCTTATCTAGGTTTTGTTGGTTTCCGTTTTTGCTTTGAGGGCTATGAGAATGGGAGCAATTTATATATTTTCTAGGGCTGTCACTGTTGTTGGTTTTTGTAGGGGTGTAGCTTAAGGGCGGGCTGTGGAGAATGACGTCAGTTTAACTTTTGGGGTCGTATTTCCCGTGGCCTACTTTTCGACGTTTGTGTCACCTGTCGCGTTTGATGTTACTTTATTTTTAAGTTTTAAGCGCGGCGCAGTTTTTTGCGCTTATATATTTTTTTCTTTGTCGAGTACCACTTCTAGCTTTGAACTTCTGGTGTCTTTATTAAAAGCCTTGGTGCTGTTTGCTCTACTGAGTTTTGAAATAGTGGGTATGTTATTTCCCGGTTGCTCGCATCCGGACTGCATGCATGAATAACACGTTGCGAAGCGATCCTAGCGTTTGGATGAGAACATGTTTTCACTGAGAATATATTTTAAATTTCAATTAATAACAAAGATTCTTCATTTAAATTCATCATTCCATTTCACGCACAAGAAAAGTCATCTTCAAACATCTCGGTTGATAGATTTCCCAAATTAAGCACAGACGCTGAGTGAGAAACTGAACAAAAACTCCCTCTAATAAACTAATGAGTTTATGATCTGACTAATAAAATCAAAGCAGCAACACCGAACAATTCGACTAACTAACTTAGTGTAGGAGCTCATATAAGTAAATTAATCTTACGCGCAGGCGAGCCGAAAACCAATTTTTGGAGCACATCCTGGGCCTTGCGGTCTTCGCTTGACACGTGACGAGGGACCAACGTTACTTAGTTTCGTTAGGAGACTCAGAGACCAAAAATTTGGAGAACACTCTGCCCAACATGGTCGAGGAGGCACTTTATGAAAAAATAACGAAATAACAGATACAGGAATTTCTCAGTAACAGCCCGGAGTCTGGCAATAGGCTCGCTACCTATTACATGGGACTTGAACATAACTGGCGTAACGAGGGTGTACTAAAAACACCTCAGCCGAACCTTTCGGGAAAGAAAAGGCGAGATGTTATGTTATATAACGAAATAAATTCAAGCAGAACTACATGAAACTAAGAAAGTAATTAGAGAAGACCACGGTATCAATGTAAAATTCATTAGATCTCTCTTGCTGTCGAAAGGTTTCTACTGCTTTAGCAGACCTCCAGTACCTCGTTTAGATCGTCGGCATGGGTCCATCTGACCTTATGCGTCTGAGAGTGATGGATTTAAGTACGTCCGGGGAAACCTGGGCAGTCAGCCTCACTACTAACGTTGCTGAATCTTTACACCACAGCTCGTTTCAACACGAGTGGAGAAGAAAACCGTATCCTACGTCGTTTTTATTTCTTAATTATTTGCCTGACGTTATGTATTAGGCATCAAATGTAGTACTTCTTTTGTCACATGATTTTTATTAATATTTTACATACGTACATACATAAACTCACGGCTTTTTCCCATGGGGATAGGCAGAGACTATAGATCGCCACATGCTACGATCCTTACATACTCCTTTCGCTTCATCCACATTCATACATCTTGTCATACACGCACGCCGGCTGACAGTACTACGCACCTGTCGTTTGTGAAGAACATCATCAATAACAACGATGTATGTCCTTCTTGGGCGTCCTCAATCGGCGTTACCACTGACATCCGCCTTTAAATTCCTTTTGTTAATCGCCGTTCTCTCATTCTCTCAACATGACCAAACCATCTGAGTATATTCTTGTCATACACGCATGCCGTTAATATTTCTTCCAACAAATCTTGATTATTAGCTGGTTATTTCTCTATCCGTATGTCCCCATGTAAGTTGAACTTCTAACCGCAGCTCCCAGTTTTTGCGAGCGATATAATAAATTATGTAAGGTTGTTATTGTCCTGCGATGGTATCTTAACTTTGTGGTTCCATTTGCTCAAGGCGGTCCTTCTACTGTTATTTATAAATGGTTGGTCCTTTTGTTCGTACTGTCAGTGGTAGTCTTGTAACGTGAATTACACCATCGTTTAGATGTTTTAATTACTTGTCGCCTTGAGAGTTAATGAAAATCGTCTTTTGTTGATGTTTTGGGAGAGTGAATTTCTTAGATCTTTGGGCTTGTTTGTTTTTTTTTTAATATTGCTTTTGTCTTTTGCACCTCTTTCTTAATATCTTAGTACGATCCACTGAAAATTATTCTGTTTCATATACTCTCTGTACTACTTGCATATTATCATATTTTCATTGAGTTATACAGGGTGTAAATGAAATCATGTAATTCCTTCAAAACTTGTGATGTACTGCTGACATAGATTAACCCTGCACGAGATAATTTTGGATTCAATAACAAAAAAAATCAAGGAGTAAAACTGTGTTCTAAACATGAGGCATTTAAGCGCCCCGAGCGAATTGCGCGGCTATCGCTCGCCGCGCGGTTATTTAACTCGGGGCGCTAAAATACCACACGTTAAGAACAATGTCTAACTATTTGTATTTTTTTAAAATTAAATCTATAATTATCCCGTTCAGGGTTAATCTACGTCAGCAGTACATCACAAGGTTTGAAGGAATTTCACGATTTCGTTTACACTCTGTATTAACTCCGTCTTCTACCTGATCTTATTAGGTACTCTTAGGATTCTCCAGGGTCCTCCTACCTTCCCATTCATCATAAATAATAAGCAAAAGTGTCAACTTTCTTTACCATAACGCGTAATCTGAAATAGCTATACTCCCTTTGAATCCCATAGGTATTTGGGTACAACAGAACGCACCACTAACTTTTCGATTCAACTTTTTCCATTGTTACGTCTTTGAGTTGTACATCTTCTATCTATTGTCATGATTTGACGAATGTAGTCAGATTAATTACGTCTTGAATATTTGCTTACCACTAATTACATTACCATAGTCAAGAGAGAGACCACTTCCTCTGGTTCCGTGGGTTTCATAAATCAGACTAACCACTTGTATCTTTATCAATAATGAAGCATATACCATGAAGCGTATACTATATTATTGAATTGCACTTCAACAAAAATAGGCTTTACCTAGACTTTTCCTAACTATGTTGGGGTCAGCTTCCAGTCTAACCAGATGCGGCTGAATACTAGTATTTTTCACGGAGCAACTGCCATCAGATCTCCGCTACCTAACCACTGGGCAATGCCAATGTCCTAAGGTTAGACGTGTTTACAGACTTTCGGGCTTCTGACTACCCGTAACGACTGTCATAGGTATTCATTTGACACCCGGGACCGATGGTTTAACGTACTCTCGGAGGTACAGAGGGGTCTTGATATGTAATGAACGGTCACCCATCCACGGATTAACCGCGGCAAGCGCAGCTTAACCTCGAAAGTCACGAGCTTTCAAACAAAGATAGCCCTTGTAGAATATGTACCAACAGCATTCAAGTTTGTATCTCAATGTATTAGATAACAGACTCTTCAGTACCTACGTAACTTAAGAGCGAAGAAACTTGTATTATGTTCTGAATTTCAAGCAGAGTCTACTTAGTTGTATTGTAGTGTTCTTACCTAAGATGGAGAGCCTCTTGGGAATATGATTCAAAATATTGAAGTCTTTGATCTTCGTATAGAATTGTTAAACAAGAGTTAAATTGAAACACGCTTGACACGTCGACGGTCCCTACGTATACTATCGAAACTACAAAATCTGTTTTTATTTTATCTGCTTAAAATGTGTGAAATTATGTTATCTTAAAGGTTATAAAATAATATTTTTTTATGGGACCAAATGGCAACTATTCCGCATCAAACTAAAGAAGAATCACCTATATCGGATCATAAATCTCAGCGTAATCGGTGCACATACATAATAAAATAAAAACAGATTTTGTAGTTTCGATTGTATACATAGGGACCGTCGACGTGAAAGGTGTTTCTTCAAGATTTTATTAAGACCGTGAAGCTACCGCGCTAATGTTTTTTTTTGTCATAGATTGGCAATACGGTCAAGGGGCGCTTGTGGCGGTCAGTCCGTGGATGGGTGACCGTTTGTTATACATCGAGACCCCTCCGTGCCTCGGAGAGCACGTTAGACCATCGGTCCCGGGCGTCATAAGAATACCTATGAACCTATGATAGTCGTTACTGGTAGACAGAAGCCCGAAACTTTGAAAAAAAAGCGAATATATAATATGTACACTCAGGAAAATGAATCCAGGTCACCAACATAAAGGTTAATATCTCGGAAAACATTATTAAACATTGTTTAGTTTATGTTGGTGACTCGGATTCATTGCTACCGAGTGTATTTGAGAATAGCAGTTTTATTTGAGGCCATAACCAAGTGTTTTTGAATTATTGCAATGGAATTATCAGATTTGGTACTATGTTAATTCCAGGCTAAACCTTTCTCTTTCTGAGAAGAGGCCCGTGCCCAGCCTCGGGACAGCAATGGGTTGACGATGCTACTATGAGGTCGGCAACCTTTTGAGATGCAAGAGCCAAAAGTTGCAATTTACCAAATTTCAGTTTTTAAAGAGCCACTAAAAAATTTCATTTCAATATTATAGTATTTGCTTATACATGGTGTCCTGTAATTAATGGATAACCTTGAATAGGCGTTTAGCAAAATTAAATACATTAAAAAAAAGAAACAATAGATTTAGATATAGTTACTATATTTATCGCTCAGTCATAGACAGTATATATCAGTCATACTATATTATATTACTCAATCACAGATCGATTACACGATTTTAAGGGTTTTCATAGTAACATAATTATTTTTTGCGTTTAGAACTGGACAGCTGCCACTTTACATCGAAAGAGCCGCATATGGCTCGCGAGCCGCAGGTTGCCGACCCCTGTACTATGTTATTCCAGGTCTGAACTTATAACTACGAGCCTATAACCCTAGCTCCAATAAATTATGAACATAAGCCCAAGAAAATATCACACGAAGTTAAAATCCCTCCCTGCCTTCCTGCAGCAATTTCAATAACAATTAACTTAGATCTCCATTTTCAACTTAGCTCAAATTATCACATGAGGGCAGGAAACTGTGTTCTCGGCCGGGGCAATTATCAATACAATTTAGGGCTGTGCGTCGCATAGTCGTCGGCCCGTCCTACGAGGCCGCATAAACCGGCGACTTTATCGCGACTTTACGATTATGCGCATTGCGTTCTAAAAATAACGACAGTCGCGCGATGTACACGGAATTTTAATTATTCGCGCGTCAGGTTAGTTTTGTGACGAAAACATTCGGTTATGCGTTTTTTGTTTTGGTATTTTTGTTTCCATAGGTGTACGCTCCGGTTTTTTGCGTTTTATTGACTGTATTGTGGGACACAGATTTTATGTGGTGTGTAGCTAGAGTTTTTGAATCGAAACAATTTTTGTTTGATTAAAATGCAGATACGATTGAGATAGTATTTTGTTAATAAAGTTGGGATTATTTTGCATAGTTAAGAATTCTTGTAAGCAGATGACGATAGGGAATTGATCTTTTATTGTGAAATTGTTAAAACTAGTTTAATATATTAGTTTGTAATAGTTCAAATAGTATTTATTCCTATTATTATCTTAGTTTTGGTATAAACATTAAAACCGACTTGCTATCGATAGCCCACGGCTAACCAAATAAATCCCTGTCATGGCCATACAAACTTCACTGGGCTGGAGTCGGCAAGTTGTTTTGCAAGTGGCCCTAAGACTATCACCAATCCTGACCCAAATTGCACTAACTGTTAATCCTCCGCTTGTAATATCCAGTCTAACCCAGATTGCTGCAGGTTCATAAATATGCACTCCCCCTAAAAACGATTTTCTCATAATCGCAACATTAATTCAGCTACGACCGCACTAATCGCAACTAAAAGTCTTGTGTCTGCACGTCAGAAGTGCGATAACGAGTCGGAGACGCTTCGTCATCTGCGGCTACTCGCGGCTTGGAGCCACGCCAGAGCACGGAGTGCTCCGATTTTAAGGACGAGTCTCAAAAACGCGATTGTGCGATTATTTATTGACGACAGAATTTTTAGATCCTGATTTAGGCTACATAGGCTTTTGATGTCAATGCTAGGTTCTGAGCCAGAATCCGGGCACTTCGAGTGCTTGGAATTTAAATTTACATACATACATAAACTCACGCCTTTTTCCCATGGGGGTAGGCAGAAACTATAGAACGCCACATGCTACGACTCTTACATACCCCTTTCGCTTCATCCACATTCATACATCTTGTCATACACGCACGCCGGTTGAGAGTACTACGCACCCGACCTTTGTGAAGAACATCACCAATAACATCGATGTATGTCCTTCTAGGACGTCCTCTACCGGCGTTCCCATTAACATCCGCCATGAATTTAAATTTGTGCCTTACTTATGTGATTTGTGTAGATTTTATTTTTGTACGTGGCATTTTGATCAACGGAAATATACAAATATAAAGTCTAAAACTAATCAACGCACAGACGTTGACCGACTGATGTGCCTTGTTTAGATCAGCATCATGTGCCTAATGGGAAGAAGGGATGTGATGTTTATTTTATCAAGCAACACTTCAACAACAAGAGGGCTTCTTCAACTGAAGTGTTGTTTGGGAAGCAGGGATTGAGGGCAGGCAATACAGGAGGTACGACTCTTTTACAACAGAACTTAGTTAAAGTCGCCCCAAACACATTTAACTTTAAAATTTACAGAGGCGACTTTCTGTTTTTATGGGTTTTGTAGTAAAACATGACGACATCGCATGTCTCACCTCTTATTTAACAATACGAAAAATACAATAATTAACATTACTTATACTTGTTCGCGATGCCGCTGGGTTACTATTTTTTAATATTTTTAAAATGTTTTTATTTAGGTATTGAAATACATATTTAAAAATGTAATAAAGTATTTATATTTCAAGAATAAAAAGAGTAGTAACAATACTTACTTTTAATATTTCGAAACTAGGGTTTTTTATTTTTATTAAAATTAATGTTGTATTATTGAATCAAGAAAATTATTATTTAAAGCAGGTATGCACAGGCCGCATATGCACAGGCCGCCCTTCGACAATATGCGTGCGGCCCGTCCGCGAATTAAACTCTTAGGTGTTCGAATGAAAATACTGCAATATTTTAACAATAGGGACCAACTTGAGATCACTGAATAAACCTTTGAGATCACTGAATAAGTCCTGTCTACTTTTTTTTTCATTAAACTTTATTTCAACTTTTTTTATTGTTTTGAAATACGTTGGCCCACTTTTAGCTCATAGTCTACCCGAGTGACCCTTAGTCCTAATAAGCACAAAACAGATAGGTACAGAAGTCAATCTACATACAAGTGCGCTCGAGCAACGCACACATAGACATTGCTCACGGTCACGATATCTCGGACTGTTTGGGACTAGAGTGCGAGTGAGTGCGAGTGCGAGTGCCATGCGCTTGAGAGAGATAGATATATAGATAGAGCGACCGCGGAGCGTAGGTATGAAAAGTGAAGTACATACATGTGATTGACTTCTGTACCTATCTGTTTTGTGTAATAAGTCTATGCATCCCTGATTTAAAGAATCTTCTACGAATAATCGGACTGACAGAACCGTACCTTTACTAGTGTCAACGTGTAATGGATACATTTAACAGGAACTTGCAATTTATGCAAGAGTTTCAGCATAAATTTCAGCGGACGCCACTGAATACGGACTCGGCTCTCGTTCTCTAATTTTAATGTCCAACAGATTTCCCTGAAGCGCCAATTTTTGGATCTGAATGTTATTCTTCGATTTCTACTCTAGAAGAAGTTTCGAGAAAATTTTGTTGGTCTTTTATGTTATACTAGCTGTGTCCTCAAGGCTCCGCCCGTAGCCTATGTTACTCAGTGATAATGTAGCTTTTTAACGGCAAAAGAATTTTTGAAATCGTTCCAGTAGTTTTCAAGTTTATTCGTTACATACAGAAATCCAAAAATCCAAATATAAAAATCTTTCCTCTTTATAATATAATATTATAGTATATAGTATAGATTGCTAAGGCTCATATACACGGAGATCGTTTCGGCCTGCCTCGTTGGTCTAGTGGTGGCAAGCGCGACTCCTGATCGTGTGGTCCTGGGTTCGATTCCCAGGTCGGGCAAAGTGTTATTGGGTTTTTCCGTGTGGAATCCCTGAGTAGTGATTTCAGTTTTAGTCCGATAGTAAAAGTTGTACTGAATGATGAGCAGAGATCATGGTTTTCAGCTGTAAGACTGTAACACTTTAGGGTGGCTTTAGGAGTCAACCCTCGACTAGCATGTGCACATAAAATTTAGCAGGCGTGTACTTACGGGAGGATAAAGAATTACACTTGTAACCGTACACTGTATATATTTAATTATGAATTTACAAAGAGTACAAAGAGAACAACAGGGCGTGGTTCGTACAATGCGAGGAGTCCAGGTCTTCTTCAGCAGGTGTGGCACTTATCTGGGTAACTGCAGCGGCGCGAGAGAGGGCCGATCTGCAGTGCGCCCGACGTTTTATAGCTCCGGACCCCCCGCCAGTCAGCCACCACCCGTCACAAGACGAGTAAAAGGTCACGGTGGCAGGTATAGGTGGCGGTAACCACGTGGACCGTCGCGTCAGCAAATAGGTATGCCAAGTGATTAAATAAATAAAAACAATAAAGAACATAAAATAATACGGTACTTTTCATTTACATTTGACGACACGTTTGGTGCAGTGACTGAGCGATTGGCTTCTGCGCTACGGGTCGTGATTTCGATTCCCGCACAGCTGAAATATTTGTAAGACCTACAAATAGCTGGTCCGGGTCTGGCGTTTGTACATGTGAAGATCTGTGTCTAACCGCACCCACGATACAGAAAAAATGCTCGAGTGAGGCAACGTATAACATAAAAACACTCTTCAACCGGGCCCCGGGCATAGTTAATTCAAAATACCATCAAGTATCAGCCCTTCCTATTATAATTTATCCAGACTATCAAGATCCACTAACCGATCTCATTCATAAACATCTTCCACAATCAGGTCACCCACTTAGCCCTCCCCCCACCTACTTTGACACATGCATTACCTCTTGCGACCATTTCCCTTCATTTCCTTTGTGATAAAGACAAGAAAATATCAATGTATCAACTAATTTCTCTACACAAGCTTGTGTGATCAACTAATTGATATTGGTTGTTTTAGGTAGAGACCAATAATAATATCTTGTTACAAATAGATATTTGAAACTTGATATTATGATTGTTTTTGTATAATGTTACATTGAGCGTTGCTATGATAATTTGTCTCTAAGCTCTATTGTTCTAGTAGAGCCTAGATTTAGCAGTGATAGCCAAGTGGGGTGACCGTTGGAATGTCAAAACCAATGTTGAAACCAAGTCACAGGTCTCGAATTCGAACCCAACGCATGCACCTCTTACTTTTCGGATTCATGTGCGTATTCTATAATTATCACTTGCTTCTTCTTTTCGTGTGGTTATTGACTAACCTGGTGTCAGAGTTTATGCCGCCCATGAGCCTCTGACTTGGCTTCACATGCCGTCGAGAAATATCACTTGCTTAAAAAACGGTGGGGGAAAACAGCGTGAGGAAACCGGAATGCCTGAGACATATATCTCAACGACATGTGAAGCCTAGTCAGAGGCCCATGGCGGCATAAACTCTGACACCAGGTTGGTCATTAACCAAAGGAACAAAATACCTGCTCTATTCTTCTCTCGTGCCGGCACGAACTATGGAGACTAGCTCCTGTGAGTCAGTGACTTTGGTAGCGGAGCTGACTTGTCTAGGGTACGCTGGATCGGCGGGTTCACTGATGAATGCTTACGCGAGCCCCTATTCCCGTCATATGTGGCACAGGAGGACACCATGAAGTTTTAGTGGGTTTGAGTCCCACATAACTGCACTATCTTCCTGTGGTAGTGCAGTATACGTGTACAATTCTCCACGACAAAAAAAAAGGTACGCTGGATGTACCTTATAAAGCATCGTCACTTCTGGTTTCTATTCTGTCGCATTCAAGTCCAGCGCCAAGCAGTTTACTGTGTTCCGTCATGTGTATGTGAGAGCCGGAGAGGTTTAAGGGAATCCCTCTATATAAAACTTCCTCAACGCACGCTGGGAATAGACCCGTGTTATAAAATTCAACAAAACCCAAGTCTGGGTGGTAGGATCTATACGGTCCGCTTGACTAGCTACCACCTGAACATTAAAGTCCAGCGCCAAGCGGTTTACTGTGTTCCGTCGTGTGTATGTGAAAACCAGAGAAGTATAGGGGAAACTCACTACATCTCTGTTCCTTGGATTCGTGTGCTCCATCTTAGACCCTGTTTGGGCTTACCATCAGGTGAGACTAGGGACAAACGCGACCAAGAAAAGAATATAAAAAAAACTGTTTTAAAAATGGGAGCATTCTGTTTATCAATATTGTTAGATCGATCGTAGGAATACCTCCTTTTGTCTTGTCTTTCATTGTGATGACCATAGCAATCAAGATGTACGTGGCTGATTGCTGGTAACCGCACAATCATGCTTTAGCCATCAACATCAGTTGTCAAGGAGATGTTGTGCATTTTGCTCGCAGTTGGAATTCAATTGCGCTGACTGCATGGTGAAACTAAACTACACACAAATTACAGTTAATTTGGAAGGACGGTCCGTCTGTATACACAGTTAGTCCACTATATCTATTTTAAGTACTTACCTTTAAATAAAAAAAAGATACCTAATTAATATAATCGTTTTGACTGCCTAATTGGTCTAGTGATGGCAAGCGTTATCATTTTATAATTATGTGACATTCTAATGATTTATAATTAACTAGCGGACCCAGCAGACATCGTCCTGCCCGGAAAAGCAGCGTCACATCATTTGCTCAGCAAATCAAATTTGGTGACATACCGACAGCAGCGCCACCTACCGGGTCCAATTGTGAATCTAAACCATCCAGGGCGTCACCCAAACGCATACAAAAAAAAACATTCAAATCGGTCCAGCCGTTTAGGAGGAGTTCAGTGAGATACACACGTACAGTCGAATTATATATATAAAGATTAACTTCAATTTATATTAATAAAAAAAACTAATGTAAATCTATTAATAAGCCTGTAAGTTGCGCATGCCTACTGCAGGTAAGATGTCTGTGTACCTTCCATAAATATAACAGCTTCGTAAAACCGTATCTCTAGCGAATAAATGATTCTGATTCTGAAACGCGACTGCTGATCGTGAGGTCCTGGGTTCGATCCCCAGGACGGGTAGTGTTATTGGGTTTTTCCGTGTGGTATTCCTCAGTAGCAGCTCGGAGTTTAGATTTGTGCCGAGTTGGTGGCAATAGGCTCGCTTCCTATGGGACTTAAACATAACGGCGAAATGAGGGTGTTACTATACACCTAGGCCACAAAACAGATAGGTATAGAAGTCAATCACATGTATGTACTTCACTTTTCATACCTACGCTCGGCGGTTGCTCTATCTATATATCTATCTCTCTCAAGCGCATGGCACTCGCGTTCGCACTCACTCGCACTCTGGTCCCAAACGGTCCGAGATATCGTGTCCGTGAGCAATGTCTATGTGTGCGTTGCTCGAGCGCACTTGTATGTAGATTGACTTCTGTACCTATCTGGTTTGTGCCTATGTCCTGTACTTCAGGGAACATAGGCGTGAAAAAACACGAAATATTCCAACAAATATTTCCATTTCAATAAAATCAAGACGAGTATTCATAAAAATCAGATTGTCTAACTTCTCCAAGATTGAATATACTAACTTTGGACTTTACAACGTGTAAACACTTGCAAGTTACTTACTTAAAAAGCGTCAGTTAGGAATGCAGTTAAAAATTTACACAGCAGTTCGGTCGCTAAAGTTTTTAATTAGCTGGTCGTAAGTTCTCAAATTCTGGAGGTTTAGCTCCCCGACTGCTTGAATAAATGGCGCTGACATTGCTATCTTTATAGTAGTCTATTCTAAAACTGTGAGGAGCAGACTAAGTTTATGTGTACATACTTCTCTCTTAATTCTAGAAGCTGGTGTATTGGATAAGAAAGATGTGTTGACTGCTATCATCTGTTCTGCCTAGCCTTTTCCCAACTACACTGGCCTGCAAAAATAAGTACCACACTTTTAAAATTTAAATTTTTTCTAAACTATAGAAGTTAGAGATTTAAAATAAAAAACTTTTTATAGCAATTTTTATCCGCTTTCTTTGAAACTATAGTAACAAAGTTAAACTCTTTTTTGAGTCCTTTTTGCTTCGAAAATATATCTTGTGTACTTAAAAAGTTATTGCAATTTTAAAAGTGTGATACTTATTTTTGCAGGCCAGTATATGTTCGGGTCAGCTTCCAGTTTAACTGCTGAATACCAGTATTTTACTCGGAGCGACTGCCATCAGACCTCCGCAACCCAGTTACTGGGTAATGCACACACTTTCCGGCTTCTGACTTCCCGCAACGACTGTCTTAGGTATTCGTATGACAACCGGGACCGACTGTTTAACGTGCTCTCCGAGGCAGGGAGAGGTCTCGATGTGTAACGAACAGTCACCCATCCACAGACTGACCGTGGCAAGCGCAGCTTTACCTCGCAAATCATGTGATCCGCGCGGTTGGTAATTAGCCATGAGCCCTCCCTGATTGCCACGATTATCATAATCAAATCAGTCGGTAGCAGCTCACTGCTGGATAAATGCCTCTACAGCCACTCGTTTGTCATAACATACATACATAACATCACGCCTGTATTCCCTGAAGAGTTGGGCAGAGGTGTATAGTAACACCCTCATTTCACCGTTATGTTTAGGTCCCATATAATAGGGCGCGAGCCTATTGCCATCAACCGGGCACAAATCCAACCTGCGGGCTTCTACTGAGGAATTCCACACGGTAAAACCCAATAACACTGCCCGACCTGGGGATCACACCTAAGACCTCACGATCAGCAGTCGCGCTTGTCACCACTAAGCTAACAAGGCAGTTCCTCAACCGCCAAAACATGATGCAATCATAATATCTTACGATGAAAGATCAAAGTAAGTTGCGTATAATAGCAACGAGCTGGTAAACATTCGCTTACAAGGACCAAACTAAGTAATGGTCCTAAGGTCCGCGCGTCAAACAATAGGCGTCGACCGGGCCGGGAACGGAATAGTATTAGAAACGGGATTTTCTATCTGATCGCTTTGACCGGTGGTAACTTGTGTAGCGTGTGTCTCAGATGGTTGAAGTTTACAATCAATTCTCATAGCCCGCCCCCAGTTGGTTTTATACGCGACAACTTTAATGTCAATTTCAATAAGAATGACTCAAAAAGAAGTAAGGATAACTTGGGATGTGGATGCTGCACTGCTCGTTATCGTTTTTAAACCTCCTAAGCTAAATTATGGTTATGCTAGGAATGGATTCACGTTCATAGAGTAATAGCCCGTTCACACAGCGGATCCGTCTATACTGAATATGTTATTCCCACCTGTACCGACAGATCAGTTAAACAAATGGCAGCTGCGTCGCATCTGGCAGGCAGGATACGATAAAAATAACGAATCTAGTATTTTTTACTGGATTCAGAATACTGTCGTGTATCTGACCTCGCTCATACAACTACAAGCGCTATCACCAAAACAAAAACGGATCCGCTAAAACGGGTCCTGTAAACAGTTTCTGTGTGAACTAGGGGTAATGAGTGTGATTCAAGCTTAAGAAACTGATACGATTTTTCCGATCAACAGCAAAATAATTCATCTTAAATATCGGATATTTACAAAACATGTTTATAGCCAGCCATATAATTTTTCCGACATTTTTCCTCTCCGTGATAACACAAATATAATATAAAGAGATTGACCAATGCCGTGGAAAATTAAATGGTGTCCATTCTCAAATAGCCAGAAAGATATCGCGATGGGTCCCGTAGGGTCATCACGGTTAAGAGCCCTTTTCTTGAGAATTTCTTGCGGAATTTATCATATCTATTGGATTATTTATAGATTATATTTTGTGCATGGGTATTGATGTTATCAAATGTCGGATGTTTACGAAAATTGTTGTGTTGTAAGGAGGATTTTTTTATGTAGTTTTCGAGATTATGGGATTGCTGTTTACTTTTAGGGGGACTTTCTAGATCATTAACCGATTTTATTATATGAAACAGCAGGGCTTACTTTAACAATGGATAGGAACATGATACCAATGATGATAAAACCGTTGAACTCGGCTTATCGAAGTCCACAGCTGGACTTTGGCCTCTACCAAGTTGGGACCAATGATGATCAGGGAAAGCGTAAAAAATACTGATATTCAGCCGCATCTGTTGCACTGGAAGTCAAATGCAACATTATTAGGAAAAGGCTAGGCAGATCATAATGAGCTGGACAAATTTTTTTGTGAACTTTTTAGTAATTCAGTCCTTTACATGTTCCATACATAAATTCACATACATACATACATAAATTCACGCCTTTTTCCCATGGGGGTAGGCAGAAACTATAGAACGCCACATGCTACGACTCTTACATACCCCTTTCGCTTCATCCACATTCATACATCTTGTCATACACGCACGCCGGTTGAGAGTACTACGCACCTGACCTTTGTGAAGAACATCACCAATAACATCGATGTATGTCCTTCTAGGACGTCCTCTACCGGCGTTCCCATTAACATCCGCCTTATAAATTTCTTTTGTTAATCGCCGTTCACTCATTCTCTCAACATGGCCAAACCACCTAAGCATACTCCTTTCAATTTTTGTCACTACATCATCTTTTAAACCGCAACTTTGTCTAATCTCTTCATTTCTCAATCTATCATTCAAAGTTACACCGCACATACTTCGCAAGGAACGCATTTCCACGGCATTTATTCTACTTTCATGCCTCTTCTGCCACGACCAACATTCACTTCCATACATAAGCGTAGGTACCAACACACCATTATGGACAGCCAGTCGTGCCTTTTTGGACATCGACCGGCTAGCCACAACCGCATGCAAAGCACCATTTACTTTATTTCCCGCATTTGCTCTCCTTTCCACATCTTCGTCAATCTTACCATCTCTTGTAAACATGCTTCCCAAATAAACAAACTCATTCACCTGTTCAATACTTTCATCTCCTATCTTTACTTTACACTCACATACATCTGCATCTCTTTCAAAAACCATTACTTTCGTCTTGCTTACATTAATTTTCATCCCTTTCATATTATATGCTCCATTCATCATAGTTACCATGTCTTGCAACTCTTCCGCCGACGATGCAAGCAAAACTTGATCATCTGCGTAGAGAAGACATTTGACAGGCAACTCATTCATTTTCAATCCACACTCACTCCCTTTTAAATCTGTCAAACAACTATCCATGTATAGGTTGAACAGCCATGGAGACGCTACACAACCCTGTCTAACACCTCTGGAGATGCCAAACCAGTCTGTGAACGCCCCATTTATCCTAATACAAGCACTGGAATCCCTGTACAGCGATTTCAGTGCCCGTATCAAGCGCCAGTCCACCCCGTACAAAGATAGTGTCGACCACAATTCTTCCCTCCACACACTATCATAGGCCTTCTCCAAATCAATGAAAGCGCAGTACACTTTCTTGTGCTTTGCCAGATGTTTTTCGGCTATGCACCTCAAGGAGAAGATCTGATCCATACAGCCCATCCCCTCTCTGAACCCTGCCTGAACATCCCATACTTTCTCATCTGTTATTCTTATCACTCTGTTAATTAAAACTTTCGCATATAGTTTGCCGACCACACTCAAAAGACTAATACCGCGGTAGTTTTTACACTCCTGCTGTGAACCTTTTCCCTTATATAGTGGTACGATTACAGCTTTGCACCAGTCGCCCGGCACTTGGCCGAATCTCCAACACATATTAAAGATCCGGTACAGCAGGCTTGCTACCACCCCGTCACCGCCCTTAAGCATTTCGACAGACACTCTGTCATATCCAGCAGCTTTTCCAACTTTCATACATTTCAGCGCTTTCACGATTTCATCCATTTCAATCAGATTTTCCTCATCTTCATCCAAGTCAATGTCTGACTCACTCGCTTCCGCCCAGTTACCCACTCTTTGCACACTATCCTGCCAACTAAATAAACTTTCAAAATATACCTTCCAGCGTTCCAACACCTTGCATTCTTCACTTAACAAGCATCCATCTCCTCCTCTAACTATATTCATATTTGATGTCCCCGAAACTCCACGAGCCAATCTTACTTGTTGCCAGAACAGCTTAACATTGACCCTGAAGTTGTCGGAGAACTTCCTATTATACTTATCTTCCATTTCATTTTTCTTCATCTTTACTATCTCTTTTACTTCCGCCTTTATTTCGGTGTATCTTTTCTTCACTCTTTCCAAATCGTCAGTCATACTCGTTGCCTGATTCATTCTTATCCTAGCTTTAAAGGCTAATAAATTAAGCCAAGCTTCTTTCTTCTTCCGTACGACCTCTTTAACTTCATCATCTATCCAACAATCATTCGTTCTCCTGTTATTTTTCCTCTTCGCCACACCGCATACTTTTGTGGCCACTTGCACCATGCTGTTTTTTACAACATTCCATGCTTCTTCTAAACTATAATCATTCATTCCTTCTAAAATCTCATTCGTCTTCTCTTTTACTTCCCTCTTATATTCCTCTTTCACTTTTAATTCTTGCAACCTTTCTACTTTTATTCTCTCAAGTGCAGTCACAGGAACCCGAACCCGATGGCACCAACGCTTAAACAGACCATGTATCCGGCACATGACAAGATAATGGTCGGTCCCCACATTGGCACCCCGATACACTCTTGTATCTGTGACCTTACTCTTCAGTCTTTCATCAACAACCACAAAGTCAATCATGCTTCTACTATCTTGCCTTTCCCACGTATACATGTGAATCTCTCTATGATTAAACATAGTGTTCATTATAGAAAGATTCTTCTCCACGCATATTTCTAACAAACTCATTCCATTCTCATTCACCCTTTTATCCCCAAACGCACCTAGTGTACTTTCATAACCTTTCCTCTTCACACCTACCCAACCATTGAAATCACCAAGCATAACAATCTTCTCATTTATTCTACACTCATTCACAATACCTCTTATACTATCCCAGAATGCATCTCTCTCCGAAAGTGGGCTTCCCATGTCGGGTGCATAAACACATATCATGAAAATATGGTTCAAACCCACCTTGGCTCTGATCCATAGGATTCTGGGACTTACACACGCATAATCTTTTAAACATTTCATCATCCGTTCTGAAAGGACAATCCCCACACCCTGACAAGCCCTATCTGTCTCTGGGACACCAGACCAAATTGCGGTCAGGGAACCGTGTTTGGATATGTCCACTCCCTTTCTTTTCGTCTCATTCACACAAAGCGCATCTATTCTTTTTTCATTCATCAGCTCACAAACTTCATCTATCTTTTCTTTTATACCTCCCTGAACATTCAACGTAGCGAAGCGACATTCTGCAGCTCGCTTTTCGCCCCGTGAGAACATTTGACGTGGTGTGTGGCGAACATCACCGCCGACTCCGAGTTTTTTAAAATTTGAACTCATTTTGTTCCCACGAATAGCTAGGGAACTATTTGTCCACCCCTACAGAGCCCCGCGTGTAGAGGTAAGGCTACTTAGTGCCTGGAGGCGCCCAATTCCAGACAACAGGCACGCTTCTGACTCGGCTCGCCCCTAGTCATGCAGCTCTGGGCACGGCGACCTTAGCTTGGGGATGAGCTGTTCTCATCGCACAGAAGGATTTTTTACAATCCCCGGCTGTATTCCCTTAGTCGGCTCTTACGACACCCACGGGAAGAGATGGAGAGGATCTATTCTACTGCCCGGACCCACACGGGGAATTCACGAAAAAATCGTAAATCGACTCCAAAAGAACCTAGCGAGACCGAAAAATAATAAAAACGGTTTAACTTAAAAAACGTAAGCCGAAAAGGATCTAAAAAAGGAAAAAAGAAGGCGTAAATAAAACCACAAGACAATACTATGCAAATGTACGTTCCCGACTGGTCGAACGGTCGAATATAGTGCGAAATATTAAGCGTGTATTGACACTAAGGTTGTGTACACAGTATCGATTTTATTTAACCATGTATCTTTTGATAATTCTCTATTGGTGTCGATTCTGTAACACGTTTTGACAGTACTAAACTAGACTAAACGCAACTGTCACTTTCTTTTTCCATTGAAACAGAAAGAGACAAACACCCTTACTTTAGTCACAAAATAGATAGGTACAGAAGTCAATCTACATACAAGTGCGCTCGAGCAACGCACACATAGACACTGCTCACGGACATGATATCTCGGACCGTTTGGGACCGAAGTGCGAGTGAGTGCGAGCGCGAGTGCCATGCGCTTGAGAGAGATAGATATATAGATAGAGCGACCGCCGAGCGTAGATATGAAAAGTGAAGTACATACATGTGATTGACTTCTATAACTATCTATTTTGTGGTTTAGTCCTGTCAAAGTGCGCAAAAGAATCTACACCATTTTTGACTTTTCTCGATTGAAATGCGTCGTGTTAGAAATAAATTCTATTAAATTCTATGGTAGTCGTAAATAGTATTAAAATTGCTATCCAACTGACACTATCAGCCCGGCCTGTTACAGTCTAACAGGACAATAGCCTCTTCCAAATGGTCCTATAATTCTCGGTCCTCCGCCTTCTTCATCTAGGCTCCCCCAGCTATCACACAAATATCATAGTTATCCAAGATGAAGAAGAAGAGAAAAGGACCAAATTATTATTGAGATTATAGGATTCTGGTCCTTTGGTACTTTTATTTATTCGTCCGTGCAATGATGATTTCCAATAAACAAGACGGTCTAGCTTCTATCAAAAACCAACAGTTATAAAGTAAAAGATATAAAACTTTAATAGAATATTGTCAACCTTGGTTGAGTACAGTGTGAAATATTGACATTGTGGCTTGCGGGTGTACACTGACGCCATATTGTTTTAGGAGTTTGTGTGTTTTGGTGAAAGCACTGTGACTTTAATGTTTGCGTGTGTTAGGACTTAGTCTATACGTTTGAATTACAGGAGATTCTGTCAAAACAGAGACAAATGTATGCTGAATTGTTTATGGTTCCGTTTTAGTTCAGCAAAATTACTATTAGTGCCAATGTTCTATGTGAAAACACGTTTTGATGATGTAATCCAAAATGTGATGTTTTTTTTTTTTAAACTTTGCCTCTCTCTAGGATTTCTCCTTAATCGTTTACAGACACAAATCTCCACAGGCACAAGCCTGTAAGAAATCTTCGTGAGGGGCAAAGTTTAACAACTATCTGTAGGCCATACAAATATTTGTTCCGTGCGGAAATCGAACATACGACCCGTAGCGCCGAAGACGATCACTCAGCTACTTCACCAAACGTGTGTTTGATGACATGTTGACAATCCTTTGCTTACCTATTTACCATAGGCAAACCCTAGGTATTTATTTCTTAACCTGCAGCCATAGTAGGTACCTACGCACTGTAGAGACACATGTCATACCTACAATAAATAATTTTGTATTAGAGATAACAATATCAGACACTCGCCTAATTCTTCTTCAGTTTCAGCTGGTTTATTCAGGAAGTACGTTTCAACTTCGCAAACCGAATAAAACTTTCTACCCCCTAAAAAGTCGCACATATGAACAAATCCTAACACACTAGCGACAAAAGCCGAAACATTTCACAAGTCTGCGACATAAACACGACGCGCAATTGATCGCGTCGACAAAACGACTTATTTATGCACCATACCCCGCCCGTAAAGTATCGGCCGGGTTTTGTCGCAAAGTTTTACGATTTTAAAGTATTATTATACTTTTTTTTGAATATATAAAATTTATTTCTTAAATTATATATGATAGTAGAAATCATTGACGATGGTGTGCTGGTATCTATGTTCGTTCTTTCTAGCTTTTTCCCAACTATGTTGGTGTCAGCTTCCAGTCTAACCAGATGCGGTTGAATACCAGTATTTTACACGGAGCGACTGCCATCAGACCTCCGCGCTCAGTTACTGGGTAATGTCGATATCCTAAGGTTAGAACAGTGGTCAGACTTTGGGGCTTCTGACTACCCGTAACGACTGTCATTGGTATTTGTATGACACCCGAGAACGACTGTTTAACGTGCTCTCCGAGGCACGGAAGGGTCTGAATGTGTAACGAACGGTCACCCATCCACAGACTGACCGCGGCAAGCGCAGCTTAACCTCGCAAATCTTATGATCCCACGTGCCCCTCGTGGTATCTATGCTTATGTATGGAAGAGAATGTTGATCGTGGCAGAAGAGGCATGAAAGTAGAATAAATGCCGTGGAAATGCGTTCCTTGCGAAGTATGTTCGGTGTAACTTTGAATGATAGATTGAGGAATGATGAGATTACACAAAGTCGCGGTTTAAAAGATGATGTAGTGACAAAAATTGAAAGGAGTATGCTTAGGTGGTTTGGTCATGTTGAGAGAATGAGTGAACCGCGATTAACAAAAGGAATTTATAAGGCGGATGTCAATGGAAATGCCGGTAGAGGACGCTCAAGAAGGACATACATCAATGTTATTGGTTATGTTCTTCACAAAGGACGAGTGCGTAGTACTCTCAACCGGCGTGCGTGTATGACAAGATGTTTGAATGTGGATGAAGTGAAAGGAGTATGTATAGATCGCAGCATGTGGCGTTCTATAGTTTCTGCCTACCCCCATGGGAAAAAGGCGTGAGTTTATGTATGTATCTTTGACGATGCATGGATGTATTGGTGTAGGTGCATACTTACATCCATTGTAAACTTCTTTTAAATTTTCTACTTCATAATAACATTTAGCGTGAAATGACTCTATACAAGGTTAGCCGGAAAGGGTACTAAGCCGAAAGGGTGTTAAAGTACCCATAATAAGGGATAACTTTTGTTCTACAACTTTCCCCAAAACTCGATAGTTTAAGAGAAATAGCTTTTCAAAGATTTCGTAAAAAATATGCCAAAATCTAACTATCCATAGCTATGATCAGCTGTTTTTACAATTTAGGTCATATTTGGGGTTACGGATTACAAAATTAATTTTATGAATTCACAACTAAAGCAGGTATGTTTTTTTTTGAAAAAAGTGAAATAAAAATCTTTTTGTATGCAAATAAAAATTATCTAATTTTGAAATTTTAACACTTGCTTTAAAATAGTCATCAGTGATACTTTAAGTGGCCCGCGGCTTAGTACCCCCTTTCCCACTAACCTTGTATAAAACGAAGGCTCCATCCTTACATTATTATCAGCCATAATTCTATTTTAAGATACAGGCTGATCCAGAAAATAAATAACCTGGCCGTGCGTGTGGGCAGTATTTATTGTCGGCACTTCGTCCTGGGACGAGCAATGAATCACACTGTATAAGGCACGCGATGCCTCGCGTTTGGGTGTTGATGGATCTCTGGTTCACGCTACCGTCGAACTGGGGTGTTCACTTTTGATTTATATGGCAGATAAGAAATATTTTGGACTGGTTTTGACGCTGGTAAATACTGAGGTATAATTGAAAGTCTATTAGATTTTTAAAGGATATAAATGTGGGATAGTTCACGAGTAAATAAAAAGCAATGATCATCATGTTCATCGCCAGACCGAATTTTGATGTGTTTGCTGATGAATGGAAGGTGATTTTATCGGAATGCCTGGAGTACTGCGAGAGGAATGTATCATGAACGTTTTGAATTCTCTTTTTAGTTATTTTATGGTATAAAAATAAATAAATACATTTATGACTGAATTGTGATCTGTTTGCGGATGAATGGAAGAATAAATTGTCAGGTGCATTGTGAGGGCTGTGTGAAAGAGGTGTCTCATATTGTTATGTATATATATTTTTTTTTAAATCATTATTTTTCGTTCCATTGTTTTGTATGCATCTTCTTCCATTCCTGTTCTTTTTTCTATCTTTAATTATTGTAATTGGTCTAAGACCGTTTTAATTAAAGTAAAATAAATAAATAAATCATGACTGGCCATCTATTTCATATTCGACAAAAGCAAAAAACGAACGTCCACAAAAAGAACATCGTCCTTCCTTATTTTAAATAACATAACCTCACGCCTGTATTCCCCGAAGGGTTAGGCAGAGGTGTATAGTAACACCCTCATTTCGCCGTTATGTTTAAGTCTCATGGGGGCGAGCCTATTGCCATCAACCAGACACAAATCCAAACTCCGGGCTGCTACTGAGGAATACCACACGGAAGAACCTAATAACACTTTGCCCGACCAACTCCGAACTAGTAGAGCAACGAGATAGTTACTCAATATCCTTTGTTGATTAAAATAGCTGAAATTTTGACACAAACACCAAAACACCCAAAAAATGTTTCAGTTACAGCACCTACATATATCAGTTTCATTCTCCAATCACTGGCACGTACTTGCGTGAGCCAGCGAAGCATAATTTTTTCCGTCCCAACGGTGACAGCTTCATTAAAGTCAGCCAACCATGTCCTACATTTACAAGTAAAATACGTCTGAACTGGCCGAGATAATTCTACGAAAATATAGTTGAGGAAGAATGTGATGACATTTTGCTATAGTAGAAGACTTTTGGGGACGTCGGCTTAGGCCACGTCGCTTTTTTTTTCGAAGCAGTTAAGATTTAACCATATTTACCTATATGTAAGTAGTAGGGCTCGTGGCTAGGTACCAACTGCATGAATCATACTATTTGCGAGGTTAAGCTGCGCTTGCCACGGTCAGTCCATTGATGGGTGACCGTTCGTTACACATCGAGACCCCCCCGGGCCTCGGAGAGCACGTTAAACAGTCGGTCCCGGGTGTCATACGAATACCTATGACAGTCGTTACGGGTAGTCAGAAGCCCGAAAGTCTGACAACTGGTCAAACCTTAGGATATTGGCATTGCCCTGTAACTGGGTTGCTGAGGTCTGATGGCAGTCGCTCCGTGTAAAATACTGGTATTCAGCCGCATCTAGTTAGACTGGAAGCTCACCCCAACATAGTTGAGAAAAAGCTAGGCCTAAGTATGTATGTAAGCAGTAGAGCTCCTTCTAAAAGAGTTCATCTAGGAAAGTACTACCACCATACCAATATCTGCTGCAAAGCAACATTGCTGCGTTTCGGTTCAACCGTCCGTTCACACGGCGGATCCGTTTTGACGGATTCGTTGATACTGGATGTATTGTTCACACCTGTGCCGACGGATCAAGTTAAACAAATAGCAGCTGCGTCGCATCTGGCAGACAGGATACAATAAAAATAACGGGATCCAGTATTTTTTACTGGATTCGGAATATTGTTGTGTATGTGAACTCGCTCATTAAACTACAGGTGCCATCACGATCCGCTATAACGGATCGTGTAAACAATTTCTGTGTGAACTAGCTGTAAAGGGTATGGGTGTCTATGGGACATGAGACTTACCAACTTTGTCTCTAAGGTTGGCAACGCATCAGCAGTTTTCTTAGTGTAGTTGGTTTATAGTCAGCGGTAAGTACTTTACATCACGTGGGCTGTCGGCTTGTTTGTTAACCGACATTAAATTGAAAAAAAAAACTAAATTCAATTTTTCGTGAATGCCTGTAATGATTTATTTGAAAAATGAAAAATGTATTGAATTTTTTCAATTGTACTCGTTTTTGACGGCTGCTTTATCATAAATTACAAATTAATACAACTTTTGTATTAAAACTAAACCTAGACGGAAACTTATTTAGAAGGGAAACGACAGTTTTGTACAACCCACCTTGTTCGTTATACTTAATATGCAAACCTGTACATTTTTTACGTGAAACATCTAATGCGACGGTACGGGTGTGAGAGCGGCTGTTCCGTGGCGACGCTCGCGACGGCAGACACACGATGGCAGACCTTCGTAACTCGTCGGCAATGTTCGGTTTGAGTAAGCCAATTTTTTTGTAAAAAATGACTTTCGATTTTTCGGCTCTGCAAGGAGAACCGCGACGGTTTCATTTTTTTAAATTAAATCATTGTCCAAACTGTTCTTCTGTTCGTATACATAGTCTGTCAAAGCTCTTTTAGATTATCATCACACTATGCATACAACAAAGCGATCTTTATTGGAAAAAAATAAGAACGGTTTTTCACAGCTATCTTACAGCTTGTTCACACAGAAACTGTTTACAGGACCCGTTTTAGCGGATCCGTTTTTATTTTGGTGATAGCGCCTGTTGTTGTATGAGCGAGTTCACATACACGACAGGATTCCGAATCCAGTAAAAAACACTGGATCCCTTATTTTTATCGTATACTGCCTGCCAGATGCGACGCAGCTGCCATTTGTTTAAGTGATCCGTCAGTACAGATGTGAACAACACATCCAGTACCGATGGATCCGTTAAAACGGATCCGCTGTGTGAACGGGCTCTTAGGATTATTTTACCTCATGGAAATACAGGTCAAACCTGGAATTTCTATAAGCAACAATATTTTTATTCACTAGTCTAAGTATTTTCTTGTTAGAATATCAAAGGAAAACTTCTTTATTTACGAAAGAATAAAAGAGTTCTTTTATAAAACTTCAAGGAGAAAAGATAAAAAAACTCGACATTTCGGTATCTTTATCGGAAGTTGGTCTGGAATTCTGAATAATAGTATACAAAAAAAATATTTCTTTTACCTATAGGTACCTACTTTTCTTCCAAAGGGCTACATTTTTTGTACCCTTATAGAAATAAATGAGTTGTTGTTTTATTAACTTTGACAAGTTTAATAGGTAATGTTGTATAAAATATTATATTTAAAGGTTTTCTGTACTGAAGGACCAATTTTTAGTTCAGCGTCTTTTGAGAGTTTTTATTTATATTAAATTATTTTATTTTTTGTTTCAGGTAAGTTTAACAATTCCCGTTCTACGTGTGTCATGGTGGAAGTATCCATTTTATTGTTTCGTAAGTACCTTTGATATAATGTCTTCCTCTAGTGCCTAGTTAGTTACCTAGTTAGTTCCTCTAGCACCCAGTGTGAGTGCGGTGCTCCTGTCCAGACCATGTTCCACTTGCTGGAGTGTCCCAAATGTCCGTCCACTTGCACCATCGATGATCTGAAGAGCGCCACCGAAGCTGCAATTAATGTGGCCACCTACTGGGCGCAAGCATTATAATTCATAAATAATGAAGTACCGTCGATACGAAAAGAAGAAGAAGAAGAAGATCTAGTTATCAATAAGTAGGTACATAATTTTAAGGCAAAATTTATACTATAGAGCCAATATCGCTATATGTATTGTGGAAATATCCGTTCTCATTCCAATACATATTATTATGCGGTAATTCCTTCTGATAAGTATGTAAGCAATATTGCAACCTTGATTTTATGTAACATACAAAGTTGCCTAAAGTAAATATTTTTTCACATAGCCTCATATTACAATTTAAGTGTGTTTGGATTTTTTCTATCTAACTCATATTATGAGCCCTAAATGATCTTATATTTCTAACACATACTAAACCGTATCTTAGTCAATCCTTTCAAAAACCTAAAATACACTTTAACACACTGGTCCTTAGGTACAAAATTGAATGCTCAGCTCACCCCATGAAATACCCATAAGGACTGCGATTACGTATTCAAGTTTCGTCATAAGAACAATAATATTCCATAAACATAACGTTTTTATTATATGATACATGTTGTTATGGGAATAGGCTATCATTTATGTACGGAAAGTAATAATTTATGTGTCTTTATATTTACAGTATTGTTTTATATATTTACTGTACATTTTTACGTACTTTCGTAATACATAACATAATTTCACGCCTGTAATCCCCGAAGGGTTGGACAGAGGTGTATAGGAACACCCTCATTTCGCCAAGTCCCAAGTAGGTAATAGGGGGCGAGCCTATTGCCATTAACCGAGCACAAATCCAGACTCCGGGCTGCTACTGAGAAATTCCTAATGGAAAAACACAATATCACTTTGCCCGACCTGGGGATCGAACCCACGACCCCATGCTCAGCAGTCGGGCTTGCGACCACTAGACCAACAAGGCAGCCATACACAGCATACCATTTACACTTGCAATTATTTTTATTCAACCTTCCAATTTTTAGTGGTCCTTCTATCCGACAAGAGAAAGGACCAACTTGTTACTTGGTATATAAAACCCCTGCTTTCAATAAACTTTACAGACAATACCTAAACTTAGTACCTAAAAACGCGGACCCTAGCATTTTGAAGCACAGGTTAGGATTCAAGGAAGCCAATCACGTCCCATTTATCGTGTTACCCCACTTCGTAGTTCGCTTTAAAACTGCGAACGACACTGCACCGACACTTAGAATTCTCACACATTGGGCACACCTTCACTCATCAAATCCATTCTTAATCCTACAATATTTCTACATCACTAGCTTCGATATCCATTGCTGTTTTTGTACTAGTGACGAGAAAAAAATCTGAGATCTCCGCGCAATGGATGTCGGATTTCCGAGAATGTGCCGTATCTATAGTCGTGGAGTCGGATCCCATGGTGCATAGGCATCCTTCCTCCGTTGATTGTATTTGCACAGTACAGTCAATAGGACTTAATTTTCTCGGAGCTACGTTCTTCTGGTATTTTATTTGTAGTTTGTCGCAGTATTGAATCGTAGGGATGTATTGCGTTTCGTATGTACGGTTTTCTTGACTATTTGTCTTGGTCGGATTGTGTTCAAGTTAGTAGTGGATTTCTCGTTGAGTTACATGTTTTTTGTGTTGTCGAGTTACTTTTAGGGTGGTTTAGGGGACTACACAATATACAGGGTTAGTCGAAAAGGGGGTACTAAGCCGGAAGGGTGTTAAAGTACCTATAATAAGGGATAACTTTTGTTCTACAACTTTCCCCAAAAGTCAATAGTTTAGGAGAAATGGCTTTTCAAAGATTTCGTAAAAATATGCTAAAATCTAGCTATGATCAGCTGTTTTTACAATTTAGCTCATATTTGGGGTCACGGATTAGAAAATTAATTTTCTGAATTCATAACTAAAGCAGGTATGTTTTTTTTTTGGTAAAACTAATATAACAATCTTTTTGCATGCAAATAAAAATAATCGAATATTGCAATTTTGACACTTGCTTTAATATAGTCATCAGCGATACTTTAAGTGGCCCGCGGCTTAGTACCCCCTTTCCGACTAACCTTGTAGATACTAAGTTTATTTGTATTGAAGTATTTTTACTGCAACTTACCTTTAGCAAGCTTAGCGGTTGAACGCTTGTCTTCCATGCAGGATCTAAGTTCGATCCCGGCCCGTACCTCTGACTTTTCGAATTCATGTGCGGATCAGAATTTGATTATCAGTTGCGTTAACGGTGAAGGAAAAATATCGTGAGGAACCCTGCACACCTGAGAGGGCTCCATAAAGTTCTCGATGGTGTGTGTAGTCTGCTAACCCGCACCAGACCAGCGTGGTGGACTAAGGCCTAAATCCTTCTCATTCTGAGAAGAGGCTCCTGCCCAGCACCGGGACAGTAATGGGCTAATTATGTTATGTAATGTAACTTACCTTTAACCCTGAGTTACTTGATCTACTGGGATTATAACTACTGTTTCATCTTTATGAGATTCGCTAATGGGATCGGTTTATCAGTAAAGCCTTAATAAAGGTCGAAGAAATCAACAAATTTTTAGTTAATTATAGCACAACATCACGCCTATATTTCCTGTAGGGTTGGGCAGAGGTGTATAGTAACACCCTCATTTCGCCATTATGTTTAAGTCCCATGTAATAGGGGACGAGCCTATTGCCATCAACCGGGCCCAAATCCGAACTCTGGACTGCTACTGAGGAATTTCTTACGGAAAAATCTAATTACACTTTGCCCGGCCTGGGGATCGGACTCACGACCTCCCGATCAGTAGTCTCGTTTGCCACCACTAGACCGACGAGACTAATAATTTTAATATAATTAACACAAATTAATAATTTTAATTAAAGCAATTCAGGTCCCCAAATAACTTACGCCACTTAATAAGCACCAAAACCAAAAACACGTATAAATTATTCTCAAAAATGGCGGTTCGTATTTCCCATTCCACACTGACAGCACAGAAAACAACGTCAATACATCAACCTTAAAACGTAAACTCTTGATGTATTTATAGTCCAAACAAAGGCCAATTGATACTGAACCAACGAGGAACGATCCCAAGAAATCCCCGATACGGCAGAGCCTGCATCTTGGAGGCATGTCTAGTATTACACATCCAAAACAGAAAGACCTTCAAAACCATTCAATTTTAACTAAACAGAAGGCCATTTTAAACTGGACATTTCACATGTCTTGTTGTACTATCCGACACAAGTTGATCCCTTTGTACTTTCAATTGTAAAGAACATGCAGGTCAATCTTCGTTGGACGTCAATAGGCTTCGACCAACTAGATTCCCAACAACAGTCGGAGATAATTGTGATCATGAATCAATCCTATCTCGAAATCCTTTCAAGGCGCACTATTCAAACGACATCTCCTTGCTGTTTGATATACATTGCAGCGTACGTATGGTATTATATTCTTTGACTCAATACGGGAGATGTAATGGACGTCGGAATTTTAAATTTTTCATGAATTGTTCATGGTGTTAGTAAGGGGGATAAAGTCGAATAGATGTGTATGGGAAAGCGATAGTTTAGGAAACTAATATAGGGGAATTCCGGTGATATTGTTAGAGCCCTTATTGGTTGCAAATGCTACTGTGAACGGTAGAATGAGATTTATGGTAGGCCTAACCATCTATGACAGAATATTGCCCCATAACTGGTATTTAATAAAAGGTACTAGTAACATCGCGTGGAGGACCTACTAATTAATATACTGCACGTACATTTTGCATGGCAGCTATGGGTGAAAATGACTTGGAGATAATAGAGCTAGAATAAATGTCGTGGAAATGCGTTCCTTGCGAAGAACCTATGTGCGGTGTAACTTTGAATGATAGATTGAGGAATGATGAGATTAGACAAAGATACGGTTTAAAACATGATGTACTGACAAATATTGAAAGGAGTATGCTTAGATAGTTTGGCGATTATGAAAAGGGATTTATTAGGCGGATGTCAGTGGAAACGCTGTAGAGGACGCCCTAGACGGACATACATCGATGTTATTGGTGATGTTCTTCACAAAGGACAGGTGCGTAGTACTCTCAACCGGCGTGCGTGTATGACAAGATGTATGAATGTAGATAAAGCGGAAGGAGTATGCAAGGATCGTAGCATGTGGCGTTCTATAGTTTCTGCTACCCCCATGGGAAAAAGGCGTGAGTTTATGTATGTATGTATAATAGGACTATTACTCAGTCAGTAGTTATTGTATTTTGGGGAATAGATAGATCGATATTTAACAGAAGCGTTAAACTAAAAACGTATATATTTTTACTTTTTATTGAACAGAGTAAAAATATATCAAAAAGAAAGTTTTTCGTTAAAACATCGAAAGAGTGTACCAAAAATATTGGAATAGCTAAATCAAGTTATAATAACAGGAACTCGAACAGAGTAACTTACAGGAAGAAATTGTAACGGAAACGGAACCCAGGAATATATATGTTTTTCCTAGTTCACAAACAAACAACGATGTTTAAATATTATTAAAGAAGTCAACTATGAGGGGCTCGTGGCTTATTATTGATTTGCGAGGTTAAGCAACGGTTGCCGCGGTCAGTTCGTGGATGGGTGACCGCTCGTTATGTATCGACACCCCTCCGTGTCTCGGAGAGCACGTTAAACCGTCGGTCCCGGGTATCATACGAATACCTATGACAGTCATTATTGGTAGTCAGAAGCTCGAAATTCTGACAACTGGTCTAACTATAGGATATCGGTATAGCCCAGTAACTGGGTTGTGGAGGTCTGATGGCAATCGCTCCGTGTAAAATACTGGTATTCAGCCGCATCTGGTTAGACTGGACGCTGACCCCAACATAATTGGGAAAAAGCTAGGCAGCACGAACGTGACGAGATTTGTTAAGCCTCATGATTAAGGCAATGTTCTCTCCTGATCTTATGTTCTGGTGGTCTTTAGGAGACGCATGCTTTATAAAGGACATTACGAACTGACATGATAATGATGAGATGATGATGATGTAACATAAGGACTAGATAGAGACGAGAACAAAAAAAAATCGTATATGTCGTGTCGTGTAAGTGACAGCCTAGCGGTTGGACGCTTCCCTTCCATGCAGGAGTGCTCTAACTTTTCGAATTCATGTGTAGATCAGAATTTGACCATCACTTGCGCTAACAGTGCAGGAAAATCATTGTGAGGAAACCTGCACACCTGAGAGGGCTCCATAAAGTTCTCGATGGTGTGTGTAGTCTGCCAACCCGCACCTGGCCAGCGTGGTGGAGTAAGGCCTAAAGCTTTCCCATGCTGAGAAGAGGCCCGTGCCTAGTATAGAGACAGTAATGGGCTAATTATGTATGGATCGTGTTCTAAAATAAATACTTAAGACACTAATACATTAAGTGCTAACCCAAAGCGGCACTCATAGGGGACACCTTCACCCCTCCCCTATGAATGAGAACAAACGATCTAGTTTTAACGAAGGTCAAATTTAGTGCAACTACCCCTTCGAGGCTAGAGGAATATTGCAAAGCATAGCGCCCAGTTGATTGCCAGTCGCAGCTTTTTTAACTTCCACTGTTCTAACAGTTTTGAAACTGGCAACCTGAAAAAATATTTCGCCTTTGTATTTTTTATCTTTTTTCTCGTTCAGAGTTTTGTAGTTTATAATGGAATTTTTAGGTATTTTCGGTTAAAAACAAGCCGTTGAAATGCCACAACACCTGATCATTTTCACTAGAAATTCTCGCACAAAAACAATTTGATATCGAATTTAAAATTCGAACCAGGTATATTTTTCATTCCTCGAACAACGCGTATTCGAAATTTTAATCTCCCGTGGCGCGCATTTCTATCCGGCGCGAAGGACCAAAAAATACAGATAACATTAAATAACATCGTAAAAGGTCCTTCAAGCGAATTTTATTGACATACAACAACTACAATACTGCATTTTCCGCCCGAAATGTCAAAAACATTTGCCATTAAAAATTGCACGACACCATCCATATTTTCTCACACAAACAATGCATCCTTTCGTGTTCGAAATTCGAATCCCGCTTGACGCCTTCATTTTTTGGCGCGAAGGCAGAGGCACAGATAACACAATAAAGTGTTCACCGAAAGGTTCTTTTACTGCACAGTTGCGAGTTCAAACAGTGTCGGTACATTCGTTACGACAAGTTGGTGGACGTAAATCTAATTTTGCCTGATGCACTGCGGACGGACAGTGTTTTATTTTTGGTAGTTTCTTTGCCGCAATCGGACGGAATTTTGGTGTCGATTGTACATGATCGTGAACGTTGTAATGGTCAAAATTTGTTTGGAGTTTCATAAAGACGATGTGAAAATTAAAAAAAGAAAAATATTCACACTAATGTATTGTGAAGACGGATGCATGTTTGTGACTCAATAACTCATAAACGGCTGGATGGATTTAAATGAAATTTGACACACAAACAGACCATGTCTTGGATTAACACAAATGATACTTTTTATCCAGGTACACAACGTACTTCTTCTAGGATGCGAGTGAATCCGCGGGCAACAGTTAGATAATATTTTTGTTATTAGCCGCGTACTGATAACATAACATCACGCCTGTATTCCCCGAGGATTGGGCAGAGGTGTATAGTAACACCCTCGTTTCGCCGTTATGTTTAAGTCCCATGTAATAGGGGGCGAGCCTATTGCCATCAACCGGGCACCAATCCAAACTCCGGGCTGCTACTGGGGAATTCCACACGGAAAAACCCAACAACACGTTGCCCGACCTGGGGATCGAATCCAAGATCTCACGATCAGCAGTCGCGCTTGCCACCACTAGACTAACGAGGTAGTTACCGCGTACTGATTTAGAGACCGAAATGCATGAATGAAGATTACTTTTCCCCCATGTAGTTGAAGATTTTTTCTTCAATACACCTACGCTTCGTTTTAACATGGCTACACTATCCGTAAGTACTCACAGCGTAGAAATTCTAATTAATCTTAAAATATAATTCGAATAATTCGAATTCTTAAAATCGCTGCAATCTTAGTCTGAATGAACTGTCCATCATAGTTATAAATATTTATGTGTATGTATGTATGTATAGATATATAGGTTTAATATGTATTTTTATTGTAATATATAGATATATATATAAAGTATATATTTTGTTAGTACTTATGTATTATTTTGTTTTTAATAATTTTTATTTACCTATTCAATATTTGTTTTAAATTCTTTTTTTGTACCTTTTTCGAAGTGCTTAATTTTTGACCCAAAGGTTGACTGGTAGAGAATGCCATTGGCATTAAGTCCGCCTTATGTACCACCAATTGTACATGAAGTTTAAATAAATAAATAAATGTCACACTCCATAATTTCTCTTCCAAAATAAAAGTGTTACTTTCTACCCGACTGAGCGACAACAAAGGTAGGGTTACGTTGTTCTGAAGTACTGGTCCTGGTCCTTATTTACGACAAATAATCCAACCTTTTAACACAATAATCTTTCTTCACAAGCTACTTAACCCTATATTTCAAACACTTGAAGTTTTTAAGTAAACAGCTCATATCAGCTAAGTAATGTATTTGTTTACAGCAAACACTTGAAGTTTTAACTATAAGTTAAGCCGCGTGAGAGCTGTCGAAGTGTTGAAAAGTGACGATAAATTTACAGAAGTGTTAAAAGTGTTATAATAAATATGTTTAGAGTGGTATTGACCTGGTGAGATATAATTTTTTGAAATATGTATCACTTTTGTCAGTTACTGTATCATTTAGGATCAATGTAAACCGTATGACACTAAGGCTGAGCATCCACCAGAGCTGTGCTAAGCTGCGTAGCGAGGAATGTGTTTTATAAGCACCAATAGAATCACTTCATTTACCTAGCTTCGCTCTGCGCAGCTCTGGTGGATATGGGTTTAGTGGAGCGAGGTTTTTGTTCATACAAAACAAGCGAGAAATGCGAGCGAAGGATGTGTTGCGAGGAATGTGTTTCGAGGAATGTGTTACAAGGAATGTGAACCGCTCCCGCTACACCACCCTCATATTCGAAAAGAGTCCGCTACCTATCCTCGCACAGCTCATTTATATACATTAACACATTACGCATTACACATTCCTCGCACAGCTCTGGTGGAAAGGGTCACACCGTTTCACATCCTCGCTACACATTTTCGCACCGCACATTTTCCTCGCACAGTTCTGGTGGATGTCCAGCCTAAGGGCCAAGCCACATCTGATGAAAGATACGTCGCCGATCTTCCGCCGGTACACATAATCCCATACAAACAACATCTCACACCGTACACATTTGACCGAAGATGCGTTACTAAACTTCGTCGAGTAGATTACGCGACGGAAGATATGCAACGTATCTTCCGTCAGATGTGGCTTGACCCTTATTGTTTTTCTGTTTACCGTATTGCCCGGTTCCTATGTCTGGCTTATGGCCTCTTCCACCTAGCCTTTTCCCAACTATGTTGGAGTAAGCTTCCAGTCTAACCAGATGCGGCTGAATACCAGTATTTTACACGGAGCGACTGCTATCAGACCTCCGCAACCCAGTCACTGGGCAATGCCAATATCCTAAAGTTAGACCGGTTGTCAGACTTTCGGGCTTCTGACTACCTGTAACGTTTGTCATAGGTATTCGTATGACACCCGGGACCGGCTGTTTAACGTGCTCTCCGAGGCACGGAGGAGTCTCAATGTGTAACGAACGGTCACCCGTGACTGACCGCGGTAAGCGTAGCTTAACCTCACAAATCTTATGACACACTAGCCCTTCATAATATATATATAGCCTCATACAGCCGATTCCTATAATTTACGGAGCGTTATTGGCTAAAATTGAGACTATTATATTTTTACCAATAATAAAGCAAAGACCCCCATAGCTTTGCATAGTAGACCCTCCCATATGGATGTAGCTAGGTAAAATTAGTTTACTAGTCTTTTTATACTTATGCCCAGTTTAGCAATAAAAAATGATTCCCATTGGTAAGCAATACGAAATGAGGGTGTTACTATACACCTCTGGCCAGCCCTTCGGGGAATACAATGCACGATGATGTTATGTTGTTAGCCCAAACACGACCTACATCTCTGCCACTCCGAAATCGAAGCAGCCGTAAAGATAACCAACAAACACATCATTACTCTTCCAAAACTGTCAGTGCGACGTTCGGAAACTTGCAAAGATGCATGCCCAGCGGAATTCTTATGTTTACTCGCTGCAAGTTTCTTAGAACAGGTGTGGTTTGAGTTTCTGGACGCACGTTCTACATTTGAAAATTTAAAAATGTGTTCGAATTTTATTTCTTCTCGGAACCGTAAGTGTGGTTACCTAGCTATACTTCTTTGTAACGTAGAAAGATGAACCTCGCCTACTTTTGTCATTAACCTCCTCTAAAAATGAAGATTATGTCAACAATCTCTCTATAAGACCCTCTTCTCCATAAGACCAACATTTTGGAACCATGCAACTAAATTCTCGACGTTTCTAAAGAGAAACTGAGAACTGCTTCGTTGGTTGGCAAGCGCGACTGCTGATCGTGAGGTCTTAGGTTCGATCCCCAGGTCGGGCAGAGTGCTATTGGGTTTTTCCGTGTGGTATTCCTTAGTAGCAGCCCGAAGTTCGGATTTGTGCCCAGTTGATGGCAATAGAATCACCCCCTATCACATGGGACTTAAACATATCAGCGAAATGGGGGTGTTTCTATACACCTCTGCCCAACCCTTCAGGGAATACAGGCGTGATTTTATGTTATGTATTAACCAACATTAATTATCTGGTTAAATAACTGTTTACTCGAAATATTAACTAGACTTTTAGGTAAACGGTCGTTTAACCAGAGGAATAATGTCGGTGAACACTAGCTTAAAAGCCTAAAGTTTAAACAGCGGGAAGAGTTTAAGGGCACTGTCACATCAAGAACTAGTCAACTAGCTAATATTGAGCTATAGTTCGCGCGCAAGTGATAGTCACCTCCTGAGATATGTGAGCGGCAGGAGGGAGATGTGCGCGATAGACAAAACAAAACTGACAGAGAAAGAAAGAAAGAAAATTATTTATTTAAGTCTCGTTACAGACATACAAACACATTAAAAGACAAACAAAAAATAAAAACCGGCCAAGTGCGAGTCGGACTCGCGCACGAAGGATTCCGTACCATTATCTATAAAAACGGCAAAAAAATCATGTCTGTTGTATGGGAGCTCCCTTAATATTTATTTTATTCTGTTTTTTACTATATTTTGTTATATCGGCAACAGAAATACATTATCTGTGAAAATTTAAACTGTCTAACTATCACGGTTCATGAGATACAGCCTGGTGATAGACAGACGGACGGACGGACAGCGGAGTCTTAGTAATAGGGTCCCGTTTACCCTTTGGGTACGGAACCCAAAAAAACAATAAAATAAAAAGTTACATGCCTCCACGAGACTAAATAAGGAGCCCATCTCAGCATAATGCTGCTACACCGAAGTATATCAGCGTTAGTTTTCTGATGGGTCCTGATAGTAAGGCCAAAAAGCGCGTCAATTATTTCGGTGACTAGCCCTTAAAGTTTTTTGCAGGAGAGTCGTCACTCGTCACGTAACCCCCGCAACCCAGTTACTGGACAATACTGACATCGTTGGGTTAAACCAGTTGTCAGACTTTCGAGCTTCTGACTACCCGTAACAACCGTCATAGATTTTCGTATGACAACCGGGGCCGTCGGTTTCCGTGTTCTCTTCAAAGATCATACGATGCGCGCGGAGTTACGTTAGCTAGTATAGCTAAAAAACTTTTTAGTGGCCTTAATTGACGGGGTCGCGGCAGACCGTGGAGAAGATGGCGGGACGAGTTGGATGCCTTTCATGGTTATTGGCATGAAACTGCACAGAATCGTGACAGATGGAAGGAATGGAGGGAGGCCTTTGCCCAGCAGTGGGACAGTACAGGCAAATTATAATAATATAATAATTGAAACATGGTTGGACCTACTAAGGACGCTGCTTGTAACCCAAACACATTATCTGTACTGTTCGTCATTGAGGAGTTCCATTGTATATCTCCGAAGTTCTTCATAAAATCTTAACCAAATTTTAATCGGACCACCTTCAAAGAATACTCTTTCAAACAAAAAAGGGATCATCAAAATCGGTATCGCTGAACAAACATACAAGAACAAAAACATTCAGTCGAATTGAGAACCTCCTCCGTTTTTTGCAGTCGGTTAAAAATATACGACTCTTTTCCGACTATAAAATAGTCGTAAGCAGTTTATAGCTAATAGTGTGACGGCAACCTAAAGCTTTATAGGTACTCCAGATTTCTACCTCGCAGATTTTTTGTAATCCCTAAACAAAGGTACTATGAAAGATTAATAGGATTTACCTCGCAAATACTGAAAATAATTTAGTCAAAATTTTATCATTGTCTTATCAAACTTTGCAGGTGTTTAAATTGCTCAAAGACTTTGGATAATGAATCTCAAATTTTGATCCACAATAGAAAACTTTTTCTTTGAAATCCGAGTTTTTTTTAAAACTTTTTTCTGGTTTTATCGCGGTAAGTTTCAGTACCTAGATATTGCTAGCAGTGATAGCCTAGTGGTGTGACCGTCATAGGTCTCGAGCCCGAACCCAAGACCTCTGACTTTTCGGATTCATGTGCGTATTGTATAATTATCACTTGCTTAAAAACGGTGGAGGAAAACATCGTTAAGAAACCTTGAGAGATCTTTTTCCAGGGCATGTGAAGCCAAGTCAGAAGCCCATAGGCGGCATAAACTCTGACACCAGGTTAGTCACTAACCACACGAAAAGAAGAAGTAGATATTTGACTCAATTTAGGTTCACTGTGGTCACTTTTTAAGTTAAAAAAAAACTATTTTTACGCGTTTTCTGATAAGGTTTCCTATAGATACAGATTACGCCGACGTGCCTACCTGATATTTATTGGAAGGCCATATCTGTCCAATAGTGGCTTTTGGGATCAAATATTTTCCCATTATCGGACTTTTTCTGTCGTGCCCAATGTATTACTGACGTTTGGCTTCGGCTAGAATCTTTTTGACAATAATGTATGTAATTCGCTTAACGGTCACGGGTAATATTGTGACCTTTCTATTTGACCGTTGCGAGATTTTCTTACCTTTTATAAGAATACGCCGTCAAATATTGAGCTCATAATTGTAGACGATTGACAATACCATGTTCGTTTTAGTTTTTTAACCTTCGTCGGAAAAGAGGGGTGTTATATGTTTGAATCCTTTGTCTGTTTGTGGTATCGTAGGTCCGAAACGGATGAACCTATTTTAATGCAGTTTTTTTTTTGAAAGCTGGTTTAATTGAGATGGTTATTATCTATGTTTGATGAAAATCATTTGAAGGGTTTTATAATTTTTGAAATTTTAGTATATTTTTTTGCTCTCATTCCAATAATGGCTAAAATATTTGAAAGAGTACTTTATAATAATCTTAGTGAATATTTCGAAAAAAATAAAATAATAATAGATAATCAAGTTGGATTCAGAAAAGGGAAACCAGTTAATACAGCAATGCATCAGTTTTTACAAAAAATTATAACGGAACTAGATAAAAAAAATCAGGTCAGAGCCCTATACATGGACATGACAAAAGCTTTTGATTATGTTGACCATGGACTACTACTACATAAACTAGAAATATACGGAGTTCGGGGTAAAGCACTAGATATAATCAAATCCTATCTCAGTAATAGAATACAGTTCACTGAAATAACACAATTATGTCCATTTACAAAAACAGAGATTAAATATACATCAAGCCCAAGATCTATAAAATATGGTGTACCACAAGGGTCGATACTAGGACCGCTACTATTTCTCATTTACATAAATGATTTACCGAACGCTATCCGGCACCCCATGATTCTATTCGCAGATGATAGTACGGCTCTTTTCACAAATAACAAAAATAAAAATCATGAACTAGATATAAATGATTCCCTATCTAAATTAATAAATTGGCTTACAATAAATAATCTAAAAAGAAATCTTACAAAAACCCATTACATGAATTTCTAAAATAAAAACGCTGAATCAATTCCATTATCTATTGAGTATAATAATGCAACTGTATCTGAGGTCACAAGTACAAAATTTCTAGGTATCTATATAGATTCTAATATGTCATGGAAAACACATGTAAATAGTGTATGTAGCAAATTAAATCAATTCTCTTATGCCCTCTACATGCTCAAAAAAGTATCTAACCAAACCACACTACTTAGTGCTTATCATGCCTATGTGGGATCCACTCTATCTTATGGGATACTATATTGGAGATACTCAACCAATAAAGAAATTGCGTTTAAGGCAAAAAAAAAGTGTATTAGATCAATATGTGGGCTACACCAAACGGATTCATGTAAAGCTCATTTCGTAAACCTCAAGATATTAACCCTCCCTGGTCTATATGTATATCTACGCGGCCTCAATTTTATTTAAATCAAATATCAGTAGCTATGACACATTAACAAGTAGTAGGCTGTGTTACAATTTTGGTGTACAATAAAGTATATTCTATTCTATTCTTCTATTCTATTCTAGACTTAAAAATACATTACGCAATAAAACATCCCACACTGCAGTATATAGCAATAGTATTTTTTGTATGGGCATAAAAATATATAACAAGTTACCCGGAGACATTAAGAACCTACATTCAATTGGTATATTTAAAAGGAAGCTAAAATACTGATTAAAAAAGCATATTACTCTGTAAAAGAATTCCTTGAAGAAAAATAATTATTTAATATTAAAATGATTGTGATACATAACATAATGTGATATACAATATAAGAATATTATGATATAATATAAAATATGTGAATAATGATAATTAATATAAGATAATGTAAACTGTATACTGTAATATTGAGTATATATATATATATATATATATATATATTTTAACCATTTAAATTGCAATGCCTTAACAGGCAACTAAGTTCTAAGAACCTACATATTGTTAACATCTACAAAATTCTGTACACTTAGTTCGCAATAAAGAATTTGAATTTGAATTTTATTAATAATATTATAGTTAGACTTATTTTGATAGCAATTGGTGGGTTATTCACATAAATACGAAACATTCTGTATAATATTATTATGACCCCGTGTAGTCCCTTTTAGAATAGACCAGTTATAGTTATTATAATAGGGAGATAGGCATAAGTAGGTATTTCCAAGATTTTATATTTATATTGTAGGGATGTCGATTTTCGAATAATCATTATTTACCGCATTTCTCCAAAATTGATTTTCTTTAAATCGATTTTTACAAACATCGATAATTTTTTCACTAGCCTACTTTTTAGTAAGAGAACGTTTGTTTTCGTATAAGTAGACTCCCAGATGTCTCATACGGATGTAAGCTGCAGAGGATGCCAAATTTTTATCTTATATAATTTTATTGGGCCAATAGTTTTTGTTATATTTACAATGTTTTTCCATTCGCTGTTACAACTTTTCCTTCATAATAAGCACGTAGCTACTTCTTTACTTTATTTTCACATCGGAAAGTCACAGAAGTAATGGTTTCATTTTCCCTGTAGATATTTTTGCTCGTTGGTTTATTTTTGCTAAGCGATACCGCTGAGCGTGACATCCTGGGTTCCATATCCAGGTCAAGTTATTTACTACTGGGGTTACTTTTTATTAGGAATTTCTCAGCAATTCATAAGACCAACATAATCGCAACGATTGTAAAACAGATTGGTGATCGCATAATGTTGTTGATAAGCTCACAAGAGGGCACTGCTGTGCCTCGTCCTGACTCCTGAGACTGTTACTCGTCTTTTACCAAGCCCTTAGACTCAGAGAAGATAGCCTGCATTAATCGCACGTGACATAACCTCTCCCATCTGTTACCTACCGATTAACTTACCTACGGTTTTTTTTTTAACTTGGAGTTCCACGTGGGTTCCTTTCACCTTTTTTTATCTTTTGAAAATCCTCATGGATGTTCCTCGCCCGGGGTAGGCGAGGGGGTCTGCCGGTTCTTACCGGCTAAAAACCCACTGTGTTCCTCCTTTTGACCGTCGGCCAGGGTCGCGGGATTCGCCTAAGCATGCGCCACAACCAAGGGTTCCTTTCACTCTGGGGACAGCAGAGTACCACCATGGTATTCCTCCGAGGACCTACGCCCGAAGTCGTGGGATTCACTATTGTATTCACGTCAATTTACCTTGGGAGTAATTTTTGTCACTGAGAGCATATAATAAAAATGAAAATGAGAGGAAATCGAACTAAAATCTTAACACATAATACTAATTAAGCAAACCAATCCGCCTGTGAGGTGATTACCAATGTTTGTATGTGTTTGAATCTGAAATGCAATTCAGTTAGTTAATAAATTCCGCCATTGACGAGTGTGCCGCTTAAGGGGCGCCTGTTACACCGTTGTGTACTTATCAAATTAGAAAATAAAAATATCAAGTTAATATATTAAGTTACTTGCCTCGTTGGACTAGTGGTGGCAAGCACGACTGCTGATCGTGAGGTGTTGGGTATGATCACCAGGTCGGGCTAAGTGTTGTTGGGTTTTCCGAGTAGAATTTCTCAGTAGCAGCTCGGAGTTTGGATTTGTGCCCGGTTGAAGGCAATAGGTTCGCCTCCTATTACATCATCATCATCTTCCTGCCCTGGTCCCAAGTTACTTGGGGTCGGCGCAATATGTTTTTCTCTTCCACTCTTCCTTGTCAGCCGTCTCATTATCATTTACTCCCTTACCTTTCATATCAAATTAAGTGGTTGCAATAATGGTGAAGCGCCTCCTATTACATGGGACTTAAACTTAAACGTGTACTAAAACACCTCTGCCGAACCCTTCAGGGAATACAAGGCGTGATGTTGTATAATCTCGTACATAATAAATAATATTTTTTATCATTTTCACAGGTTGTCAGGGGAAAAAATCCCGATTTCGACCAAATGTCCGGGATTTTTGCAATTTTTGTACGGTGTTGGCAGTTTTGGTGATGACAGCCCTACTCCAAACGCTCTGTTACGCAACAGTGTAACATACCATCTAATACATCGTTGTGGTATTAGTCCCATTTGCCTAATTTCGATTTTGGTTAATCCATGGCGTGGCAATTTGTTAGCCCATACCTACATTCTATAGTACATTTACATATATATTTATATGAGTTCAAAGGATTATTGCGAGAGCATGAATCGGAATAGAATAATTGTACGAATTGCGTTTTGCATCAGTGGTTGTTGATGTGACATGTTGATATTATTTAGGTCAGTTGTTGTACCAGATTATATTTCAACGTACTTTGATGTACTTACTAGCAAAATAGTAATAACATTACAAACCCAGTTTTTCGGATCTCTAATGGCCACATAACATCACGCCTGTATTCCCCGCAGAGTTGGGCAGAGATGTATAGTAACACCCTCATTTCACCGTTATGTTTAAGTCTATATAATAGGGGGCGGGCCTATTATTGCCTTCAACCGGGCACAAATCCAAGCTCCGTGCTGCTACTGAGGAATTCTACACGGAAAAACACACTAAGCCCGACCTGGGGATCGAACCCAGGACCTCACGATCAACAGTCGCGCTTGGCACTACTAGAACAACGAGGCATTTTGTTCTAATGGCTGATTCCTATAATTTACGAAGCGTTATTGGTTGAAATTGAGACTCTTCTATCTTTACCAATAATGAAGCAAAGACCCCATCCATAACTTTGCATATTAGACCCTTCTATACAGAAGTAGCTCTCACAGCTAAAATTAGCTTAAGAGTCTATTTATATGCCCAGTTTGACAATAAAAAATGCTACCAGGCATAAAACTACTACGACTATTATCTCTCTGTCTTTGCTTATCGCCATCCTTTTCAATCATCATCATTCTTCATAAGTTCGGACTTAGAGTTCATCGGACATCTAGACGCACTACAAGTTACCATCCATACTTAGTTGCCATTCCACCAATTCGCACTAAGCGCTTCCAAACATCCTTGATAATGCGCACTGCAAAAGAGTGGAACTCACTACCTGCGTCTGTGTTCCCGAACGCATTCAACCTGAATCTCTTCAAAGTTAGAGTTAACAGGCTTCTTCTGGGTAAGCTCACTCCATCGTAGACTTAGCCTCTGTCTCCTCTGACCTAGACTAGAGTCAAGAGCAAACCCATTTAAAAAAAAAAACAAAAAGCTTCATAAGTTCATCTTCTCAGTGCTTGTCTGCCTAACTATCGTCGTGTTTATCTCTTATTGATAGTTGACACTCTTTACGGACGCTTTCTTCACCAACCTGATACATATACGACGTCATATAGGCATTGAACTGTCCTTCAGTCATTCTTCACTTTTTATTATTATATTAGCCTATACTAACCCAGTACTGGGCAAATGCCTCACCCAAGTTCTTCCAGGTATTCTTTTCCTGTGCTATCTCAAACCAAATGCTGCGCGTCTTGACGCTATCCATCTTCAGGAATCCGTTGTGTGGAGACTAACCCAGCGTTCTTCGCTTAACACAGTAAATTCGTCTCCACTTCAACGAAACAGTGCAAGAATCCAACTCCAACATTTTTCAAGTCCACTAAAATAAATGTAAGACATTTACGTAGACACACAGAATTTAAAACAACGCGTTGTGACAGAGCCGCAGAGTACAATAAAAATAAGAATAGTAAATAAAAACAACAAATCTACGCTAGCCTTCGGGATGGAACGGGCTGTACTGGAAAAAGTGCTAACTCGCAAGAACTGACTGTATAGGGCTGCTACGAACTTAAACTTATTTAAGAACTTTCTTTTGTTAAACTACTTTACATATTGGACTCGGCTACCTCATGTTTTTTCATTGTTATCATTTGTAAGAAAAAGAAGTAAGTAAACAAGCTTTTAAAATGGCAACATAGTGATATCATACTTGTCATTATGTCACTATACAGCAGTGATAGCCTATTGGTGTAACTGTCGGACTACCAAGTCATAGGTCTCGAGTTCGAACCCAAGGCACGCACCTCTGACTTTTCGGATTCATTTGCATATTATATAATTATCACTCGCTTAAAAACGACGAAGGAAAACATCGTGAGGAAACCGACCATGCCTGAGAGTTATTTCCCGACGGCTTGTGAAGCCAAGTCAGAGGCCCATGGGCGGCATAATAGGATGTAGGGACTAAGAAAGATATTCGGTTGTTAGATCATTTAGAACTGATGAATGAATGTATAAAGGAACTGTAAATGGCAAATTCGGAAAAGGGCGGCCCAGCAGGATTCATTCAAACTGAATTAGCGATCTTTTAAGGACGTTGGCAGTACGAAATATCAACGACAGGAAAAGGATAAAGGATGTAGAGGAAGCGACGAATGTATGTCAAAAGCTTAACAGGTGGAGTTCAATTTTCTCTTCCTACCCCAGTAAGATACAGGTGTGAGCAATGAATATATGTAATTCTATACAGATAAGCCGAAGTTTTTCTAAAAATTGCAAAGGTTAGGTGAATGTCAATCCTTGAAAAGAATACATCATACAAACACAAAAACTGGTGAGCACACAATCAAGCAATGAAAAGATCATATGCCTATCATATCTTCCCGTTATTAGCTCAATTTACGATGACCAAGATTCTCGAGTGGAGACCAGAGACGAACCGGAAATCTTAGCGTGGGACAGCCTCCAACTAGATTGACGGAGGACTTGGTGAAGTTATTGAATGCAGATGGCATGGTAATCGTGAAAATCTCTGAGGGACTCTTTTGTTCAGCTGCGGACATCCTTTGGCTGATATGATGATGATGAAGATAAAGGTTACCATAAATATGGAAACAAAGGAAGGAGTATTGGCACAGCAATAAAAAGAAAAACAATTCACATCTCCTAGCCCGAATACACTGAAACTCGTCCATCACTATTTTCAAAGCCTGACGACACCTATCCTATATTTCATCGCACGACAAATCCGACAGCTATTCCCGTAGGTACGACCCTAGATTTTAATATCAAATAGATTCGTGTAAGTTACGATGCTCGCAGCGATTCGTAGCTTCCGTTCCGCTCGAGTACATAAAAACTGTACAAATGATCGCACTATACGAACGGGGGTTTCAAAATTGTGACTTAATATTCTAATAAAAGAATAAACCACTGTTACTGAAGAACATTTCGGACGGTTTTGGAGTAAAATTCACGTGCCGTAATGAAAATTATACCCTGTGGTAGGTGGACAATTTTTTTTTATTAGAAATCTCGATACTTTTACAAAAATTATAGGTAATAGTGAAAATACCAATGAAATATTTAATAAAATGCCCAAGTTATAAGAGATTTATAACTTCATAGTAACTTTGTTTTCCTTTCGCGCAAAAAGCACAGAAAATGTCTCCATAAAAAACTTGAAAAGCGTGTATCGCCTCAATATTTTATCGATATTTTTTTTCAACCATATTTTCCTCTCCATACTTTCTTTAAAATATTATATTAAATTCTTTGTAATTTTTCTAAGGATTCATGTACCCTATAGTAGCGATCTATTATATTGAGTAGTGGCCATTATAAGCTGATTTATGCAGCGCTATCAATATAAAATTAGTACTCATACTAGTATTTCGAATGCACAAAAAAAAACATGACCAGATTTTTTTAATGGATCTCTCCGCTCCTTATTATCTACTATATTCCAAATCCATAATTCAGATAATTTATGTATACAAATAAACGTCAAGAAATGTCACTTTCAAAATGACAGGACAGTGGTACAAAACATTTTATCATTAAAATTTTACTAAGTAATCATCTATAAAATTAAAGTTGATTATATAAATATTTTTTTCATGATGTGTTGGAATCTGAAGAACTAGGTAACTATCGATTTTGGAATCGGATTCATTCTCATTTATCACAAACCTTGATAGGATTGTCATAAATGTAACGTCATCAATTATTCTCACCTTTGTAAAAGTAGGTGCCTCATTTCTGCGAAAAAACTGATGTACGATTCGTCTATTGCAGACAGGGTAAAATCGTCCATTCTTTGGACGAAGCTGGTCTTTGGACCTTCTTACTTGGGAGAACTGAGGGTAAGGGTTGTTTTGTATTCTTTTACAATAGTTCCCACTGTCACTGCTGATATTCTTAAAAATTCAACTGTTTTGGCAGCACAGTCTCCAAAAGACCAATATTTGCCCTCAGCCCAAGTCTTGTATGTCTGCTTGTAGGTATTCATCACCATGAGCTGTTCTGTGGCACTCATATTTTCGAGGCCGCTTTTTGACAGGGAACAAACAGTCGCGGGCGGTGGCCTTCATGGGACCCGGCTGAGGCTCCATTTGTCAATTAACAAATGAAACTTAACAAGAAACAACAAATACGCAGCGAAAACCATTTAATTTCGATCGGGGAAAAGTAAACGAATTAATTGAAATAACGTGACTTTGACATAGGTACTATCAAACGAAATTTGAAAAAATTTGGAACTCTTGCAGTGCTACCAGTATCATAAAATATTTTATATCAGAAAACCTCCTTTTTTCAATAAGTTTGTTTAAAACCGAAAATTTATAAAAATAATCACGGCATAATAATTTTATAATAATAATTTCTAAAATCAGTACTTAAAAGAAAATCTAGCCTTTTTTTACGCCATTTTTTTGTGAATTACCATTAATAAGACATTTTTTTGACCTGTTATCTCCTTTGTTTACATACATTTATCTGAATTAGGGATTCAGGGTATAACAACATACCTGAAAACAGCCTCCACGAGTGAGGATACTTTTAAGTACGTCCAGCGTACCCTGGGCAGTTAGTTTTGCAACCAACCTTGCTGAATTGCTAATGTTTTCACCACGGCATCAGCTATCCTAATATACCTACATCGTGCCGACACGAGAGAAGAAGACTAACAAAATATCACTTAACAGTATGTCTGCCTAGCCTTTTTCCAACTATGTTGGGGTCAGCTTCCAGTCTAACCAGATGCGGCTGAATACCAGTATTTTACACGTAGCGACTGCCATCAGACCTCCGCAGACCAGTTAGTGGCCAGCCATCCTAAGGTACTTACAGTACACTTAACAGTATCAAGCTGTCATATCTCATCGACTTCGTAACAAGAACCCTATCGAACTCAATCTCGAAGAAATACACGGAACGGAAATATATATTTTTCTTTAACAAAATATATTTTTAAAACGTTTCTTTTACACACTGAACCAGTTCTCTTTAACTTTATATCCCTATTTGCTTCATAAACAATAACATAACGAAGTAAAGCCACGTTAGCGTCGGAACACAAAAGCGATGGAGACGATAAAAATCAACGGAGCTAAAACGGCCAAATTATATTTTGGCAATGGCTCGACTCTACTTCGAGTTCAAACACTGTGCCGAGATTTCAATGAGAATTGGCAAAAGGCTTCGACGTGTTCCGTCGGTAGCATATATCGGGGCCAAGTGTTCGGCCAAGGAAATTGTTTCGGTATATATTTTTGTTGCTTATACATTTTTTTCAATAAAGCCTTTCTTGACTATGGTATTATCTTGCCATTTTCCTATGCAGAAACTATAGAACTCCGCTTTGACTTCCTTTTGCTTCTTCCACATTAGTGCATCTTCACCAGTGGCGTAGCTTGCCCTAGACGGGCCCTGTATCAAAATTTGTTGGGGGGCCCTTTTACCCGACTGCGGCGAAGCCCAAATGGAGAAAACCAAATCAAAAACCATGGTCCATGGTTGTATGGAGTGTCTGGGGTGTGCTGAGTTTAGCGTTCAAGAGTTAAGAGCTTGGCGTACGGCCTAAGAGCTTGAGTGAGATTATGGATAACATTTTACGAATTTTTGCTTACACACGTCGGGGCCCCTGTAGCCCGGGGGCCCCGTATAATTGATACGACTGATACGGCGGTAGCTACGCCCCTGATCTTGATATATACTATGTGTCTGACCTTCTTGTAGGTCATCACCAATAAAGTCAGTGTAAAAAGCGTTCTCTTCCGGCATTTCCATTTTATAAGCTGCTTTTTGTAATAACCTTGGAAGCATGTTCCATCTACAGTTCCCTTGGAAGTGTCAATTCTCAGTAGACTGTTGTAGAGTATACTTAGTTCTAGAATATTCTGTGGAACTAAAGAATTGTATGAGGGCGGAATCAATAGTAGGAACGCTTGCAATTTCTTGTTTAAGAATATTTTTTCCGATGGAGGTCTCCATTCGGAGCCATATTTGCAATAGGTATTGATTTTAAGTAAATTGAAGCATGTTTAACTGAGTCGTTGATCTAGTAGTGGTAAGCGCGGCTGCTGATCGTGAGGTCCTGGGTACGATTCCCAGGTCGGGCACTGTTATTGGGTTTTTCCGTGTGCAATTCCTCAGTAGCAGCCTGGAGTTTGGATATGTGCCTAGTTGATGGCAATAGACTCGCGTATTACATGGGACTTAAACATAACGGCGAAATGAGGGTGTTACTATACACTTCTACCCAATCCTTCGGAGAATACAAGCGTGATATTATGTTATGAAGCATCTTTACACTTGCCCACTTTTTTGAATTATCTTCTCCTATTCTAATTTACCTTATGCTTTTCGAATCCATGTGCGGATCAGAATTTGATTATCACTTGCGTTAACGGTGAAGGAAAATCATCGCGAGGAAACCTGCACACCTGAGAGGGCTCCATAAAGTTCTCAGTGGTGTGTGTAGTCAACCCATACCAGACCAGCGCGGTGGACTACGGTCTAAACCCTTCTCATTCTGAGAAGAGGCCCATGCCCAGCAGTGGGACAGTACTGGGCTGATTATGTGTTCTAATCTGGGTCAAGCAATTTTTCTACTTCTGCTATTATATTAGAATTGTTAATAAAAAAGCATCTTCTGATCATAATATGTTCAAAACCATAAAAGGCAGATGCACACAGCCAAATTCAGCCGAATTTGCAGCAAAATTTAATGGCGTTTGAGATAAATTTGACGAGAAATTTCGCCATATTTCCAGCATTGAATTGCATACCTACTGAGAATTTCAATTTAGAAATGACGTCTTCTTGGCGTCTCTATGGGATTGAGAACTAAGATTATTAAACAGGATTGAAGGCTGTCTTCATAGCAAGATGCAATACGTCTTTTATAGGTTTGAGTAATCAAAATAATTCCTGGCTGAAAAAAGACCACCTTATACCGTGGGTGTCTTAAAAAGATAAAAGATGAATGTCGTAATGATAGGTACTCATAATCAATACTTAATTTCACATAACATAACATCGCGCCTCGTATTCCCAGAAGGGTTCGGCAGAGGTGTTTTTAGTACACCCTCGTTTCGCCAGTTATGTTGAAGTCCAATGTAATAGGGGGCAAGCCTATTGCCATTAACCGGGCACAAATTCAGACTCCGGGCTGCTACTCAAAAATTCCTAATGGAAAAATCCAATAACACTTTGCCCGACCTGGGGATCGAACCCAGGACCCCATGCTCAGTAGTGGTGCTTGCGACCACTAAACCAACAAGGCATTCCAATTCCAGTTAATTTCATAATAATATTATTAACAAGTGGTCGACCAAGACATGAATATCTTTTGAACCATTTCTTCCAATAAAGTTTTAGCTCATAGAAGGGCTCGTGGCGAATTAACAACCGCACCGATCATACGATTTGCGAGGTAAAGCTGCACTTGCCGCGGTCAATCCATGGATGGGTGATCGTTTTATACACATTGAGTCCCCTCCGCGCCTCGGAGAACACGTTCAACCGTCGGTCCTGGGTGTCATAAGAATACCAATGACAGTTACGGGTAGTCTGAAGCCCGAAAGTCTGACAACCAGTCTAACATTAGGATATCGGCATTGCCCAGTAACTGGGTTGCGGAGATCTGCTGGCAGTCGCTCCGTGTAAAATACTGGTATTCAGCCGCGTCTGGTTAGACAGGAAGCTGACCCCAACATATTTGGGAAAAGGCTAGGTAGAACAAGAACATTGTTATTGCATTTACTGAAATCGTGAGATCCTGCATGATAGACGAGCATCCTTATACATATTAGCTACCTCTCTAAAAAACAGCAAAACTGGCTTTACTGGTATTTCTTTCAGTTCAACTCGTAATGGTAATTCTAACAAAGAGTTATACTATGACATACTAAGGTATGACTGCCTTGTTGGTCTAGTGGAAGCCTGAAAGCTGAGCATAGGGTCCTGGTTCGATCCCCAAGTCGGACAAAGTGTTATTTTGTTTTTTCGTGTGGAATTCCTCAGTAGCAGCCAAGACTTTGGATTTGTGCCCCGTTGATGGCAATTGGCTCGCATTACATGGGGCTTAAGCATAACGGTGAAATGAGGGTGTTACTATAGACCTCTGGTCCACCCTTCGGGGAATACAGGCGTGATGTTATTATTTTATGTTACTTGTAATAATTCTGCAGCCTTATATCAAAGTACCGAAATCTTCCTTAGCATTCAAATCGGCATGGTGTATTTACCCGCGGTATCCTCGTTCCTACGATAAATCAAACGCACGTGTGACTGATGACCGGGTTTCATTCTGATCGATGTAACTCGCATCTGCTGTATTATAGGCCTGATAATGTAAGTATGACTGTATTGACCGCCTAACTTCACATCACGCCTGTATTCCAAGGGTTTGGCAGAGGTGTATAGTAACACCCTCATTTCGCTGTTATGTTTAAGTCCCATTTAATAGGGGGTGAGTCTATTGCCATCAATCGAGCACAAGTCCAAACTCCGGGCTGCTACTGAGGAATTCCACACGGAAAAACCCAAGAACATTTTGCCCGACCTAGGGATCGAACCCAGGACCACACGATCAGCAGTTTTGCCCCGCCAAATCATAAGTAAACAAGTACAGCTTGAAAAAAAAGTTTATTAAACGGAACGATTTTTTTATATCTCTCTGATAAATATGTACAAAGACGTTCAAACTGATTTAAAATTAATAAAACTATCGATAGTTCTTATTATAAACAGCCCATTACTATCCCACTGCTGGGCACGGGCCTCTTCTCAGAATTTGAAACGTTTGGGCCTTAGTCCACCACGCTTGCCTGTTGCGGTTTGGCAGACTACACATACCATCGATAACTTTATGGAGCTCTCTCAGATGTGCAGGTTTCCTCATGATGTTTTTCAGATCAAATTCAGATCCACACATGAAATCGAAAAGTCTGAGGTACGGGGCGGGAACTTAGACCCCTCCTGTATGGAAGGTAAGTGTTTAACCGCGTAAGTTCAAAGTGATGATTCTAATTATGTCTTTACACGGACTCAGTGCATGGAAATAATATTACTTTTCTGCCTCCCAACATACAGGTTTTTCGCCTAGTTTGGGAGAAACAAGACCATAATTATTTATTTGTTTAATGCACAATGTACACTACTAGGTATAGTTATACGCTAGGCTTAAACTAGTGAGTACACGACCCTGTTAGCGCGCAGCAAGATAACTTAAAACTAATAATATTGTAGACTATCCATTGTCTAATATCACGTAGATTAGGAACTTTCAAAATTAAAATATTATATTAATTAAACTTATGTCTAGCTTTATACATAAAAAGACTATATATTATAATTGACACACAGATATATATTTGAACTCAATTTTAACATTTTATCTTCTATAAATTCTTGGATACTGTAGTAACATGATTTTAAGAGCAAAGCCTTTTGCCTTGCTTTAAATACACATAATTACACTATGCCTTGCCCTAAAATTGTCCAATAATAACTAAACAGTGACCTATAATTTTATCTGGTTACGCCCTTCTGCAGTATAAAACAATTATTGAAATAGGTATATTAAAATATTTATCATTACCACAACATACAACACTATAGTATAACATTCTGACAACTTGATCGCTTCACGAGCACAACACTAACTTTCCACACAATATCCCGCAGCATTAAAATTCAACGTCATTCATTTTAAACTGTTCTCAAAGAGAAATTCAAACGCCATTTCTGTCCCGGGGTAATTTCCCGGGATCGCCGGGATCCCGGTAAAAATAACATCTCTAACCAAAAAATACCAACTGTTTTTGTTCAATCCGTTGAAATCGTTCAATTTTCCTTGGGATCCAGTTTTGAGAGAAAACTAATATGAGGCATTACTATCGTCTAAAGCCCGGAATCCAGGATTTGTCGGGATTTTTATTTTTATAACCTCAAAATGCATCCAGGGATTGTGGTTTTATAATATAATTTCATGTCGGTTCAATCTCGATTCGATTTGCAGTGGTTTACTTAAACGGTTGTAGTTTAAAATATTGGTTTATAACTTTTTATGTTGACGCTAAATTCTGGACAGGATACACAGGACTGAGACCGATTATTATAAGGACCATATAGACCAGCTACACTCAACCTGCGGCCCGCCGGGCCTTTGTTATTATCCCATCTGATCTGATTTTTTCATTAATAAAGTAACTATATCGTTAACTTGGAATTACGTTTTAATTAAGATCTAAATAATTTTTGCTTGGGGCCCTCGACACCATGACTGAAACGTGTCTGTGGCCCCTATAAAAAAGGTTGAGTATGGCTGATTTAGACCAATGAATAGGTCGTATGAATGACTCAAAGTATGACCAAATCCATCGAATGATGCGTTTTTTATCAGATATTTTTAACAGCTATCCCGGGGCCTCAAAGTGGGGCCCTATTTGCAATGACACACCAAAATATAAAGTAAATATCACGGCTATTACCATTTAATCGGCTAAATAGAGTATTCATTTAAAATGTACTGACATTATTATTGTCAAAATTAAATGGCCTTTACAAGCAGCGCCACCAGGAACTGCAAACATATAATTGTCACGTGGTTGCGATATTTGCGTGCAGATAAATATTTAAAAGAAAAATATTTTACCGATATTTTAAAAGCCCTTACAAAGCCTGAAACGTACACCTCTTTCTTTTTATTTTTCGTGTGGTTAGTGACTAACCTGGTGTCACAGTTTATGCCGACCATGGGCCTCTGACTTGGCTTCACATGCCATCGAGAAATATCTCTCAGGCATGCCGGTTTCCTCGCGATGTTTTCCTTCACTGTTTTTAAGTGATAATTATAAAATACGCACATGAATCCGAAAAGTCAGCGGTGCGTGCCTTGGGTTCGAATTCGAGACCTATGACTTTGCAGTTTGACAGTCACACCACTAGGCTGTCACTGCTTATAAAGTACTACTTACTCACTCCTAAGTTCATAGCACTATTTAGAAATCAAAAGGACCTTGTAAGAACTTAGTTCGCAAACAACAACTTTAAGTTTCTTGAGTTCTAAAGGGTAAATAGCTCGCCCTCTATACCTCGAGTGCCTATTACCTACCCCATCTGGGAATACACGCAAAATCTTACAAACAACGACCTATTCACATCCATAAAACAATTTCTCACACATAAGAATAAAGGCATAAGTGTTACTTCGTAAATAGTGAACTCGTAAATATAAGACAAAAAAACGTCCATGTACCCCCGCTTGACGCGTACGTAATCGTTTGAGTGGCTTCTCTTGTATCCTTAACACGAATAAATCGGCCGACAGAGGACTATAAGGCTAGAAACGCACTGGGCGGGGGAACGCTAAGTGGGTATGTGAAGGTCTATCGATTTATGTGGTTAAGCGGCATTGGCACGGCCTAGTATGTGTTTTTTCACATTTACGTGGAATGAATCTCGATGTGTGACGTTACGATTATTTATATTGATTATTAACAGTAAAAGAACACTGACCGACTGTTAACAGCAATAATAGCCTAGTAGTGTGACCGTCGCGGTCGGAGAGCCAAATCATAGGTCTCGATTTCGAACCCAAGGCACGCACCTCAGACTTTTCAGATTCATGTGCGCATTGTATAATTATCACTTGCTTAAAAACGGTGAAGGAAAACATCGTGAGGAAACCGGCAAGCCTGAGAGATATTTCTCGACGGCATGTGAAGCCAAGTCAGAGGCCCATGGGCGGCATAAACTCTGACACCAGGTTAGTCACTAACCACACGAAAAGAAGAAGACAGGAAAAAAGCTGCTCCAGTAAGTCTGCATTTGTGCCCGGTTGCTGGCAATAGGCTCGCCCCCTAGGTGTTACATGGAACTTTAACATAACGGCGAAATGGCCTTAGTGATACTATTCACCTCTGCCCAACCCTTCGTGGAATACAGGCGTGATGTTGTTATGTTAAATGGATTAGACGAGCAACTTTAATTGCGGCAGCATTATTGCCTTGTGCGTACCATACCTTTATCTACTCCATTTTTTGGCCAACACAAACCAAGTTTTATTTTATGTAGACGTGAAAAATGTTTATTTCTATTTGGTATATTTTTTTCTAGTTTTACCGACACGGATGAACAATTTTAATATTTTGTGGCGGATTAAATACCTAGACTGTGTACCGAAATAAAAGTTTGAATTCGGTCAGTGAGAAAAAATTGGCTAGCCTGGTAAAGTGGTCTATGTAACATTTTTAATAAAATCTATCTATGAGCATCTCTGAATAGAATAGAATATACTTTATTGTACACCAAAATTGTAACACAGCTCTTATACAATAACAAACATTAAAGGGTACAATGGCGGTCTTATCGCTGATAGCGATATCTACCAGACAACCTTTGGATGAACAGGAAGTCAATAAATAAAATAGAGGGGGTAGTTCATGGTGTACTGCTGCAAAATATATACTAGAAACAAAAATTCTATCTGTTCGAAAGTGGTTTAATATGTCATTTCTGAACCAAAATAACTTAAAATTTCACTTTAGAATTAATCCTGCAGACAGTAGGCTTAGCAGGTACGTTTGACGTATAGTATTGTAAACTTATCGGTAATGTAAGCGAATTTTAAATCGTAAATACAACTGTCCTATAACATTTTGGTTTATTTTTTTGCGACATACACAATTTGTATCATACATGGATATGAATAAAATTTTCAATTTAAGTAAATTAACGTTACTTTTACGTGAGTAACTCGACAGCATTCAAATTCGTGTCATCTGTTTACTCAAAATTTTAATATTGTAACATAGCCCACTTTACTTCCAGGCTGGCCCATTGGTCTGTAAGAGCGAAAAGTGCCTCCATTATTGTACAAAATAATGTTACAATGGCCTGTTAAATCGCTGATGAAGACAAACGCCCACTTAAAAAATACTCTCTTCACTCTTTGTCTTAGATAATATTCGGTCTGATTAAAATATTAAAGCGTCTAGTTTCTTTTCTTAAGCCAAGATAGGATAAATTATTAAAATGTCTAGCCTTTATCCAAGATAAGAGAAAAGTACAAAGATAAAACGTTTTTTTATTACCTACCCATAAATCCTTGCATTTTAAAAACACGAGATAATTCTTTGAACAGTAACCCCATTAGTTCGCCACGTAAGCTTTCCAACAATATGTTTGTGATGATTTTAAATAGAATTGAAACAGTTATTTTTATTGAAAATGTAATATGAAATAAAAGCATAGTATTAATCCGCTTATTGATAGCTGGATTAAAAGCTAGTTAGTGCGGTGCCGCGTCCTCGCTTGCGTGCGACAAATCCCTTTAAAAGTAGACAATTGGATATTTTTTTTGTTCTAAAATTGTTTGATCTGATGCCAAATATTTGTTTTAGGCATTTTGTTTTGTATTTTGCGTTTTTAACTGGCTTTATTATTAAAGGATGATAGTAAAATTGGTATTTCGAAATTGAATGACGCTTTCAACAAAACTCAGATTAGTTATATGACTATTTTTATTGTGAAACATCTAATGCGGCGTGTGTGAGGGCGGCTGTTGCGTGGCGACGCTCGCGATAGCAGACACACGACGGCAGACCTTCGTAACTCATCGGCTCTCTTCGGTTTGATTCGGCCAGTTGTTTTTTTATAAAATGAGTTTCGTATTTTACATCTACCTGGCGTCTAGTGACGGCTTCATTTTTTTTGTTTTAGGATTTATTTTGATACTACTTACGTATTTAAGTATATCTTTATATGTGTGTAATCGCTTGCACGAGAGCATTTTCTAGCAAATTGTGAATACAACACAATATTGAGGGAGCTGCATTTCACACAAAGTTACGGAGATATTTCTCTTCAAAGTGCTTTCTTGTACCTAATATTTCTATTTTGTATATAATGTGATATACGTAGGCAGTATTGAGGGGCTCGCGGCTATTTAACATCCACGCAGATCATATGATTAGTGAGGTTAAGCTGTTCTTGCCGCGGTCAGTCCGAGGATGGGTAACCATTCGTTACGCATCGAGAGACCCCTCCTTGCCTCGGAGAGCACGTTAAACTGTCAGTCTTGGATGTCATACGAATATCTATGACAGTCGTTACGGGTAGTCAGAAGCCCGAAAATCTGAGAACCGGTCTAACCTTAGGATATCGGCATCGCCTAGTAACTGGGTTGCGGAGGTCTGATGGCAGTATTCAGCAGCGTCTGGATAGACTGGAAGCTGACCCCAACATAGTTGGGGAAAGGCTAGACAGAACACTTAGGAAGTATCGAATTATGCGTTGGTTATTATGAGCTCGCGATTTTTTTAAACTATTTTTTTAACCTATTATTTGTAACTGCAATATTGACGAAATATTCACCTATTGACACTTAACGATTCCACACAGTGTTAAGTTCTAACTTTAGCTTATTTACATAGTATAAAACAAAGTCGCTCCCGCTGTCTGTACGCTTAGATCTTGTAAACTACGCAACTGATTTTAATTCAGTTTTCAGCAGTAGATAGAGAGATTCAAGAGGATGGTTTATATGCCCAACATTAGTATCTACATTGCACCCGTGCGAAGCCGGGGCGGGTCGCTAGTTAAATATAATTCCGATTCTTCGGTCATGTTATTGACGGACAGACAAACTGTTATACCAATTATTACAGTAGATATATCACATAAACGGGCCTCTATCCCGATAATTGAATCATCATATGACATACATATACAAAGCGATAGGTGAATATTAAATTCTTAAAACTAGTTTACCTATATTGGTTTCTTTTCAATTTGTCCATAAAAATGTTCTTTTCATGCGATGAATAGATAGGTCTTTTATAAAGAGTTTAAACGGATCCTTTAAAACTCTTAATCTAAATTGTTTTTACATGAAATTGAAAGATCCGTGCTAATGAGGTTTAGTAGGTACCCTTTGCGTTGATGTTGGTACTATCAAATACACAGCTAGTGTACAGAATGCCTAGCACGAGCGTATAGTATCGTTAGTGTAAGCGAATTTTGTATCGAAAATACAACCGTATACATGTTGGTTTATTTTTTTGCGACATGCACAATTTGTATCATACATAGATATGAAATATATATCTGCCTAACCTATTCCCAACTACGTTGGGGTCAGCTTCCAGTCTAACCAGATGCGGCTGAATACCAGTATTTTACACGGAGCGACTGTCATCAGACCTCCGCAACCCAGTTACTGGGCAATGCCGATATCCTAAGGTTAGACCAGCTGTCTGACTCTCGGATTTCTGACTTCCCGTAACGACTGTTATAGGTATTCGTATGACACCCGGGACCGACTGTTTAATGAGGCACGGAGGTCTCGATGTGTAACGAGTGGTCACCCATCCACGGATTAACCGCGGCAAGCGCAGCTTAACCTCACAAATCGTATGATCCGCGCGGTTGGTAATTAGCCACAAGCCCCTCATATCTTAGATTAACTAAGAAATTCGTCTTCTTTTCGTATAGTTAGTGACTAAACTGGTGTCAGAGTTTATGCCGCCCATGGGCCTCTGACTTGGCTTCACATGCCGTCGAGAAATATCTCTCAGGCATGCCGGTTACCTCACGATGTTTTCCTGTACTGTTTTTAAGCAAGTGATAATTATACAATACGCACATGAATCGGAAAAGTCAGAGGTGTGTGTCTTGGGTTTGAACTCGAGACCTATGAAAACCTCCGGGCCACCGCGACATATAGTTACTATCATTTTACATAAGTAATCCAAGGGTATTTGTAACAGAACAACGAGAATCGTTACTGATATTTCAATAAATGTACTAAAATAAAAATGTTATGTATGCGCACGCGACGCTTCATATAAATTGAGCCGATTGTTATCCAAGCGATCGGTTCGGCGTTCGGCCTATTATAGAGATGTGCGTTTTGCGTGTGGCTAGGGTTGAACGTTATTGGAAATAAATTAGTCATCTCAAAAGTGGTTACATTGTAACGATTCAAATATTTTTGAATTAGCTGAATTGTGTATCAAAATTGAGCGTGTGAGTTGGTATGGAAACACATTTTTTTTTGGTTTCCTTATTGTAATTGAATAAATGAATTTATTTAAGAGTTACTGACTTTGTCATAGCATAATATATTTAATTTATGATAGTCAAATATTCTCGATTCATTACGTTCTGCCGTTGAACGTAAGATTACTAAGACGTTTTTTTTAAAAAACCCTCACTTCTGTCTCTTGTTTTTTACACATAAATCAATCAAAACCGCTTACGCTAATTAAAAAAGCCGGGAAAGCATAACCCTACCTTTGCTGTCCCGCAATTGAGTAATAAGGTCAAATATTATCACTTTTTTTTTCTTATTTAATTGACCTCGATCTCGCCAGATGGAAAGCGATGGATGAGGTCTACGATGGAACGAGCGTACCCAAAAGATGCCTACTCACTTTTACTTTGAAGGTTAAGGGGTTATAGGTAATAGGGAACAAAGACACAGGCAAGGAGTTCCACACTTTGGATGTGTTCAAAATAATCGTAAAAGAAAAGCGCTGTAGTTTTTAATTTTGTGTAAAATTTCGTTTCGTGACAGCCCTACGCAACAGGCTTACCGTTTCCCTGCATTTGAATGCAGTGGACGAGCTCCACGTTTGATAGACATTATCCATTCGCGCATATTTTAACCATGCGCATATATGCTAACCATGCGCGAATATGCGCTATTTGTGTTAATAGCTTCACGTAATTATTCATACCATAAATTCTGATGTTAGTGCATTGTTTTGAATTCGATTACCGTGATTTTATGATATGGATAGTTGCGCGGTGGATTAGTGATGGGTACTGCACAGTGCACCGGGTTAAGTAAGGTTTTAAGTGCCATATGAAATATTTTTTCTTTTTTTTTGAGATGGGTTTGCTGCTTACTCTAGTCTAGGTCAGAGGTGACATAGACAAAGTCTATGATGGAGTGAGCTTACCCAGAAGAAGCCTATTCTTTCTAAAGGGTGATTTCCATCAAACGGCTCGCATCGCATCGGATCAGAAAGGATACGAACTGATGCGGTGACAGCCGATCGCGTCCGGCAGGATGTCGACGCATACGATCGGCTCCGTACCGTCGCTTGCGATCGTATTCGTTTCTACGCCTAGTCAAATAGTTTCATTCCTACCATGTTGACGTATTCTAATTGACGCGACGACAGCCGAAAGCATCCGTACGGATACGATAACAGGTGAATGGAGCCGATCGCACGTCGCAGCTTACATTCGGCTACGATCGCGTGTCGCGGAAGACGCCCGCGGTCAAGTTGCTGTGCGCGGCTTGGTAATATAGACTTTAAACACTGTGTACACGATTTAATATCGTTTAAAGATTGTAAAATCCGATCCGATGCGATGCGTGCTGTTTGGTGGAAATCATCCTTAACTTTGATGTGATTCGGGTTGTATGCGTTCGGGAACACAGACGCAGGTAGTGAGCTAGTGAGGTACTTATTGAATGAGATGACAATGTGGGTTGACTAATATCAGATTCGCACTAGACTTATCGAGGGAGGCGGTAGCTGTTTATGAGTTTGTACGGTGTGCGTTTTTGAGAAGGCCGGCCCTTCTTTGACACGCATAATCTGTGGATTTGTGAGCGGCTGACGCTTTCTTTTAAGAGGGTTGATTGGGATTGTCATTGATTCCTGTGTTGTGGGAATCCGTGCCGAGGGAATTTTGTAGCGGTTCCCTGATGTCGTTTTTTATGTACGTTATCATTGATAGCCTAGCGGTTGAACGCTTCCCTTTCATGCAGGAGGGTCTCGGTTCGACCCCGGCCCGCACCTCTGACGTTTCGAATCCATGTGCGGATCAGAATTTGAATATCACTTGTGTTAACGGTCAAAGAAAAACATCGTGAGGAGACCTGCACACCTGAGAGGGTTTCATAAAGTTCTCGATGGTGTGTATAGTCTGCCAACCTGCACCAGGCCAGCGTGGTGGATTAAGGCCTAAACCCTCCTTATTATGAGAACAAGCGCTTGCCCAGCAGTGGGACAGTAATGGGCTAATTATGTTATGTATATACCTTGACTAAGTTTTTTATTCGCACACTCGACCGTTACTGTAAGCAGTTTCATTAAATTTATTCCATAAGGTAAAAATAAGAAAACTCACTTATATCAGCAACTAATTACATTGCCTCCCATCCAAATCCAAGCCTTTTCTACCGTCGTTTAACCGCAAATTATGCTCCAAAATAATCAAGTTTCTCACAAACATCATCCAAGTCTCGGCTACTGTGAACGAAAATTGAATAATTCACTCAATACATTAACATAATTAAGTCAAATGATGTCCCTGGGCCATTTCACAGGCCCTATTATGTTAGTTACATATTATCGTAACCTAATATTAAAGCCTACATAATTTCGGCCTTATTATCGTAGAGCTTACCATAGAGTAACGTGGAATAGAGGAGGCAAGTCGAAAAAAGCGACTATGGATGTCAGAATGATGGGCAACAGCGTCTTGTCCGCTAAATAACAACATACTGTATTTACTAATGCTTGGTTCCTATAAATAAAAAACGAATCGTTATACTGCCTTGTTGGTTTAGTGGTCGCAAGCGCGACTGCTTAGCATAAGGTCCTGGGTTCGAACCCCAGGTCGGGCAAAGTGATATTGGGTTTTTCCATTATGAATTTCTCAGTAGCAGCCCGGAGTCTGGCTTTGTGCCCGGTTAATGGCAATAGCCTCGCCTCTTATTACATGGGACTTAATTATAACCGGTGAAACGAGAGTGTACTAAAACACCTCTACCGATCCCTTCGGGGAATACAAGGCGTGATGAATCGTTTTGTTTACCAATGGTAGAGCATTTTTTATTGCCAAACTAGGCATATAAATTTTAATAGACTCATTATTTTACCTGTGATAGCTACTTCCAAGGGTTTCCTATTCAAAGCTATGAGATCTTTGCTTCTTTATTGGTAAAGATACAGGAGTCTCAATTTTAACCAATAACGCTCCATAAATTATAGGAACCGGCCATATTTCGTCCGCACGCGCATAAGGTATAGAAAAAACAAGAAAAACCGGCCAAGTGCGAGTCGGACCCGCGCACGAATGGTTCCGGTACCATTATCTATAAAAACGGCAAAAAAATTACGTCTGTTGTATGGGAGCCCCCTTAAATATTTATTTTATTCTGTTTTTTAGTATTTTTTGTTATAGCGGCAACAGAAATACATCATCTGTGAAAATTTCAACTATCTAACTATCACGGTTTCTGAGATACAGCCTGGTGACAGACGGACGGACAGCGGAGTCTTAGTAATAGGGTCCCGTTTTACACTTTGGGTACGGTACCCTAATAAAATAACATTATCCAATAAAAACTATTACACTGCTTAAAAATTATGCCATTATATCTTTTAGTAAAACTACCTAGTAGAGTTGACTGCAATATTCTAGTTTAAGTACTATCAAAGTATAAGAAATGGTACCACTCTACTAAGAACGTTGATCTATGCATAAATCAGTAATACAGTTTCAGTATTTAGTTAAATTTGCATATTTTACCCAACGAGCTACTGTTGTCTTAGGGTTGTTGACCTTTTGACAGTTAAGCCACTCGGGTGATAGTCAACTAACAGTTTTGTTGGTCTTACTATAGTTTAATAAATCTTGTCTTAGTATAAGTGTATTTAGTAAGGCCCCTGAGAATGTAATTTCGGATCAAAGCAACATTTTTTGTAAATGCGTTTGGTGAAAACAGTTATAGCCAATCGGTGGAACAATTGCCTTCCATGTAGGAGTGTCTGGGTTCGATTACGGCACGCATCTCTGCCTTTTCGAATATGAATTGATTATAATTTGCATTAACGGTGAAGAACATCCAACTGCCATTAATATTGTATACGTATTAACTTCTAATTAACAAGATACGCGATGACAGACACTGACCATTGGCTAGCTAATCTTGCCTGCACACTTATTTCCTTCGTCCATTGTACATAATACATAACACTTTCAGCAAGTTCCCACCTACGTACAAAACTTGATAGAACATTCAAAGGTACCCAACTACAAAGAGAAAAGCTTTTATCCGTAACAAAAGTATAAAAAAAGCGATATAAAAGTATCCGGAGTCCATAAAATAATGAATTTCTGCGTTCACCAAAGTGTCTGGCGAGGCAAACCGCGGAGATGATTGAAAAAGTTTAATTTGACACTTCACAATATTCTGCAGATGAGTAAATGTATAGAGCGTTTGGTAGTACTCGGAGAACTCGAATATTTTAGTTATAAAGACCATTTTTACGAAAAAAGAGATATAATTCTGTATGTGTCTGTCTGTGACACCATAGTTCCCAAATACTAATATTTTACCCTGTGTGGGGACGGGTTAGATGTAAAACTTCCTCACTAGGAATAGACGCGTGTTGTAAGATTCAACAAAACCCAGGTCGCTTGGTGGTAGGATCTATACAGTCCGCCTGGCTAGCTACCACCCTCACATTAAAGTCGCGCGCCAAGCAGTTTACTGTGTTCCGTCGTGTGTATGTGAGAGCCAGAGGGGTATAGGGGAATCCCTCTATATATCTGTTCCTTGAATTCCTGTGCTCCATGTTAGACCCTGTCTGCGCTTACTATCAGGTGAGACTAGGGATAACGCGAATAAGTCAAGAATAAAATAAGAAATCTATACTAATATTATAAAGCTGAAGAGTTTGTTTGTTTATTTGAACGCGCTAATCTCAGGAACTACTGATTGGAATTGTAAAAACATTTTTGTGTTCGATAGTCCATTTATCGAGGAAGGTTATAGGCTATATAACATTACGCTACGACCAATAGGAGCGGAGCATAAATGAAAAATGTTGCAAAAACGGGAAAAATGTCCACTCGTGCGAAGCCGGGACGGGCCGCTAGATATACCTATATAGACCATATTTACCCTAAAAGAGGGGTGTTATAAATTTTCTCCTGTAAGCTGTCTGTCTGTGACACCGTATCTCTTAAATGAATGAACCCATTTTAATGCGGTTTTTAGCTTGAAAGCTGGTTAAATCGAGATGGTCTTTAGCTATATTTTATGACAATAACTTCATCCATTTCAGTGTCAGAAGTTTTAAATTTAAGTTTTATTTAAGGTGAAAGTGAAAAAGAGACTTCAGAAATGGTTCTCAATGATAATTGTGTTAAAAATATGAGTCTAGACGTATTTTTTCCATAAATGCTGTAATATTACGTACCTATCTACATTTTTTAGGAGTATGCTTAGGTGGTTTGGTCATGTTGAGAGAATGAGTGAACGGCGATTAACAAAAGGAATTTTTAAGGGGGATGTCAGTGAAAACGCCGGCAGAGGACGTCCTAGAAGGACATACATCGATGTTATTGGTGATGTTCTTCACATAGGGGTATGAAAGGGTCGTAGCATGTGGCGTTCTATAGTTTCTCTCTACCCCCATGGGAAAAAGGCGTAAGTTTATGTATGTATGTATCTGCGTTTTTTTCTTAATATCTATTATGAAATTCCTCAGTAGCAGCCCGGGGTTTGGATTTGTGCCCGGTTGATGGCAATAGGCTCGCCCCCTATTACATCGGACTTAAATATAACAGCGAAATAACGGTGTTACTATAAACCTCTGACCAACCCTTCGGGGAATACAGGCGTGATGTTATGTTATATCTATTATAATTAATTTCGACGTTACCAAAATGATCTTATTAGAATCTTTTTTTTGCTAAAAGTAAAAATGGTGTTACTTAGAAATAAGATTTTTACGTACCAACGAAACATATCTCGGATATTATCCTAAATTAATTTCGGTGTTGCCAAGATACTAATATAAGTGGAAGTTTTGGGCAACAGCTGGGGGCCCCAATTACGACTGTCCTTGGCCTGTGGCCTTCTTGTACAAGGCCATATTGTACTCGTAACATAACATATTCAGTCCATTACTATCCCACTGCTGCTTTTAAGCTTTAGTCCACCACCCTGGCCTGGTGCGGGTTGGCAGACTTCACACACCATCGAGAACTTTATGGAGCCCTCTCAGGTGTGCAGGCTTTCCCACGATGTCTTTCCTTCACCGTTAACGCAAGTGATAATCAAATTCTGATCTGCACTTGAATTCGGAAAGTCAGCGGTCATCATCTCTCTGCCCTTTCCTACACTAGGTGGGATCGGCCTTTTTCTTAACTACACTCGGGAGCAATGCATCCAGCTCACTAACATAAATAAAATAAAAACTTTTTAATTCAGACTTAGAAATCCATAGAATGTTAGTACAGTAAAACTTATGAAACTACTACACTAATGTGGGTATAAACCCAGTGCTGGACGTAACGCGTATCCAGCCTATCCGGAATAACAGCCAGGATACTGTTGGTGCTGGCGCGCAACCTGCCGACCACCCCGGCGCATCACTTGCGGAGCATGGCGTCGAAGCCGTCAACGTGTGCGTCCGCGAACATGCCCGACGCATTGCACCAGCGCGGCAGCCCCAACAACGCGCTGAACGCATTGGTATAATGAGCCCACAAGCAGCACGTGTATAGTGAAGAACAATGCGCTCTGAACATGTATGTCATAAATACATGTTGTTAGAGGTTTTGGCTTGTTATTTTATGCTCGAAAAGTCTGAGGTACTGGTTGGAATCGAACTCAGACTCTTTTGCATAGAAGGCGAGCTTTCAACCGCTAGGCTATTACTATATTGTACTCACTCATTAGTAAACAAGTTGGTATAACTATTAATAACTTCTTCTGCTCTCGGCACGAGATATATATAAATAGCTGATGCTGTGGTGAAAAGATTAGTCAGTCAGCAAGGTTGGTAGAAGGGCTGACTGCCCAGGGTGATCCGGACGTCTTAATCTTCACTCGTGGAATCCTATCAAGGTCCATACTAATAAAGAACTCTCAAAATGGCGGCCTGGAAGTAGCATCCCAAGTGGAACTGTCAAAATGTAAATGTCATCAAAATAACATACATTTGACTACGTTTTTTTTATAACAACATATCATCACGCCTTGTATTCCCCAAAGGGTTCGGCACAGGTGTTTTTAATACACCCTCGTTTCGCCAGTTATGTTTAAGTCCCATGTAATAGGACTCCGGGCTGCTACTGAGGAAATCCTAATGGAAAAACCCAATAACAAATTATTATTAATATTATTTTTTATTTTTATCATATGTGATATCATAACGGCTCGTAAGAAACAGCTCTATAATGGGATCTATTTATTTATACGGGTGTTAATGCCTTTCAATCACTATATTAGAACTAACAGCAGTGTTATAATGCCTTTCAATCATACTCTTATAACAATAGTTTACAAAATATTTTAGTAAAACTTTCAACAATCTCTTCTGGAAATACTTTCATGAAAGAATGTCGAGAATATCCCAGTTTAAAAAAAAGTTGATATTCTCCAATGGTTGGGCCTGAATCACGGGTAACAGCGAACAATAGTCGGCCGATTAAACCGAGTTATTTCATTAGCACTTGATCTTCGGAATTCTGTTCGTCTGTGTCCTTATATTTAAGGCCCCAGCTATATAGAGGACTGTTTTTGTTTCTAAAAGGATTTAATTTAGTTATTCTGAGAACTGGATTAAATTATGGTTTTGTTAGATAAGTTGGTTTATTATAGAGTTTAATAAGGTGAGGTTTAAACAAAGGGTAGATTTAAGTACTGCGTAAAATTTGGTGTCGTTGCTGAATAGCGTAATAATTTTGACGTAACGTATACCTAGTCCTGTATAAAGGTTTAATTATAGTAGGTTTAACTATTGCTGAACATAGTATGTTCTGTCTAGCCTTTTTCTTAACTACACTCGGGAGCAATGGATCCAGGTCACTAACATATATAAAATATTTTTTTTTTTTAATTCAGACTTAGAAATCCATAGAATGTTAGTACAGTAAAACTTATGAAACTACTACACTAATGTGGGTATAAACCCAGTGCTGGACGTAACGCGTATCCAGCCTATCCGGAATAACAGCAGGATACTGTTGGTGCTGGCGCGCAACCTGCCGACCACCCCGGCGCATCACTTGCGGAGCATGGCGTCGAAGCCGTCAACGTGTGCGTCCGCGAACATGCCCGACGCACTGCACCAGCGCGGCAGCCCCAACAACGCGCTGAACGCATTGGTATAATGAGCCCACAAGCAGCACGTGTATAGTGAAGAACAATGCGCTCTGAACAGTGTTATGTTCACTTAAGCATGAAACACATACTTTAATATCTCAGAAAACATTATTTTATATATTTAACATTGTTTTGTTTTTGTTAGCGACCCGGATTCATTGCTCCCGAGTGTATGTTTGGGTCGGCTTCGGATACTGCTATATATCCATATTTTACAGGTCCCGACCTCCGCAACATAGTAACTGGGCCGATATCCTAAGATTAGACCGATCGGCAGTCTTTCGGACTTCTGACTACCCGTAACGACTGTCATAGTTAGTCATACGTATGATACCTGGACCGACGGTTTCACGTGCTCTACGAGACACCAGCAATTTCATGAACATCTTCTATACTTATAAAAAGAAATGTCCTGACTGAATGACAGATTGATTCATCAACGCAGAGGCTAAACCACTGTAGCTGGAAACATGAAATTTGGACAGTAGGTTCCTTTTGTGACGTAGGCATCCACTAAGAAAGGATTTTTGGAAATTCTACACCTAAAAGGGTAAAATAGGGGATGGAAATTTATGACGAAATTCTCGCGGACGAAGTCGCGGGCAAAATGCTAGTCTTCATTTATTAATATTATAACATCACGCCTGTATTCCCCGAAGTGTTGGGCTGAGGTGTATAGAAACACCCTGATTTCGCCGTTATGTTTAAGTCCCATGTAATAGGGGGTGAGCCTATTGCCATCAACCAGGCACAAGTCCAAACTCCGAGCTGCTACTGAGGAATTCCACACGGAAAAATCCAATAACACTTTGTCCGACCTGGGTATCAAACCAAGGACCTCACGATCAGCAGTCGCGCTTGCCACCACTAGACTAACGAGGGAGCTATATTAATATTATCTTAAATGAAAAGGGTTCTTAAGGGTAAAGGGTAAAGGGAAAAAAATTCTTACATGATCTAATCATGTAAGAAATTACCAATTAAGAGCAAAAACTCGACTACCAGACATCTTGACCAGAATAGATCAACAAAAATGGAGATGGACTGGCCACATGATAAAAGCAAACATAGAGAAATGGTGTAAAATAATAACGGATTGGTATTCAAGGGACAGTAAACGCAGCAAGGGGAAGCAAATAAGAAGATGGGAGGACGAACTAAAACAAACTACGGGCCCTAACTGGAGGAGAGCGGCTCGTGATAGAACTCAGTGGAAACAGCTAGAGGAGGCCTTTGCCAAAAGGCACACTGAAATGAGGGATATAGTGTAACAGCACATACAAAACAAAAAAAAAACAATTCAGAATAAAGGGCATAATTATTATAAATGAAAAGGGTACCGCTAATACATTATTTTTAAAATCGCTCACTTATCAGATGGTGCACAGTACTTAAGAAAAAAATAATTGAGAAGAGAATCTTACTGAACGCCAAGATAACGGTTTTAAAAGAATTTGTATACCACAAAAGATAAGCTGTTGTAAGAATTCCTGGAGAAATACCAGAATTAAGATACCTATCTTTTATGCGAATTTAAAATTATTTAAGTTAAGAGGACTGCAGGAGATAATTCTTGTTTGCAAAAGTACTGGCTTTGAATGAGGGAATTGACTATTTTTAGGATTTTGAAGAGTACTTGACAAGATCTTAATTTTGTTCTAGCTTTGTAATTCACACAAACAGCTACCATATTTTCTTAAACTCTTATCAATTATACAGTAACCTAAAACTTTTACACAAAAATAATTGAATTCTCTAAATTCTTAATCGTTCCCCTCACAGACCTTCGAAATTCAAAAGATATCGTTCGGGCAAGATTGGCAATTATAAAAAATTGCCCCAAAATTGTGCCCGATAAAAAGGGGGACAAGAACGTTTGTCCCCGAGGACCGTGTACGTTCACCTTATGTAAACTTTCGTGTGAAGGTAGCATGAAATTGACAATATGTCTCGGTAGGATCACACGAGTATGTAAGATTAGAGTTTGTATTTTGTTGCTAGATTTAAATTATGTAGTTACACTTAATTTTGTGTGCCTTGCTTTTCAGTACGAACAAAAACCTAATTTTTCAAACTAGATGACTCTTGTGTTATACCTACATACGATGTTTGTACGCAAGATTTTGGTTGCAGTAAGACAGATTATTTGACAAAAACAAATGCTAGAAAATAATGGAGGGGCTAAATAACAACCGCCCGGATCTTATCATTTGCGAGGTTAAACAGCGCTTACCACGGTCAGTCCATGGATGGGTCAGTGGCACCATAAAATATTTTTTTAACAGCTCTTATTCAAAATAAATTAATAAAACAAGAAGTAAATATAAAAGGGTAGGTACGTACTAAAAAAAAATTGGAACTTCTGGAATTTAAAAGCTTTGGAGGGCCGTCGATTGATCATAGTAACTGCAATAGTGTTATTTTCAATATTATTAAGGTACGCACAGACATCACGAGGCATGTGCAGCGAATGGCTTGAACGGGGTGGCTCACAGTGAGCCCCGCTCACAGGGAGCCACACAGTCCGAGGCATGCGTGACGGGCCATTCGCAGCGCATGCCTCGCGATATCTGCACGCACCTTTACATCAGTTTAGTAAATTACTTTGAATATTACTTCAACGAAATTTTCCTAAACCATATTCCCACACATCATTTCAGCTTTGTGGTCGGCGCCCGTCAAAAAGCGAACATTTCGTAACATTACTCTTCTAAACGATCATAGTTCTGGTAACTTTTAACCGTAACACGAGACCTTGGTTGTCTTAACTGCTCGTAAGTTAAATGAGAGAATGTTTGTTATAACTAATAGTTTGGCAATTACTTGACCAATTGCTTGTTAATAGCACTTAAGTGTGTTACTTATTATTGCTCAACATGTAAGGAATTTTTTATATTAATAAATGAAAAAGATTAAGGCATAAAAATTGTTTCACCTCGGCTCCATAAAAAATATATACAGCAAATATAACAAAAAATTGTAATGAAAGGTATTTAAGTTACTATTTATAAAATACCTAATCGTTATAGTATCATTTTTAGACATAGGCAAATTTTAGGGGCCCTAAACTTGCATTCCAAATAAGGGCCAAGGGCCCCAATACAAAAAAGGGCGGAATTATTTGAGTTACTGTATATAAAGTAATCGTTATAGTATCAGTAGTAGACGGCAAAATTTAGGGGCTCCAAACGTGCATTCCAAATAAGGGCCGAGGGCCCTTTTTTTATAAGGGTGGAATTTGGCGCAGTTACCACGCATGACAAAATTATCAATGATGACAGTACGTTATGCAGCTATTGCTCATAATTTTAATTTATAGTTTATTAAAAATACCAAGAATCAAAATAAAACGTGACAGTCCCAAAATATGAACAACCACCGTGCCTGAAGAAAATCCGTCTCCCAAAGCGGGCGATGTAAAAGTTTAAATGAATATTAGACATTTTCATGTAAGTTGTAGATTGTGTTTTTGTATAATAAGATGACTTTTAAACTTAATTCTAACTTAAATGGCTTATTTTTAAATGTTATGTCCTACTTCCCGTTGGTTGTGGTTGTTTAAGGGAGATTTTGAGTGTGGATTTGACATTTCGATGCTGTATTCTTTATAACTTTCAGCTTTACCTATGGGTATGAACAATGTGCCTAGTATTTCTCCTGTATTATAACAGATACAACTCTCATAACATATACAATTCTCACATGCACAAACACTTACACCCATATCCTAAGACGTTCCTCCAAAACTTACTCGACTCATACTCGACTCAGGACGGCCTCGACACCTTCAAAATTGTATTCTTCGTCGCAATTTCGAGTGAACTTTGAGGTTCCTCGACTGAGGGGTCCTCAAATGAGTCGAGGTAAAGTGGAGTCATTACGTCATAATTTAAATTATCTGCATCACGCAAATAATGCCGCGATAAATAGTTGTAAGGATTAGCGTAAGCATAGGGGAAGGTTTGGTATATTGGACCATTCGTTAAGTTGGACCACCATCAAATAACAGTTTAGTAGTATATTGATTTTATAATTGGTAACGCCAAACGACAATCAACTAACTTCACTACACATCGGCCATTTTGGATTTCTCATAAAACAGCGCGGCTAGTTGTCATTAACGAAAAACGAATTTCATTGTTTTTAATGTAAATTTTGGTGTTCTTTGCTAGTGGTGTAATTAAGGCAAAGGTAAGCTGTCTATATTCATATTTTTAATTGAGATTCGTTATTAATTAACAATTAACTGGTGATAAACATTAGCCGGCTTAGATAGGTTGTGTTCTTGTCAAATTCGTTTTTTTTATGCGAGTAAACGGTTTGCTTAAATGGACCACACATGGTCCATTAAAATGGACTGTTGTTGTTTGTTGTTGTTTTCGATGTTTGTGATGATTGTCTGAATTAATCGTTTTCAAACTTATTCAGAATTTTGACTGTTTTTTTTAAGTCTTTTTAGTCAAAGTTAGATTTTTAAGTCTTTTTAGTCAAAGTTAGATTTTCTATCGTTGTTGTTTGTAGTACGAGAGATATTTTTCTTAAAAGTGTTTTTGTTTAGTTTTATAGGTAAGTTTTCTTTAAGTCCAAATTGCCAACCGCGTGGTCCAATTAATCCTACCGGTTGGTTAAATTGAAAGAAATATCTGATCTCATAAAATGATGATTATCTTAAGTGTTGCTATAATTATGTTGATTTTTTTTAATCATACCTATGTGAAGCCAAATAAATATAGTTTCATTTAATACAGCTGTTGTCTTTGCTATTTTCAAAGAAGCATTTTAAAACCGCATTTTTTTAAAAATGGTCCAAAATAACAGACTCTCCCCTATATTATAAAGTATTCAAAATTCATTTTTGTTACATACTAACTTTGATACTTCCTTCCTTAAGGTAGGTTCCGAGGTACCTTGAGTTTGACAGATGATTCCTTACCTCGACTGAGGAAAAATTTCGATTTGAGGACGTTTATGTCAACTATAACTACTGATGGTAGTGAGAAAGACTAAGTCGAGGTGGAGTCGAGTCAAGTAAGTTTTGGAGGAACGTCTTAGAATATGGGTGCTAGATCTGGAACAATTATTTCTATTTATTCCGCCCAGGAATCGACCCGCAACCAGTAGCGCACAAAGCCCGGCGCTAAACAACAGCGCCAGTCGAACCTCTAAATATTTCAAGTAATTTTGTTTTATTGAGTACTAGCTGTGTCCTCACAGCTCCGCCCGTACCCTATGTTACTCGGTGATAATGTAGCTTTCTAACGGTAAAAGATTTTTTGAAATCGGTCCTGTAGTTTTTAAGTTAATTCGTTACATACAAAAATCTAAAAATACAAATCTTTACTCTTTATAATATTAGTATAGATAAAACTAACCTTTAAATGTAACTGATCAAACGTGTAAAGATCCGATTATGATAATGTAATAATCACGTAGCTGTCAATCATTCCGATTATATGTTTATTTGCTAATACTATACTGCGATAATCCATCTGCCGGGCGTAGTAATTATGGGAATATAAAAAGCTGTTCATTATACCGGTTAATAGTTTAAAGCAATGTTGTTAAGAAATATAGTAATAGAAAAGTATTAATTGGCAAAAACAATTAAATAAGCATAATATAAACGCAATAATAAGACAGAAGTGCCAAAAGGGTCATCAGCTCAGCATGATGTACCAGACACGCAATTTTTCAGCTAGAACCCACTTGAACGCTATCCTTCTATACTTACAGGAGAGTCTGAGTACAAAGCCCGCAACTCTGACTTTCCAAATTCAAGTGCGGAGCAGAATTTGATTAGGTATCACTTGCATTAACCTTTTGGACGCCATTGCCACACATATGTGACAAACGAAAGTTTACCCTGTACGCCAACGTCACAAATATGTGACAAAACACTATGGGATTACAGTTACCTTGGCGTGGGGGGTACGACGATGCATTTATGCTTTGGCGTTCAAAAGGCTAAGGGCCAAGAAACATATGACGGAAGATACATCGCCGATCTTCCGCCCGGTACACATAATTCCATACAAATATTTCATACCGTACACATTTGACCGAAGATGCGTTACTAAAATTCCTCGAATAAATTACGTGAGGAAAGGTTGGCGACGTATCTTACGTCAGATATGACTTGGCCCTAACGGTGAAAGAAAACGTCCTGAAGAAACCTGCACACTCTGAGAGGCCTCCAAAAGGTCCTCGACGGTGTGTGTAGGCCAGCGTGGTAGACTAAGGCCTACAAAGCCTCATTATTCTGCGAAGAGGCCCGTGCCCAGTAGTGGGAGTCTAATGGGCTGATTATACTACGCTATGTTCATCGGTGGACACTAACAAGCGAGTGTGAATTAATGAATGTGATAATAAATTCAATTACGCGCCAATCAATAGAAAAATAAATACACCATGAAACAACAAAATTATTCCAATCACTATGGGAATATAACAATTATATCCTTTGAAAATCAAAAAAATAACTGTTTTTAATTTTGTAACAGTTAAAAAATAACTATAGACCCGCTGCCAAATTTAATTTCATAGTATTTAACGTTGATTTGTTCCGGCATTGTGATGGTCGGTTTTTTACAAAGAGTTTACGGATGGGTTACCGTCATGTGGTAAGTGAACCGTGGCGGAGTTATTTTGTATCCCATTGGTACAAGCAGTACCGGTTTAGTATGTGCTAGTCTTATTAGTTGCGGGTTTTGATCGTGCAGTTGTGGCTTCGATTCTCGGATAGTTGAAACATTAAGTAATAATGTGTCGTTAATATGGCTATATTTCTTCACATCTACCAATTGTACGGTTTGTAAGGAGTCCCAAGTTCAGTGGATGTCTACGAACTGTTATCTTTAAGTACATAGTATGAAACAAAGTCGCTCCCGCTGTCTGTACGCTTAGATCTTTTAAACTACACAACGGATTTTAACGCAGTTTTCAGCAATAGATAGAGTGATTCAAGAGGAAGATTTATATGCCCCACATTAGTATCTACGTTGCACCCGTGCGGAGCCGGGGCGGGTCGCTAGTTATGTAATACACAAAGGTTTTTTGTGCACATATAGATGAAATAATATTCTGTTCTATGAATTTAAATGCAATTTTGGATTTTAATTTGTTAGGTTTAATTCCGTTTGAAGAAAAAAGTAAACAGAACCTCGAGTAAAACCTAGTTTAGCATTAATAGGTATAACATTACATAATCAGTCCATTACTGTTCCACTGCAGAGCACGGGCCTCTACTCAGAATGAGAAGGGTTAACAGGTATGCTAGACAAAAATGCTAGCTAATTTATCTGCTAATTAAAAAAATAATATATAAAATCAGCAGTGATAGCTTAGTGGCATGACCATCGGACTGCCAAGTCATAAGTCTCAAGTTTGAACCCAAGGCACGCACTTCTGACTTTTCGGATTCATGTGCCTATTGTATAATTATCACTTCTTTAAAAACGATGAAGAAAAACATCGTGAGGAAACCGGCATGCCTGAGAGATATTTCTCGACGGCATGTGAAGCCAAGTCAGAGGCCCATAGGCGGCATAAACTCTCACACCAGGTTAGTTACTAACCACAAGAAAAGAAGAAAAAATATTTATACTCATTTTACAACACTAACAAAAAATAAACACCTAAAACATAATGGAAATATTATGTATCTTATCATGAATAAACTTTCTACCAACGCGCGTCTTTAGAAATAATAATACTAAGCTTATTATCCATCGATCGGCATCGCACTCCGTTTTAATAATAGAAACAGTCGGCAATTATAACGAACGGTAACAATAACTCAACGGCTAGGATACGGATCGATAGGTCGCGGGTTCAAATCTGACTACGGTGAGTTATTGCGGAGAACTCTATTTATAATTTATTGAAACTTAGCTAAATTGTCGATAGGAATATTTAACGTAATTATTATATTATTGAAACTGCCTTATTGGTCTAGTGGTGGCAAGCGCAACTACTGATAATGAGGTTCTGGGTTCGATGCTTAGGTCGGGCAAGGTGTTATTGGGGTTTTCCGTGTGGAATTCCTCAGTAGTAGCCCGGTTGCTGGCAATAGGCTCTCCCTCTACTACATGGGACTTAAACATAACGGCGAAATGAGGATGTTACTATACACCTCTGCTTAACCTTTTGGGGAATACAGGCGTTATGTTATGTGAAACTATTTGCTATGTGGCTTCTGCGCTACTGGTTCTGGGTTCGATGCTCGCACTGAACAAATATTTTTATGTCCTAGAAATAGTTGTTTTAGGTGTAAACCTTCAAAACGAACACCCGGTGTTTTAATTGTGTTTGTAAAAAACCCACGATACAGAAGAATTCCAAGTGTGAGGAGAGGTCTCAAAGGTAAGCATATCATATTAATTCTGAAATCTCAATAGGCACAAAATGATTTTCAAAAAAAAAGAAAAATTAATACCTATATGAATCATAAAATTACAAAATCACTAAAACTATACGCTAATTAGATATAGTTATTATCGTGTTCGAAGATTAATTATGGTCATAAATTGTTTGTTTTTTTTTACCTGTAACATTATAGTGCATTTACGAATTCGTATTGTGAATACATCTTTTATACTGCTTTCATAGATAGCTGTGATAGCTTAGTGGTGTAACCGTTGGACTGCCAAGTCATAGGTCTCGAGTTCGAACCCAAGGCACGCACCTCTGACTTTTCGGATTCATGTGCGTATATAATTATCACTTGCTTAAAAACGGTGAAGGAAAACATCATGAGGAAACCGGCATGCCTGAGAGATATTTCTCGACGGCATATGAAGCCAAGTCAGATGCCCATGGGCGGCATAAACTCTGACACCAGGTTGTTCTCTAACCACAGGAAAAGAAGAAGACTGTTTTCAGAGTAAACTAAACGGATTACCTTAATACAGCGTGATTTGTGGTCTATTTAGGTAATGAAAAAAAAACAACATAAATCGAAAGTACCTACGTATATTTTCACCCTTGTCATTCGCATCATGCGGTCACCAGTATCCAAAACTCCACCACACAGCTGGTATTTTTCAAAACAACACCTTTTACACTCGCGTTAGCCCACAGTACTGCCCGCAAAGTTTCAGAGCCCTCCAAAACGTGACATTTACATATTTTCCTGTCCGTCTCTAGTGACGTAACATAGCCATGAGGCTGATGGCGTTTTTATAAAAAAGGGGCCCTTACCATAAAAATCAGGGGCCCTACAAATAATTTAACTTGTCTTTGTATTTTTACTTGTCTTATACAAAAAAAATTGAATTTGATTTTATTATATTAATGGAAGTGTGTTTATAATAAAACATTTTAAATTAATTTAGACTTATCTATGTAATATTACTTCAGTAATATAATTAATCAATTACACATTAGAATTCGATAATTTTCTACGAAGAAATAACCTCAACATTTTCCATGTAACATGAGAAGGGGCCCTTTCTGTTTGGGGCCCCAAAAATTTGCCAATCCTACCCCTATTCGTGTTCCACGTGAAACATTGACGCACGGGTTTTTTCATGATTTTTTTTCTTTTTGTTTCAGGTGAGTCTACATGTCTAAAGCGGAGTTTTGTAAATAATAGCGGCAAGGAAGCTGTTCTGAGCAGACGAAATGATGTTCGGTGATGTATTTTTTGTTTTTACTTTTTTATTATTGCCCGCGGCTGTCGCTGGTTGTTTTTTGTTGGAAATAATATAGTACGGTTGACTGGCTACTGGGTCGTGAGTTCAAGTCTAAGGAATGAATTCCTGTGGTGCTCAATTAGGTTAGTATCTATCAAATAGTCTGTGCTACCTATACTCGATTTAGTTAACATCACGCCTCCATTTCCCCGAACGGTTCGGCAGAGGTGTTTTTAGTACACCCTCGTTTCGCCAGTTATGGTTTAGCGGGCACAAATCCAGACTCCGGGCTGCTACTGAGAAATTTTTAATGGAAATACCCAATAACTCTTTTTGCCCGACCTGGCGATCAAACCCAGGACCCCATGCTCAGTAGTCACACTTGCAACCACTAGACCAATTAGGCAGTAAATCTAGTTATAGGGATAAATAGTTGAAGTACTAACATCGCTACTCATATGTTTTGAAAACGAAACAAAATTTATTTCTTAATTATAATTTGACTCTTTAATTAATAAGTCTCGCCGTAAATAATAATACCTACCTAATAAGACAATATTAAAATACGTATACCTGAATTTTTAATCCTCACACCACTTTGATAAGAATTTACTAGTCTCATTGGCTTCTTCCCTTCAATGATAACCAGGCCACACAATGGCCTCAATCCAGTCCACATACTTGGCCACTCTCGTGTACACTCCAGGAGCCATCTTTCTACCACAATCCCTGCCAAATGACGTCACACCTACAATAGTATGTAAAGGAAAATTGTGGACGCAGTCTACCCTATCTTCCATGATCTGCATCGGTCCACCGGAGTCGCCCTGGCATGTATCCCTCCCCCCATGTTCATAATCACCAGCACAGAGCTGATTCTCAGTAATACCTTCAGCTAGAACCTTCTTCTTGATCAAAAACTTCATGGACCGGTTACATTTTTCACTGGATATCAAATCAACGTCTACTTTCATTAAAGTCTGACTACCAAAAGTCGCACTTGAAGCCGTTTTCCCAAAGCCAATGACTGTTAGATTGAAATTGCTTATATTTTGTCCAAGATGCAAGCAAGCAATCCTTATGTCTCGACTTAGAATGAAATTTGGACCCGCTCTCATCAACGCAATATCATGATACTTCGAAGGAGGCTTGAATTTCGGATGGGGCACTATCTGTACTACATTTCTTTCTTGAACCAATTCATCCACTTCATCAAACTCAAAGGTAGCTGTTCCGATCCTCATGATGCTTGCAGGTCCTTCGTCTCTGTCTTCGATGCAGTGCGCAGCTGTCAAAACCCATTTTTCGCTGATCAAACTACCCCCACACTTCCAGGAAGGCGGAGTTGGAGTTGGTGAAGTCTTCCGAAACCCTATTAATACCATATGAGGGTATAAAAGGAAGTCCACTGGAACCCGAACTCTCAGTCTCGGGAACAAAATGTTATGACATTCCAGCATAAACTGTCCGTAATTTTTGCAGGCTCTGAATGCTCTTTCACCCACTCCAGAACCATGGAACACTATTGAAAACACGATGACCAGCGCTATTTGGATTTGGATCATTTTCAAGAGGGCTTTCTTCCTCGTTGTTTGATTAGAAGAAACATAGTTGACAGTTACACAGTATCCAAATATCTCGAAATGCTTGATTCTTCTCACATTATGACTGTTGTCTCGAAGGACCACTCTCTGAAAATTCGAAATAAGATTGGTCCTTTTGTCCGCAGACGTATGCTTACAAATCCTTTTACCCCTTTTTTTGCTAAACGCGTGCACACGGCCGTTATCAATGATTTACCACGGCAACTGAATGTTGTGGCTTTACAGCCGTAATTGTAATCTGGCCGTGGCTAATCGATATTCATTCTTAATTGCAATAAAAGTGCGCTTGCCCCGTTATTATGTGCGATTATTTCTTTCTTATTTAGTAATGCTTGGATGAAGCGTAACCTTTTTGATGTTATCTTTGGTCTATGACCTAGGTGTTCGATGTTGAGTGTACTTCAATTTTGGAATTAAAGTCTTAGATATTAACATCAAAATCCACTCCCCTGTTATTATAATTTGGAAAGAATGATTAATTCCCACGGCTTATTCTTATATTTCTAATAAAAAATTAGGAAGGTATAACGGGTTTCCAATTAATTTAATTTAATAGTTAATTTGACAACACGTTTGGTGCAGTGGCTGAGCGATTGACTACTGCGCTACGGGTCGTGGGTTCGATTCCCATACGGATTAAATATTTGTATGGCCTACAGATAGTTGTTCCGGGTCTGGATGTTTGTGTATGTGAAGATTTGTGTCTGTAAACGTATCCACGGTACAGGAGAAATCCTATTGTGGGTAGCAATGATTTAAAAAAAAATTGTTTGACTATTAGGATAACTAACTTTGTTTTGTTAATTATCAAGGTGAAAAGCAGCTAATATTACCAAGCCACTGTAGGATTCATCTATGCGTCTCATTCGATCTCCAAATCTTAGCATATAAATATTAAATTTTAGATCAACACTGGTTATATTTTTTTCATCATGATTAAGAGGCCTACTAAGCAAAATTTATTTATTTCTTGTTCCCTTAGTTTCAGAATAAGAAATACAATCATCTTCAACCTTAAAATATATAAGAAATAATCCAAGAAGAGCTGGTACAAACAGAATTGTTTTAAGTTTTATTCCCAACAATTCAGAAGGAAATACGAGCCTTGCAGCGATTCTGTATCCAACATCAGTTTTTAATAAGTTCCTAGCTGTTTTTGATTCCGAGAACTCTTAGACTATCTTTATGTTTCTGATTGAAGAAATAAATAGGTTCTTCTTTTACTTTTAATGTTTTCTCGTAGGAGATTTAATCCAGCATTCAATTTTAGTTAACATTATCACACAATGACTATTATATTTTGACTGCCTTGCTGGTCTAATGGTCACTAGCGCGACTGCTGAGCATGGGGGCATCAGGTAAAGTGTTCTTGGGTTTTTCCATTAGGAATTTCTCAGTAGCAGCCCGGAGTCTGGATTTGTGCCTGGTTAATGGAAATAGGCTCGTCCCCTATTACGTGAGACTTAATCATAACTAACGAAATGAGGGTGTTACTATACACCTCTGCCGAACCCTTCGGGGAATACAGGCGTGTGGTATTGTTTGATGATAATTATACAATAAGATTTACCAACGTCACATATTTCATAGCTAATCAGAAAATTTACCTTGAAATTATTATATCACAATTGATTATATGGAACAAATGGAATTGCAAGAAATTAATTAAATTATATACTTATTTTATAACCGTCATGCTTATAATATTGAAAGATTAAGGCAAGAAAAGATTATCAAAAGTACAGAGCGACACTTTTACTATTCGTATTTGGAGAAAAAGGTAGGTAGGATTCCTTGGTCCTGCAAATAACTATTGACATGCAGAATTAATTAATGCAGATGGTAGCTCTCCGACTATTAAAAGAGGGCGATCCTCCCCATCACTATTTATCGAATATATTTCGACTTGAATATTTTTTTGACAAAAGGAAAAAACAATTACCTCATTTGCCTTGGGGTACGCGGTCTTAAGATCAGCAGCATTACTTTCCAATTTATTTATAGTTCATAAAATGCACTATCTTCTTCTTCTTCTTCTTCCTGCCCTTATCCCACACTAGGTGGGGTCGGCACAACATGTATTTTATAAATCCATGTTGTTAGAGGTTTTGGCTCATTGTTTTATGACCGGCCGCCTGCCTGACATCAACCCTCCTTGGGAATACTCGTTGCGCCCGTCGCGTGGTTGACCCAATGTACTTGCTGATATTATGCACTGGGTCCCAAAATGATATGCTTGTCAATCTTATTGCCAACAACTAAACAGACTATGTTCTTCTTGGTGGAGTATACTTGCAGTTCAATAAAATGAACTATACAGGCTGTTAAAAATTTACTCTAAGAATTTTGTGGGGTTACTCGGTATGGAAAATTAAACAACTTTCGTAAAACAACTTTTAGAAATTCACGTATTTTTTTATTGTTAAATATTTTTATTTTTTTATATGTATAGAAAGTAGTAAAAAAATGCGAATTTCGAAAAGTTGTTCTACGAAAGTTATTCAATTTCCAATACCGAGTGACCCCACAAAATACTTAGAGTAAATTTTTTAACAGCCTGTATAGTTAAATTATTCTTTATACAGCGTGGTACATTTAAAATCAGTGAAAACATTGCAGTTATTATTTCTGTAAATCAGAAATCTAAAACGGAATGCGGCGACGGCACAGTGCTATATGATCGTGCGAGTTATGAGTTGCATGCCTGGAATTTAGAAGTGAGGATTAGAAGTCTCGTCTAGTTTTAAGATCTTAAAGTGAACAAAAATATTTTAAGGCTTTGAAATTGAACAATACTACATCTCTGTGGTTTATTGGTCAGTTTTATTATCAAGTTCTAAAATGTTTTTTGGATAATAATTTAAAATTTAGTCTGGCTTTTAGTACAATGATTTTTTTGAGGGTTATTCGTGACTATGTTTAGGGGAGGAATTATTTCATATTATATTCTTTATGGTGGGATTTACTTGTCTGTCTCGTGCTTGCCGTGCCGTTTATCGTGCTGATAATATTAATTATTTGCGTAAAAGAAAATGAAGACATTCTTTCTCACATCTAATCTTGTTTAAACATTTATTATCATTAAAAAATTAACCAACGTAAGTTTGTTTAATCAAATCCATTATTACAATTCTCAACAATTCAACTCAACTCAACCCATCTATTACACCCCAATTCGTCGACTCAACCTTTTCGCTTCCATTTCTCGTTTATCCATTACCTTCCTTTGAAATAAAGAAATCGGTGAGCAGTGCTGCACAATCACACGAAGCAATACAAACTTTAATCAGTGCTGTACCTCACTTCATGCTCTGAACTGAACGCCACACTGATTTAAGAGGGGTTGAGAATTTATTATACGCCGGTATTATTGTTCGTGTGTGCAGTTTTGTTGGAGTTTGAAGGGATACCTAAGTTTTTTTGGAGGACGTTTTGGATTGATTTTTATTTGTATAAAATTAATGTTACATAAATACAGTTGTCACGAGGGGTTTATGGCTAATTACCAACCGCAGGGATCATACGATTTGCAAGGTTAAGCTGCTCTTGCTGCGGTCAGTCCGTGGATGAGTGACTGTTTGTTACACATCGAGACCCCTCCGTGCCTCGGAGAACACGTTAGATAGTCGGTTCCGAATGTCATACGAATACCTATAACAGTCGTTACGGGAAGTCGAGAAGTCCGAAAGTCTCACAACCGGTCTAACCTTAGAGTATCGGCATTAACTGGGTTGCGGAGGTCTGATGGCAGTCGCTCCGTGTAAAATACTGGTATTCAGCCGCATCTGGTTAGACTGGAAGCTGACCCCAACATAGTTGGGAAAAGGCGAGGCAGAACACATACAGTTTTCACGACATCCTGTCTACATTTCTTGAGACCTCTACATGGTATCCTTCCAAAATAATAATAAAGATGTTGTACAAGTGATTGTTATTCCGTTTATTCATCTATTTACATATTTGATACATTTTTAAATATTTCTATAAAAAATATAAAAAAAAAACATTTAAAAATATAAAAAATAGTAGCCCACCGGCATCGGGAACAGGGTCCAAGCTACCGGTGGTCAGGGCCTCAGAGAGAGGAACTTCCTAACAATACGTGCCGTGTCCAGAAGTACCGCTTTCTGTATCAGGCCCTTGACCCAGCTGCCCAACGCGAGCCTCGTCAGATGTTGGTCGAGGCTCTTGGCTATTAAGCCATTGGCCGTCACGACTATCGGCACAATGACTGCAGAGTCAACCTCCCACATGTCGACAACCTCGTGTGCCAAGTCTTGATACTTAATTTCTTTATCTTTCTCGGCTTTCACAAGGTTCTTGACTGTTATTATTGTTAACGACGACTGTAATAATAGAATCATTTTATTGTTTTACGAGGACATATTTATGGTCTTAGCCTAAACGTTCAAATAAAATTCTGTCCTTGTCCTCAATAAATAACAAGTTCTCACCAAAATTTTGGTCCTAAAATTATATTTCCAGTCAATTTTCGTTTTGTCTAGACCAAAATCTATAAGCAATATTTTAGGCGTTATTACTAGCAAATTATAAATCTTCATTGTAGAAGGAAATTGGCGCTGATACCGATTCTGTTCAGGGTCCAATTTGATATTCAATTAGTCCTGAATATATTAGTGGGTCGATAACGTTGAATACGTTAGTGAATATATCAAATTTAACATTCACACAAATTGTTAGTTTAGATGGACAATTTGAATTATTTGTGTAGATTTCAGTTCAAGGATGTATGAACACAAATAGAGGAATAACATTAAACATTCTGATAAGTCATCATAATTATTATTATTGGTAGTAAAGATGATTTATACTCGAGGGTTGAGTTTGATCCCTAAATCAAAAATGACTATTAGATTTTTCTGTTAAAAAATGGGATGAATTTTAAAAGCACTTTAAAATTAATGAAAATAACAATAACCCCTGCCTCGTGGCAAGCGCGACTGCTGATCGTGAGGTCCTGGGTTCAATCCCCAGGTGGGGCAAAGAGTTTTTAGTTGTTTCCGTGTGGGATTCCTTAGTAGCAGTCCGGAGTTTGGACTTGTGCCCGGTTGATGGCAATAGACTCGCCACCTATTACATGGGACTTAATCATAACAGCGAAATGAAATTGTTAGTATACACCTCTGCCCAACCCTTCGGGGAATACAGGCGTGATGGTATGTTATGTGAAATTAACAACAATAAAATGTTTAAGACACACTTCAAAAATAGTCTTTTCTACAACAAAATAATAGTAGCACTTTAATTTTAATACTTCTAACTTTAAAAATAATGGTTCGCACTATAATCAATCAAATACCACTTGTTTCTGAATGCACCCATTAAAGGAATGGTGGAAAGTGATCGGCAAATCGTTCCCGACCATTTCTGGCGTTGAGTAGTCACAATTTTAACCCAACCTACATTTCAGCTGTATGTTTGTCATTTTATTTCTTACTAGCGACCCACCCCGGCTTCGCACGGGTGCAATGTAGATACTAATGTGGGGCATATAAACCTTCCTCTTGAATCATTCTATATATTGCTGAAAACTGCATTAAAATCCGTTGTTTAGTTTAAATTAAAAGATCTAAGCGTACAGACAGCGGGAGCGACTTTGTTTTATACTATGTAAAGATTGCAAGGGGACTTTGAAGTTAGAAGCATTAAAATTATAGTGCAAACTATTAATTTTAAAGCTAGAGCATTTTTAAATTGGGAAGTTTTATTATTAAAGTTCATTCCTTAAAAAATCTTTAAGTTTGAATTGACAAAAATTTTGTTATGGTGTGATAACAAAAAGGACCATTGATGGCAAATAATAAACTGTGGATATGATTATATTCCCATAACTTACTCTTCAAGAATCTCAGGCTCTGCTATGAATAATCAGAATAATCTTATTTTATAACCTATTCAAATTCGAAACACTAAATTGAGATTTCAATTACGATTAACCCGTACCTGGGACATAACTGCAATATATATATTCGTAAATATATTGTATATACGAGACGAGATATATAAACTATTACGTAGTGGACCCGATATTCGTTCGGAACAGCCTGTGCCGACCTACATGTGTCTTGATTGCTCTCGGCACTACACTCTATGTCATGGAGGTCGGAAGATATTGATGTAGAGTTTTCATTCTTTGTTGATACAAGGGTTTTAAAAGGTATTGGGAGAGATTTAGATGAGTAGTGAACTGAGAAATGTAGAGTTGATTGATTAAAAAGTACAGGGCCTGCAGTCTCGATGAAGGTAGTGATCACTTTACGACCAATTTTAGTCGTTAAGTCATAGCGATTAAGTTTTAATGTCGTCGTTATTTAATAATGAAGAAAAAGCATGTGATAATGATCTATTTAAGATTATAGCAAGTAAACTCTTTGTTAAAACAATTGTAAGGTCATCTTTTCGTCTCTTAAAAGTCTTTATGTCGAGACTGTACGCGCAGGTCTTTTGGTATTCTGACAGATACAATTTTTTTTTTCATTGGCCACATCCTTACCCAATCATTGTTTATTTATATTTATTATTACTAACATAGTTTTGTAAGTACTTATATTATAGTTTACCAAAATATGGATGTACCTTGTCCGAAATAAATTTGATTGATTGGTTGGTTGAAAAATATGTGATGTTAATTATCCAGATTACGAATAAAAAAGCTACTATTCCAGCGTACACACTTAGGGCCGGTTATTTAATCCCTAATTAAGTCAACCAATGGGTACAAATTGAAAAAAATGTATAGATTTTTAACCAATGGTATGAAAAATTGTATGAATTTTTAACCATTGATTGGCTTTACTAGGAATCAAAAAACCGGCCCTTAGCCAAGGACGGCACTTTGTGTACAACGAATCCGGTTTCATTCGGTTTAGTATCGAGCCTCGTTCGTTGGTTAGGTGTTTACACTGCATTATACTATAATTGAGTTACTCCAATCTGATTGAAGACTCGTTGAAAATTTACATGGCTTTCTTGGAATTTGTGTCTCATATTAATTAGTTCATTTATGTGTCTCATCTGTACGCGTACGCTTCGCTTACTTATGCTCTTCAATACCTTCACAACCTTGACATACATTTATACTCCCATCACTTCCATTAACGGTCGGTTCAAGAAACATTATTATTTTAGGTTAACACTCAGCTACGCTGCCTTCAAATTCAAGTTTACTTAGGTTTAAATAATACCTGTGGTACGAATCTTCAATCAAAGACACAGAGAGCTGAATCAGCAAGTTCACTTCAACCCCGAACGGTCCTCAGGAATCTTTAAAAACATTCTTTCACAAAAGCCACTTTAAAAGGCGCTCCTATAGAGCCGTGTCCAATCTTTTCATCCATTCGCGTGGCACTGGGCTCTTTCCTTTTGGAGGTTTGCCCTATTGTACTGGCCGACGGCAAATACTGCCTTGGAATGGGAAAAAGTAGTGCGTTGGAGTTCACGGCGATCAAAAGGGGTAAATTAAAAGTGGAGTATGGGTATTCGGTGTTCTTTCCTTTGTTAAGAACTGCGGTGGAGCCAAGAGGTGGTTTGATGTCTGAATTTGGTCCTTTGTGTCGAATTTTTGGCATGTGGGGCGGTTCTGATTTGTTGGGAGTACGACCGATTTTTGTTGGACGATGCTTTGTTGGTGTAGAATGACGTTGGTAACAAAGCTCGGTTAGATAAACGATCGATTTAGATCGACTGTTGTTTTGAAACGACAGTTAGACGAGTCAACTGAGGACGTTAAAATTTTCATCTCTCCTAAAATAATTTTAGTGCAAAACCAATGAATTTGATGAACGATCGGCATTTAATGAATTATACCATTAATTCGACCCTTCTTAAATCCCATTTTGAACCGAAATATTTCACCATGACCCAACAAATCATAAGCTACCGTACTTCATTAAGGTAAAAATCCGATCTAAATTGGACTGCACATAATGAAAACCAATCAATTCTGAACAGCTAAGGTGATTGAAGTAATTGGGATTAAATTTTAATCAGCGTGTCTTGTACAGATGTGTATGTATATCTATAAGATCCTGATGGTATTAAAATTAATGATATACTGGATACTGTTTCATCGATATTGTTATTGTTTAATTAATAACTGACAATGTATTGTAGGGGAATCGTAAGTCTTCTGCCATTATTTTTGTGGGAAGATTAATCTTGGAATTCTACCTCTTTGCCTCAAATTGCAGGGTACGGTTTCAGTTCAGACTGTAATACAATACTTAAGAGTCATTACAAGCAGTGAAAACCCAGAAAGTCCAGTAACCAGTAACCAGGCTAACTTTAGAATATCTTTATCTCCTAGAAATTTCGTTGCAAATAGCAGTCGCTCCGTGATTATGGTTAGATTAGAGACCCCAACATAGTTGGCATGGCTATGGTTGATAAGTAATTAATTTCAGAATGGAATATAGAAGTAGACGCATTGTAATGATGCTATCGATATGAGGTTTAAATACAGGACCTTACGACGAGGTGCAGTTATTGGTACTTGTATATCTAAACTAATTGTCGTGTGAGCTTTACTTGTGCGATTTGAATTCGTTAACACATTTTGCGTCAACTGCTACTTACGTAGTTAATTCTCCAGAAAACGTTGTCAAAGAGACATCAATTTTAATCTCAAACTCTGATTGTGATATCTCATGGTATTTAACTGAGGCAAGAACCCAATGGGATTTAAAAAACTTCAGATTTACTGTTGATTACTTCACCTGTTATAGAAGGTTGTTGTACTTAAAAATCTTTATTTACATCTATTTCTTTATATCCTATTTCCCTTCAAGTAACAGGACCTAAGCTATCCAATTCAGCAATTCTGGACTGTCCTTATTTATCATGTAATTCCAGAGCTCCTATATACACAGACCTTTTTCAAGTAAGCAGGGGTCTGTTTAACACAAATTCCTTGCGTTTCTGCCTAATACATATGCTTGTAATTTAGGTCCTAGCAGAGATGGATTCCTAAGTATACATATCAGGTATCCATGCTATCCGAGCCAACATAAGCATGCCGCTGTATTAGGCTCAAAGCCAACGCTGCGCACAATTACGGACCTAATGGCTCCAGTGTACCGTCAGCAGATAAGGCGAATGGCTCACAAATGGGTCATGAGTTAAGTTATTAAGTTAAGTTTTGGACTACGTTGAACTGTGTGTTTAGAGCTGATTACTCTTTATTATCAAGTTAATTTGATTCTCATTTGCGTTAACGGTGAAGGTAAACATCGTGGGGAAATCTGCACACCTGAGAGACCTTCATAAAGTTTTCAATGGTGTGTGTAGTCTGCCAACCCACACCAAGCCAGCGTGGTAAATCCTTTTTACGGAGTGTATCCCTCTATTCATTGATGGGTTTGAGACTTACAAAATTGACTTGACTTACGAAATGTGGTAATAAGCTCGCCCCCTATTACTTGAAACTTAAACATTACAGCGGAATGAGGGTGTTACTATACATCACTGCCCAACCCTTCGGGGAATACAGGCGTAATGTTATGTTATGGACGAAATGTATATTAAACACAAGGGTTATAAGCAGTATTTTTGAGCGAATCTAGATGAAAAAAAAATACCAAAGGAAACTTGAATATTATGCAAAAAAAGAGGTGGCCCTCAAACAAATCTCTTGTCAATTTCCCAGCAATTTCGAACTGTCTACCGTTCGTATAATTTATTTTTTTTCTCTCTCACCGGAGTCGCCATGTTTTCCTGTTAAATCCAATAACTTGCGTGAACGGCTCATAAGAATGAATCGGCTGTCTATGAACTTGTCAAATATTCAGTAAGGAGAGGGGTGGGGCGAAAGTAGGTCATGATCAAAGTGAACTGAGATTTGTAGATGCTGAACTAGAAGAAGTAATTTATGGTTTTATTTTTTTACTACCTTCGTATTTCGTTGTTTGTGTAATAGTGGCTCGGCAGTGTCGGTAACGTACTTACAAAGCAGGATAAGACAGCGATAGACATCATTTAAAAAAAAACTGGTACTCCTTTAACAATCGTTCTACATTGTTCTCACATTACTCCGGTGAAGATTGTCAAACCATTTTTTTTTCAAAAGATTATCCTTGGTTTCTCTGGCCTACTCTTCTCCATAGAATCTCTTACTTGAAACTATGCACTTAGTATTACATTTCATAAGCATCTGTAATATAGTGTAAAAAAAAATACTTTGTCTTGAAGCGTGGAATAAATTGGTAATTGAATAAAGCCCAATTTAACCAACGTCTGATAGCGTTTATCCAAGGAATAAGTTAGATTTTTTGACAGAATTTCTACACAAAAGCTGTCAAAACGTCAAATTTATTCCTGAAATAAAAGTTATGCGACGTTGGTGAAATCGGCACCAAGAATATTAATTTAGTCGAATAATAACCTGCTACCAAGAAAACTATTACTGCTACCCAGGTACCCAGAAATCACGTTCCTAACATACAGTTACTTTTTTAATAAATCCAATATGTTTTCAAGAATTGGATCGGTATGATTGAATTTTGAAGAAACACCTTTTTTCTTATAAATTCGCATATAACTTTTCTTGCCAACCGTACATAAAAGTATTTTGGTAGCGTACAAACTGTTTGTTTTGCAGACGATACATGGCCTCAGTTAATGCGATTCCCTTTGCTATGAAATTGTTTTTTTTTTATAACTTAGTTACTTATTGCATTGAAGGCCTACTAATGACCTTATTATGTACTGTTATAATAATAAAACCTACTTAGATAATTTTATTATCTTATAAATATGGTAGTTAACTAATTCGGGTTAATGTATTGGATAATATAAAATACTCAGGCACGAGTAATAGCCGGGGTTGTGGTGCATGCTTATGCGAATCCCGCGACCCCGTCTGACGGTTAGGAGGAGGAACACCGTGGGTTTTTAGCCGGTAATAGTCCGGTAGACCCCGTCGCCTTCCCCTGGTGAGGGACATCAATGAGGATTTTCCCACGATAAAAAAACAAAAAGGCAGCAGTATGAGAATAGCTCATGCCAGGGTGAAAAGATTAGTCAGTTAGCTAGGTTGGTAGCGGGGCTGTATACCCAGGGTGCGCCGGACGTACTTAAGTAGGTAACGTCACTCGTGGAGTCTCTAATGAAAACCGATAATGGGAATAAGCTCGCTCCTATTACAAAGGGACATAAGATCTATTGGTATAAAACAGTACCTAAACCTTTGGCTAAACCTTGGCGAATGCAGGCATAATGTTCGTACATACATACATAAACTCACGCCTTTTTCCCATGGGGGTAGGCAGAAACTATAGAACGCCACATGCTACGACTCTTACATACCCCTTTCGCTTCATCCACATTCATACATCTTGTCATACACGCACGCCGGTTGAGAGTACTACGCACCTGACCTTTGTGAAGAACATCACCAATAACATCGATGTATGTCCTTCTAGGACGTCCTCTACCGGCGTTCCCATTAACATCCGCCTTATAAATTCCTTTTGTTAATCGCCGTTCACTCATTCTCTCAACATGGCCAAACCACCTAAGCATACTCCTTTCAATTTTTGTCACTACATCATCTTTTAAACCGCATCTTTGTCTAATCTCTTCATTTCTCAATCTATCATTCAAAGTTACACCGCACATACTTCGCAAGGAACGCATTTCCACGGCATTTATTCTACTTTCATGCCTCTTCTGCCACGACCAACATTCACTTCCATACATAAGCGTAGGTACCAACACACCATTATGGACAGCCAGTCGTCGTTAATGTTCGTACCTATATGGATAAATAAATGCCTCGTTGATCTATTGGTGGCAAGCGCGACTGCTGAACGTGAGGGCCTAGATTCGATCCCCAGGTCGGGCAAAAGTGTTATTGAGTTTTTTTGTGTGGAATTCCTCAGTGGCAGCCTGGAGTTTGAATTTGTGCCCGGTTATTGGCAATAGGCTCGTCCCATATTACATGGGACTTAAACATAACGGTGAAATGAGGGTGTTACCTTTGCCCAACCCTTCGGGGAATACAGGCTCACCCGAAACTCAATTAAAAAAACTCTCCTAAAAAAATCCCATTTAACACGAAACAATTCCAACCGATTGCAATAGCAATTGCAAATCACAAGCGCCATTTAACGACTGATAACGATGACGTATCTATTTAGTTAAATGCTCATGATTAATTCATGGTATTGAAGCGGAGCCGGCGGGAGCAATATGTATTATTAAACGCGTGTGAACGGACGGACGGATTGCCGGTTCGTTATGTAATATTCATGGGTACACTCGGTACTTAATAACGTTTTTCTTATTGCATTTTTCTAGGTTTTCTTTAGGGTCATATAAAAGGCTTTTATGCTAGAAAAAGAAGGTATTATCCCAGCACTGGGCAAGCGTGACAGTGACTGTAGAAATGCCTCATATAATAATATACGTGAGTGTGTGAGTCTTTAAGTTTATTCGTTACATACAAAAATACAAATCTTTCCTCTTTATAATACAGTGTCCCTGGATAATGTGCACAAATGAAAATGGATGAAACTAGACCACAATTTATCGACAAAAAAATAGAAAAAAAAAATATAAGTTGTTTATTTTTGTAAAAATCGTTGGAAAAAAGTCACATTTTTTTTTAATTTCTTCAAAAAATCGCGTTTTTTTTAACTTGATGACTGGTTGTTAAGGGTTGTTTTTATTTGCTATGCAACATTAACTCTTTGCCACCATTATTATTTTCATTTAAACGAAAAACATGCAATGAATAAAAGTTATTCATTTTTATTAATAAAAAACAAAAACTTCGATTTTTTTTTTTCATTTTTTTTTGTCGATAAATTGTGGTCTAGTTTCACCCATTCTCATTTGTGCACATTATCCGGGGACACTGTATTAGTATAGATTATGAATTCGATTTCTTCAGTAGGTATACTTATACCTACTGAAGAAAGCCTACCTACTTATAGTAATAAAATTGCAAACCCTATATTGATTATAAAATCATACTAAATAGACAATTAAAAACCTTTCTATGTAAAAAAATTGTTTAATTGTCAATTATTACGTGAATTAGAGGAGTTATGGGAAATGCAACATTTGGTGTAATTTAAATAAGTTGTGGTGCGATTGACAGCAATAGACCTAAGGGAACGTACCCATACTACGTGACTCGTTCAGGGGGGAGGGAGGTCTTCAAAATACCACGCTAGGTCACAGGGGCGGGGGGGGGGGTCTTATGTTTTCGTCACGTAGTCAATATCCTCTAGGGAAATCTCGAGTTTTTTCGAAAAAATGATTTAAAACCATATTTATATATTACTACGTGACAACTAGAGGGGAAGGGTGGGGTATTGGCATATACTACGGGTGGTCACCGAGGGGGTGAGGGGTTCCCTAACACGAGTGATGTCACGTTAGTAACGTTAACGTGAGTGAATTTTGAATTGGAAATACTCGTCTCGCAAATACTATTTAATGAAATTGAAAACTTTATTCATATCTATGTATGATAAAAATTGTGCATGTCGCAAAAAAATTAACCAAAATGTTATAGAACAGTTGTATTTTCGATTCAAAATTCGCTTACATTAGCGATACGCGTCAAACGTTAGTGCTAGGCCTATGTTCGTGTATGGGGTATTAAACCTTATTACACGTACAAGGAATAAAAGGCACTGACTGGTCAGGTACAGTCATGAGCAGCAATATGTATACACGTGGAATTTAAAGTTAATTATGAGAAAGAGTTGTAATGGAAATCTAGAAATATTGAAAGAAAGAAATAAAAATGATTTATTGACCACAGTCAGAGGCATAGAATAACAATAACATAGAATTTAAACACTAAGATACAACTATTAATCCTAAGGTACCATTGTGTGCCTCACGGCTGCGCCAACAAGCTCAATTCAGCAAAAATGCCAGACTACTAGTGTCTGGCGATGGTTTCCAACTAGACTTTATTGTTAGGTGTCATGAACGAAAATCAGCTTTATAGTGAGTAAACATAGATATTATTATTCTTTACATTGTATCTGCGAACACATACATTCATTAATTCGATCGGTACCTATTTAGAATTAAATTTTGCTACATTTTTTTTACATGTTGGTGTTCATGACTGGATTGATCATCTGTTTTGGTTGATGGTTCAATCAATCTAAATTTTTAACGGTTTATAAGTTTTATCCAACAAACGTTTATGGGCAGTTATGATAATAGCACCCCTAGCAACATGCCTGAGCTAAAAAACTTGGTATTTCCAGTCCCGCCCACACTGGAACCCCACCCTACGTCTAGCGCATACTTATTATATTCTACGTGCGAATGAGTACAGATGTCACAACGTCTTACATTATACAAGGTGATTTTTTAAGAAGAGATTGAAGGTAGAAAACCAAAACTATCTTCTTCTTCTTATCGAGTGGTTAGTGACTAACCTGGTGTCCGAGTTTATGCCGCCCATGGGCCTCTGACTTGACTTCACATGGCATCGAGAAATATCTCTCAGGCACGCCGGTTTCCTCATGATGTTTTCCTTCACCGTTTTTAAGCGTGATAATTATACAATACGCACATGAATTCGAAAAGTCAGAGGTGCGTGCCTTGTGTTCGAACTCGAGATCTATGACTTCGCAGTCCGACGGTCACATCTCTAGGCTATCATTGCTAGTAAAGCTATGAAATATAGATTTTTTTTCTTAGAATTACCACATCATTCCTTTCGATGATTTGATTTGATTGTGACCAGTATCATTATCGATCGATATTTTGTCGTATCAGGTGATATATTTTATTTATGAGGGTACGGTTCAGAACAGCGACTTAAAAACAAAACTATAAATGTTTTTTTTTCTTTTTAAATAAATTAAAGTCAGTGGGGGGACGGATTAAGTATACAACTTCTCTCCATCGCTGGAGAGTCGTAAGAGGTGACGAACCTGGCATCATAGTTGTGCCCTTAAAATGGCAATAGGCTGGTCCACATGGGAAAACCTCTGCTGATTGTAAGCGTTTGTATATGTATCTATACTAATATTATAAAGCTGAAGAGTTTGTTTGTTTGTTTGAACGCGCTAATCTCAGGAACGACTGGTTGGAATTGAAGAATTATTTTTGTATTGGGTAGTCCACTTATCGAGGAAGGTTATAGGCTATATAATATCACGCTACGACCAATAGGAGCGGAGCATAAATGAAAAATGTTGCAAAAACGGGAAAAATGTCCACCCGTGCGATGCCGGGACGGGCCGCTAGTGTATGTATTAAATGTCGTTTGTGTAAATTATGCTATCTTCAATATTTAAAGTAAGTAGGTACCTACTTTCCATCCAAGAGGCGTTAATTTTTTCCACCCTGTATATTACGTATGTTTAATAATTGGTCACAAATTAGTACCTTAATATAGGTATGTGTAGCAAGTAGTGGTTGAGGCGGGTCGGGGTTCGACTTCAGTGCTGTAATTATATTTTGTTTTGTATTTTTTGTATATTACGGTGTATTTTTTTTAGTGGTAAATTAAGTAATTTTGTGTTTCAGTTTGTGACAAAATTTGTATCTAGGTACGTAACTATGTATTTTATATACAGTGTGTTTTTTTAACGATACATAAGTACCTAACATAATTATATTAAATTTTTTTTTTTGAGTTAGAAAGAGCAAAGAATTGCTTTGATTCACCTACCATCTAAAAATTTCAAAAAAAAATATTAGAGCTTGACAGATTATTGAATCTAAACGTTTATGGCCAAAAAAACACTTATTTATGCTTAAAAAGTCTGAACAATAAAAACATTATTTTGATTTACTTGAAACTAAATCGAGCATCAGCGAATCCCAAACAGTATACACTTATTGGGGTAAAAGAATATCTAAAAGGGTTGACGGCAATACAAAACAAATTATCTACACCCCTTTCTACAACCCACCAGCAAACGCAGCCATATGCAAACGCTAGTATAGTAATCAAAACAGTAATAATATTATTCGCGTCGCCATCGACTCGTGATCAATGGTCTGTATTATTCAGTTTTATTATCTACAGTTGATTTCACTTGTGAATATGTTATTAAGTTATTGTTAGTTTAAGGGGACGTGCTTATAGATTTAAATGTTTCTTTTAATAAAGCGTCATTCAGACCACTCTATACTATTTCGGTATACAACGTGTTACATAATTCCCCATAAAAAATGTAAATAATCAAGTAGTATTTTATGGTTGTTGTCATTTACCTCTCAGAGGAAATTAGGTAAGAATATAAAGACCTTTCTGGGTTGCGTTTCAAGAATGATTATTTTATGTTTTATCCAAATTCTTTTTTTTTGGGTCATACTACGGTTTTCAAATATTGCCAATAGACTCTTTACAAGGAACCTTTAACCCCCTTTCGGGTTTAGGAGTATTTTTGTAACACGTTGTATAGTATAACATCAGAAGTCCGCACTCAAGGTTTGCCAGCGAGCCATGGAACGCAGTATCTTAGGTTTCCGGTCATCAGATCGTATAAGGAGTAGTGTACTGCGCTCCAAAACGCAGATCGCCGACGTTGGTCAGAAAGCCACCAGCTTAAAATGGAACTGGGCTGGTCACGTCTGCCGCATGTCGGACGAAACTCATCACTGATTGGAGCCCACACAACGTCAGACGACGTCGCGACAGGCCCAGAAGGAGATGGCGGGTCGAACTAGATACCTATTGGATGGACTGGCCGCAGATAACCTTAAACCGAGAGGAGTGGAAGGAGGGTAGGGAGGCCTTAGCCCTGCAGTGGGATGATCATTGCTGAATGAAGAATAATAAGTATAACATATTGCGTCATAAGCTATAACTTATTTACATAAGCTATATTTGACGACACGTTTGGTGCAGTGGCTGAGCGATCGGCTTCTGCGCTACGGGTCGTGGGTTCGATTCCCGCACGGAACAAATATTTGTATGGCCTACAGATACAAGACGTTCACACTATACGCTATAGCATAGCGTTATGTGAACGTTTCCATATAAAATGTATGCTGAGCGATATCGCCGTGCTATTTAGTTACAGCTTATGACGCAATATGCAATACTATATAGCATAGCGTAGTCTACGAACGGCGTTTAATATACATAACATTATAACATAATCAGCCCATTACTGTCCCACTACAAGGTATGGGCCTCTTCTCAGAAAGAAAAGGGTTTAGATTTTAGGCCTTAGTCCACCACGCTGGCCTGGTGTGGCAAACTACACACACTATCGAGAACTTTATGGAGCCCTCTCAGGTGTGCAGGTTTCCTCACGATGTATTTCCTTCACCGTTAACGCTGGTACGCACATGAATTAGATAAGAGGTGCGCCCGGGATCGAACTCAGACCCTTCTACATGGAAGGCAAGCTTTCAAACCAGCCTAGTGTCCCAATGATCAGCCTAAGATTTAAATAACATAACATCACGCCTGTATTCCCCGAAGGGTTAGGCAGAGGTGTATAGTAACACCCACATTTCGCCGTTATGTTTAAGTCCCATGTAATAGGGGGCGAGCCTATTGCCATCAAACGGTCACAAAACTAAATTCCGGGCTGCTACTGAAGAATTCAACACGGAAAAACACAATAACACTTTGCCCGACCTGGAGATCGAACCCAGGACCTCACGATCAGCAGTCGCGCTTGCAACCACTAGACCAACGAGGCAGTTTCTAGGTTTAAATGTAAGTGGAATATACAACTGATTCTCAATAGTCTTAACATTTTAACCTACGTTGTGACCCTTTTGTACTGAGACGCATCCAATCTATTCGGATAAATGGGAGATCCATTTGTCCAAATCGGATCAACTGTTTAGGCTGTCCAAAGTGTTTTGTTCTCGAGTTAAAATAAAACGGTCCTTTTTGTCCGATTTTACAGATTTGTGTTTATCGAATATAGCGAACGAATTGGGAATGTATCAAGATGTTTCGTGATGCTGGGGTATGTCAAGCTGTGTTTAAGCTTCAACTTTATATTGCTATAACTCTTATTAGTACTACTTGTATACTACTTGTACTAAGTGGCAAGAATATCTCGGAAGCTTCTGGGTCATATACTGGGCCATAACTGCTATGGCAATCCTAGAAGGCATATTTTTCTATTTGTTACCCTTATGTGAGTTTATTTGTTATATTGACCTGCATTATTCTCATTCTATTTCTCACACTCACACTACTGTAATGGAATTGTAATGAACTACTATTTTGAAAAGAGTATTCATGGAGTTTCTTGCCGGCTCTTCTCCATAGAACCTACCTTTTGGAACCGTGCACCTAGTTTTGACGTATGTAAAGTGCCTGAAATCTGGTCTATTTGAAATAAAAAACTTTGACTTTGACTTTGGTCGATTCTGAAGATTCTTTAACCATAAGGAAACCAAAAGTTCCAGATGAGAATAACCTCAGATCACTGTGAACAGGGGAATAATATTTTAAAAAGAAATGGTTTATTTTTTGTTATACACTCCAGCACTGATAGCCTAGCGATAGAACGCTTGCCTTTCATGCAGAAGAGTCTGAGTTCGATAGCTGCCCGTACATCTGACATTTCAAATTCATGAGCGGATCAGAATTTGATTATCACTTGCGTTAGCGGTGAAGGAAAAACATCGTGAGGAAACCTGCACACCTGAGAGGCCTCCCATAAAGTTCTCGATGGTGCGTGTACTCTGCCAACCCGCACCAGGCCAGCGTGTTGAACTAAAGCCTAAACCCTTCTCATTCTAAGAAAAGGCACGTGCCCAGCAGTGGGACAGTAAAGGGCTAATTATATATGTATGTATACACTCGAGAACAATGAATCTGGATCACCAACATAAACCTTAATAGGAAAAATTGTTTAACATTGTTTTATTTATGTCGGTGACCCGGATTCATTGCTTCCAAGTGTATAATATATTTAAGTTCAATAGGTAGGTACTGCAATTTTGAGCGAAGCAATTTCGATTTTGACTTTATTCAGTTCCACATATATTCGGATCAAAAATAAAGTCCAGCGTCAATCGTAAAAGTCGTCAGAGACACAGAAAGGATTATTGTTTTACTAAAAGATAGGCTACTTGGCACTATTCCTAGAACTCTTTGTCTTTGAGCCCGTCATAGGGGCGCATAGCGAGGATTGATTGGGGCATCCAATCTATAGAAATCTTCGGACCTATTGTAAGCTGTGTATGCACTTCACTGTACGACATTTCCGAGTATTTGCTTTTTTTTTTAAATATCGTTGCCCCACACTAGGATTTCTCCTGTATCGTGGGTGCGTTTACAGACACAAATCTTCACAAGCACAAACGCCCAGACCCGGAACAACGATCTGTAGGCCATACAAATATTTGCTCCGTGTGGGAATCGAACCCACGACCCGTAGCGCAGAAGCCAATCGCTTAGCCACTGCACCAAACGTGTCAAACGTGTGTTAGTATAGTCAAGACTTTTCCTGCGATACAGCGGGTGATATATTAATGCACGGTTTCTATAAACAAAAACAAATCATTTTGCTTACCAATGGTAGTTTTTTCTATTCGACTGCTTGTAGATGGTCTTGTGGACCGGTTCTACGTAACCGGGCAGTTATTGGCGAGAACTGAAGGGTCTCCAACCAATGGGGACGAGTAAAATACTTAACCTAAGCTAATTACCACATACATCATGACTACTAGCAACAAAAGCACTATGGGCAACCCATAATGGGAATACACTACAGGTTAAATATGAATGTGGATGGATATACCATTAAAGGTAAGGATGATATGGGTAAGAAAGGAGTGAGTACTGAGATGACGGCTGATAGAGGAGAGTTCAAGAGGAATTCACGTTATGCCGACTACACCTAATGTGGGATAAAGGCAGGGAGATGATGATGATGGTAGGCATATATTCTTCTTCTTCTTTTCGTGTGGTTAGTGAGTAACCTGGTGTCAGAGTTTATACCGCCCGTGGGCCTCTGGTTTAGCTTCACATGCCGTCGAGAAATATCTTACAGGCATGCCAGTTTCCTCACGATGTTTTCCTTGACCGTTTTTAAGCAAGTGATAATTATACAATACGCATTTGAATCCGAAAGGTCAGAGGTGCGTGCCTTGGGTTGAAACTCGAGACCTATGACTTAGCAGTCTGACGGTCACACAACTAGACTATCACTGCTGTTATGATGATGGTAGGCATTTATTATTGCTTCTGACTGTACTTACAAAGTAGTCTTATATTCCTCAATTGTTTATAATAAACATATAATCACTCCCCGAAGGTTTCGCCAGAGGTGTTTTTAGTACACCCTCGTTTCGCCAGTTATGTTCAAGTCCCATGTAATATGACGAGCCTATTGCCATTAACCGGGCACAAATCCAGACTCCGGGTTAGTACTGAGAAATTCTTAATGGAAAAACCCAATAACACTTTGCCCGACCTGTGGATTGAACCTAAGACCCCGTTCTCAGCAGTCAATCAGTCACTATACCTACGAAAATATTAGAAATGAAACTGTATAGAAAGATTTTCTTTTGAAAGTAAAAATTCCAAGCTACGGAAATTGCAAATGACTGTATTCACATGGAAAACATGCAAAAATGCTCTATCTTTTTATTAGAATGTAGATAGACTAGTGGTAGTAGTGTCTACTACCTAGATACTAGATTATATTAATTCTTTTGAATGTACAAACTAATCTTGTATTCCTTAATCCCTTCCTTACTGTTAGTGTTTGGCCAGAGTGGCAGCGCGGTGCGTGGAGCGACGCGGGTGCGGGAACGTGCGCGATTTACCTGTCCGCAGTGGAGCGTGGTTTCGTTCTGAGCGTTGTCGTGTCCAGTATTTGTCAAAATATCATATGGATGAAAAATACTTATTTTTACTGGAAAATTCTTACTAAAAAACGATGTTTCGACATCCACAGTGCAGATCGTGCTTGAATAGCACTTATTAATTCTTCAACATTTAATTTTGGAGACGCCATCACAACAACGCGCGTGGTCAGCTCGAACTAGTTTGAGATCCCCCGCTCCCGCGCGGGTGGTCGCTTGCCGCCCGCGCTCCCACTGCGGCCACTTGTATGAACGACCTATGGCGTGAGCTACCCGCGCGCTCCCCGCGCCAAGTAGCCCGCGCCGCTCCTCGCGCCCGCGTGCCCACTATGGACACTCAAATGAAGTTCTTCTGTTTGATCTCGCCGCACCGCGCCCGCCCCGCGCCCGCCGCGCCCGCGTTTGCAGTCTGGCCAAAGGCTTAATATTATAAACGCGAAAGTTTGTATGTATGGATGTTTGTTACTCTTTCACGCAAAAACGGCTGAACAGATTTGGATGAGATTTGGCATACAGATAGACTATGCCCTGGATTAACACATAGGATACTTTTTATCCGGGTACATCAAGTAGTTCCCCTAGGATGCGGGTGAAACCGCGGGTAATAGTCTAGTTGTTTATAATTACTTGTTTTAAATAGAAGTCGTAAAACTGTTTACCTTATATACTTCAATAGAAGTTGAAGCACACCAATCTAATTCTCCCACGCTTGTTCTTGTTTCCAAACACACATTTAACAAAAAAACAAAAAGAAAAAAGTCCTTTTTTCCGAACGAAACGTTCTCGTTCGACCTTCAAACAACATTCTAACCGCAAATTGAGTTTTTTAACTAACGTTAGTTCTCCTTAACTATCAGTTGGGTCACCCACCGTGACGCGAGCAGCTGTTATTGACCTTAACAAATAATGTCAAATTTAAACACATGTTAGTTTAACTACCGATTAAATTGGTGCATGTTATTATATTGTTAAGTGTGTCGGAAATGGTGCAAACGGGCTCGATATTGTTCGGATTTTATATTATGATATTTTGAATATTATAATTTTAAAGTGGGATTTATGTGAAAATAAAGCTTGTGTAATGTTTTATCGACGCTCCAAAAATCCTGTTTGGGAATAAATAGGCTGTTCTAATACCTGAACAGTTTGTTTAGCTTGCAGCAGCATAATTTTCTTCTGTATTCTAAGCCCACATTAAGGTCATTGGTGGGCAAAGTAACTGCATCGGTCTTAAAACAGTATTCTCAATATTTAGCTGCATAGCATAATTAGCACATTACATGCTGGGCACGCACCTCTTCTCAGTATGACTTAGCCCACCGCGCTGGCCTGGTGATTAGCGGACTTCTCAATGTGTAAATATCCTTAAAAAAAAAGAAAGTTCAACTGAACAGAAATTCTTAAATATCAGTGCTCTATAACTATTTTTTTATGGATAAGTAAGGCCCTTATAAAGACCAGCTCATTATGGTACAATATGATTGCATTGTCACCGAAGTTACATAGGTGTGCCAAATATCATCTTAATTGGATGCCACCAAGTGCTTGATAAGTGGATCACATAAACCGAAAACACACGAACGAAGCAAGTAAAATAAAAGCTTGTAATAATGCCTTAAACAATCTTTTAAGTTAAACGGTTTTATCTTGCAGTACCCCTTTTTTTATCGTGTGGAAATCCTCATGGTTGTCCCTCGCCCGGGGTAGGCGAGGGGGTCAGCCGGACTCTTACCGGCTAAAAACCCACGGTGTTCCTCCTCGTGAACGTCGGCCGGGGTCGCGGGATTCGCCTAAGCATGCACCGCAACTCCGGCAGGTCTTGGTCCACCAACTGCTGGTGGACCTCTCCACTATGGGGCCCCACCCCACGACCTCCTGAGAGGCGCGGGGAGCACCCCACATCACCGGCGCACCAGAACACATGGCACGCCGTGACCACCCCGGGGACCAAACAAGCACATGGGCTCCAGACTACCCCATGTCTGGGCACCCTTGGTCCCCCTGCGACTGGTCAGGTTAGTGGCCCCGTCGCCTACCACTTTTCGGTCGCAGAGGATAGGGAGAGCGGTCAACGACATACCGACACTCCTCTCCCGCCGCGGCCTCCATCCTTCAGGCGCGATACCTCCCATGAGACATCGCGGCCCGCCTCAGTTGCGATGTCGCCCAGGCTACACCGCAACCTACTTGGCCGCTACGTCAAGGGCTTCCAGGCCCAAGCCCCGACGAGCAGCCCCTTCTCGGGTTCCTCTTCGCTTCACCGTGGGGATCTACGCCACGGCTACTGAGCCCCCCCCTCGCAACGACGATGCGGGAACCCACCGGGAGGGGATCTTGCAGTACCCCTGCTGCATCAGGATTTGAGGATTGAAGGTTGAAATTAATAAAATGTTGTATTGTCATGGGAATTGAATTTGTGTGCAAAGTTTCAGAAGAATCGGTTAAGCAGAAGTAGTTGAAATATCTATTACAATATTTGTAACAAACAAACAATACGAAGTGAAACTAATTAAAACCGTTTAAAAAAAGGCCACTAGATGGCGTATTAAGACGTGGTAAAATCATATTTGTTCAGTTGTGAGAATGAGACGGCGCTTACCTGCATAGCCTCGTCACTGTCTCGCACCGAAACAGTGATGATTTTAACATGTACAACATACGGCCCCGGTGTAAGGAGATAAAAATAGTTTCTCCGTACATTTTTTTATTTCATTTAAGGGCTATTCAGAATTCTTTTCCAGCTTATTCAAAAGCTTAAAGGTCACGTGTACATAAGTACTAGTAGGTAACCAGTCCGTCGCCTACGCAGTCATTCATTCCTCCCAGTTGACGCAATTCACGTGGGCTGTAGACTTACCCTTGCGTTTCCAAAGTCAAATTCCGTTTTGCTTAGAGACACTCCTAATTCGGAAGTACAGTACCTCCTTTCTGACTGGATAATCTTTTCATCACGACATGGCTTGTTGACAGAGAAGAAGTAGGAAGTCACGGTTATTGTCAGTGATTTTGACAGACAAAGATGTAATTAGGATAGACTGGATCGGTGGTTCTTGACAATTTGGAGCCAATTGTTGGAGAGCCTATTTCAAATAATATCACCTTCCTATCCTTATCCCAACTTATTTGTGGTCGGCACAGTACGTCTTCTTCTTCCATACATCTCTATTAGGCATCATCTCAGTAGTCACCTCCTTTCTAGCCATATCATCTTTTACACTATCCATCCATCGTTTCTTCCTCTACTCTTATAACCATCCACATTCATACTCAAAACTTTTTCATGAAATATAATATACATATTGTAAGTAGTCGTTTACTGGGTTCTATAGAACTCAAATGTCAAAGGCCTTTGTCCAACTGTGGGCTCCGATATGCTGAGTACATTGGTTGAATTGCCAGTTGCTTCTTGATATAGAGATACATTGAAAATGACCAAAGAATCTACCCCAATTTTAACAGTAATTTCGGGATATCCTTTATTATGGGACAATCTGCTGTTCCCAGTGGATTGGGTAGAGAAACTTCCTTAATATTATCTGCATTATGACATTTATGACGCAGTCTAGAATGAGCTACACTCAGAAGCAATGAATCCGGGTCACCGACACAAACCAAACAATGTTCAATGTTTTCCGAGATATTAAGGTTTATGTTTGTGACCCGGATTCATTGCTCCCGAGTGTATATTGGAATAGGTAAGTACTCTAGGTAAATACTCAAATATCCTGTTATTTTGAATGAACACTGAGAAAAAAGCTGCCATTAGTCTCCAACACCATAGTGGAAGAGTTACTTGAGAAGTCAAAAATTACTGAAGAATCTACCCTTTTTTTAGCGGTAGCTTCGGGACATTTTTTATTTTTGGACAATGTGATGTTAACAATCGATTGGGTAGAAGAACTCCCTAAATAATCATAAGAAATCTGCATTATGATATTAATAACGCAGTCAAGAATAAGCTACACTTGGTAGCAATGAATCCGAGTCACCAACATAAACAAATCAATGTTAAACAATGTTTAACAATGTTTTCCGAGATTTTAAGGCTTATGTTGGTGACCCGGTATCATTGCTCCCGACTGTATATTGGAATAGGTACTCTAGGTTACTACTTAAATATTCTGTAATCTATCTATACTAATATTATAAAGAGGAAAGATTTGTATTTTTGTATGTAACGAACAAACATAAAAACTACTGGACCGATTTCAAAAATTCTTTTGCCGTTAGAAAGCTACATTATCACTGAGTAACATAGGCTATATTTTTTTCGCTAATTCCTCTGTTGTGGGAGTCCGTGTCGGTGAAATTGTGTTCCCTGATGTCGATATTATATATTTTCTTGTTTTTTTTATGTATGTGATTTTTTATATGTAATGTTTTTCTTTAGTATCTAATAATATAAGACGTACACAATGAGGCTTGCATAGTCGCTGAAGGGCGAACTAATGCCTCGGAAAAATATTTGAATTTAAAAAAAAAAAAACATAGGCTATATTTATTACTGGAATAAAACTTCTTACGCGGGCGGAGCCGTGAGGACACAGCTAGTTGTATATAATTTAATTTATAAAGTTTGCCATTAGTCTCTCACACCATAGTGGAAGAGTTACTTGAGGAGTCACTTGAGGTCCCAAAAATAAAGAAAGCGTTACAAGGCTCGTTTCAATATGGCGTCAACCCGCTATAAAAATAACATTTTATATCGCGAAAAAAGGCGATATCGGTATATAGCGATATCACTGTGTAGAAAGATAACAGTAAGTCAATTAGATAAGGGTAATAATAGGGTAAAATACGGTTTATTACCTATATTAACTGCTTATTTATTCTGTGTAACTTTCATTCTTCCTCGTTGGTCTAGTGGTGGCAAGTGCGACTGCTGATCATGAGGTCTTGAGTTAGATCCCCAGGCCAGGCAAAGTGCTCTTGGGATTTTCCGTGTGGAATTCCTCAGTAGCAGCCCAGAGTTTGAATTTGTGTCCGGTTGATGGCTATAAGCTTGCCCCCTATTACATGGGACTTAAATATAACGGCGAAATGAGGGTGTTACTATGTATAGTAACACTCTCATTTCAGAGGTGTACCTCTGCCCAACCCTTCGGGGAATACAGGTGTGATGTTATGTTATTTTAGGACATAACGATAGCTTTTGGAAGCTAGCCAGCAGTTTGCAAGTTCTTCCTCGCATGCAAATATTTTTTGAAAATTTCTGGTCTGAATCTAAGTAAAGTAAACACACGATAAGTCAGTTGATCAATATTTATATTAGCAAGATTATAAATTAAAGCAAAGATAGTACGTTTCCCCTTAGGAGAAAGAGGTTTTAGCAGTAGTAATAGAAGTGTAAGGAGACTTCTTTGGTCTCCTACGAAACTAATAAAGACGTTAGAGTGACTTATTTTTGACGAACACGACAATAACAAAATATAGTTAGCCCATTACTATCCCACTGCTGGGCACAGGCCTCTTCTCAGAATGAGAAGGATATCGGCCTTAGTCCACCATGCTGGCGCGGGTTGTCAGACTTCACACACCATCGAGAATTTTATGGAGCCCACTCCAGTGTGCCGGTTTCCTTCACCATTAACGCAAGTGATGATCATCACATGAATTCGAAAAGTCAGACGCGTGGGCAGGGATCGAACTTGGACTTACGAACAGCGACAATAGTTGCGACTGCCTTGTTGGTCTAGTGGTCGCAAGCGCGACTGCTGAGCATAGGGTCCTGGGTTCGATCCCCAGGTCGATCAAAGTGATATTGGGTTTTTCCATAAGGAATTTCTCAGTAGCAGCCCGTAGTTTGGATTTGTGCCCGGTTAGTGGCAATAGGCTTGCCCCTTATTACACGGGACTTAAAAAGAGGGTGTTACTGAAAACATCACCTCTGCCTAACCCTTCGGGGAGTACAAGGCGTGATGTTATGTTTTGTGACAATAGTAACACACATATCGCTATCAAACAAATACTTAAACCAACAATAATTCACCCAACGTCCAACATACTTCCCCCGCTCATTACACCCATAATCCGTGCCAACTATTACTTCTGCCAACTATTTGTACATCGGGCTGTGCCTTCGCGCGGAAAATGAAAACTAAATAAAACTGTGCTGGGCCGTCGTCAAATATTGGTGCGAGAGCATCTGCTATCAAACTTTACTCGATCCTCGGGGACCGGGACGAGTGAACACAGGAATAGTAGTTTGTCTAAAATAATATTTTGATTAAACGTAATAGAAAGTAGGTATTTTGGTTAGTACTAATGTAGTTTGAAGCTCGTGGGATATTCAAAACCGCGCCGGTCATACAGTTTGCGAGGTTAAGATGCGCTTGCCACGGTCTGTCCGTGGATGGGTGACCGTTCGTTACACACCGTGCCTCGGAGAGCACGTTAAACCGTTGGCCCTATGAAAGTCGTTACGGGTAGTCAGAAATCCGAGTCTGACAACCGGTCTAACCTTAGGATATCGGCGTTGCCCAGAAACTGGGTTGCGGAGGTCTGCTGGCAGTCGTTCCGTGTAAAATACTGATATTTAACTGAATTTGGTTAGACTAGAAGCTGACGCCAACTTTTTTTTTTTACATTACAGCAAGATTAACATCCCCACCATACAAGTACCTAGCAAAGTGTAAAACATTCAATCAGTTCACAGCCCATCTTACAACACCACATTCCCGTATCCATATCCAGTACACTCCATAATCCAGCGAACCGGTCCACGTGGGTACCGTTCGACCAGTTATTGCCTCCAGCCCCGCGACAATTTTTTGCGACTTTTTCCGTTATAACGCGACAACACGACATATCGTATAACTAAGTCGTTTGGGTTTCTGCCTCTGTTTTGATATAGCAATCGAAATTGTTGTTTGTGTTTATTTTTGTTGTGGTCGAGGTTTTTGGTGCTGTCAGCCTTTAATTTGGGGGTTGGAGGTTGGTTTTTTTATTGGGTAGTTTTTGACCTAAAATTGTTTTCATATGGGGATATAGAGCTCTGTAAAAATTCTTTGGAGGTCAGTAAGTTATGCATTTATCGATAGCTCAACTCTGAGTTAAGAATTCTAAGACTAGCAGAACTTAGCACTTTTAACAGCCATGGTGTAACTACTGCCAAGTCATAGGTCTCGAGTTCGAACCCAAGGCAAGGACCTCTGACTTTTCGGATTCATGTGCGTATTGTATAATTATCACTTGCTTAAAAACGATGAAGGATAACATCGTGCGGAAACTGGCATGCCTGAGAGATATTTCTCGACGGCATGAGAAGCCAAGTCAGAGGCCCATGGGCGGCATAAACTATGACACCAGGTTTGTCACTAACCACATGAAAAGAAGAAATTAAGTAACATTTGAGCATTGATTTGCCCTATAATCTACGCTCAAATAATACATATGGTCTGTTTATCCTATAGTTCTCAACTCAGAAATTGGTAATAGTGTTTTTGATGAGAGCTAAGCTTGAGTTTTGGATAATGTGAACATAAACATAAACTTAGTGCGAAAATTAACTCTCGCGACAACTATTGGTACCTAATACCACAAAATAGATAGGTACAGAAGTCAATCTACATACAAGTGCGCTCGAGCCACGCACACATAAACACTGCTCACGGACACGATATCTCGGACTGTTTGGGACTAGAGTGCGAGCGCGAGTGCCATGCGCTTGAGAGAGATAGATATATAGATAGAGTGACCGCCGAGCGTAGGTATGAAAACTGAAGTACATACATGTGATTGACTTCTGTACCTATCTGTTTTGTGGTAATACACTGCGTTTGTTCAAAATAGTACACCTATCAGGGGTGACAGGTATAATAATAATGATTAATAATCCAGTTTCACTCAAAATCAATATTTATTCACTACGCACTTCTGTTTTGATTATCTTAATAACTTCGCTTACTCTGCAAGCTCCAGGATTACCCACAATAAGCGGGGAACCCCACTATTATAATATAAAGATAATAATCCATTTATATTGTTCCCATTCCCTTGCTTGCCTATCTACGATATTTTATTACCAAAACAGATATCAATTTTGACAAATTTGATTACACTATGCCCGAATAATCCCGCCAAAACTGGTAATATAATAAATGCCGGCGCCATTTTGATAGCGTTTGACAGATAGATGGAGCCACTAGATGTGTAGTTACGAATTTGTTTCTTTGAATTAGTGCGTTAGGGGATCGTATTATTGATGTTAGTGAGAACTTTTATGTTAATTATATTTTTGTGGAGGAAAGACAAAATGTTATTGGTGATGTTCTTCACAAAGGACAGGTGCGTAGTACTCTCAACCGGCGTGCGTGTATTACAAGATTTATGAATGTGTAAGGTAAGTATGTAAGGATCGTAGCATCTAGCGTTCTATAGTTTCTGCCTACCCCTATGAGAAAAAGGCGTGAGTTTATGTATGTATATTTATTTACCTTGTCTCGTAAAATACAACTTAGACTTTGCCTTAAATGAATACAAAAAATGAGTACCTTTATAAATATAATCACAAATCTATTCGTCAGTTACGTATACTACACTGGCCTGCAAAAATAAGTATCACACTTTTAAAATATCAATTTTTTCTAAACTATAGAATTAAGAGATTTAAAATAAAAAACGTTTTATAGCAATTTTTATCAGCTTTTTTTGAAACTATAATAACAAAGTTAAACTCTTTTTTGAGTCCTTTTTGTTTCGAAAATATATCTTGTGTACTTAAAAAGTTATTGCAATTTTAAAAGTGTGATACTTATTTTTGCAGGCCAGTGTATTTTATTAAGAAATAATGGTCTACCAATATTATATTCTTTTCCCGATCTTCTATGGTGTCGGCGGCATGAAGTTATATGATAATAGCTCATGCCATGGTGAAAAGATTAGCAAAGTTGGTCGCAAGGCTGACTACCTAGTGTGCGCTGGACGTACTATAGTATCGTCACTCGTGGACGCTCTTATCATGCACCCCATTTTCGTGGTACGTAACAATTTATTGGAACGACCATCTCTGAGTGCGTTATTCTTCTTTACATAGTATAAAACAAAGTCACTCCCGCTGTCTGTACGCTTAGATCTTTTAAACTACGCAACAGATTTTAATGCAGTTTTTAGCAATAGATAGAGTGATTCAAGAGGAAGGATTATATGCCCCACATTAGTATCTACATTGCACCCGTGCAAAGCCGGGGCGTGTCGCTAGTTTTAAACAAATACTTATTCGTTAATTAAACTTTTCACTCGAAACATTTGCACTCTAGCACTTACTCTGACGTACCAAATTCATTTCACCAACATTATTCAGAAACGTCAATCAAAAAAGGTTGATAGGATAAGTTCGTTTGGACTTCGAGGGCCGATAAAAGGCTGGCCTAAAATATAATAAATCATATCAGTAGGCCTGGCCCATGTCAGCGACTATGTACTTTAGGTGGACTGTGTTTGTATGTATAATGTCTACATATTATACATGGTAATGTGATAAGTGTTTTCGACGTGTTTTTGGGGAAAAGATCCCGGGTTGGAAGGACCACGAGGAACTGTTGGAAGTGTTTATTTTTACATAGTATAAAACAAAGTCGCTCCCGCTATCTGTCTGTCCCTATGAATGTATGCTTAGATCTTTAAAACTACGCAATGGATTTTGATGCGGTTTTTTATATGCCCCACATTAGTATCTACATTGCACCTGTGCGAAGCCGGGCGGGTCGCTATTTGTTTATACGAAACATTGCCCCACACTAGGATTTCTCCTGTATCGTAGGTGCGTGTATAGACACAAATCTTCACATGCACAAACATCCAGATCCGGAACAACTATCTGTAGGCCATACAAATATTTGTTCCGTGCGGGAATCGAACTCACGACCCGTAACGCAGAAGCCGATCGCTCAACCACTGCACCAAACGTGTCGTCGAAACATAATTTGGCCATACTGTCCCACTGCTGGGCGTGAGACTCTTTTCAGGCACAGCTTAGACTGTAGTCCATCACGCTAGCCTGGTGCGGGTTGGCGGACTGTTATAGGTACTGTGCATCGTCTATGAATATGTATCGCAGTTGACTATGAATAGTGGACTTTAAAATAGTGTTTTTATTGCAGATAGCAATTACCTAACAAATACCACACGGATGCAGGCAATTTTCTTTAAAATTCTGTTTCTTATGACTTATAGGCGAGTCGTATTGGAAAATAAAACTAAATGAGTTTTAATTCAGTGAATAAATATGTTACAGACACTTTTACAAGTCATGTAATGTTTTTTTAAGACTAGATGGCGCCGGCATTTCTTATCTGACTATTTAGCTCTGAGAAGAAAAGCTGAATCAAATTCAGAGATCAAGGTTTTAATATAACAGTTCTTCCAATTAGAAAGCTTTCACATAACATCACGCCTGTATTCCCCGAAGGGTTAGGCAGAGGTGTATAGTAACACCCTAATTTCGCCGTTATGTTTAAGTCTCATGTAATAGGGCGCGAGCCTATTGCCTTAAACTGGGCGCAAATCCAACCTCCGGGCTGCTACTGAGGAATTCCATACGGAAAAACCCAATAACACTTCGCCGAACCTGGGGATCGAACTCAGGATCTCTCAATCAGCAGTCACGCTCGCCACCACTAAACCAATGAAGCAATTAACTATTATAATTGCGAATCAGTATATCAAAAGATACATACACGATTAGTTTATATTGACCGGTCAGAGCTCTGCCTCGTTAGTGCGTTGCGTTGCGTCGTCTCAGCATCAACGCTGCGTCGTTTTCCATATATTTTAAATGACATGCCACATTAAAGCATTGCGACGTCGCACGCGACGTTTCAACGGATCGGCGAATCAGAGACGAAGCGGGGGGAGGGTAATGCGCTGCGCTGTCGGAGCTCCGGTGCGACGACGGACAGCGTTCCACTGCTAGAGGTGCGTGCGTCGTCCTCTTGCGCTGCGACGTCGTGCGTCGTCGCAACGCAGGTGTGGCATACAATGCGTTGATCCGTTGCGACGACGCAACGCAATGCACTAATGAGGCATCGCCCTCAACCCACCAAACAGCGTCAGTTCTGTCTTCAACGAAGCATCAGGTGCACTAACCTTGTACGAGCGGAACCCCCAACCACATCCAACACAATAATTCAAAAACAAAATTAAATCCGTACCCTCGATTTTTTCAACTCACAATCAATTTCACAGAAACAACATAGCCAGGGGTACCTAACCGCAAAATGAGCTCCATCTGAGACCCACCCACATCTTTCGAAATTCTAATATGGCCGAACAATACAAGTGTAATGCAACATCCATACATGTCGTAATGAAAAACAAACATAGCCCCAGTTGATTTAGGTACAAAGCAAACATATAATAGTGAGTGGCTGCTACCCTTAGATTAGAAGAGGGTCCCGGTTTTGTTGACCTTGCGTTGAGGGGGATTTAACTGCATTTAATATTATTGCATCAAACTTATTCATATGGGTCTGATTTTTTTTTTGTTATTTCGCGTTGGGTGCTTGTGCTTGCAGCGGCGGTATTTTTGTTGATTGGAATTTTGTTCTGGCTCTCTAATCTTCTTCTTCTTTTCGTGTAGTTAGTGACTAACCTGGTGTCAGATTTTATGCCGCCCATGGGCTCTGACTCGGCTTCACATGCCGTCGAGAAATATCTCTCAGACATGCGGGTTTCCTCACGACGTTCTCCTTCACCGTTTTTAAGCAAGTGATAATTATACAATACGCACATAAATCCGAAAAGTCAGAAGTGCGTGCCTTGAGTTCGAACTCGAGACCTATGACTTGGCAGTCCGACGGTCACACCACTAGGCTATCACTGGTGTTAATTTCTAATAAGATGTTTAAGTTACTATCAAAGTAATATTAGACGAGTATTCTCGAGTTAGAAGTTCCTAAAATTAGTGCTTGCGTAAAGTTCCAGGTAGTAAGAACGTCTGGGTGCTTTCCAAATATTCGATATGTGGTTGGGTACAAGGTTTCTACTAAGTTCACCCTTACTATGGATACCAAAATAACTATTGACCTCAGAACAGTATTTAAATATAAAACCGACATCAAAAAAACGATGAAAAGAATAAAATAATTACCATATTATAAAATTAACAGTTTTAGAAGTCGGTGCTAATCCACGCTGAACCAAATTGAAGGCACCGACTTCTGAAACTGTTAATTTTATAATATGGTAATTATTTTATTCTTTTCATCGTTTTTTTGAAGTCGGTTTTATTTTTGTTAAAATGTTTTTTTATGTTTTTGTTTTAGTGGCCTTAATTATAAAATATGCCTACTAAAGACGCTGCTCGTAACATAATCACATCATCACATTATGCGTAATGTTCGTCATTGAGGAGTTCTATTGTCTATCTCCGAAGTTCTTCATGAGATCTTCACCAAATTTAAATGGGACCAATCTGGAAGTATATCCTTTCAATTAAAAAAATATTAACTAAATCGGTTTATAAATGGCGGAGTTATGAGGTAACAAACATTAAAACAAAAAATAATAAACATACAGACGAATTGAGAACCTCCTCCTTTTTTGGAAGTTGGTTAAAAATTAAAAGACGACGATTGACCATATTTTTTTTATTCTTGACTTCTTCGCTTTTGGCCCTAGTCTCACTTGGTTGTAAACACAGACAGGATCTAAGACGGAGCACACGAATCCAAGGAACATAGATATAGAGGGATTCCCCTATACCCCACTGGCTCTTACATACTCACGACGGAACCACAAAACAGATAGGTACAGAATCTTATTTATTACTTCACTTTATTATGTACTTCACTTTTCATACCTACGCTCGGCGGTCGCTCTATCTATATATCTATCTCTTTCAAGCGCATGGCACTCGCGCTCGCACTCACTCGCACTCTAGTCCCAAACAGTCCGAGATATCGTGTCAGTGAGCAGTGTCTATGTGTGCGTTGCTCGAGCCCACTTGTATGTAGATTGACTTCTGTACCTATCTGTTTTGTGACGGAACACAATAAACTGCTTGCTTGACTTTAATGTGAGGGTGGTAGCTAGCCAGACGGACCGTATAGCTCCTACCACCAAGCAAAATATTCATGTAATGTATAGTGTTACACAGCAAGCATTACGCCAGTGAGTACCTACAGTGAGCACAGAGTTCGAAAAGAGCATACGACGTAACAAGCTTGCGCCGAATGTTACATTATGCTCGGATGCTCATGTCAGTCGCCACCTTTAGATGTCCTTACAAAGTATAAACAAGGCAGGTTTTCAACATAAAACCAATTTAGCCAAAAACAGGTCCAAAGCCTGAACGGCACTGAAACCTGAATTAAGTTCCCCTAAATCTCGGAGACCCGAATTTTATTGGACTTTTTAATTAATCTACTTAAAAAGCACTTTATTTGGCTATATAAAATAGAATTGAAGTTTGTAATGACCATGTAGAGAGACCAAGTTTGAAGAGAGATCTAAAAGGCTGGCATAAAAGTTTGTTTGAGGTTTAAAATTATACCTGTGTACAGTTGGCAAAATAGATAAGTGTTCGACGGTTCAATTGATTCAGTAGCGTTTGTCTTTCTGCGCTACTTCTCGCCGATTTGATTCCCACTTCACAGTCCACTGCTGGGCACAGGCCTTTTTAACCGACTTCCAATAAAAGAGGAGGTTCTCAATTCGGTTGTATTTGTTTCTCATCTCATAACTCCGTCATATAATAACAGATTTAGATTTTTATTTGAGAGGATATACTTCCAGATTGGTCCCATTTAAATTTGGTGAAGATCTGATAAAGAACTTTAGAGATAGACAATGGAACTCCTCAATAACGAACAGTACGCATACTGTGATGATGTGATTATGTTACGAGCAGCGTCTTTAGTAGGTCCAACCATGTTTTAATTAAGGCCACTAAAACGAAAAAAAAAAACATTTTAACAAAAACAAAACCGACTTCAAAAAACGATGGAAATAATAAAATAATTACCATAATTATAAAATTAACAATTTCAGAAGTCGGTGCCTTCAATTTGGTTCAGCGTGGATTATATTATTACATAATAAGAAAGGTATAGGCCTCAGTCCACCGCGCTGGCCTAGTGCGGGTTGTGAACTACACACACCACTGAGACCTTTGTGGAGCCCACTTAGGTGTACAGGTTTCCTCATAATGTTTTCCTTCGTCCCATATGAATTCGAAAAGTCAAAAGTACTTTCTTTGATTGAACTCAGTCTCTCCATGGAAGGCAAGCGATCAATTGCTATGCTATCACTGCTTCGTTTTCAACTCCTGCTTCAAATTAGAATTAAAACGAATTGTCACCAACAAGTACTGAACACAGCATAGATATTTTATTACAAAGGGACCCAGTGGCTCCAATTTACCGTACATATTTGACGCTCGGTGGACACAGCGGTGTGCTCGCTCGTAACTTCGGCTCCGATTCCAATGACTGCTTGTGATGATGTGTGGACGAGGACCGTTTACTAAGGATAGTGACTTGACTAGCATGGTAATGTTTTAGTTTACTTTTATTCATTAAAAAGGATGTATTCGACTTGATTTATTTAGATAGATACATGTAACATAACATAAACTCACGCCTGTATTCATGAAGGGTTGGGCAGAGTTGTATAGTAACACCCTCGTTTCACCGTTATGTTTAAGTACCATGTAATAGAGGCTGAGCCTATTGCCATCAACCGGGCACAAATCCAAACCTGATATATATAAATGACACTATAAATACTTTTATTGTATGCACATAGCGTTCACTGTCAATTAATGACATTATTTTTACCTCTATACTGTCGCTGCTTCAAGTCCATCTTGCAACAGCCTAATCGCAGTGCTCTGATCCACAGCAACCCCTTCTAAAAAAGTAGAAAATATGTAGTCATCACACTGGGCAAGCTATTCGTTCACAGCAGTGATAGCCTAGTGGTGTGACCGTCGGACTGCCAGGTCATAGGTCTCGAGTTCGAACCCAAGGCACGCACCTCTGACTTTTTGGATTCATGTGCGCATTGTATAATTATCACTTGCTTAAAAACGGTGAAGGAAAACATCGCGAGGAAACCGGCATGCTCGAGAGATATTTCTCGACAGCATGTAAAGCTAAGTCAAAGGCCCATGGGCGGCATAAACTCTGACACCAGGTTAATCAGTAACCACACGAAAAAGAAAGACCGCAGAGCCTCACTCTCACCGTCGACGCTTTCGATCAGCAAGCAAGTAAAACTAATCGTTCCAATTTATTCCAACTATAGTTACTGTAGCGAGTAACTGGTGACATTCAAACGCTGCACACGTCAGTAGTCTATCTGATTTGGGCCTGAAACTGGTGCATTGTAATTTTCTGTGTCCACAGGCAGATTGACTATTGTTTGAACCTTAATGAGATTACCTATAGACCTTTGTTTTGTAGTTTAAGCTCCGTGCTATGCGTTTTACAAGTCTTTACGTCTTGTGGTCGCTTTGAAATGTACAAATGATTAGTATAGCAGATGATGGCAACGTGGCTTTGTGGAAGCCTTTTGTGTTTGATATATTGTCTATGTCATGTACAATAAATCATTGGAAAGACCGTTGAAGCTTCTAGGATCAAAGCTTATGATAAAAATAACAGTCGCGTGATAGGCGGACGTTGGCAATCGATTCAATTTAGATTTTTACTGATATTGTGGTACATATAAGTAGGTACAACCCGATGAAATAAAGAATAGTATTGCAAATGGTGTCCGCTTCTATTGTTGTTATTATTTGCATCTCGCTTACGCACGCTCTCTGTGGACGAAAGGCAAACAGTAAATCCGCCATTTTTAATGGGATATATATAAATGAACTTTAAAAATAATAGTGCCCTCTTTAAAAGGCTCTAGCTTTAAATTAATAGTTTGTACTATAATTTTAATGCTTCTAACTTCGAAGTCCCCGCAATCTATACTATCTATACTAATATTATAAAGAGGAAAGATTTGTATTTTTGTATGTAACGAATAAACTTAAAAACTACTGGACCGATTTCAAAAATTCTTTTGCCGTTAGAAAGCTACATTATCACTGAGTAACATAGGCTATGGGCGGAGAAGTGAGGACACAGCTAGTAAGAAATAAAATGACAAACAGATGGCTGAAAGGTAGGTTTGTATAAGTTAGAACTGTGACCACTGAACGCCAGAAATGGTCAGAAACGATTTGCCGATCACTTTCCACCATTCCTTTAATGGGTGCATCTAGAAACAAGTGTCTTTGGTTAATTATAGTGCAAACCACTATTTTTAAATTAAGAAGTAGGTACCTATTAAAATCAAAGTGCAACTATTATTTGGTTGTGTTAAGCATTCTTTTTGAAGTGTACCTTTGGGAACGTACCCATACTACGTGACCCGTTCAGGGGCGGGGGGGGGGGGGGGTTCTTAGGTTTTCGTCACGTGGTCAATATCCTTTAGGGAAATCTCGCGCTTTTTCAAGCTATATTCAAATATGACGCGCAGCGTTTAGCGCTTTTTAAACTCACAGGTGGCAACATTGACGCACATTGAGCCAAATAATTTTCATTTTGCAAAACAAATTATTTAAAACCATATTTATGAATTACTACGTAAAAACTAGAGGGGGAGGGGGGATATTGGCATATACTACGAGTGGTCACCGATGGGGGGAGGGGGTAAAAAGTTGTAAAAAATGGGTCACGTAGTATGTTCCCTACATTTTTACCCGACTGTCAAGGAAGGGTTATGTTTTTCGCGTGTATCTTATATAGGTGTGTATGTAGGTATGTTTGTAAATTTCTTTATTACCTCGTATCTTCCAAACGGCTGGATGGATTTCGACAGTTAAGGTATCGTTATATCCGTCTTAAAAACACAATGTCTTCAGATAGGGGTTTCAAAAAAAAATGGCGGGTTTTGTTAATATTATTTACATTAATTTTAAAGAGCTTTTAAATACATCCCATTTTTAATCCCATTCTTTAAGTAATCGTGTTGTATATTAGCATCAAATGCAATTTTTATTACCAAATGTTTCTCCTATCCATTCTACCATCAAAACATGGTGTACCGTCCATGTTATACAACCATAACGTGTATAACTCTATACCTCACCTTTTCAGAACCGGTTGCGATTACAACACAGCCTCACAGTTTAAGGCTCCGTGTATCTGTCGGAGATAAAACGCACAAATATCGCGCGTTTAACAAAACTTCGGGTTATTACGGCGCATTGGCAGTAATTCGTCACGATTACGCCTCCATTGCGGTTTTCGGATGCGCAGTTGAAGGGTTGTCAAAAGTAATAAAAAAGAAATTCCTGTAAATTTTTCCTTATTGGAAATTTCAGAAAAATTGCAATTAATAATAATTTAATGGTCATATCAAATTTATTTTTATTTATTTCCATGGTTTGCCAGCGAGCCATGGAGCGCAGTATCTTGGGATTCCGGTTATCAGACCGTGTTAGGAATAGTGTACGTTGGTCAGAAAGCCGCAAGCTTAAAATCGAACTGTGCTGGTCACGTCTGCCACATGTTGGACGAGTTGTGGGCAAAACTTATCACTGAGTGGAGCCCACACAAGATCAGATGATGTCGCGGTAGGCCCAGAAGGAGATGGCGGGACGAACTAGAGACTTATTGGAAGGACTGGCCTCACAAAACCTTAAACAGTGAGGATTGGAAAGAGGATAGGGAGGCCTTTGCCCTGCAGTGGGATGATTATGGCTGAGTAATCATAATAATTTGTGTTACTTTCTGATACTTGGTACGTACTAGGAAATATGAAGTCATTTCATGTAAGTGACAACCCTATCCACAATCATCGCCGATGCGGTTATAACGTAGGCAGTAATCGATGCGAAATATACGTAATGACGCGAATAATTTGCACTTTTAATACAACCAATGTAGCGTATGGTTACAGTAACCGAAATTGGAATTATTCCGATAGGTATGGAGAATTTAACTTTTTCAATATAGCGTAAATCGAATTATTGACTATTTTCAATTGGAAGTGTAGCAGGTGCACTAACATGCTTGTGCGACGTGGTAGTTGGCGCTTTTATGGGAGAATTTTGTCCAGGTTTTATCCCAGGTACCTTTATTACTGACTAGCTGTGTCCTCAGGGCTCCGCCCGCGTAAAAAGTTTATTTCAGTAATAAATATAGCCTATGTTAGTCAGTGATAATCTAGCTTTCTAACGGTAAAAGATTTTTTTGAAATCGGTCCTGTAGTTTTTAAGTTTGTTCGTTACATACAAAAATATTTAAAAAATACAAATCTTTCCTCTTTATAATATTAGTATAGAATATAGAATACATATACAAGATGTAAAAGAAACCATGTAATTCCTTCAAACCTCGTGATGTACTGCTGACATAGATTAACCCTGCACGGGATACCTTTGGATTCAATAAAAAAAAATACCCAGATGTAAAAATAAGTTCTTAATGTGAGGCATTTTAGCGCCGCGATTTAAACGACCGCGCGGCGAGCGATAGCCGCGCAATTCGCTCGGACCGCTAAAATATCCCACGTTAAGAACACATGTTTACTTCTTGTAATTTTTTTTATTGGATCCAATGGTGTCCCGTGCAGGGTTAATCTATGTCAGCAGTACATCACGAGGTTTGAAGGAATTACATGATTTCATTTACAGTTACCAATTATTATGCTAAGCTATAGTCAGTAAGAGCATAATCAGTCCTTGACTGTCCCACTGCTGGACACAGGCTTATACATCTGGTTCGATTTATTGGTGTACGCCCCCTTAGATATGGCCCCTTTTAGTAAAATGTACCACTCGCCCTGTTTTCAGGGTTCAATTCATACGAGAAGGGACGAATGAAATTTCAGTATTTTTAAATTACAATGTTAGCAGAATGCAGCAAGATCTATAGGTCTAATTTATTTATAGATGTTTGGTAGAGAGATATCCAAATCTTCACTAAACAAATACCTTTAGATTTATCTAATATTTTCTATTTATACATCATATCTTTATTAAATCACTAGCGGCCCATCCCGGCTTCGCACGGTTGGACATTTTTCCCGTGTTTGCAACATATTGCATTTATGCTCCGCTCGTATTGGTCGTAGCGTGATGTTATATAGCCTATAACCTTCCTCGATAAATGGACTATCCAACACATAAATATTTTTTCAATTCCAACCAGTAGTTCCTGAGATTAGCGCGTTCAAACAAACAAACTCTTCAGCTTTATAATATTAGTATAGATTGTAGAAACTGCATGCAGCAGTGTGCTGCGATACTAGGTAGGTACATACCTCTATCCATATTTTACTACATACACCTACCTCTGTACAGTCAGTTGTGAGTACTACGCACCCGACCTTGTTGAAGGACATATCTAATATGGTCAGTAGTATGTCCTTCTAGGGCATCTCGTCTAGGCAGGCCCTGTCAGGCTCACATTCGCGACATCAATAACTGTTCTATAAGGAATTCGTTTACAGAAATCACTATATCACTGATCTAAGAATAAGACAAAAACTCAGAAACTATCAGCTGTTATTTGCAATAATAAAAACTTTTTAATAAAAATAAAACCGACTTCAAATTGTCTATCTCCGAAGTTCTTTGTCAGATCTTCACTCAATTTAAATGGGACCACTTCGAAAGAATACTCTTTCAAACAAAAAAAAGAATCATTAAAATCGGTTTACAATTAACAAAGATATCGCGGAACAAATATACAAAAAAAAACATTGAGAACCTCTTTTTTTTGGAAGTCGGTTAAAAAGGTGTCCAGGAAGAGGGTTGTAGGATTAGATAGGGAACCTATTACACGAATCATGATATTTTAACTCGCTCGTTGGTCTAGTGGTGGCAAGCGCGACTGCTGATCGTGGGGTTCCGGGTTCGATTCCCAGGTCGGGCAGTGTTATTGGGTTTTTCTGTGTGGCATTACTCGGTAGCAGCCCAGAGTTTGGATTTGTGCCCAGTTGATGGCAATAGGCTCGCTCCCTATTACGTGGGACTTAAACATAACTGGCGAAATGAGGGTGTTACTTTACACCTCTGCCCAACCCTTTGGGGAATACAGGCGTGATGTTATGCTAATTTATTACATAATTAAGAAATAATGCATCAAACACTTCATACAAAAAGACGCATAAAAAATAAAATTGCGACTAAAATCGCTATTGTTACGTCCATTTTCCTTACAAAAGTTGCAACGTACCTCGTATTATCACGCCGAGTAAAAAACGAGCGAGCAGCCAGGTTATAAAATATGTGGTCGTAGTAAATAATAGAACTTAAGTAATTTTACTTTAAAACTGCAGTATCATCAGATAAAAGACTTTTCTAGATGCAGTGTTATTCAAGAAAATAAAGTTTTATAGAAATTATTGTTGAACTCACTTCTTTTTGCGCGTCCGATTATAAACCCTCCCAGATTAGCATAGTCCGCCGTCCCCGGCATGCGCTACTAGAGCCCGATGATGAGATCACCCTCCTCCCCGCCGCAGCCGCGGAGCCGGTCGTCCCTTCTGACTCCGGGCAGTCACCATGACGCGAGAATACAGCCCTCATCAAGCTGTCGTATCCCTCCCAGTCCTCTTGCATTCGACACCCTAAGAGTTCGAGTCCCCCCTTGGGGACACTCTCAGAGGTGTCGCTGCTATAGTCATAGCCATGATGTTACAGTAGTTAGCTTTGCGTAGTTAGCTAGGTAGTTAGAATAGTAGGTATTGGTTCGGAGACCCTTCTGGTCTCGCCAATAATAGTCAGGTTACATAGAAGAGGTCCGCAAGACCATCTACAATAGTCGAATAGGAAAAAAAAAAAAAAAAAAAAAACTCACTTCTTCATCTTAGGGTTATAGGTACTATTTTTTATTATGTGTCAGGTATCGCTATGTATAAAGAATATCGCACACGGTGCAGATACTATATGATATCTGAAATCTGTGCGCATATCTTACGATGTCGCTCTATTTTATTTATCACTAGCTGTGTCCTCACGGCTCCGCCCGTAGCCTATGTTACTCAGTGATAATGTAGCTTTCTAACGGCAAAAGAATTTTTGAAATCGGTCCAGTAGTTTTTAAGTTTATTAAGCTTATTTTATAAAGAGAGGTGCACCATGCGACGCACAAATTCAACACGTTTTTATGTTTGTATTGTTTGTATTTGCTTATTGTCACTTAGTCTTATGATGCATGAGGATTTATGGTTATGGTAGCCCGTGCACCATAGACTAAATAAATGTAACCATAGATTTTTTTTTTTTGTTTGTTTGGGTTGCCGTGTTGTTTAATATAATAGGTTTAAATATAAGTGTTAATTTTTAAGAAACATTATATTTTTAATTTTAAGGATCCGTATGCGTCCGCGTGGGCGGAAAATAAATACTTTTTCTTTCTTTTCTTTTTTTCTATACTCACCCTAGCACTGTATTATTTTTCTTTATTGTTTTTCTTAAGTTTTATTTTTAAATATTTCGTGTTTATTTTGTAGTTACTTGCCTAACTTGTATTAGGAAGGCTAGTTTGTCTCAACATTCCTACGGGGAGTGGCGCCAAGTGCTGAAATACAGGTTTTTAACCTAGTTCGGCAGTGGATGCTATTTTCAAATAAATTGTCATAAAATTACTAGCCCATATACCTATGTAAATTCAGTCAAACATTTTAAGAAATAAAGTTATTATTATTATTCGTTACATACAAAAATACAAATCTTTCCTCTTTATAATATTAGTATAGATTAAGTTTCTGAATATGCTGACTTGAGGGCCTCGTGGCTAATTACCAACCGTGCAGATCATACAATTTGCGAGGTCAAGCTGCGCTTACCGCGGTCAGTCTGTGGATGAGTGACCATTCGTTACACATCGAGACCCCTGCGTGCCTCGGAGAGTTAAACAGTCGGTCCCGGGTGTCATATGAATACCTAAGACAGCCGTTACGGGAAGTCACAAGCCCCAGAGTTTGACATCCGGTCTAATCTTAGGATATCGGTTTACCCAGTTACTGGGTTGCGGAGGTCTTATGGCAGTCGCTCCGTGTAAAATACTGGTATTCAGCCGCATCTGATTAGACTGGAAGCTGACCCCAACATAATTGGGTAAAAGTTAGGCAGAACGACATATATTATTTTATCTGTATCGTGTGTGGTACCTTCAGATACATACATACATACATAAACTCACGCCTTTTTCCACAATTTTAGTACAGATAAAATACCTGTTACAGTATCTGCACCGTAAGTGACAGCCTTAGGCTGGACATCCACCAGAGCTGTGCGAGGAAAATGTGTAATGCGAAAATGTGTAGCGAGGATGTGAAACGGTGTGACCCTTTCCACCAGAGCTGTGCGAGGAATGCGTAATGTGTAATATGTAATGCGTAATGTGTTAATGTGTACAAATGAGCCGTGGCGGGAGCGGTACACATTCCTCGAAACACATTCCTCGCAATACATTCCTCGCAACACATTTTTCGCTTGTTTTGTATTAACAAAAACCTCGCACTTCTAGACCCATATTTTTTTTTTTTTTTTTTTTTTATTCTTTTTTTATTTTTTTTTTTAAAAAACGTTGCCCCACACTAGGATTTCTCCTGTGTCGTGGGTGCGTTTACAGACACAAATCTTCACACGCACAAACATCCAGACCCGGAACAATTATCTGTAGGCCATACAAATATTTATATCCACCAGAGCTGCGCAGAGCGAAGCTAGGTAAATGAAGTGATTCTATTGGTGCTTACAAAACACATTCCTCGCTACGCAGCTTAGCACAGCTCTGGTGGATGCTCAGCCTTAAAGTAGTGTACGTTGTGTATATCTATGTCCATAATAAACAAAACACTGCAGTGTTCCACCTTAAAAAACATGGACAATCGCGAATAGGACTCGCATCCTTAGGGTTCAAAGTGGAATTCTTATGTGACAAACTTAACATTGAACTTTTTTTACATGTACTTCAAAGATTACTGTACTATGCCACAGTCTAGCTACTTCATACAGTTGTCCAAAATCAAGATAACATAGAATTTCAAAATCGTTGAACAACCGATTGAAGTTGTTACTTACACTGTGGTTATTTCAAACCGTCGACAATTATTGAAGAAATAAAATAATTCTTCACAAATACAAACTTCATTGGTTTCTAGTTGTTTTAAATAATTTCTCTAGATAACTTGGTTTTTCTAAGCACTTTTGACTTTAAAGTATTCGTACTTGAGCTCTAGATTTATTTTTCTTTGTGTTTCTAACTTAATAAAGTATCTAGCTTTTATTTAAACTTGACTTTCTAAGGAAAGTACCTATTGAATCTGTGAATAATTCATACAAATATTTAAACTCAAAGGAATAACTTGAAACCTTAGGACTATGAATGATCACAGTATAAAAAACAGAGGTTTATAGTAACGCCCTCATTTCGCCATTATGATTAAGTCCCTTGTAATAGGGGGCCAGCCTATTGCCATCAAGCGGTCACAAATCCAAACACCGGGCTGCTTTATCCACACGGAAAAACCTAATAACGCTTTGCTCGACCCGGGTATCGAACCCAGAACCTCACAATCAGCAAACGCGCTTGCCATATCTTTATATTATATAATTCGACTGTACGTGTGTATGTCACTGAACTCCTCCTAAACGGCTAGACCGATTTGAATGATTTTTTTTGTATGCGTTTAGGTGGCACCCTGGATGGTTTAGATTCACAATTGGACCCGGTAGATGGCGCTGCTGTCGGTATGTCACCAAATTTTCCGGGCAGGATGACGTCTGTTGGGTTAGTAGTATATAAATACCTACATAACTAGCATGTCTTCATATTCATTTATTGAAACAACGAAAAAAAACGCAATAAAGAATTGCGATATCATTTTAACATCGCCAAACCATAACAGAATATTTGCCCCGCTATCTCCCACATCTCCCTGTTAAAATGTCGAAGAGGCGTTCCAAAGCGCGGGAATATAAAGAAAACCGTGTATTTCATTCTAACCCACCCGTTTCACTGTCAAGTCCCTTAGAGTGTGGGCGTGAATATAACAGGCCGCAAAATATCTCGGTACATTGGTCTTTTATTGTTTTATGTGTTATCTGTGCTGTTTTTTTAATCTGTGGTCTATTGGCGCCAGTTACGGTCGACCATTTTGAATTTTTGCGATTGCTTTTGTACGAAATTATTGGTCATGGGTGCAGTAAAAGGTGGCTATTGGATAGGCAAACGATCGTCAGGAGATATTGTGATAATCACCAAGCATGGCAAATGGATTGGTGATTGCAAAAATTGATTTACGTGTCCTTTAGACACAGTTCTTCAGAGTCACCTTATACGACAACTTGTTTTCATTTTTATTTTTCATGAGTTAATCCTCATGGATACCCTTCGCCCGGAGAAGGCGAAGTGTCATGCCGGACTCTTACCGGCTAAAAACCCACGGTGTTCCTCCTCCTGACCGTTAGCCGTGGTCGCGGGATTCGCAAAAGCATGCACTGCAACCCCGGCAGGCCTTATATGACACCTACGGGTGGGGAAAATATTCGTATGACACCCGGGACCGACAATTTAACGTGCTCTCCGAAGCACGGAGGGGTCGCCATGTGTAACGAACAGTCACCCATCCACAGACTGACCGCGGCAAGCGCGGCATCCGCACTGTTGGCAATTAGCCACAAGCCCCACAGCCCAGAAACTATTTATAATAAATCAATATCCCGCAACCAGCAATACGAGTACCTCAATATTAACTTCAATTCAGTTAATTCTCATTAATTTGCTTGTTGAAAGCTGAAACACGGAAATAGCTATCGACCCAATTTCGGAACCTTTCAAGCGAATGTAGATCAAGTGTAATTGAATCAAAATACAGATAAATAGAGTAGGTACTCCCGTTAATGTATGGAGACATCGAATTGGTTGCGGCGACGGGCTTATGATGTGACAGCAACTGGCAACTGCTACCGGTTGTTTGACAATCTTGTTAGGCGCTTATAAGAAATTTATTCATGCTAGAAATCTTGTTAGTTAAAGGTTTTGCGTCTACTTGAAGTCTATTAATGCTTTCTTATTAACTTAGACCAGGATTTTTTTTTTGTTTTCTTTTTATTTGGGATGAGTTTGCTCTTGACTCTAGTCTAGGTCAGAGGTGACACAGACAAAGTCTACGATGGAGTGAGCTTACCCAGAAGAAGCTTGTTTACTCTAGTTTTGATGAGATTCGGGTTGTATGCGTTCGGGAACACAGACGCAGGTAGTAAGTTCCACTCTTGTTTGACTTATTATTGTTATATATGTATAGTTATGTTGTATATTTAGTATACATAATTGTTCACGTCAGTTTCCCGTTGGGGTAGGCAGAGACAATTAAACGCCACCTGCTACGATACTGACATACATTTTTCGCTTCTTCTGCATCTATTCTCCTTTACATATACTATGGTTGATTTTTCTTACTGGAAAATTATAAACAAGCTTGTTTATTTAAAACTAAATGTACCTACCCAATCAGACAAAATTCTTGAAAGATTTTAATTCTATGAATCCCGCGTTTATTTTGTAAATACTATTAAAGCTTCATTAAAGATACCTACTAGAAATAGTAAAACAGATAACCGGCCCTTCTGTAATTATGTTGTGGACAAAATACACACACACACACTAATATGTACAGGATGTTACAAAATCAACTCTAAGAATTTTGTGGGGTTACCTACTCGGCATCGTTGATTGAACAAATTTTTAGCAAATTAAAAAAATATTTTTATAAGATATGAATGGAAAAAAAAACGGGAGTTTCGAAAACTTGTTCCATTTCCGATACTGAGTAGGTAACCCCACAAAATTCTTATAGTTAATTTTGTAACACCCTGTATTGTGGTTACAGTTTATATTATCAGAACACAAATTATTATAATCGTAACTTGCTCAATCAATCAAAGCCTACGCAATTCCCAGTCAACCGTTAGTCACAGACCTGTCTATTACATAACAACAATTTGCAACCGCTCCAACTATCCGTAGCAGTTGCAAATTGTACAATAGTCCACCCAAAATCGCGCGTATCGGATGATGTAAACTGAGTTACCGCAAAGAGGAGGACCAAAGGCCTCTCGGAGGGCCTTTAATCTAAAAGCTATCGAATTACAAGCCCGTGAATGTACTCAAATGGTTTTTATTGATTTCTTTTTTTTTTCTATTACTTCTCTGTTACTTTGACCTGAATTACGCAGTGAAGACGACCTCATGCGTTTGTGTTTGTTTCCCAGGATAAAGCAACAGGTCCAAGGCCACAAAGGACCAAAGCTCAGTTCGACTGGCGCCGGTTGCGTGGTAACTGCATGCGTTTTATGATGAGTAGCTATGCCCGCGACTTCGTCTGCGTAGAAGTCGGATGGGTTTTAATTTTTTTGCGCGGAACCCAATTTTTTTTTTACACAAAAGTAGCTTATGTTACTCCTTATAATATCAGCTATATGCTAGTGAGTCTCGTGAAAATCGGACCAGCCGTTTCGGAGATTAGCCGAAACGAACAAACTAGATAGAGCAATATGAAAAAAAAGATTTTTTGTTATTAGTAGGTATATACTTACTTTCATATGAATTTAGTAAAAAGCTGTTATTTTGACTTTATAAACAGAGACTTGCAGGGGCTCATGGCTAATTACCAACCGCGCGGATCATACTATTTGCGAGCTTAAGCTGCGCTTGCTGCAGTCATTCTGTGGATGGGTGACCGTTCGTTACACATCAAGACCCCTGGGTGCCTCGGAGAGCACGTCAAATAGTCTAGAAAATCTATGACAGTCGTTACGAGAAGTCAGAAGCCCGAAAGTTCGACAACCGGTCTAACTTTAGGATATCGGCATTGCCCAGTAACTGGGTTGCGGAGGTCTGATGGCAGTTGCTCCGTGTAAAGTACTGGTAATCCCGCATCTGGTTAGACTGAAAGCTGACCTCAACATAGTTGGGAAAAGGCTAGGCAGGACAAACAGACACTTCAATTTTATTTATTTGTATAGATGTGTAGATGAAATCGTAATTGTGAAGCTGTACGGTGCGCCGCACAGTGAATCGGTCAACTGCACGCGTTTGGGCGAACACCGCTTGTAAGTGACTCAACTGTTCGTCAGTGAAGCTGTGCTTTGAGCCTAAATAAGACGTTTTCTGCAATCTTTAACGTATATTGTTGAATATTCCCTTAAAAAAAGCTTTTAAGTAAAACGGTTTAATCTTGCAGTACCCCTGAAGCATCAAGATTTGAAAACTGAAGGTTGAAATTATAATGTTGTATTGTCATGGGAATTTGTGTGCGAAGTTTCAGAAGAATCGGTAAAGCAAAAGTATTTGAAAAATCTGTCGCAAGATTTGAATCAAACAAAAATATATAAGAAGTGGAGCTAATTAGAAACCGTTTAAAAAGTGTGGATTTGACGTAAGCTATGAAAATTCGCATGATCCTAAAATGTATACAACGTGTTACAAAAATACCCCTAAAGCCGAAAGAGGGTGAAAAGGTCCCGTGTAAAGAGTCTATTGGCAATATTTGTAAACCGTAGAATGACCCAAAAAAAAAGAATTTGGATAAAACATCAAACATAAAACTAAAGAGTAGACTACCCAGAAATTTACATTCTTACCTTATTTCCTCTGAGAGGTAAATGACAACAACCATAAAAGACTACTTGATTATTTACATTTTTCATGGGGAATTATGTAACACGTTGTATTTCTATGCACTAACGATACTAGCGAACGTCACAACGATCAAGCAGATTAATAAAGATAAAACTTTAATCAAGTCAATTGAAATCCTCTGATCTCAATCATTAAAAATTGCGGTTCATACGATTTGCCAGATTAACTAACGCTTGCCGCGGTCAGTACGTGGATACTGAACATTCGTTCCACATCGAGACCACTCCGTGCCTCGGAGAGCACGTTCAACCGTCGGTCTCGAGTGTCATACGAATACCTACGTTACGGATAGTCAGAAACCCGAAAGTCTGACAGTTGGTCTAAATTTAGGATATCGGGTTGCGAAGGTCTGATGGCGGTCGCTCCTTGTAAAGTACTGGTATTCAGCCGCATCCTACCCCAACACAATAGGGGAAAAGCTAGGCAGACCCGATCTTAATCATTAAAAATCTAAATACCAAACTTCAATACCAGCAGCGAAATCAAACATATCCCCTCATTAACAAGCCTTTAACAGACCCCTTTGAACACACCATGAAAATCCTAAGAGCAAAATCCCATACATCTTTTGTGCTAATTTAACACCTCACATTAACAGAAACTCGACACCAGAGTTCGCGAAACTTTTCACATAAGTACTATAATGGCTTATTATAGTAAAGCCAGTTTTATATTTCAATGCTTAATATTTTCAAAATTAACAATATAATTGGGCAGCGAGTCGAGTTTTGCACACAAAGGCCGGTGCTTATAGACATCTGGCGATCAAAAAAGGGCGGATATACGAAACAGGGACTCAATAGAAACGCGTCCCAAAGACTCGAAATACTAATAAACATCTTCCTTAAAACCTTGAAAAAAATTAAGCAAAATCTACTCTGTTAATACAAGGATTAGGTCGATAATTGCTCGTTCAACAGTGGCTGTTAATTCTATTTGAAATGTCACGTTCAGTTGCATCTGAACATCCCTTGGAACACATTCGTTTTGATTTTTTTTGGTAGCAAATCGACGTTTGCTAGGTGTACGATTTTAGGGCTTGTGTTCATAGCGTTAAGGCTGGATTTCGTTTGTGTGTAGTCGAAGAATAAGTCATCACCCTTTGTAGGAATGAGGTGTAGCGTATAATTAGCGATTTTGTGAAAATTGCTAGGTAAACGCACCTAATGTAGGGCTGTCAAATCTGGGTCGTTACGGGAATTGTTAACAAAAATATTATTGTTGACAAAGACGTGAATTATGGCTGTATAAAGCTACTACATGTATTCATGGTGATATAATTGTAGGTAGACAACAGGGTGTACCAGTCGCCTATTGGATAAGGTCCCGTACAGAATTTAATGCAAATTGACTGCGATTATTGTTGTGAGGACTCTTCTTCTTCTTCCTGCCCTTATCCCACACTAGGTGGGGTCGGCACAACATGTATTTATGAAATCCATGTTGTTAGAGGTTTTGGCTTATTGTTTTATGACCGGCCGCCTGCCTGACATCAACCCTCCTTGGGAATACTCGTTGCGCCGTCGTCGTCGCGCGGGTGACCTAATGTGCTTGCTGATATTATGCACTAGGTCCCAAAATGATATGCTTGTCAATCTTATTGCCGACAATGCAAACTATGTTCTTCTTGGTGGAGTATATAGGTACTTGAAGTTGCTCGACTCATTCAGTTTTGCTAGGGACTTCGGTTCTGTCACATCGCAAACTAATATAGCACCGTGAGCGTCTCTATAAAAACTTGATGTCAATGAAAATGTATCGCTCCTGTCCCGCTGTACCCCAAATACCAAGCTTGACTTTGAACACAAGGACTATTATATTATATCGTGCTGCGCTAACCACTTGTCATAGCCTAATAGCTTCAAATAGGTACCTTTTTTATGACTAATTTGAATTCGAGTACTTAAAATGTTGAAATATCGCTTATTTGCTTGCTAGAAATTATGTGCGTAAGTGATTTAGTTTTAGAAAGGGTTCCTACACCTGGCAGAAAGTCGTGAAAGCGCATGATGTAGCTGCCAACATTTTAACTATTCAGGATGCTCACGTCCTCACGGCTAGCTGAGAAAAGAAAGCTAAACTATCGGAATACTCATATTTATTAATTTTGATGTTGGAGTTTTGCTCCACTTTTATTACTATAAAGAATAATTACCAAAAATAATTTCTGCCAGCCCTTACAACAAGTAGGCGACGTAACAAACTAAGCGTGTTAGCGTCACGCCCAACAATTTTGTGCTATTAAACTATTTACTGAGTAAAAAGTATAGCCGACATTGTACTCGAGTTGTTTGAAAATGATGAATGGTAAAAATGTAACTTTTCATACAATTTGTATCACGCTGAGCTCTGACGAGTTAAATATGAGTAGAGTTGAAGTTACAATTAGGGTCATGTAGGTACACATGACGACATATCAAACTATATATTTCCAGTATAAGCTGACCTCCCATTGTAAGAAATTTCCATATAATAAGAGGTCAGCTTATAATGGTTATTATAGCTTGATAGACTAACTGTTCTGCCTAGCCTTTTCCCAACTATGTTGGGGTCATCTTCCAGTCTAACCAGATACGGCTGAATACAAGTATTTTTCACGGAGTGACTGCCATCAGACCTCCGCAACTGAGTTAATTATGTCAATGCCGATATCATAAGGTTAGACCGGTTGTCAGACTTTCGGACTTCTGATTTCCCGTAACGAGTGTCATAGGTATTCGTATGACACCCGGGACCGACTGTTTAACGTGCTCTCTTAAGCACGGAGGGGTCTCGATGTGTAACGAACGGTCACCCATCCACCGACTGACCGCGACAAACGCAGCTTAACCTCGCAAATCTTATGATCTGCGCATTTAGTAATTAGCCACGAGCCCCTCTAAATGTATTTGTATGTACTCATACTAATACAACTTTTTTTTTTGCATGAACATTTTAACTTTTACTTTTTTTCCACGGCAAACAATACAACACCACAAAGTATGGTGACGACTTTGAACGCCATTGTTTCTATGAATCGTTTACTACGACGTCTGTGACATTAGTTATGTCGTGTAGTTTTGCGAGTAAACGGTTCATAGAAGTAAATAGCACCCGGAGTCGTCACCATTTTGTCGTGTCGTAACGTGAGCGTAGTCAAACACGTCGTAAAGGTTGTTTTACGTCATAAACTGACGGTTAAACATGGCTTTCCTCACCTTCATACCATGCAATTTTAAGGAGATACTATCATGATAACCTAGTGGTTAGTGCGGTAGTGATAGCCTAGCGGTTGAACGCCTGACTTCCATACAGGAGGATGATGAGGATGTCACATGCGTTAAGGGTGAAGGAAAAACATCGTGAGGAAACCTGCACACCTGAGAGGGCTCCATAAAATTCTCGATGGTGTGTTTAGTCTGCAAACCCGCACCAGGCTGGTGTGGTAAACTAGGGCCTAAACCCTTCTCTTTCTGAGAAGAGGCCCGTGCCCAGCAGTGGGACAGTCATGAGCTTTTTTACTACCATGATCTTCTTGATTAAAATGAAAGTCAAGAGTGGGATGTGTGACGTTCAAAATAATCTGATCTTAAGATACATTTTAATACAAAACTCCTAAACTTGTTTCTCTAAATTCCAAATTGGTCAATGAATCTTATAAACATCTGTCACATTCGATATTTTCTATGGGGCAACCCTTGACACAATAAGGCCTCAGTCGCACTGGTCAAGCAAAAGCAATGCGACTAAAACACGGTGAAAAAAATCTTTTCAAGTAGAAGGCGGCCATTTTTAAACAGACAGTAGGTATATAATATGTATATACCTACTATGTATGTGTATAGTATGTTATTGTATAAGAGCTGTGTTACAATTTTGGTGTACAATAAAGTATATTCTATTCTATTCTATAATTCAGGTTTTATTTTGAGCAGGTAACGTGCTGGGATCCTGCAGTTTTGTTTAATAGTACAGTTTTTAAACCTGCCTTGTTGTTCTAGTGGTCGCAAGCGCGACTGCTGAGCATGGAGATCTGGGTTCGATCCTCAAGTCACGAAATCTGTTATTGGGTTTTGCCATCAGGAATTTCTCAGTAGCAGCCCGGAGTCTAGATTTGTGTCCGGTTCTGGCAATTGGCTCGCGTCCTATTACATGGGACTTAAACATAACTGGCGAAACGAGGGTATACTAAAGGTATTGTTGTTGTTATGTATGTATATATATATATTTTTTTAACCATTTAAATTGCAATGCCTTAACAGGCAACTAAGTTCTAAGAACCTACATATTGTTACATACATACATACATAAACTCACGCCTTTTTCCCATGGGGGTAGGCAGAAACTATAGAACGCCACATGCTACGACTCTTACATACCCCTTTCGCTTCATCCACATTCATACATCTTGTCATACACGCACGCCGGTTGAGAGTACTACGCACCTGACCTTTGTGAAGAACATCACCAATAACATCGATGTATGTCCTTCTAGGACGTCCTCTACCGGCGTTCCCATTAACATCCGCCTTATAAATTTCTTTTGTTAATCGCCGTTCACTCATTCTCTCAACATGGCCAAACCACCTAAGCATACTCCTTTCAATTTTTGTCACTACATCATCTTTTAAATACATATTGTTAACATCTACAAAATTCTGTACACTTAGTTCGCAATAAAGAATTTGAATTTGAATCTTCGGAGAATACAAGGCGTGATGTTATGTTATGTTTGCGTAAGCGAAACAACTGTCAAATTGTTTGACAACAAAAACAAAACTGATAATTTTGACTACACTATTACTTAAGGACTGATTTTACTAACATCAGATAATTTTTATCCTAGGAATAAATTTGACATTTTGACAGGTTTTGTATAGAAATTCTGTCAATAGTCTAACTTACTCCTCAGATAGGGTTGCCATCCGTCCGGGTTTCCCTGGATTTGTCCTAGTTTTGAGGGCATTCGGGGACCGTCCGGGCGGGGTTTCATTTGTAGTCCGGGTTTAAAAAATGTAAGTCATTCTATTTCGTTAGGTACATCTAAAATGATGATAAAAGATGACTAAATTTAATTTTAAGGTCTGAAAATAAATAAAAAGGTGATTTATGACATTTTCAACTGTTTTTTATAACACTATGTTTAAAAAACCTGTTGACATGTCCGGGTTCTGGGCTCTAAAATCCGGGGTTTTTACGCGTCTTGTCCTGGTTGCCAAATTTTAGAGAAAGAAAGAAAGAAAATGAATTTATTCAGCCAAGAACACTGACAGCATAAATAAAATAAAATAAACAAAGAAAGAACAATATAAAAATAATTAAACATACATTTTATGCTGTCGAGCATGTCCATGCCGAAAAGGTCACCAACTCAGCATATGCTAGGCGTCAAACACCCAGCGCTGATTTTCAGCTGGTACTCCCGCAGTGACACACGGATGGAGGTAGTTAATTTAAAATATATATTCTATTATACTTGAATGGATAAAAGTGTTTTATAATGTGTCAATAAACAATGCATATACTAGGTAGATATTGAGATAAACTACAAAAATATACTAAAAAATAAAAGATAAAAACTACTTTTAATTTATGACAGCTAATCAACCCTAGAGATGGGCAACCCTATCCTCAGATAAACGCTATCCGACATTGGTAAAATTGGGCCTTAAGGAAACTTAAGATTCGTGCACGATTCCATATTCAAAAAAATACCAGAATTATTAGCTTACAAGATGTATGAATGTGGATGAAGCGAAAGGGGTATGTAAGAGTCGTAGCATGTGGCGTTCTATAGTTTCTGCCTACCCCCATGGGAAAAAGGCGTGAGTTTATGTATGTATGTATTAGCTTACAGTATTTAAATTGCGTGACATACGATTTTTTTAGTTTCTTTTCCCCTAATGAACTGCTTGTAGATGAGGGGCTCGTGGCTAATTACTAACCGCGCGAATCATACAATTTGCGAGGTTAAGCTGCGCTTGCTGGGATGGGTGACCATTTGTTACACATCGAGACCCCTCCGTGCCTCGGAGAGCACGTTAAGCCGTCGGTCCCGGGTGTCATACGAATACTTATGATAGTCGTTACGGGAAGTCAGAAACCCAAAAAGTCTAACAACCGGTCTATCCTAAAGATATCGGCATTGCCCAGTAACTGGGTTGCGGAGGTCTGATGTAGGGATGATCGATATTAGAAAAACATCGATGTTGGCATCGATGTTAACATCGATTCAAAGATATCGATGTACGATAAATATCAGAAGGAAAATATCGATGTCCGAAAACATCGATGTTTTAGGTGACATCTAGTGTAAATTGGGTGAAGGTGAACTAATGCTAACAAAATTAGTCAGCGAAATTTACGCTAGATGACTTAGAGTATATGATGACAGACTATATCGATGGGCTGATATTATTCTCGTAACATCGATACGTCGATGTTTTCGAGGATATAACATCGATGTAAATACATCGATGTTTTCTCGCTAAACATCGATGTTTATCTACCATCGATGAATATCGATCATCCCTAGTCTGATGGCAGTCGCTCCGTGTTAAATACTGGTATTCAGACGCATCTGGTTAGACTGGAAGCTGACCCCAACATAGTTGGGAAGAAGCTAGGCAGAACGAACGAACTGCTTGTAGATAGTCCGTTAGGACGACTTTACCGGGCAGTTATTGGCGAAAACTGAAGGGTCTCCAGCCAATTTTTTACTCGTTGTTATCGTCTTGCTTTTATATTATAGACTTCGCGAATGCTAGTCACTGTCTGAGGTATGGGGTTCCAGACAGTAGACGCGCCCTGTCAGTTTGCTGTCTTGTCTACCGCGTGCAGACTATAAGGCTGCCTTTGCACTAGAGATGTGCGAGACAGCTAAGCGGTGAGCGAGGTTGAAGCTAAGCTACGAAACTGTGTCGATTTTCACCAAAGCTAAGTGGTGTAGCGGAGCGGGTAAGATGTGCTTTGCGCTAACTACGTAGTACGTCGTCTACTCAGCTCTACTCCGTACTTCTCATAGCTACACCACTCGCGCATCCCTACCTTGCATCCTTAACTCGCATCCCTAACTTGCATCCTTAGCTTGAAACCTTAACTCGCAGCCTTAGCTGGCATTCTTAGTTCGCATCTCACGCATCAACTAACATGTAAAAAACTTTGCTTCGTTAAACCCCTTTGTACCAGAGCTAAGCTAAGCTATATAAATCAAGCGATCCCATTGGTGGGTTTGACATACTCATAGCACTCTGGTTTATACCTGTGATAGCCTAGTGGTATGACCGTCTGACTGCCAAGTCATAGGTCTCGAGTTCGAACCCACGGCACGCACCTCCGACTTTTCGGATTCATGTGTGTATTGTATAATTATCACTTGCTTAAAAACGGTGAAGGAAAACATCGCGAGGAAACCGGCATGCCTGAAGGATATTTCTCGACGACATGTGAGGCCGAGTCAGAGGCCCATGGGCGGCATAAACTCTGACACCAGTTAGTCAATAATCACACGAAAATAAGAAGAAGACTCTGGTGGGAAGGCAGCCTAAGGGTTTTGATGTTGACTGACCAATTACGCCTCTCTTTCGGTTCAAAGCCAAAAGGATGTAAGTGATTATAACTCCTTTAACATTTAAATTGGTTCTTTGTTATGTCATTCATCGGTTAATTTCTATCTTATAATTTGTGATAAACAGTCCAAAATAAAACATGCTGTATTTTTACATTTCTTTGATCAACCATGTTGTTATTTTTTGGTTGTATGTTTTATTCTATTTTAAATCAAAAGCAAGCAAGGTTAAAGAACTACGTTGAAAATAAAACCATTATCTTTACACGTTCTTTTGAAGTATATTCTGTATACTGTGACGTTTTTATTATATTTTTAGGGTTCCATACCTCAAAAGGAAAAACGGAACCCTTTCTTTTTTCTTAAAAAAACGTTGCCCCACACTAGGATTTCTCCTGTATCGTGGGTGCGTTTACAGACACAAATCTTCACATGCACAAACACCCATACCCGGAACAACTATCTGTAGGCCATACAAATATTTGTACCGTGCGGGAATCGAACCCACGACCCGCAACGCAGAAGCCAATCGCTTAGCCACTGCACCAAACGTGTCGTCGTGTCGTTCCTTATAGGAACACTTCGTTGTTCGTCTGACTGTCTGTCTGTCAAGACCCTTTTTCTCAGGAACGCGTGGAGGTATCAAGTTGAAATTAATATCAAATACTCAAGTCTATAATCCCTTGCAGCTGTCAAAAAATCAAACTTCTAAGTCAACCCAATCAAAAGATACGGCCGTTTATGCCGCTTAGTTTGACACTCGCAAAGTAATCATCACTCGCAAGGGTACTTCCCGTTGACCTAGAATCATGAAATTTGGCAAGAAGCAATGTCTTATAGCACAAGTAAAGGGAAAAATCTGAAAACCGTAAATAAAGAGTTACATCACAAAAAAAAGAATTTGTTAGTACGGAACCATCGGTGCGCGAGTCTGACTCGCTCTTGGCAGATTTTTTAAAAATATTATTCGAAGTCAAAGTTCCCACACAAACATTTGCAACTTGATATTAAATAAATAAAGAAATTATAGTCCATTATAGAAGTGTCATAAAGATACGAATTTGCAATTGTAAAGATTTGAATAGTTTTCGAGTGGTGTTGTTTAAAATTTATTACAATTGTATGTTAATATATTCGTTTACAAATTACCACAAAAGGATCAGATGGGAACACCTATAAGTTCATGAATGAGTAGACAATAAACTTCGGTGACGTCCACGCGATGGCATTTTGAATTATATTTAAATTGATCAACGATTTTGTCTAAGTTTTCGTCCTGACTGTACCCGATTATCTATACTAATATTATAAAGCTGAAGAGTTTGTTTGTTTGAACGCGCTAATCTCAGAACTACTGGTTGGAATTAAAAAAATATTTTTGTGGTGGATAGTCCATTTATCGAGGAAGGTTATAGGCTATATAACATCACGCTACCTACGACCAATAGGAGCGGAGCATAAATGAAAAATGTTGCAAAAAAAGAAAAATGTCCACCCGTGCGAAGCCGGGACGGGCCGCTAGTTTAAGAAATAAAAATAGCTAGTACTGCCTCGTTGGTCTAGTGGTGGCAAGCGCGACTGCTGATCGTGAGGTCCGGAAAAGTGTTATTGGGTTTTTCCGTCTGATATTCCTCAGTAGCAACTCCGAATTTGGATTTGTACCCGGTTGATGGCAATAGGCTCGCCCTCTATTACATGGGACTTAAACATAACGGCGAAATGAGGGTGTTACTAAGTTACTATACACCTCTGCCCAAACTTTCGGGAAATACAGGCGTGATGTTATGTAAAAATAACTAATCAAATAAATAACTAATCAAATAAATAAAATAGCTTATTTGTTAAATAAAATAGCTATAAAAACGCAGATGTAGTTATGAATTTTAACGTTAGGATACGTACGGTAAAAAAAAATTGTGTTACGGAAGCCACAGTCAGCCACATCTGGTTAGACTAGAAGCCGACTCCAACACAGTTCCGAAAAGACTAGACTGATATTGTTCTGCCTAGCCTTTTTCTAACTATATTGGGGTCAGCTTCCAGTCTAACCAGATGCGGGTGAATACCAGTATTTTACACAGAGCGACTGCCATCACACCTCCGCAACCCAGTTACTGGGAAAACGCCGATATCCTAAGCTTAAACCGGTTGTCAGATTTTCGGGCTACTAACTTCCCGTAACGACTGTCATAGGTATTCATATGACACCCGGGACCGACTATTTAATGTGCTCTCCGAGGCACGGAAGGGTCTCGATGTGTAACGAACGGTCACCCATCCAGAGACTGACCACGGCAAGCACAGCTTAACCTCGTAAATCATATGATCCGTGCGGTTGGTAATTAGCCACGAGCCCCTCAAAAGACTAGACTGATATTATTAATCTTATATTATAAGTATTATGTTGTATGTTTGTTTCCCAAATAAAATAAAAATATAAACAAAAAAATCACAAACCATCTTTACTAAATTGTGTTTTGTTGAAAGCATTTGTTTTTTAATAATTTGTGCCTTTTGTCTATCATTATCATTGTCTGAAGAATTTATAAAATGTTAGCCCTGTATTTATTATTACGAATTTCTTTGAAATTATTACAATAGAAGATAAAAATAAATAATCATTATTATTGTTTCTCCTATTATTTCTTTTTGTTGAAAAGAATCGTATTGATATCAGTATTTTATTGTAAAATATATTTATAATACAAAGAAAAAAAATGCGGCTAATTTACAAGATGTTTTTCTGTTAAATAGTGTAAAAAACTCCAACTAACGTTATTATATTATTTTAATGAGTGAATTTACTAAAAATTCTTTTCACATTTAATTAAACTTTTATCAAATTAATAATTTAACTCAGAAGCAAATTGCCTATAAAAACTAAAACCTTTCATTGAAACAATTTTAACATAAAATCGAACGATTAGTACCAAGACAGTTAATTTCGAGTTAACTATAACCATATTATTGAGACTCGAATTACAACTATGTAAAACACATCGAATTCCGATAATTCCGATAGAACACAAGAAATAAACATTTATGACGTTGATAAAAACTATACAAAATACACACTAACATTTATCTACTATAAAAATAAAATTCTATAATAACGTCAACGGTCATAACCCCAAAACGCTTCGATGACGCCTCGAAAAAAAATGTTCCTATTTCAAAACAAACAAATGAATTTTGTAAATTTCTTCCCGTATGAAAAAAGAATTTGGTATAAAACTTTTGTGACCCGACAAATGGTAAAAAAGATGGTAATAAAATGGTAACGGATGGTAATGGGCTAGATAGTGGGCCGATTCGACCGCCCCCCACCGCTCGCTACGGGTTAATAGCACAGCCCATCAACTTCATGTGTATCTCAGCATGATAAAGTATTTGTTTATGAATAATTATCTTAATGTTTATTGTAAAGTATGGGCTAAACTGGTAGTTACAACGGGATATGATTTTGATTAAATTTTTATACGTATTGTAGATTTGTTTGGGAACCATATAAATGACGGTTTTATGCTGATCTGTCGGAAAAATGTCGGATGCATCAGCTGCTTACTTTTTTAAGGGAATCGGGTCTCGAACATGATCGTAAGCGACTGAGTATCGATTTCTTCAATAGAACCAAACGGTTATAACATAAATTGAAACAACCTACTTTTTTCGTTTTTAAAACTTGTACAAAGAGAGGTAAAAACAAAATTCTAACGTTTTATTGAATACAAAAATATTTTTCTAAATCTTTCCGAGAAAAATAATCCTAAGAGGTATTCGTTATTTAATATTTTCGAGTAGTGTAAAACCGAAGACGTAAACTCACGAACATAAATCCAGGTATTTCGATTTCTAAATTCGGGGACTAGACAGCCCCACAGTTAGGAAGATGGAATTTGCACGCAACACCGGGTTAGACAGAAAGCATGCATGGGTGGTCGTAACGACCGGACACGGCGCCTGAGGGTTAGTTAAGGTTAGTTTCCATAATGCTAACGTTTACCCGAAATTGAGGTAGGGTATTCCTGTATTTCCCTCAAAGGTTTCTTAGTGTCTTTGCAAAAAAAGAAAAAGATTATCCAGTGTCCTATGTTTACCCATATAGGTAACGAGAGAACACCTTTTTTTCTTCTTTTTTAAATTACAAGCGGGGAAATATGCTACATTAATAATTATTATGTTTTTTTGCATGAAACATCGTAAATCAAATTAGAACAGTTACATAATAAATTTGAGAAGGCATCAATTTCTTTCTTTTATGTCGTTCTTTTCTTTCTTTCTTTTTAAAACTAAACGTTACCCCACACTATGATTACTCTTGTATCGTAATTAGTAGGTCCGTTGACAGATACAAATCTCACATGCTCAAACGCCCAGACCAACATAGTTGAAACACTGTTTAAACAGTTGAAATAAAAGTTTGTATTCTTAAGTTACCCAAAGTCCTTAGGTTACCTAAAGTTCTTGAGTTACCCTGGGTATGTTTTAACTGAATAATCAATATTATGTTTGATATTAATGTGTAAGTACTAAAATTTTATATTTCTTTGTTTTCAGGTAAGCTGGTTTTATTGGATCATAAGCTATTCAACGCGCAATTAATACAAGTTTTATGGAGATTATAAAAGTGGTAATTATTGGTTTTATTATTAGAGTTGCTTTTAAGACTTTATCATTCAACATAAAGAATTAAAATATGAACGTTATGTAGGTATGTGTGGATTAAAATAAGTTATAATTTTTTGAACATATGCTACAAAAGACAGCGTCCATATTCGACCAACCATCACCGCTTCCTAGAGATTTAGCTAGCATGAAGTGAAAACTTTCTATAAAGGTACTGGGTCGGGAATAACTTTACTCAATGTACGTTAAGGTATGGCGCTTTAATCACCTTCTTATTACAGTTTTGGTAATTATAAACTAACATAGAAAACTTTCGAAACAAGCAGTCTTTCAAAATCTATCTAGTTTTTAGCGGGCTTGACCACAGATAATATATTCGTAAAAAAATTTCGTTCGGTAATTATTATCAATACAAAGTATCATTGTAGAATACTTTGTTAAATTGTCATTTGCTTACAGAAGAAACCTCAAAATCTTAAAAAAAAAGAAAAAAAATCTTTTACCTTTTTCTCGTCACAGTTTACCTTTCCCCAATAACCTGTAAACGGATTACAACAGAAAAGCTTCTAGCGTTGATTTAAAAATAAATTAACAGCGACATTTATCGCCTTGTTTTGGCAAAAACCTTGAGAACAAACATTCGTAATGCCGAAGTTAATTTTTATGTTGATGAGGTCATAAAGAAAATACTGCTCATCTGTTTATCTTGGCACAGTTTATGAGGAAAATGGTTTCTGAGTGAATAACTTAAGTTGTCACTGAACATTATGTTTTGAGAGTAATTAAAGTCTGGCCTGTTCCAAATTAAAAAACATAACATCACGCCTGTAAACCCCGTAGGGTTGGGCAGAGTTGTATAGTAACACCCTCATTTCGCCGTTATGTTTGTCCCATGTAATAGGGGGCGAGCCTATTGCCATCAACCGGGCACAAATCCAAACTCCGGGCTGCTACTGAGGAATTCCACACGGAAACACCCAATAACAGTTTGCCCGACCTGGGGATCGAACCCGGGACCTCACGATCAGCAGTCGCGATTGGCACCACTAGACCAACGAGGCAGGTAAACAATAATTTAGTGATTAATTTAAAAAAAAGGAACAGAAAAAACTACAAACGTAGGAAATTAAAGAATACCTTAATTTTTATAACATTGTTATGGCCAAATACTCAAACGGTACTCAATTTTAAGTTGCCGTTAAGTCTCGTGCTGTCACTGTCACTCTAAGGCGAAATGAAAGTGACAGCACGAAATGAATTGCCATTAGACTAAATAAGATGCTTTATCTTAACTATAAATATACAATAAAATATTTAGTGTTAATTCCGCGAAAAAACAGTTGATTTAGCCTGAATGCAGTATGCAGCACCGCCCTCCCGCCCGCAAATATATGCAAATGCAGAAGGTGCGATTAATAACATGCAACACACAAGCAAAACAAACCGATACGACACGTGTTTCGCCCCTCCACGGGGCATCCTCAGGTGATGTTGACTCGTCGACCGCTTGGACGCGAATTTCGCGAGTGGAGTGGAGTGGAGTTTCGCGTCCAAGCGGTCGACGAGTCAACATCACCTGAGGATGCCCCGTGGAGGGGCGAAACACGTGTCGTATCGGTTTGTTTTGCTTGTGTGTTGCATGTTATTAATCGCACCTTCTGCATTTGCATATATTTGCGGGCGGGAGGGCGGTGCTGCATACTGCATTCAGGCTTGATCAACAGTTTTTTCGCGGAATTAACACTAAATATTTTATTGTATATTTATAGATCATGGATTTCCGCAAAGTAACGCCTGATTCCATCATATATGCTTTACCTTTCTTTCAAATTGGTTCGGGCATGGCTGTTGAAAGTTTCGAAAATTAAAGTAAATATCATAATTTAGTTTGCTAACTGTCAGCGGATGCCTGTAGTTCTTAGCAAACAATAGGTGAGGAAAAGAAAGAAAGAAAGAGACAGAGTGACGTCTCTTTTCGTGGATGTTGTAAAGGTATACTTAAAGATTTAATTTAAAGGATGGGTAGCATTGTTGTAACCTATAGTTAAACCATATACTGCGTTCAATGTTAGATGACTATATTTCTTTGCGACCATTCTTTAAAGCTGACTATTAAAAGGCACATGTTCAGGGAAAAGGCGCTTATTCCAAATATACCATTTGAAATATAAAAAGAACAAAATGTAAAAAAAAACAGCGAATTAGGGAACATTTACCACAAAGACAGTTTTTTTCTGAGAAAATGTACCTAGTACCGTAATAGGTACTAGTGTAACAAAGCTGAGCTAATCCAGACTTGCAACGACCGCTAAAATGTACGTAACCGGCGTACCAGCATACCAGCATGGACCGGACGCGATGAAGCGTGAACTATTGAACCTCGAGGAACGACAGACACGCGACGAATCGACGTACTAGCGTAGAAGGGACAGTAGTTCAAGTGCGATGGATTATTAAAATTTGTGGCGCAACTGTTGCGCGATTGTGACGAACTGTTATGTACAGACATCGACTGTACGCGGCAGTGTAAGCTATTGAACTTCTTGGAACGATAGACGCGCGTGTCGTCGTAATAGAATAGAAGGAACAGTAGGTACTTCAAGTGCGATAGATTATTTAAGTTTTGTGGCGCAACTGTTGCGAGACAATGACGATTGCTAGAATGTTACGTATCGAAATAGACTGGACGCGGCGAAGTGGAAACTATTGAACTTCTTGGAACGACAGGCACACGAAACGACGGTTACAGAACAGTAGTATAAGTGTGGTAGATTATTCGAGGCTGTGGCATATCAGTGGCGCGACTGTCACGAAACTAGAATAGTATGTACTTACCGACAGATATCTTTTTGTAGCGCATCACCAACTACCAAACTGGAATAAAATCAGAAAATTCGTCAACATCATGTTGTTCTAAGTCTATTTACAAGAACTATTCTCATATTACACAATTTGAGAAAGGATTTTGTTCAGCATTAGACTGTAATATGCTTACCTGAACGGTTGTTTTAAAATTTGAAGTATCCCCGCGTATTTACTAGGGGACACATGTCGAGAGACATTTGTCGCCTGTAAAACCGTGAGACTTCGCTCGACATGTGTTGTCGCGACATTTTTGTGGTACGACAGTTGCAGTATGTCGCCAGACATGTCACCGGACTGCTGGCGACATGTATCGCGGTATAATTGTCCTCTCATTAATACGCGGCTTTATTATTCGCAATTCAAAGTTCTATATTCCAAAATGGCGTACGTATACCATTTTTAAGCGTGTTTAACTTCTGCTTGTCATCCACCTATCGACCGAAGCCTTAAGTAACTAAATACCAGTTTTTCATAGCCATTACACTCAATTTTCCGTAAAATTCTTGAGTTTTATTTAATTTAAAGATTTAAATGCGTCTAGCGTGTATCGATTTGTAATAAAATCTAGCGAATAAGGTGCGAACAAGATATTTAATTTACATAAAATCGATTACTTTTTTTATACGACATCTAGACAATGTTTAAGTTTTTTAAAGTGTTTTTGAGTATTTTTATAAAAATTTTGGTATTTTATTTGACGGACCAAATAGCGTAGTAGTGGTGTGATAGAATTTGTGAGTGGGTGCACCCCCCCCGTGATCCGTGACTGTTCATTGTGAGGTCTATTAGGGCCATGTTCGTTGAGCACGTGGAATTTTACAGCATAAATATAATCAACCCATTACTGTCCCACTGCTGGGCATGGGCGTCTTCTTCTGTAGAAGTTTGGAGAATAAGTTTGTTAATATCGAGAAATAACCTAATATAACACCTCATAATAATCAGCTCATTTCTTCCCCACTGCTGGGCGGGCCCTCATAATGAGAAGGGTTTAGCCTTAGTCCACCACGCAAGTCTGGTGCGGGTTGGCGGACTACACACACCATCTAGAACCTTTTATTTTAGTGCCCTACCTTCGTTCATGTTTCCTTGCGATGTTTTCCTTCACCGTTACCACAAGTAATAATCAAATTCCGAATTCTCTGAATCTGAATTCAGAATTATACAGACTGATAATATAATTAATTATGACCACTTAATATTCATAAAATGCCCTTCGGTTATTGGAAAACAATAAGCAAGTTTTTATTGCAATATTTTTATAGCCGTGGGAAATTAATAACCGCGCGGATCATAATATGATTTGCACGGTTAAGCTGCGCTTGCCGCGGTCAGTCCGTGAATGGGTGACCATTCGTTACACATCGAGACCCCTTCGTGCCTTGAAGAGCACGTTATATCGGTCCCGGGTGTAAAATAAATACCTATGACAGTCGTTACGGGTTGTCAGAAGCCCGAATGTTTGACAACCGATCTAACCTTTGAATATCGGTATTGCCCAGTGACTGGGTTGCGGAGGTCTAATGGCAGTCGCTTCGTGTACTCAGCCGGATCTGGTTAGACTGGAAGCTGAACCCCACATAGTTGGAAAAAGGCTAGGCAGAACATTTTTATTGCCATATTTGATTGACACGCTTTTTTTAATCCTTATTCGCACTTACTTATAACTACACTAGCGGCCCGTCCCGACTTCGCACGGGTGAACATTTTTCCCGTTTTTGCAACATATTGGTCCGCTCCTATTGGTCGTAGCGTGATGTTATATAGCCTATAACCTTCCTCGATAAATGGACTATCCAACATAAAAATATTTTTTCAATTCCAACCAGTAGTTCCTGAGATTAGCGCGTTCAAACAAACAAACTCTTCAGCTTTATAATATTAGTATAGATTGTCAATATACCTACAGGTACATACTTCCACATACTTCCACTCGTGTTCCTCATGACACCAAACAATTGTCAAAACGTATCCATCTTCAGCAGAGTGTGAATTAATCTTGTAAGTGCGAAGCATCCTTTACAAAAAACCGGTCAATGGCTGCGTGGCTGACAATGAAGAACGAGGTCGCCGGATCGATCACCTGGACCTTAGAATTGTTTGCGCAGAAAAAGCGAACTTACTCCGATGAAATCTGTAGGTATCATTTTTGCTGAGAATAAAGAAATTGACTATTCCAGTGGTAATGGAAGGAATTAGGGTACACTACGGCACGTTTGGTGCAGTGGCTGAGCGATTGGCTTCTGCGCTGCGGGTCGCGGATTTAAATCCCGCACGGAACAAACATTTGTATGACTTACAGCTGATGTTCCGGGTCTTGTTTGTATGGAGAAACAAGACCCTAACATGGGTTAGGTTTGTGTCTGTTAACACACCTATGATACGAACGTTTGACGTAAAGGTAGTATCGTAAACATATTGCTAATGCAAGCGAATTTTGAATCGATAATCACTTTTTAACAAAAATAAAACCGACTTCAAATTGTCTATCTCCGAAGTTCTTCATTAGATCTTCACCAAATTTAAATGGGACCATTTCGAAAGAATACTCTTTCAAACAAAAAAGAATCGTTAAAATCGGTTCACAATTAGCAAAGATATCGCGGAACAAACATACAAAAAAAAACATACCTACAGTCGAATTGAGAACCTCCTAATTTTTTGGAAGTCGGTTAAAAATACAACTGTCCGAAAATACAACTGTTACGTTTTGGTTTTTTTTTTTTGCCACATGCACTATTTGTATCATACATAGATATGAATAAAGTTTTCAATTTTATTAAATAGTATGTGTGAAACGAATCCGGTGCCGGTCTAACCTTAGGATATCGGCATAGCTCAGTTACTGGGTTGCGGAGGTCTGATGGCAGTCGCTCCGTGTAAAATAATGTTTTTTTTTAATTTTTTTATTAATCAGAATAAACGGTTTACAATAATTTTTGAACCCTTAAACATACCACACAAACCAACGCGGGTTTAACAGCGGTATGGCCAGACACGGCAACTCGGTGCCCCTACTAATTAATAGTTAATTAATTAATGAACAATCTGATAGGTACATAGATATTTATTTCTAGATCACACTGCAATCTAGGATTTTTTTTTTTAATACCTTTGCGCAGTTCTTCGCACTTAATACGTTGCAGATTTTCATAGGTAAATCGTTAATATATGATGGTATCATGCATTCCCACGTCTAAACATTATTAGATTTAGGTACGACAAATGTGGGTAAGTAGGTTAAACAACGCAACGACTTTGGTCTTTCGTATTTACGAATATTAATTAAATTATGGCAATTATTGGTATTCAGCCGCATCTGATTAGACTGGAAGCTGACCCCAACATAGTTGGGAAAAGGCTAGGAGGAAGAATATGTGCAAAACGAATATTTCCAATACAAACTTCACTCACGTTAAGGTTACGTTCACGTTTCTAATGTGACATTCGTGCTAGACCTACTGAACCTAAAAAAACCGGCCAAGTGCGAGTCGGACTCGCGCACGAAGGGTTCCGTAGGTACCATTATCTATAAAAAAAACACATTTGTTGTATGGGAGCCTTAAATATTTATTTTATTCTGTTTTTAGTATCTTATCTTATACCTTTAAACGAGCAATTCTTGTATATATATAATCTGAATCTCGGAAACGGCTCCAACGATTTTCATGAAATTTAGTATGCAGGGGGTTTCGGGGGCGATAAATCGATTTAGGTAGGTTTCATTTTTAGAAAACGTCGTTTTATCCGTGTTTTCAGGCAATGAAAAACTGCTACAATATCATTAGAGTATGAATGTAAATTTCACCACCATTTTTAAGGTTGTAATAGCTCAGGTGGGAAATAAAAAATCTCGGTTCGAATCCAGACGATTATTTTTTTCCCTTTTTGTTTTCAAGTTCCTTCTTTTTCTATTTCCCCTTTTTTTCTTTCCAAAAACACGATTTACCAAAAAAAAAACCGTGCGAGGCTCGGTCATCCAGGTACTTTGTTGTTATGCGGCAACAGAAATACACCATCTGTAAAAATTTCAACTGTCTAACTATCACGGTTCATGAGATACAGCCTGATGACAGACGGACGGACGGACGGATAGCGGAGTCTTAGTAATAGGGTCCCGTTTTACCCTTTGGGTACAGAACCTTAAAAACGACTAATTGGGTCAGAAAACCTCTGAACTGTCTTAAATTACCAATCACAGTTTCTCACAGAAATGCCCTAATTAATGAAGGTATAATTAAGAGGTCGCTGGTGATGACTGAGTGATGAAACGAATTGCATCCAATCTCTATCCAAATGCCACGCAAGAGCAGCGAAGGGAAACATCGTTTGTGTAACAGTCAAAGTGATTAAGTAGGTACTGTTGTAAATTATAAAACGGTATTCTTCTGTTTTATTGTAGTTATGAAAAGATAGCTTTTCAATTAAGTATTTTCTTTTATGTTTTTTAGGCTGCAATCTCTTTCTTCATCGTTTTTAGACGACAACTAGACACCGCTTTGCTTGAAATTTTTTGTGCTTTTATTGGCTAGCGTATGATTATACAGAGTGTCCTGTATTTAATGGATAACCTTAAAATGGCGTATAGCAGAAATAAAGAGTTTTAAAAAAATACAGAATAAATATACAGGGTGTAAACGAAATCATGTAATTCCTTCAAACCTCGTGATGCACTCCTGACATAGATTAAACCTGCATGAGATACTTTTGGATTCAATTAATTTTATTTTACAAAAAGTAAACATGTGTTCTTAACGTGAGGCATTTTAGTGCCCCGAGCGAATTGCGCGGCTACTGCTCGGCTCGCGGTCATTTAACTCGGGGCGCTAAAATGCCGCACGTTAAGAACACATGTTGAGTTTTATGAATTATTTCTTTATTGAATCCAAAAGTATCCCGTGCAGTTTTAATCTATGTCAGCAGTACGTCACGAGGTTTGAAGGAATTACATGATTTCATTTACACCCTGTATAGGCATCCCAAGTTGATAGCAATAGGCTCGCCCCCTATCACATGTGACATTAACATAAAGGCGAAATGAGGGTGTTACTATACATCTCTGCCCAACCCTTTGGGGAATACAGGCGTGATTTTATCACAGAAAAGAAAACCCACTACCAAGGCAAGTGGATCAAACAGTTTCTCTTCAACCATATCAGTGATGTCGACACCGGCTCGCGCGCACGACCGGTGCACAAGTAGGTCTTATGTGTTGTGACATGTGCGTTCACTGTGCGTGCACTTGCCTAGATACGTCACATGACGTCATCTTGAGATAACAGGCGGGATTAGCGAACTGGATTATTGTACTTGTGGTACCTACGAGGGATTGTTCGTAGCGGTATTTACGTGGAATTTCGTTCGCCATAGTCGCCAACGCTCTGTTACTACTATGCGTGCCAAATAAGAATAGTATTGTCAAGAAGCCATTTTGATCCGCAATACTCGTCAACTTCATTACCAAAGCGTAAGGTGTGCAAAAAAGTAAATAGAGAAATTATACTCAGTTTAATTATTTTTTGTCCACTTTTTTGGTATTTCTAATCAACTTTACGCCAAATTAATTAGACAGTAATTATATTATTGTTATAGCGTCATATTAAGGTGACCAGTAGCATTTCGTGAAGTTAACTAATATTGGTTCATTTTTTTAATGAATACTGCTTCCAAATATTATTAATTTATCCAAAATTATCTATTTATAGAATTCAAGAAATAACATTTTATAAAAATTAATATAAATAATAATGAAATCTTTGAATAAAAAAATATAACATATTTTGTTTCACAGTTATTTTTTGCTATCAGTACTCATTTGACAGCTATCGTGTGAAGTTGTAGCAAGCGCGATCCTATTCTTAGTTGGCACGCATAGTATCTAAGGCCCCGTTTAGGGAAACTGCAACTTAACGTTGTTCATAGACAGTTGCATATTGCCCTTCAGTAAGATATTGTAATACTTCAACTTAGCCTATGACAGTCCCTGTAGATATGGAATTCTACAAAAATGAAGATAAACCGTATACATCCTTCATGACAATACATAACATAACATCACGCCTGTATTCCCCAAAGGGTTGGGCAGAGGTGTATAGTAACACCCTCTTATGTTTAAGTCACATGTAATAGGGGGCGAGCCTATTGCCATCAACCGGGCACAAATCATACTCCGGGCTACTACTGAAGAGTTCCACACGGGGAAATCCAATAACACATTGCGCGACCTGGGGATCGAACCCAGGACCTCACGATTAGCCGTCGAGCTTGCCATCACTATACCAACGAGACAGTTCGTAGAAGCGTAAATAAATAATCCCATTTTAACATTGAACTTTGAGGGTACTTACATAACTAGGTAGTGTCAATCATTCTCTTGTACATTGGCACTTTGTTGGTACCTCACGACGAAAGTTCATGTCTGACTTGACCTAGAACGCTGCCTACGCTCTCAGACATCGAATTTATTGTGCAAGTTCTCCCTTTTAATTATTTGTTGTTGTAAATTAATTTCAAACTTCATTCCTAGGGTCCTTAAAATTAGATATTGGTTTATTTCTAAACGAGATTAATTGGGCATCATTTAAAAAATGGGTGTAAATGAAATCATGTAATTCCTTCAAACCTCGTGAGGTACTGCTGATATAGATTAACTCTGCACGGGATACTTTTGGATTCAATAAAAAAAAAACAAAAAGTAAACAAGTGTTCTTAACGTGAGGCATTTAAGCGCCCCGAACGAAGTGCGCGGCTATCGCTCGCCGCGCGCTATTTAACTCGGGGCGCTAAAATACCTCACGTCAAGAACACATGTTTACTTTTTGTATTTTTTTTTTATTGAATTCAAAATTATCCCGTGCAGGATTAATCTATATCAGCAGTACATCACGAGGTTTGAACGAATTACATAATTTCGTTTACACCCTGTATAAACTAGAATTTTTTAAACAATTTTAATTAACTTCACTCCATATATTTGTTTGTTTGATTCAAATCTTGCGACAGATTTTTCAACTACTTCTGCTTAACCGATTCTCCTGAAATTTCGCACACAAATTCAATTCTCATAACAATACAACATTATACTAATTTTAACCTTCGATCTTCAAATCCCTGATGCTGCAGGGGTACTGCGAGATAAAACCGTTAAACTTAAATGTTTTTTTACCCGACTGCCAAGGAAGGGGTTATGTTTTTCGCGCGTATCTTGTATGTATGTATATTTGTTTGTAAATTTATTTTTAAGCGATTTTTTAATAAGGTATCTTATATACAGTTTTCTGTATGACCCGTAAATAAGCCAAGCTCAATTTTTTTTTCTAACCATTATAAACAAACTAGCGGCCCGTCCCGGCTTCGCACGGGTGGACATTTTTCGCGTTTTTGCAACATTTTTCATTTAAGCTCCGCTCCTATTGGTCGTAGCGTAATATTATATAGCCTATAACCTTCCTCGATAAATGGATTATCCAACAAAAAAATATTTTTTCAATTCCAACCAGTACTTTCTGAGATTAGCGCGTTCAAACAAACAAAGAAAATTTTCAGCTTTATAATATTAGTATAGATTTTAATCGCATTTCTATTCAAAACATCTCAAATTCGCTTCTTTTTTCGCAAAAATACTTGTAACTCATCCTACGTAAAACAACCAAACTATAAGTACATACCTACATACTTTAACCCTATAAATGCCCAAGCTCGGGTACATTGAGCCGTACCGCCCGTCTGTCGCCGCAGACGGCCAAGAAGACCGTGAAGTGCGATCCTGTAACCCTATCCCGAAGCCATAGGGGACAGGTGCTAGCCCAACTCACGCCTGACAGGTTTGTTACCCCTTTCGCGACATGACAAGGACATGTCATTTTGCACATGTTAGAGTAAACTTTATGTGAATTATTTACGTATTTGTGATTTTATAATTCGTGTTAGTACCAACATAAGCTTTGTACTTAGGCAATCTTCGTGCTTCGGGTTTTATGCGTTTTTACAATTAAAGTCCTATGTAAAGCAGAAACTATGTAAAAAGGGTTTCTTTAAAATTAAAGATTATATGAGCGATGAAAATGCTTGGAATTGAGCCGCTCGCTGTTATCACAGACACATCATTGTAATTATTGGAATTATTTCTATAATATAACTAGCGGCCCGTCCCGGCTTCGCACGAGTGGACATTTTTCCCCGCTCCTATTGGTCGTAGCGTGATGTTATATATCCTATAACATTCCTCGATAAATGGACTATCCAACACAAAAATAATTTTTCAATTCCAACCAGTAGTAGTTCCTGAGATTAGCGCGTTCAAACAAACAAACTCTTCAGCTTTATAATATTAGTATAGATTATATTATAATTATTATATTATAATTATAATATAATCTTATTTTTTATTTTATCTTTTTGACATGTTACTATTGATTGTTTTATTCAATAATTATGATTAATATGTCATCTCTTTATTTTTTTATTAAATTGTGAATGTGAGTATCATGTAGGCTAGCTTTGTACACGAATTTTGCAACCATTTCGCGGTTTTGAGTATTTTTTTTGTGACCTACGTAAATGTCCGGCTGATTGGTAGCGTCGTGCATCGGGTTGTTAAGCTCCTAAAATAAGGTTTGAGCTGTGCGATGGCTGATGCATGCGTGCCGTCAGTTGGACAGGTTAACTCAAACCTGCTGTGGCACTTTCCTCAAAAGGCCATTCCAGACGTTGCCCTACATTGTTACACTCGCATAGTTTTTATACCACAATGTCTGGACTTTAAAAGAGACCTTGATCTCTGAGTTTGTTTCGGCTTTTCGTCTCAGAACTAGTCAGATAGGAAAAGCCGGCGCCATCTAGTCTTAAAAAAAACATTACATTGACTTGTAAAAGTGTCTGTAACAGATTTATTTACAGAAATAAAATTATTTAATATTATATAACTCCGTCTTAGATTAAAATTGGTCTCCACTGCGCGCTAACTAGATACCACTACATATACATAACTGAATTGGTCGTATAATTCGTATAAATTCGGAAACACGAGGATTGCCGAAGTGCATAATTAATTTACATCGTAGTACTGCAGTTATTCTTACGAGAAATATGTTGGAGTTCAAAGAACTCATTTAACTGCATCGTTGATCTAGTGGTGGTAAGCGCGACTGCTGATCGTGAGGTCTTGGGTTCGATTGCCAGGTCGGGCAGTGTTATTAGTTTTTTCGGTGTGGAATTCCTCAGTAGCAGCCTGGACTTTGGATTTGTGCCCGGTTGATGGTAATAGGCTCTTAAACATAACGGCGAAATGTGGGTATTATTATACACCTCTGTCCATTCCTTCGGGGAATACAGGCGTGATGTTATGTTACGTTTTAAAGAACTCAAGAATAGATTCATTCAAATGTTTCAAAAATATAAGTAAGGTAACGTAAGACCTCTTTAAAAAAATACCTTGTAAGTAGGTACTCTATCTCTCCCAACCCATTACACTTTCAAATCAGACATTCCTCTTATAAATACGTGAAAAGATGTGCCAAGTTCTTCACAAAAACTCCGGTGGATACAAAATGTAATCCGAAAATCAATGTGTATAAAAAAACCTTAGTTATTTCACGGTCGTGGCCTAAATCAACACGTTTGTGGGATAAACACCGTGTTGGGTTACAAAAAGTATCGTTGTAAGCCATGGCTTATGGTGGTTGATGGGTAGAATACGGGATATTAACTGTTGAATGTTTATATGTAATGCCGACAGGATTCTTTCTTTAATGTGTGTTACTTTTAGGTGATGTTAGCTCTAATTTACCTATACAAGGTTAATCGGAAAGTGGTACTAAGCTGAAAGGGTGTTAAAGTACCCATAATAATGGATAACTTTTGTTCTACAACTTTCTCCAAAAGTCATTAGTTTAAGAGGAATAGCTATTCAAAGATTTCATAAAAAATACGCTAAATTCTATCTATCCTCAGCTATGATCAGCTGTGTTTACATTTTAAGTCATATTTGGGGTCACGGATTAGAAGCTTCATTTTCTGAATTCATAACTAAAGCAGGGATGAAGAATTTAAAAAAAACTAAAATAAAATATATTTTGCATTGAATTTTTTTTACGAATTTTGAATTTTTAACACTTTCTTTAAAACAATCATCAGTGATATATTAAGTGGCTCGCGGCTTAGTACCCCCTTTCCGACTAACTTTGTATTTGGGGTTTAGAATCCGACCAAAAAGTAGAGTTATGGCCGACTTCTATAATTTACGGAGTGTTATTGGTTAAAATTGAGACTCTTGTATCTTTACCAATAATGAAGCAAACGTCTCATGGCTTAGTATAGTAGACCCTCCCATATGGTAGTAGCTACCACAGGTAAAATTAGCTTACGAGTCTATTTATATGCCCACTTCGGCAATAACAAATGCTACCATTGGTAAGCAAAACGATTCGTTTTTGTTTATAAGAACCTGGCGTTAGAAGAATATATCGTCAGTGGAAAGGTAAAACGACTAAAGTGCCAATATACCTACTTTACAGTAGAGAGATTCAAAGTATTTTTTTAAGAAAATAAACATAGTTAATTTTTCTTAGAGTATACATATTAAATTGATAGGTAATTAAATTATCTATTTTCTTAAAAAAATACTTTGAATCTCTCTACTGTAAAGTAGGTATATTGGCGCTTTAGTCTTTTTACCTTTCCACTGACGATATGATAGTCTAACGGTTGAACACTTGTTTTACGCAGTAGGGTCTGAGTTCAATTCCAGCCCGCAGTGTGGTGGATTAAGGCCTAAATCTTCTTATTCTAAGAAGAGGCCCGTTTTTTTAAAAAATCAAACCTTTTCCTCACCCTGGGAAAACACACTTTTCCACACACAAATCTGAAAGAAAGAAAAGAAAGAAAGAAAGAAATTTATTTGGCACGAAAGCAGTCAGACACACAGACAAAAAAAATCATATAATCATCTGCACATACGCTAACGCCCAGACCCGTTACAACTACGTATGTATCTGATTCTGTAGGCCATACAAGATTCAGGAGGACATGGGGCAAGGCCGCACAAAGGAGAGGTCCGCCGAGGGTTGGTGGACTGGAACCTGCCGGGGTTGCGGTGCATGCTTTTGCGAATCCCGTGACCCCTGCCGAACGTTCAGGAGGAGGAACACCGTTGGTTTTTAGCCGGTAAGAGTCCGGCAAACCCCATTGCCTTCTCCGGGCGAGGGACATCCATGAGGATTTTCCAAAAAGGCCATAGAAGGTGTTCCTTGCGGGAATCGAACCCACAACCAGTAGCGCAGAAGCCGTACGTATCGTCGTATTTAGTCCAGGATTTACTGCGTTAACACTATAATAACAAAATTATACGCGACACGACCAAGACTATGACTAACCCTCTAAACGCTAAGCTGGTTATATTGTACCCCAGGAGACCTAAACTAAATACAGACGCCGTCTCCTAGAATTACGTTATTACGGTCAAAGCCTCCCACTGGTTTGCTTTAATTAATTTAAACTCAACCCGAGCATCGAACCCCGACACCTCAGTTAACGGATATAATTTGAACACGTCTCTTTGAGTACTCTCCTTTGGATTGCGTTTGCCTGTAGTCTTCTGTTGTCATAATTATAATTAGACAATTAAATTTGGTTGAAGTTCTAGACTGAAATTTCCGGTGTAGACTTTATTGGTAGAACTGAGATAATTCAGAATTATGTTATGAAATGTTTTGTAGAACACTTGAATAATGTAGGTTCGTTCGTTCTGTCTAGACTTTTCCCAACTATGTTGGGGTCAGCTTCCACTCTAACCAGATGCGGCTGGATACCAGTATTTTACACGGAGCGACTGCCATCAGACCTCCGCAACCCAGTAACTGACCAATGCCGATATCCTAAAGTTAGACTGTTTGTCAGACTTTCGGACTTATGACTAGCCGTAATGACTGTCATAGGTATTCATATGACACCCGGGACCGAAGGTTTAACGTGCTCTCCGAGGCACGGAGGGATCTAGATGTGTAGCGATCGGTCACCCATCCACAGGCTGACCGCGGCAAGCGCAGGTTAACCTTACAAATCATATGATCCTCGTGGTTGTTAATTAGCCACGAGCTTCTCTCTTGAACTTGAATAATGACTTGAATAATGTAGGTATTATCGTCTAAATAGTTTAAGAATTAAATCATGAATATTATTAAATAGAAGAAGTTTCACAATATTTTCCATGAGATTTTCGACAAAATCACGCTTCGTCATAAAATGAACGTTTCTAGTACAGTCAATAAAAGAGTTAGGTACCTACCTACTTGTACAGGAAAACAACATATTATATCAATGCACTACACAAGCAGTTATCATTGTAATTATGTGCGCAATAACTTTATACGCAACACTCTTTTAAAAGCAGTGATAGCCTAGTGCCAAGTCATATGTCTCGAGCTCGAACCTAAGGCACGCACCTCTGACTTTTCGGATTCATGTGCGTATTGTATAATTATCACTTGCTTAAAAACGGTGAAGGAAAACATCGTGAGGAAACCGACATGCCTAAGAGATCTTTCTTGACGGCATGTGAAGCCAAGTCAGAGGCCCATGGGCGGCATAAACTCTGACACCAGGTTAGTCACTAACCACACGAAAAGAAGAAGACGCAACACTCGCTCCAATAAGCGACAAGAAAACCTTGGCCACTCAACACACGCACTCTATTAAAATACGAATGTAATATTAATTGCCTGTATAGAAACTTATCTCTTTTGTTGACTGTACTAGTGTTTTTGAACTAGTTGTTTGTAGGTCAATCAGTTACTCGACGGATCATAATTTGATTATCACTTGCGTTAACGGTGAAGGAAAACATCGTGAGGAAACCTGCACACCTGAGAGGGCTCCATAAAATTCTCCATGGTATGTGTAGTTGTACTATGCCAACCAGCACCACGGCAGCGTGGTGGAATAAGGCCTAAACCCTTCTCATTCTAAGCAGAGGCCCGTGCCCAGCAGTGGGACAGTAATGGGCTGATTATGTTATGTTATAATATTTAAAATGTAAATAAGTTGTCCTCAAAGGACTTATTAAGGCATGAAATACACAAACATTTCAAAACTTTGTCATCTTTGCCAACTTTTGGACAAAAAAATCGGAAATCCAGTTTTAAAAACCAACCCTCTTTTTTTGACGGCAAAAAGTCTGTCGGCGGCCTCATAAATTCGGGTCCTGACACCAAAAATGTGTTCTGAACGTGTACAGACGGATGTTTTAAATATTACTAGGATTATGTTCTGCAATAAGGACTAATTTTGCTTGAGTGATTGGATTTTTTAGACCAGAAGTAATGTATGCATTGGTTTGTTTGTTTTTAAGGACAATAATTATAATGGAGTTTATTATGACAATATTTCCTTACGGCCCTCTTATAGGGTAGATGTTGACGGTTGGATATAGGATAATCTCTAGTTAGGCCATCTTCTTCTTTTCGTGTGGTTAGTGACTAACCTGGTGACAGAGTTTATGCCGCCCATGAGGCTCTGACTTGGCTTCACATGCCATCGAGAAATATCTCTTAGGCATGCCGGTTTCCTCACAATGTTTTCCTTCACCGTTTTTTATGCAAGTGATAATTATACAATACGCACATGAATCCGAAAAGTCGGAGGTGCGTGCTTTGGGTTCGAACTCGGGGCCTATGACTTGGCAGTCCGACGGTCACACCACTAGGCTATCACTGCTATCATTACTGTCTCACAGATAAGCACGGGCCTCTTCTTAGAATGAGAAGGGTTTAAGCCTTAGTCCACCACGTTGGCCTGGTGCGGGTTAACAGACTACACACACCACCGAGAACTTTATGGAGCCCTCTCAGGTGTGCCGGTTTCCTCACGTTGTTTTCCTTCACTGTTAACGCAAGTGATTATCAAATTCTAATCTGCAAAAGTCAGATATGAGGGCCAAACTTTCTTGTATGGAAGTAAACCTATCACTGCTTGGTTGGGTATGATCATGATGAATGATTTTCAACATCATCACTACACAAATTAAATCAATGGTTTTAAGAATACCTACAGATATCCCAATTGTTCTCTGATGTTCTTTCTACCGTCCGAAACTCAATAAAAATGTCCTGCAGGTTTAATTCAAGTATTTTTTTAAGCGTTACTAATACTGTCAAAATGTTTGGTTTCTTTTTTTTTTTGTCAAACTGTTTTTTTTTTTTTTTTAATTAGACATAGCTCCACACTAAGATTTCTCCTGTATTGTGGGTACGTTTACAGACACAAATCTTCACATGCACAAACATCCAGACCCGGAACAACTATCTGTAGGCCACACAAATATTTGTTCCGTGCGGGAATCGAACCCACGACCCGTAGCACACACATACACACACACGCTAATACACATACATCAACAGACTAATGATAATAAATTAAAATTAAAATTCATATACTTTTGTTTGGAAGCATGTTACACTAATTTTAAGATATAAAAGAGCGGCGCCTCCTGGCACAGGCATCTATATGCTTAAAAGGAGACACCACCAACTGTATAATGTACAACGTGTAATAACGCAATGAAACATTTTTGATTTTTTGATTTTTGATTTGTAGCGCAGAAACCGATCGCTCAGCCACTGCACCAAACGTTTCGTCAAATTTGACAGTCTTTATACACGACGACTGTATTATTAAAGAAACAGAAAGATTAAAACAAGTTACCTGCTCAAAAAAATACCCGTATATGCCTACTGCAATAAACTGCCTCGATGGTCTAGTGGTGGTAAGTGCGACAGCTGATTGTGACGTCTTTCGATCCCCAGGTCGGTCAAAGTGTTATTCGTTTTTTCCGTGTCGAATTCCTCAGTAGCAGCCCGGAGTTTGGATTTGTGTCCGGATGATGGCAATACTCTCGCCCTCTATTACATGGGACTTAAACATAACGCCGAAATGAGGGTTTTACTATACACCTCTGTCCAACCCTTCGGGGAATACAGGCGTGTAACATTTTTCGAAGGATGTTGCTACATGTTAGTACCTATATAATAAGGACATACACTGACCGCACTGGTGATGTGCGTCGAGAAACTTCTCAGAATATTTAAATTATTTCTATACCGACTGCACACGAATGAAGAAGTAGCTACTTGTTACTTGCGAACAGTAAAATAATAAGGATGACAGTAAAGTTGTACGCGACATGTGCACGTAACATTATAGGACGTGGTCTCACTGTAAGATAGAAGCGGTTTACCTAGAACATCAATGAAACTGCATTGGTCTAGTGGTGACAAGCGCGACTGCTGATCGTGAGGTCCGGCAAAGTGTTGTTGGGTTTTTCCGCGTGGAATTTTTCAGTAGCAGCCCGGAGTTTGGATTTGTGCCCGGTTAATGGCAATAGGCTTGCCCCCTATTACATGGGACTTAAACATAACGGCGAAATGAGGGTGCTTCTATACACCTCTGCCCAACACTCCTGGGAATGCAGGCGTGACGTTATGTTATCAATGAATGTCTATCTTAATATCACTCGGCCGCGGTTGCGAGTCAAGAAACTCCGGATAAAGAGAAATCGTATCATAGCATAGCCTGTTAACGTCCAATACTTAACATAGTTCATTGGGAATGACCGCTACAATGTACGGACAAAGGAAATATTGCTATAATCACCACGACTGACAAATATCATAACACATAACATAACATCACACCTTGTAATCCCCGAAGGATTCAGCAGAGGTTTTTTAGTACACCCTCGTTTCGCTAGTTATGTTTAAGTCCCATGTAAAGGGCGAGCCTATTGCCATAAACCGAGCACGAATCTAAAATACGGGCTACTACTGAGAAAATGTTAATGGAAAAACCTAATAACACTTTGCCCGACTTGGGGGTTATCAATATCATTTATTCAAAACTCATTAGAACTAAAATAATACAATGTCATACTTACATCGTATTCACACGTGTTACTTTCCTGATCTAGGTAACTCAGTGTTTCAGGCGAGAAGAGCTAATTTAGTCCAAAATAATCACATAATTATTATATAAAGTAAAATAATAGTCTAAGGTAATGGTTACGTAAACAATGTCATAAAAACAATTGACAAAGTAACATAATCCCACGAACCTAGGACCCCGTGCTCAGCAGTCACGCTTGCGATCACAAGACCAACAAGGCGGCAAATATCAATAGACTTCAAATCTCAATTCAATTCTATCAGACTATCGAAGAAGACTTAGGTTTGACATGACACTTGAAACAGAGCTAATTCACCCCTTAACACCAGAAAAGTGTCTGACAAGGAAACACAAAAAAAAACAAAAATAGTTACGATAATATATTTGCGAACATTCTAGCAATATTAATTATAACTTTCTTGGCGTCGTGCGTCGTTGTAGTTAATTTGTCATCATAAGTTTTAATGACGACATTATTATCAGAATTTTATGTCCATAGTGCTATAAACCTTGTGGTTTCCGATTATGAATATGGCCACCCCGTTGTTTCCTGTTAGTGTCGTAAAAAAGTGATGTTATTCATAACTATATCGTTATGTAGGATAAGTCACGTTCTATAGTAGACATTTTAAGATCATTCGTTGATTAAATATCATACATCGAAGGAGTAGGTATGTTGGTAAAAAGAAGTGGTAGGTTGAACGCTTGACTTCCATGTGGGAGGGTCTGAGACCGAGTCTAGCCCGCGCCTCTGACTTTTCGAATTCATGAGCGGATCAGAATTTGTTTATCACTTGCGTTAACGGTGAAGGTAAATATCGTGAGGAAACCAGCACAACTAAGATAGTATCTCGATGGTTCTGAGAAGAGGCACGTGGCCAGCAGTGGGACAGTAAGGGGCTGATTTATATGTATGTTGGTAGGAAATGGCCTCACTATGGCTGTAGGCGAAAGATCTCATCGACCCAAACACTTAATACATGGTATTTTTTTAAGTGGACTTTTAAATAGACCAGAGGAGATTCAGACCTGTAAAAAAACAATTAATGACTATACAGAAGTATTACATTAGTACTGTTCCGTCTATTATCGCCCGCTTACTATCGCACCACAGCCTTACCCCGACATATTTCATTTTCTTTGAAACGCGCACCCAAGTTTCTAAAGTTTAATAAAAGTGTTGCTTGTAAATACATAGTGTCGTCCACAACGGAACCTACACAGCTTTACAGTTGACGCGAAAAAAATCTCGCTCTAATTAGATTTAGTGGGACGCGACCCTTTTTGTCAAAATTGGGTCAGTACTATGTTGAATGTTGTGTGTGCGAGCGTGTGTGGTAGTTAGCATTTAAGGGTTGTGATGGCACTTACGTTATGTATCCTACTTTTAAAAGACCTTTAGTGGTTTAGAATTAGGGGCTCGCGCGCAGATCATACAATTTGCGAGGTCTGCGCTTGCCGCGGTTAGGCTGTGGATGGGTGACCACGTTAAACAGTCGGTCGCGGGATCATACGTATACCTATGACAGTCAGTACAGGTAATCAGAAGCCCGAAAGTCTACTACAACCGGTCTAACCTTAGAGTATCGGCATTGCCCAGTAACTGGGTTGCGGAGATCTGATGGAAGTCGCTCCGTGTAAAATACTGGTTTTCAGCCGCATCTGGTTAGATTGGAAGCTGACTACAACATAGCTGGGATAACGCTAGGCAGAATAATAGTAACTACTCCTATAAGTATTCATTTCAAGAATTTCTTAATCAACGCGCTAGAAGACAAAACCCTTATTGTCTTTTAATCTCTTATCTTATCTTAAGCAAAGAACTTTCCACTTTTAATTTTTGAGCTCAAAGCGATATCATCAGTTGGATCGGATGCACAAGAAAGACTATGCAAGTGCATTATACAAGAGGATACAGCTAAGTAGATAAATAGGGTTGGCAAAAACTTTTTTAAAATATCTGTCCAAGAATTAAATCTTGAGAACTTATGTGAAAGTTTTCGCGTAATCAAGTTTGGATACCTATTGAGATTTTAAACCATCGTTCAACCGTCGGTCCCAGGTGTCATACGAATACCTATGACAGTCGTTACGGGTAGTCAGAAGCCCGAAAGTCTGACAACCAGTCTAAGCTTAGGATATCGGCATTGCCCAGTAACTGGGTTGCGGAGGTCTAATGGCAGTCGCTTCTTGTAAAATACTGGTATTCAGCCGCATCTGGTTAGACTGGAAGCTGACCCCAACATAATTAGGAAAAGGCTAAGAGGAAGACTACCATTTAAATCAGTGATACCCAAAATGGTCTATACCAACATTTTGAGCTAAGTTTTGATGACATTTAATTATGTCAATTGTTTTATATACCTAGTTTAGCTTCCTTTTCACTTTTGTAAATGTGAGAACTTTGTGGACCTGCATCTATAAGTTTGTAAATTACTGTTATTCATATAGTTTTTATTTTGTTTGTTAATTTTTGTACTACATTACTCATTGGTCTGTGGTCAGGACTCCTTTGTTCTCTCACTATCCTAAATCATTGTAGCTGACCCAACATATGAACCCATTGAGATTTTCTAGCCAAACTTACTCCACCCTTAATCCACGCTATACTGTCAGGTAAAACATACGCGTCAAATAGAGAACCTCCTCAGTTGTCGAGGTCGATGTGACATGTGACACAATAAAATACACATCAATAAAAATTACTGTCTTCCTCTTAGCCTTTTCCCAATTATCTTGGGGTCAGCTTCCAGTCTAACCAGATGCGGCTGAATACCAGTATTTTACACGGAGCGACTGCCATCAGACCTCCGCAACCCAGTAACTGGGCAATGCCGATATCCTAAGGTTAAACCGTTTGTCAGACTTTCGGGCTTCTGACTACCCGTAACGACTGTCATAGGTATTCGTATGACACCCGGGACCGACGGCTTAACGTGCTCTCCGAGGCACGGAGGGGTCTCGCTGTGTAACAAATGGTCACCCATCCACGGACTGACCGCGGCAAGCGCAGCTTAACCTCGCAAATCTTACGATCGGCGCGGTTGTTATTTAGCCACGAGCCCCTCATCAATAAAAATTACTGTCAACTCGGCAATTATCGTTTTGCAATAAAAACAAAAAATAACGTATTATGAAATTTGATCGCAAAAATGGTCATTGGCCTGCGACTGGTCACTACTTAACCATTATATCTTATATCTGTGATTTCATATTTAGATAAAAAATATAACAATATCAGATGTCTGCCAGCCCTGCCGACACACGACCATCCTATTTGCATAATGTTTATTAAAAAAACATAAACGCTTCTCATTAAACTCTACCATGTTCTATCCATAATAGTATCATCGCGAACAAAAATCTTTATGACAAAATAAAATACATTTTTACGTTGCATAATTATAATATCAAATTACAATATCTATCTGTATATTTTTTCATAAATAAAATCTTAATAAAAATTCTGTTAATGTATTTTGATATCATCAAAGAAATATGTTTACATTATTTATAAGAGAATTTTGATTTTAATAGTGATGAAGGAAAATGTGTTAATGTAATCCATTAAGCAATGTGCCGATTTCGATGTTAAGTAGCACTTAATTTAGTTGTTAACACCTGACTAAGAACTTTTTGTTATTTTTTAATTAATGAATTCTTAAAATCTTCAAGCTTCAGTTAATTACAGTTTAATGGTCGTGTGCGCAGCATTTAAGATTAATTGGCATGTTAGTGAAACGACGTGTAAAATACTAAATGATAAGTTAATCATGACATTCAAGTAATAAAGAAACGAGATTCTGAAATATGCTGCCCGAGTGATGAAGGAGCTTTCAGGATGTAGGAAGACTTGACCATGAAAGAAGTACTCATTCGAAAGCTGAACTAAATTAATTTTATTTAAAATTATACGATGGTATTTACCTTTCTGAAGAAAGAAGACAAGCGGGGGCCTATTCTCATTTTTTTTATTACATATACTTGTAGCTGGTCTTGCGGACAGTTTCTACGTAACCGGGCAGTTGTTGGCGAGACCTGAAACGTCTCCAACGATGGGGATGAGTCCCTATTCTCAATCGAGCACGACTTTTAATATTAGGAAAATAAATCTTGAAAGATATTATGCAATATTTTATGAATTTAAGTGCAACTGTTCTCCATCGCACGTAGAAATATTCGCATGACCCGTGACGGATATGCTTTTTATTTCCTTCTCCTTGAGCGCAAAATGCGAGCTTTAAATATATTTGCCGTGGAAGTATTTATGATTTACCCGTAGCAAGATTATTTTAAAATATCAAGACGTTATTTAAAAAATCATCGTATCAGACACTCAATCGTAATTTATTATAATTAATTTCACCTAATATCATGTTACGTGTTAGCATAAAATTAATTACATAAATTACTGATTCGACCATTCTTGATGATGACATAATTATGTTTCCTTTGACACATTTTGACAAAAATACTTCTCAGCTTTCAATAGATGATACATCACTCAAAATTAAACAAATGAATAAACTTTACAAGTATCAACGACAATATTGCGTTCCGCATGTTGAAGAATAAAAAAAACATAAATCAGTGAACGCATCCATAAATATGTTCGTTTTTCAAAATAAAGTAATAAATCTACGTTCCATTGTCAGTGACGACAGAATAGCGCACATTTTAAAAGCTAATAATTATTAGACAAAAGATTCTCTTTTGTTCACGAGTGTACCTTCTAAGAAAATATTGTTTAGTAATCGACAATAGTGTTTTGTTCTTGTGGTCTTTCTGTTTTGGTAATAACTCTGCAGTTTACCATGAATGAGTGATAGACTTTATAGAAAATGAGTCTTAAAACAATAGAGCTAAAGTTGAGTTCAACTTGACTAGTTTTGAATTTTGTAATTATAGTAGTATTTTTGTTGAAAAGGAAGCTTAACAGGGCGCACTTTCAAGTAAATGTTCCATATATTTTGTTTCTTTGCTATTCAATAAAAATATTCACCATCATTATTTTATCGATTTTATTCCATTTTTTATCTTTACCGCTCAGAATTTTCTCTCATGCGATTTTTTCTTTACTTGACAGGAGCTATTAGCGGTCGCCATTGCTCGACCATCAGTAGCAAACTAGATTGTTAATCAGAAAATATAGCAACATTTCCAACTGAATAAATGCTAAATAAATTCTACTTTTTAAATATTTTTCCATCCGTTTCGCATCAAAGTTAATTCTAAAGTTGAAATATATAATTCAACATTACTTAAAATCGTGAATATTCTCTCTGATTTACGTACAATCTCGATGAAAAGTGATTCGGCTTGAGGATCCTTTGTGCCTATGCAAATAAGTTTATTAAAGCCGGACCCTACGTAGTCCCTTTAGAATTTAGATCTTATTAATTGGGACTTAGTCCGCTATTGTTATTTTGTGATTAACTGTACGTATGCGTTTGAGGAAATCTTTTGGATGTTTAGGTATGTTAAAATGTATATTTAATTGAAAATATATAAAATATCGTATGTGTTTTCAAATGCTTACTAGCATTTTCCGAAGTCTATTTACCGATAAGGTAGTGTTCTGTGTTTGATAATGTGCATCCCGAGCGCTCGTCTTCTAAATTGCATACTTAATTATTCACTGATCGCGTAAAGCTTCCAAATATTATTGTTAAAACCTCTAAACCCAGAATATGGTTGATTCTATGGTTATCTGTCTCATATTGTAGACCTAGAATCAACATTTGACTGATAGTATTGCAAACGTATAGCTAATGTAAGCGAATTTTGAATCGAAAATTCACCTGTGCTATAACATTTTATAACAGTGTTTAATTTAATTTAATAGTATGTGCGGAACGAGTATTCCCGATTCAAAATTCACTCAAATTAACGTTACCTTTACCTAGTGCTAGTCCTACTATACTTTAATGTAGAAACCGAGAGTCCTGTTTTCACATTTTATCCATAACCCATCGCATTACTGTCCTACTGCTAGGCACTGTTAGTCCACCACGCTGCCTTGGTGCAGGCTGGCGGACTACACACATCACCGAGTACTTTTGTAAGCCGTCACTTGTGCCTGTCTCCTCATAATATGTTCCATCACCGTTTACGCAAGTGATAATCAAGCCTGACCCTACACCTTCTTAAATATTGATACCAAACACAAGAAAGGCGAAAAGTCGAATATTAATTATTTATGTTCAACATACTACAATACAAGTAATTCCAGCAACTCATAAAACACGCAAAAAGACACAGTAACTCAACCAAACACCGTACAATAGTGACGTACCTGACAAACCATCCCCTATCCTCATCAACATAATACCAGTGGGGTGCATAATAACGGGCGCACATGAGCACTGAGCAGGCATCAAATATTCTGCTTGTAACCAGATTAAGTAGCGTCACGGACACTGATTGGCTGATCAACATTTGTAGCGGGTTGTGGTGAAAAGATGGAGTGTTAATAAAGTTTGAGAAATCACTTGTGTTGTTTGACAACTACATCCCAGTAGGAGTCGCTCTTAGTGCTGTTGTTGGTAGTAGTCATAATGTTAGTAGTAGTAGTTCGCTTCGGTTAAGTATTTTATTCGTTCCGATTGGTTTGAGACCCTTCAGGTCTCACCAATAACTGCCCGGTTACGTAGAAACGGTCCACAAGACCATCTACAAGCAGTCGAATAGAAAAAGAAAGTTTGACAACTCTTTAGATGTTCATTAGATTATAAAACAATCTTAATATGTTCTTCTTAGCCTTTTTCACACCTATGTCCCCAACATATCATCAGCTTCCAGTCTAACCAGATGTGACTGAATACCAGTATTTTATACAAAGCGATTGCCATCATATCTCCACAACCCAGTTACTGGGTAATGCCGATATCTTAAGGTTAGACCGGTCGACAGACTTTCGGGCTTCTGACTCCACGTAACGAACTGTCATAGTTATTTGTATGACACCCAGGACCGACGGTTTAACGTGCACAACGAATGGTCACCCATTCGCAGACTGACCGCATCAAGCGCAGGTTAACCTCGCAAATTGTATGATCCACGCGATTGTTAATTAGCCATGAGCCGTTTTTCATTTTGATATTAAATGATATTACAATAAACCGACTTCAAAAAATAATAACATAATTACCATATAAAATTAACAGTCTCAGAAGTCGGTGCTGGTCCACGCTGAACCAAATTGAAGGCACCGACTTCTGAAACTGTTAATTTTATATGGTAATTATTTTATTCTTTTTTGAAGTCGGTTTAAATTTTTTGTAAAAAAGTTTTTATTTTTTTCATTTTAGTGGCCTTAATTAAAACTTGGTTGGACCTACTAAAGACGCTGCTCGTAACATAATCACATCATCACAATATGCGTACTGTTCGCCATTGAGGAGTTCCATTGTCTATCTCCGAAGTTATTCATCAGATCTTCACCAAATTTAAATGGGACCAACTTCGAAGTATACCCTATCCATGAAAAAAAGAGTCATCAAAATCGGTTCACAATTGGCGAAAATATCGATGAACATACACAAAAAAAAAAAAACATACATACAGACGAACATAGTAACCTCCTCCTTTTTGGAAGTCGGTTAAAAACGGACGATGCTGAAAGCGGTTTGTTAATATTGGTTTAAGTTCTATAATTAAGATTTCCTTTAGGACACCAGTAAAAACAACTTTTTGGGTTGATATAAAAACCTTTTGCACCGAATTATCTACGTATCATTTTCTCAATAATAGTAGTCGGATAATCAGTCGTAGGTATTGTATAGAAATTTCTTTCAAATAAGTTCATTTTAAAATGTTTGTTTTTACCGCTACCTACATAGACTTTGATAAAGCACAAGTATCAAAAAGTAACGATGTCGTACTCAAAATTTGTCGTCTAATTAGTCATTATTTATGCACCACGCCATGTTGTTTGAATAAATAATGAGACTGTCATATGGTAGCCACCCCAACTGCCCTACTAGGCAAGGGCATGTTGGGGAGCTGCCTACATATTAACTAATTATTTTGCCAATTTAAAATAACCTATAATTAGTTACATCACTGATAATTTCCCAATTCGGTAACTTTTCCCATTCCATACATTTTAATCCCATTACAATTTCGATAAAATATGAAAAACGAGATCTATAGATATTTTAGCAGTGATATAGCCTAGCGGTTGAACGCTTGCCTTCCATGCAGAAGGGTCTAAGTTCGATCCCGGTCCGCACCTCTGACTTTTCGGATTCATAAGCATATTGTATAATTATCACTTGCTTAAAAAACGGTGAAGGAAAACATCGTGTGCAAGGAACCGGCATGCCTGAGAGGTATTTCTCGACAGCATGTGAAGCCAAGTCAGAGGCCCATCGGTGGCATAAACTGACACCAAGTAAGAAGAAGACAGGCAAACACGATGATAGTGGCTGTAAAATGAAGGTGTTAAATTGGGAAGTTGTCGAAATGTAATATGGCCGGTATTTGGCTACCCCAAACTTCAACACAAAATTCGACATCAAAGGGTCTCCTCATTTTTGCAATAACAAGTCCTCATTACCCACAGAAATCCTCTTAAATTAATGTCACAACATAATAGCCAAATTATCTTTTGTAAGGGTCTTATATTTTTTAAAACGATATGAGAGGCGAACGAAGGGTCAATTTAGCGACTATAGTCATTGCAAATGACTCTCTACGTGGCCAATTACCTCCCCCCGGCGTCTATGCTGCGAGTGTGGAAAGGTGGAAAGTTTAGACGATGCGATTTTTAGTCGCAATGTTTGGTTGTACGAATGGGAAATGCTTGAAATTTTTTATTTAGATTTTTATACTTATTTCGATTTTTGTATACATTAGAACACAAAGACTAGTGCTTATTTCTATATCTACCAGTGCAAGGTGCAATTCGACCGAATCGTCGAGGAATCGAAAGCCATGATAAATTAAAATTGCTAACGCGTAACGGACCCGAAACTTTGTGACTTTTTTATCGTGGGGATATCCTCATGGATATCCATCGCCCAGGAAAGGCGAGGGGGTTTTCCGGACTCTTACCGGCTAAAATCCCACGGTGTTCCTCCTCCTGATCGTCGGCCGGGGTCGCGGGATGCACATAAGCATGCATCGCAACCCCAGCAAAGAGTTCTTTTTAACTAGATTTAAACAAAATTAAGGTACTGCTCTCCATACACATCTTATAATCTTGCCTTAACGATAAAAAAATGTAAACATTACAATTTACTAAAAAAATATCTACCTGAGACTGTGCGACTAAAAATCGCACAGTGCGAGCCCAACATACCGGTAGCCCGTCGCCTAATTATGTACGAGCAGGATTTTGATTTCACATCCATGACGCCCCGGTCTCCCGGTATAAAGGGATGCTGTGTGAAATTGGAGCTCCCCGAGTGAATGCGTAATGTACTTATTAATTAAAAATGATTATGACGTAGACTGCGTTTCAGTTTCGATGTTTAAATGTTGAAATAAAGTCTGGGTGTCTGCTGTCAGCTGTACTATTAAATAAATAGGGCGTATGATGGAATCTTGCTTGTATATAGGGTGTAAAGAAAATCATGTAATTCCTTCAAACCCCGTGATGTACTGCTGACATAGATTAACCCTACACGGAATACTTTTGTATACAATAAAAAAAAAGAAGTTAACATTGTGTTCTAAACGTGAGGCATTTTAACACCCGAGCGAATTGCACAGCTATCGCACGCCGCGCGGTCATTTAACTCAGAGCGCTAAAATGCCTCACGTTAAGAACACAATGTTTACTTCTTGTATTTGCGTGCAGGGTCAATCTGTGTCAGCAGTACATCACGAGGTTTGAAGATCATCCTTCAAACCTCGTGATGTACTGATGCAAGTAAGTTTTATACAGGGTGTAAACGAAGTCATCTTCGTTTACACCCTGTATAAAACTTACTTGCGCATATCCTCTACAAAGAATACATATTATGACCTTCCCGTATCTGGTATCTCAGGAAACCCCTATTCTTTCCCTGGGTGTCGTAATAAATGACAAGCCTTGATTATGGATACGCGGGATCCGTCACGTACTGTAACACATACAACTCGAACAACATAGCATCACGCCTTGTATTCCCCGCAAGGTTAGGCAGAGGTGTTTTAGTACACCCTCGTTTCGCCAGCTATGTTTAAGACCCATGTTACAGTGGGCGAGTCTACTGCCATTAACCAGGCACAAATCCAGACTCCGGGCTGCTACTGAGAAATTCTTAATGGAAAAACCCAATAACACTGCCCGACCTGGGGATCGAACCCAGGACCCCATGTTCAGCAGTAGAGCAATAAAGTAGTCAAACAATACACGCGGAATAATGCGTCCCCATTGATGGTTCATAATAATGTTTGAATTGTCCGTTTCGCATCAGCGCTAAGCTCAACGTCTCCATAAGGTAAGGTTCACACCAAACGTAACGCGTGCTCACAGTCAACCGTGAGCTCTTTTTTTTTTGAAGAAAACGTTGCCCCACACTAGGATTTCTCCTATATCGTGGGTGCGTTTACAGACACAAATCTGCACATACACAAACGCCCAGACCGAAACAACTATTTGTAGGCCATACAAATATTTGATCCGTGCGGGTATCGAACCCACGACCCGTAGCGCAGAAGCCAATCGCTCAGCTACTGCACCATACGTGTCGTCAATTATTCGAAAAGTAGTCAGCTCACACCGATAATTCAGCCCTCATTAAGCTGTCTCCCTTCCAGTCCTCCCGCCAGCATCGCCCTAAGCCGAGGTCCGAGTTCCATTAGGGGTCGCCCTTAGTGCTGTTGTTGCTAGTAGTTATGATGTTGGTAGTAGTAGTTGTTAGCTTAGGTTAAGTATTTTACTCGTCCCCATTGGTTGGAGACCCTTCAGGTCTCGCCAATAACAGCCCGGTTACGTAGAAACGGTCCACAAGACCATCTACAAGCAGTCGAATAGAAAATAAAAAGCATCCGCAACTGAAAAAACTGACTTTTCGGCGGCTAACGTTTGGCGTGAACCGTCAGGACTTTCAATTATGGATGGACTGTTGTCCATCCATAATTGAAAGTCCTGACGGTTAATGGTATCAGGGATGTACTGCATATACCATTTCGCCAAACATGATGATTTATTTGACATTTCCCCTTCCAAATTGTTCTTGTTACCGTTTTACAGGGGACGCTAATGTCCACCAGAGGACAGCTGAAACCTGATACGAATATTAACGAATCTGATATGATTTTTATATTAATTAAACAATGCCCAAAGACATTCCAAAAATTATAAGAACAATATTTAGAAATGTTATCAGGATCAGAAATGTCGACATCGTATTAATTAATTAATTCTTCCATATTTTATGAGGTATGCATTAAAATGGACTCTTTCCCCTTGACTGCTTCGATAAAAGGACATCTCGGCCTAATATTAATTTACCACCGAAAGCTAAACTATACTATACTTGGCTTTACATTGAAATCGGATAGAACAACTCACAATAATATTTTTCTGTAATTTATAAAATGTAAGATGAAGAAATAACATAACATCACGCCTGTATTCCCGGAAGCGTAAGGCAGAATTGTATATAACATCCTCAGTATGCCGTTATGTTTAAGTCCCATAGAATAGGGGGCGAGCTTATTGCCATCAACCGGGCACAAATCCAATCCGGGATGCTACTGAGGAATCGCAGACGGAAAAACCCAATGACACTTTGCCCGACCTGGGGATCGACCCCAGAACCTCACGATCAGCAGTCGCGCTTGCCACCACTAGACCAATGACGCAGTTCAGTAAAAAAATACTTTTATATGTTACTAGCTGTGTCCTCACGGCTCCGCCCGTAGCCTATGTTACTCAGTGATAAAGTAGCTTCCTAACGGCAAAAGAATTTTTGAAATAGGTCCAGTAGTTTTTAAGTTTATTCGTTACATACAAAAATACAAATCTTTCCTCTTTATAATATTAGTATATATATAATAGGCACGAAACATTCCAATCTGAAGAAAATATTATGAACAAATTTTTCACAATGCGTATACAAAAAAAGTTTGAAACTGCATCCTTTAGAATTTTGAAGTATTTTTCAGACCTAGTTATAAGTTTCTATTCTCATTTGAATAATAAATATAAAAAAAACAACAGAAACTTTTTACTTAATAAATCTGTTACCGACTTTTGTAGTCCGTTCGCAGTTAAACAATGTCTCATAGTTTTACGTTTAACTAAATGATTGATGAGTTTTCACCGAGTTTATTTAAAAATGCTTTATACTTTCATTTCATTAGATTAATGATGTTTTGTCTAACTACCAGTATGATTTAATAATACCTACTCACCATAAATTACTTTGCCAGACATCTCTCTTAATGAAAATTATAGCTTCTAAATCGCAATCACTGGAATTCGACCTCAAAAATTTATTATATCTAACACAGTTTTTTCCCTTTCAAATGAAATCCTCAGAGAATTCCCATCAAGATCCCATGGCTCTTTGTCTAAAGGCCACCCTTTGCTTTATTTGGCATAAGTAGGAGATTTTAATGGGACCCCCATAAAAACGCCGGCCGAATTTTTAACTTTTATCGTCCGGCCGACACAGAGGTTATGAATAAAATATGTATAATTCTATATTTATTTTCTACTGGGTATCGACCGCGTTTGTTTTTCGTCCTAATCGTCAAACGTGATCAAATATTGGTGTGTGACATGAATAAAAAATGGCGGCCGGGGTATGAGAGAAAGGAGAGGAAGCAAAGTTTGATATTAGTTATAGGTTTACGTATTGTGAGCCTGATCTTGAAATATTAATAAACTTGGTTTGTTTAAACCGAGAGGTCTCGTAGTTTATTAACAATCGCGCAGATCATACGATTTGCGAGTTTAAGCTGGGGGACCGTTCGTTATACATCGAGACCCCTCCATCCCTCGGAGAGCACGTTAAACTGTCGGTCCCGGGTGTCATACGAATACCTATGACAGTCATTACGGGTAGTCAGAAGGCCGAAAGTCTGATAACTGGTCTAACTTTAGGATATCGGCATTCCCCAGTAACTGGGTTGCGGAGGTTTGATGGCAGTTGCTCCGTGCCGTACAAAGGCCATACAAATATTTGTTCCGTGCAGTAATCGAACTCACGACCCGTAGCGCAAAAGCCAACCGCTCAGCCACTGCACAAAACGTGTCGTACAACATGCTATTTAGATAACGCAAAACTTCAGACAACCCAACTGATTATTGTAATCAATTTATCCAACTATAAATGAATTATTAACAAAAAATATGATCTATACTAATATTATAAAGCTGAAGAGTTTGTTTGAACGCGCTAATCTCAGGAACTACTGGTTGGAATTGAAAAAATATTTTTGTGTTGGATAGTCAATTTATCAAGGAAGGTTATAGGCTATATAACATCACGCTACGACCAATAGGAGCGGAGCATAAATGAAAAATGTTGCAAAAACGGGGAAAATGTCCACCCGTGCGAAGCCGGAACGGGCCGCTAGTAGAAGATATTTCTAGTTTTTGTTGACCGGAATAGTCTGATCTGATTATTCTGATCGGAAGACTACCCCCACCTCGCCTCACCGTCCGCTCCATACTAACACGTTTTGAATGTTAGCCTAAGTAAATGGTGCATGTAGTTTGCGATAATTTAGAAATTACATTATTTATTTGAATAAACCTTTATTAAAAAATTGTTGAATCGTACTCTTGAACCTGAAATCTGAACAACTTGCTTTCAGGTTTTGCTTAATTTCAATAACATATTATGTTTTTTTTCTGTGGCTCTGGGTTACATTGATGAAACTTTTAAGTAATTGAAGTTGACAAGCGTTGATAGACTATTTTTTAGACCTAAATATTAAAAATAACAAGATGATCAATCACACAGTTTCAAATTAAATTTCGAGTACATTACAACATTATTATCAAAGTAGAGAATTTAAGCAATCATTTTGTTCTAAATTTCATCTGTTTTTGACAAGACTAATATTAATTTGATAGTCTTTGATACGAATATCAATGTAGGACGAAGTACTGTTTATTATAATAGCTAAACAGATTTAGGCCGGAGCCGCACTGGTACGGCGACAGCGACGCGGCGGCGACGCGACAAAATAGGTGGCCGCATTGGAAAAGCGAGAAGCCAGCGAAACACCGCTACGTCGCTTAATGGGTGGCCGCAGTGCCTCTTCGCTCGAATATGTCGCACTTTTTCACACGAACGCTGCGAGGCAGTGCGGCCGCTCAGGTACATCACCGCATATTTTGTTGCAAATCGTGACAAATCGCCGTCGCACCGCTGCTTGTCGTACGAAATTCAAGTCTTGTCGCGGGTCGCTGAATAATTTTATTTAATGCGGACACCCTCATTACTTGTAGAACATTTGAAATTTCTTTGCGATATGAATAAATAAATTTCGCTTGTCGTTTCTGCAGTTCGGCCACGGACATAATGTTTATATGAGTTTGTTTTCACGATATCGCCATCGCGTCGCTGTCGCTGTACCAGTACGGCCCCGGCTTGACTGTTCATTTTAATGTTAGATTTTCTCAGTGGATTTATATTTGTTACTTTGAGCCGTAATTCAGAGTTACTGTTGTTGATGGCAATGTCTTTCAATTTTCGTTGTAACAGCTCCTTATGTAAGTTCGTCCGGAGAATTACTACCTCCAATACCTATTTCTACCGCCAAGCAGTATTGATGTGTTTCAGTTTGATGGACGCCGATAAAATTACAGGAACATGAGAAGTTTCAACTTTGTATCAGGGTTGGGAACGCGTCAGTGAACTTCTTGAGGTTGTAGGTGTATACCGTGGTAACCACTTACCATCAGATTAGATGCTACCTAGTAACATGTTAAAAAAAGCGCACAATAGGGTAATTGGCAATTTTTTTCGCAAGCGTAACTGCTGATCGTGATGTGTCGGGCAAAGTGTTATTGGGTTTTTCCGTGTGGAATTTCACAGTCCCGAGTCCCGTGGAGTTTTTCAGCCCGGAGTTGGGATTTGAGCCCAGTTGATCGCAATAGGCTTGCCCCACATTACATGGGACTTAAACATAACGGCGAAATTAAGGTGTTACCATACACCTCTGCCCACCTCTTCGGGGAATACAGGCGAGAAGCTATGACAATTTTTTAAATTAATTGTCCCGAAACTTTTACAAAAAGCATAGGCAAAAGTTAAAAACCAATTAGGTAAATATTTTAATATAATGCCCAACATAAGCGATTTATAACTGTTCACTGACAGAGATCGCACTACTGAACGATGACGTCATACTTCAAAAACTTCATAGTAAGGTTCTTGGTATTTTTTTTAAGTAGTCAACTACTAGATCCTTCAACTATTGCGAGCTCACTTTTAAGAATGAAACTATTCTAGATGTAGAAACGTTTAATCTTTTATTTTTTTATGTAATTGATTAGAAAACCGGCTGACGGCTACCTGATGAAAAGCTTTTGGTATAGGCTAGGCTAAGCTAGGCTTTTGCGATGGCAAGTGTGCTACGCAATTAGGTTGCTATTTCCAAAATATAATACATTGTTCCTCCTTCCTCTTCTTCTTTTCGTGTGGTTAGTGACTAACCTGATATCACAGTTTATGCCGCCCATAGGCCTCTGACTTGGCTTCACATGCCGTCGAGAAATATCTCTCAGGCATGCCGGTTTCCTCACGATGTTTTCCTTCACCGTTTTTAAGCAAGTGATAGTTATACAATACGCACATGAGTCCGAAAAGTCAGAGGTGTGTGCCTTAGGTTCGAACTCGAGACCTATGACTTGGCAGTCCGACAGTCACACCACTAGGCTATCACTGCTGTAAACAGTTGTTGTTCCTCCAACGAAAAGGGAGGATCCTTCAACCAGGCGAGTCTTGTACCTGGCGGGCCACTGCCCAACGGTTGATGTTAGGAAGTTGTATTATCTGCGTGTCAAATCTTGATATCGCGATACAGGATTCTGTGACGTCATATTTGATACTCGTCATTATTTTTCGCTGTAGTCTGCTATAAATCGTCGTGCTACGTAGTTCGCATTTGGCGTGGTAGGACCCGCCACAAGTATTATCATACACAATGCTAATATTCGGCTCGAGAGGTCTACATAAATGATGACTGCGTTGCCTCTGTCTTACAAATTATTCAAATAGGACCGCCTTCCATTAATCGATTGCCAAGGATTTCAGTGTTCCCAGACTCTTAATCGATTTCAGAGTGGATAGTTTATTATTCGATTATATCGAGTAGTGATCTTATTCGAAGCTTAATCGATATGCAAAGCTGGTGAACTGATGCAACGACAACAATGAAGTGTGTACAGATATATTAATTTGTGTTCAATTATTATAATTATTATTATTACATACATACATACATAAACTCACGCCTTTTTCCAATGGGGGTAGGCAGAAACTATAGAACGCCACATACTACGACTCTTACATACCCCTTTCGCTTCATCCACATTCATACATCTTGTCATACACGCACGCCGGTTGAGAGTACTACGCACCTGACTTATTATATTATTATTCATAAATATGGAATAATATATATATAGATGTAGAATAATAAAACTGTTACAATTATAATTATGTTTCTATAATGATATGTTTAATATAATTACAAGGATAGACATAATTGGTGTTAATAGATATTATAATTATAAATTCACTAGCGTTAAGTACCTAGATTAGAATTACAAAAACCAAACTAATTTGTATATCTGTATAGATACAATGTAGCGAACTAATTTCTTACTTACCATCTATTGTAATATACCTACATTGACAAATAAACGATATTTGATTTGATTTGATTAGTTGTTTATGCATACAAATAATGTTGATGCTATTGTTTCGATTACAATAATTGGAAACTAGAATTTCTGTCCTTTCATAATTCCTGTATTAGACTAATTGCGTCTCTAATCGATACTCAACTATCGATATCTGTTTTGCCTAGCCTTTTCCCAACTATATTGGCGTCAGCTTCCAATCTAAACAGATGCGGCTGAATACGAGTATTTTACACGGAGCGACTCGGCAATGCAGATATCCTAAGGTTAGACCGGTTGTCAGACTTTCAGACTTCTGACTTCCCGTAACGACTGTCGTAGGTATTTGTATGACGGAGGGGTCTCGATGTGTGACGAACGGTCACACATCCCCAGACTGACCGCGGCAAGCGCAGCTTAACTTCGTAAATCGTATGATCCGCGCGGTTATTAATTAGCCACGCACCCCTCAATTATCGATATCTATAAATTCGAAATCAATTCCTAGTAGTCTGTTCTAGAATTTCTAAATCGAACATAGTCGGCCCGTTCATTGCATATTCTTATTTTAAATCGCACCCGTTCTCAATAAAATGCCGCCCAGACGTCTGCACGGCGTCTCAGTCGACACAATAGTGATAATGAAACATGCATTACATCGCCTTTTGTGTTTCCCCCACCACTTTGCGCACAGCCAATCATGTCGCCTTTGAACTGAATCCGGGGTTAATAAATTTAGAATACCTTGAATGTAAAGTTTCTTGAGGGTGATGAATTATATAAAAGTTCTTTTGAAAGCTGGGTACGTTTATTCTTGATATTAACATTTCTGCTGTTCAGCTTTTGAACAATTATTTCCTGAGATGATTAAATTATAACATGATTTTTAAAAGATAAACCAAGAAAAGAGAGTATGGCTCATAAAGAGGTGGTGAGATGACTTGGACGGGCTCGTGGGAGGGGCTCGTGGCTAAATAACAACCGCGCCGATCGTACGATTTGCGAGGTTAAGCTGCGCTTGCCGCGGTCAGTCCGTGGATGGGCGACCATTTGTTACACATCGAGACCCCTCCGTGCCTCGGGGAGCACGTTAAGCCGTCGGTCCCGGGTGTCATACGAATACCTATGACAGTCGTTACGGGTAGTCAGAAGCCCGAAAGTCTGACAAACGGTTTAACCTTAGGATATCGGCATTGCCCAGTTACTGGGTTGCGGAGGACTGATGGCAGCTGACCCCAAGATAATTGGGAAAAGGCTAGAGGAAGAAGATGACCTGGACGCTTATCGCGAGCCCCTGGTTTGAGGTGGTGCAGGAAAAGAATACATCGAAGAACTTTGGCAGGCCTTTGCACAGCAGTGGGGCAGTATAAGCTGATGTAAAAAAAACAAGAAAAAAGTGATCATATTTTTTTATTTTTTTTACGTTTTAAAGTTTTTACTAGACATTTTTAAGTGAATCGCCGTTTAATCAATAAAATTACTAATCGCGTTTTTACTAAGAAGCATTATCATGGCTAGCAGAAGTTTTTGGGTGAATAGACACGCATTCATAGCCTATGTTTGAATGACACTTACATACAAAATCTATTTGATAATGCCTTCCGAGAATTTAATAATGATTAGGGTGAACGGAGAGATGGGCAGAGGTGTATAATAACACCCTTATTTCGCCGTTATGTTTAAGTCCCAAGTAATAGGGGACGAGCCTATTGCCATCAGGCAGGCACAAATTCAAACTCCGGGCCGCTACTGAGGAATTCCACACGGAAATACCCAATAACACTTTACCCGACCTGGGTATCGAACCCAGGACTTCACGATCAACAATCGCCACCACTAGATCAACGAAGCCGTTGTATAGGTATAATCTATTTCACTTATTATACAACAATTACGAATTTATCAGTGGCTGTTATAACGAAACGGTCCTATTCACACGATGCACAACCGAATATGATTAGATCTGATAATACACATAATATCGACACATATTCCCGCAAAATTCACGCTATTCCCGGGAACCCAGCACTAGATCGCGCCGGGAATTACAAATGTAGTTATTGGGAGTCACATTTGATATTGAGATACCATATTTTGTACGATATTACGTCAAAATTGAATTCTTACTGGGAGTCATTCGGACGGATATAGGAACTAGGATGTAATATTTAGGAGAACGTGTGAAAGATTTTTAGTGGATATGAAAAATGGTCGCGTTTATATTAAAATGTTTTGCATTTTGAAATAGCATATCATTCTAGAGGGTGTAAACGAAATCATGTACGTACAGCTGACATAGATTAACCCTGCAAGGTACATATTTGGATACAATAAAAAAAAATTACAAGAAGTAAACATATGTGTTCTTAACTTGAGGCATTTTAGCGCCCCGAGCGAATTGCGCGGCTATCGCTCGCCGCGCGGTCATCTAACTCGGGGCACTAAAATGCCTCACGTTAAGAACAACATGTTTACTATTTGTATTTTTTTTATTGAATCCTAATGTACTCCGTTTAGGGTTAATCTATGTCAGCAGTACATCACGAGGTTTGAAGGAATTGTTACATGATTTCGTTTACACCCTGTATAATCTGCGCCCCCCTCCTCCCGCTCTCATACCTCAGGAGGCGACTAGCACTTGCGCGCGGACTATTATGGTAATTGAGCCTGGTAAGTTATCTTTTACGTCATTTGGTAGACGTTATAATTGGGCCGTGTTATGCAATAATGTGTCAACCCATAAAAATATGAATTTTGTCTGAACATCATCTAGTTCTTGTGGTAAGTCTACTTAACGCTTGAAAAAATGCCCAGAACTGTAGTAAATTTAATAGAGCGCCGTCTATCAAAAATTGTTAATGCAGTTTGCATTTTTTCAGGCGTTGACTAGACCTACCACAAGAACTAGATGGCGTTAACTCAGAAGTCATATTTTTGTGGGTTGACACACTATTGCATAACACAGCTCAGTTATAACTAGCTTTTACCCGCAGTTTCGCTTGCGTGGTTTTTTTTCACCCCGTTAGGGGAGGAATTTTGATAAATCCTTCCTTAGTGTATGCCTGCGTCACAAAAGGAATCTACTGTCAAAATTTCAAGTTTCTAACCCCAGCGATTTAGGCTGTACCTACATACGTTGATAGATCAGTCAGTCAGTTTCTCCTTTCATCAGAGGTACCGCAATAACATTACTAAATATAAATAAAATTCAAAAAGCAAAATCACCATTTTTTATTTCACATAAACCAATACAGGTGCTTATGAAAAGTTTAATTTAGATGCACGGTTCCAATTAGTCGTTTCCTATGAAGAAGAGCCGACAAGAAACTCCATGGTTACTGTTTTCAAAATAATATCTTTAACAATAAAAACACACATTTATTAATGAATATTAAAAATGTTATTGTTATTTAAAATGCACGTTTTGAATACCCAAATTACCTCAATTTGCAATTTGATAAAATATCTGTTCATCTAAATCCTTACAAAGCAGCATCTATCAAAGTCTAGTTCTAAAATCTAAACAAATATTTCCAATCGAACAATCCCGATCACCAAGTTACATAGTTAGATATTCATGTCTTTCGTAACAGAACCCACATTCAATATGCCTTCAGACAGCGTGCCGTTAGATCATTTGCGGTGGGTCACAAATAGTGACGTTACGTGATAGTTCTCGGGAAAGCCCGGAATTACGGGATGTGGGAATTCTCGGGGAATTGTAAAAAGTGTGGTGGATAAATCTCGTCTGGCGTTTTTGTATTAATTTTCTTAGGAAGAATAAAGATAGGATAGGTTTTCTTAGTCTAAAGTTAATTTTTTCATGATTGTTTGAGCATTAGTAATGTTAAGATAAAACTAATAAATTAAAGGTATGTTATTTATATAATATGTAAAACGTATTTTACTTGGGTTTCAAAATTCAAATTAATGTTTTCTATGTTTAATATCCCTGATTTGGCCACACTTGATAAGCTCACATCACAAAAAAACTAAAAGCTATTTATTCCAAACCCCGGAAGTAATAAATTCCGTTAAAACACACACAAGTCGCATCACTAGTTATGATAGCTACAGACCGTAGGCATTACTGTCTGAGTGAAACCGCAGGCGACGCCGGAAGATGGCGCTAGTTACAAATTATATGGCCCGTTGATGCTGTAGAATCAATGGTGTATTTGATGTATTCAAATTAAGGCTGTTATTCACACGAATTAATTCTCTGATTGGAAAACCGTTTACTCGAAAAAAGGGCTAGAAGTTTTTTTACCGGTTACTCGCTAACGGTAAAAAAAATGTGGTGCAGAATAAAAACTATCTGAAACAAAAATGTTATTAAACCAGAAAGGTAACCAACATAATCAGCCCATTTTTGTCCCACTGCTGGGCATGGGCGTCTTCTCAAATTGAGAATCCTTAGTCCACCACGCTGGCTTGGTGCGGGCTGGCCGGCTACACACATACCATCGAGAACTTTATGGAACTCTCTCAGGTGTGCAGGTTTCTTCACCATGTTTCCCTTCACAGTTAATGCCAGTGATAATCAAATTCTGATCCGCACATGTATTTGAAAAGTCAGAGGGGCGAGCCAGGGTCGAACTCAGACGCTTTTGTATGGAAGAAAAGCGAAGCTATCACTAGGTAATGTTCTGCCTATCCTTTTCCCAACTATGTTAGGGTTAGCTTCCAGTTAAACCAGATGCGGATAAATACCAGTATTTAACACGAAGCGACTGCCATCAGACCTTAGCACACCAGTTATAGGGCAATGCCGATGTCCTAAGGTTAGATCGGTTAGACTGGGTAATGATATGTTAAAAATTAATTAAGATTCTTCGAAACAACTTAATAATAACAAACTGTGCTTAGAAATGTATTTACTTTTTATAGAGTTAACAATACATAAAAAGAATCCGAGACAGACGTAAAATTGTTTATGTCTGGTCGTATGTATACCCAGTCCAGTTCTAGTACCACTTAGTTAAATGACATATTTGGACATAATGGATACAAAAGTTCGACGGACCGTGGACTACAAAATTTTGGGGTATCTATAAGCTGTTCAACGTTTATGAGATGGAAATAAGAGGTCTGCTTCTTCATTTTAACGTTTGCCTACGGTATTACTAATAGAGTTTAAAAACCGGAAGAAAATTCATACCGGTTATGGCCCAAGTACCTACGAAATTATTACGAACTCTTCTTTTCGGTTTTGTTTTACCTTTAACCTCTAACGGTTTTGAGTTGTGGGTAATAGTAAAACCGTTTCGTTAAATAAGCCGGTTTATAACGGTTTTCCCACATATCAAGGGGACACAAAAAAAACATAAAAAAGGTAACTAACCGTATGTCGTCGGCCCTCGCGGTATAAACCGATTTATTACGGTTTTCAATAACTTTCATTAAACGGTCGCACGGCAGAGGAACCGACACAACCGATATAGAACGATTAATAAACGGTTTTCAGCAAAATTGACACTATCAATCAGTAAATACTGTTAGTTTTGTTGGTCGACTATCCATCTAGTTGAAGTCGGCCTCTGCTCTGATACCGGTTTTTCAATAACACTAAAATAGTTTTTATAAATTCCTCCACGTTTATTCAAATCCCATGCCGGTTATACCTATCAGGATATCCAGGCCAGTCTCTGGATACCATTAAGTGATTGCTAGTTCATTCGTCTGTTTACTTTGCTGTCAGGATAAGGCTTCCTTGGCTGAATGGAAAGTGGATGGGGAAACTGAGGATTGAGTAAACCTTTAAGTATGTGCATTTTGTTAGAACTTACAATGGTCGAGTGTTTTAACTGTGCAAAGATTGACCACTATGTTGTGATAATAAATATATTAATTCTTTTGTTCGTGGCTTTCTTTACGTATGTACCTTATTACCCGACTGCGCCACAGCAAAGGCAGGGTTATGTTTTTCTTCTTTTATGAACGTTAGTTTTATTGTGTGGAGAGATTCCTCCGAGTTGTTTATTAATTATGTACAACTTTGAGTATGTATTTTATTTAAATATAAATATTGTTAATTTAATGTTGTTATTGTTGTAGGTATGTTTTATGAGGGGCCAGATCATGTGATTTGCGAGATTAAGCTGCGCGTGTCAGTCTGTGGATGGGTGACCATTCGTTACACATCGAGACCCCTCCGTGCCTCGGAGAGCACGTTAAACCGTCGGTCTCGGGTGTCATACGTATTCTTATGACAGTCGTTACGGGTAGTCAAAAGCCCGAAAGTCTGACAACCGGTCTAACCTGAGAGTATCCGCATTGCCTAGTAATTGGGTTGCGGAGGTCTGATGGCAGTCACTTCGTGTAAAATGCACGAATACATAGTTGGGAAAAGGCTAGGTAGAACGTTGTTGTATGTTTTATTATTCTTCTACAGACTACGAACTACCTATTACTATTTTTGTAAGTAGGTATAATATCTACACGGATCATTGAGTTTTTTTTTTGTGCCGTCTCTCTTTTTCATATCCACACATGAATCCCTCCCGCATGAAAGGCAAGTGTTTTCTACCGCTGCTTTTATTTCTGCGTAACCAAACTAAATCTGTGTCGTCATAATAAGTACCAAAGTTTCAAAAAATATATCGAACTTGCTCATGACGTTACCAGCACGTAGGTAGAAAATGGATTCAACAATCATTGTGCCGATAGTCGTGTCAGTGAATAGTTTGATAGCGGAAGGTATCGACCTTATGAAGCTCCTGCTGAACAACTAGACCAAGGGTCTGATACAGAAGGCGGTAGTCTTGGACACAGCACGCATCGAGAGGAGGTTCCTCATAGATGCTTAACCATTGTTAATTTGGGTCTTACTATATCACTGCGGGCGGATTAACATCTGTCTAAATTAAAATTTTATTCTGATAATTTTTTTAATGTAAAAATATGTCAAAAACAGAGAATATGGAGATGTTTAAAAGTATGTTTCATAATAAATCAACGACAGACATTCATATTACAGTTAAAAAAGTCGCTAATATTAATGAATGGAACGGACAGACAGACTTAAAAATAGGTTGAAAAATAACCCCGCATTTTACGTAGGTACATTCTGTGTGAATTTCACAGTGAAATTCACATTTTGAGTTCCTTTGACGAAATGGCAACTAGAGTTGCTGGCTGAAATATTACAAATCTAGGTAGATACTACTATTGTATGTGTTTTAAATTCCTTCAAAATCACATTTGGTTCAAAATTAATCAATATACAGGGTGTAAACAAAATCATGTAATTCCTGCAAACCTCGTGATGTACTGCTGATATAGATTATCCCTGCAAGGGATAACTTTGGATTAAAAAAAAAAAACAAAAAGTAGACTACATGTGTTCTTAACGTGAGGCATTTTAGTGCCCGAGCTAATTGCCCGGCTATCGCTCGCTACGCGGTCATTTAACTCGGGGCGCTAAAATGCCTCACGTTAAGAACACATGTCTACTTTTTGTATTTTTTTATTTAGAATCCAAAATTATCCCTTGCAGGGTTAATCTATATCAGCAGTACATCACGAGGTTTGCAGGAATTACATGATTTCGTTTACAGCCTGTATTCGAATCCGTTTATTACGACTTCGCTTATAAAGATCGCTTATAGCGATTTAAGAACATCCTTTAGTTAGGTTTTCTTATCTGGTATTTACTGACCGCTTATAACGACGTCCGTTTAGTATGATCAAATATTGCCATCAATTTGTGGTCGTTATAAGCGAACTCCAATGTAGTTTGAAGCTCTATACTCTACAGTGTGTCCCTGGATAATGTACACAAATGAAAATGAGTGAAACTAGACCACAATTTATCGACAAAAAAAATTGAGAAATAATCATGTTGTTTATTTTTGTAAAAAATCCGCGTTTTTTTAACTTGATGACTGGTTGTTAAGGGTTGCTTTTTATTTGCTATGCAACATTAACTCTTTGCTATATTATTTTCATTGAAATGAAAACCATGCAATGAATAAAAGTTATTCATTTTTATTAATAAAAAGCGAAGATTTCGATATATTTTTTTTCCATTTTTTTGTCGATAAATTATGGTCTAGTTTCACCCATTTTCATTTGTGCACATTATCCAGGGTGACACTGTATAAGTCGCGACTTACAGACGCGATCGACAGTCGCATAGTTACAGAAGCTACTTCATAATATAATAATTTACACAAGATCAGAAAATAAGGACAAGCAACTCAGATATAAAAGGTCAGACTTCTTCGGCTGTTCGACATGGAATCCTCTGCTCCGTCGAACGACCACTGTTTTTATAACTTCGGGTACGTTGATTCATCTTGACGATTACCCTCCTTTATCAACATTGTCCAGTGTTACCAGCTACCGATAACAGTTATAAGTTTCCCAATTCATTCGCTGACGTCAGTAAGCTTTTACAAAACTAGATTCTGTTTTGACAAGCTAATGTACATTCCTATTTTTATCTATACGGGTAATGGAGGATAATGTTGAATAATAACAGTATGAAATTCAGATTGTATAATCTATATTTTTGTATGGTAAACCCACATGATAATGCGATTGGATTGGACATGGCGTTGCGGTGACCATGAAGTGGATTGTCCTGATATTAGACATAACATCACGCCTATATTTTCCGAATGGTTGGGCAGAGGTGTATAGTAAGACCCTCATTTCGCCGTTATGTTTAAATGCCATGTAATAGAGGGCGAGCCTATTGCCACGAACCGGGCACAAATCCAAACTCCGGCCTGCTACTGAGGAATTCCACACAGAAAAACCCAATAACACTTTGCACGACCTGGGGATCGAAACCAGGACTTCACGATCAGCAGTCGCGCTTGCCACCTTTAGACCAACGATATTAATCCTGGTATTAATGATTCACTAATCATTTTGCTTATCAATGGTAGAATTTTTTATTGCCAAACTGGGCATGTAGATAGAGTTGTAAACTAATTTTATCTGTGATAGCTACTTCCATATGGAAGGGTCTACTATGCAAAGCCAGGTATTTGCTTAATTATTGGTAAAGATACGAGAGTTTCAATTTTAACCAGTAACGCTCCGTAAGTTAAAGAAAACGGCCATAAGTAATTTAATAAATTGATCCGTTATTTTATCCTTATGTAAAAAAACAGTGATAGAATCTCTTTGCCACAAGCTATTCTGTAGCCTATTTAAGAGGACAGTACCTCAATCATTTAGTGTAGTGTACTTAAGTGTTTGTTTAAATAATTGTTTATTGTACTGCAGCACCTTTTATGAAATAAAGTTTTATTATTATTTATTAGAATAACGATTAAACGCTTGCCTTCCATGCAGGAGGGTCCAAGATCAATCCCGGCCCACACTGACTTTTCGAATTCATGTGTTATCGGTAGCTGGTAACACTGGACAATGTTGACATAGGAGGGTAACTGTCAAGATGAATCAATCTACCCGAAGTTATAAAAACAGTGGTCATTCGACGGAGCAGAGGATTCCATGTCAAACAGCTGAAGAAGTCTGACCTTTCATATCTGGTTTGCTTGTCCTTATTTTCTGATCTTTTGTTAATTATTATATTGTGATATATTGTGAACTAGCTTCTGTAACTAATCACTAACCTAATTAAAAGTACTCTCAGTGGTGGAGAGTCTGTGTTGGTTTAATTTACTTTATTTACCATGCTCCCAATCCTGACATACCGATATTAGCTATAACTGTAATGATAGATTCATCTCTATAAGATTATGTTTGTATGTCTTTTATATTATTTTACTCTTATGTAAAAACGCAATGTTAGCCTAGCGATTAAATGATTGTCTTCTATCCAGGACTTTACGAGTTCATGTGCGGATCAGAATTAGATTATCACTTGCGTTAACGATGAACATTTTCGTAGAGTTTCTCTATGCCTTTTCCATCAAAACCAGAAGGTTTTTGTTTTTAAATACGGGCTTTAACCTTTTGAACGTCAGAGCATAAATGCATCGTCGTACCCCCCACGCCAAGGTAACTGCAATCCCATCGTTTTTGTCACATATTTGTGACGTTAGCGTACAGGGTAAACTTTCGTTTGTCACATATGTGTGACAATGGCGTCCAAAAGGTTAAAGACCAATAAATATGACTGTCCCATAACCACATATCTCATGGCGACAATACTCGGCTCGCGCCAGAATATGTTAACATTAATATTATTGTTGGATTTGTCGATTTAATCTGGCATTCTCGCGGCAATGGTTTTGAATTATTTATTTTATTGGACATGTCCTAGCTTGTCGGGTATTGCAGATTATGTTGCAATTAGCCGATTGCCCAACAGGTATTATGGACTGGTGATAATACCTGGTCGCTTTGGGCGCAATGAGCAATTCAATGCAATTAAAATGGTACAGAAGTTGGTGACAATTGCTCTTTTAAAACTAGATTTCCAAATAAATTAACTAAAGGCCGATTCCTATAATTTCATGAATCAATTTCCAGATTTAGTATACAAGGTTAGTAGGAAAGGGGGTACTAAGCCGAAAGCGTGTTAAAGTACCCACAATAATGGATAACTTTTGTTCTGCAACTTTCCCCAAAAGTCAATAGTTTAAGAGAAATAGCTGTTCAAAGATTTCATAAAAAATACGCTTAATTCTATCTATCCTCAGCTATGAGCAGCTATGTTTACATTTTAGGTTATATTTGGGGTCACGGATTAGAAGCTCCATTTTCTGAATTCGTAACTAAAGTAGGGATGAAATTTTTTTTTGAAAAAACAAATAAAAATAATTTTGCATTGATTGTTTTTTGTCGAGTTTTGAAATTTTAACACTTTCTTTAAAACAACCATCAGTGATAACATTAAATGGCCCGCGGCTTAGTACCCCCTTTCCGACTTACCTTGTATAAGACATAGATTTAGGGTATATTCCACTTGAGTCACCAACTTTAATCATGTGGAATTTGATTACCCAGGTGATTTGTGGAAATTGATTACCCAGGTGATTTGAAGAAACATAATAAATACAAATAAATCATGTGGATTATGGTCACCCAGGTGATTTGGTGGTAGGTGATTTTAGGACACAAAAATGTGGAATTTGATCACCCAGGTGATATCACCTGGGTGACTTAAGTGGAATAATCCAGATTTAGTAACAAAAGATTTTTCTTTTTTGTTTTTATATAATAAAACATTGCCCCACACTAGGATTTCTCCTCCACAACTCGGTAGCTCAAAGCCGATCGCTCAGCCACTGCACCAAACCTGTCGTCAAAATTTACGGAGATTTATTGGTTAAAACTGAGACTCTGGTATCTTTACCAATAATGAAGCAAAGACCTAATGGTGCGTCCAGACCTGACGAACGCGCCGCCAATACGCAGCTCGCGCGAACCGTTCGCGAGCCGCTCGCGAGCTGCGCGCGTGCATTTCATGTTCGTACAAAGCACCGCGCGCCGTTCGCGCGCAGCTCGCGAACGGCTCGCGGTAAAATTACCTTACGAGTCTATTTATATGCCCAGGTTAGCAATAAAAATTGCTACGACTAGTAAGCAAAACGATTCGTTTATGTTTCTGGGAACCAGGCATATGCCTATACTATACTATAAAATACTACTATACTATAAACTTGGGCAGAAGTGTATAGTAACACCCTCATTTCGGCGCTATATTTAAGTCCCATGTAATAGGGGGCGAGCCTATTGCCATTAACCGGGCACATATCCAAACGCTGGGCTGCTACTGAAGAATACCACACGGAAAAACCCAATAACCCTTTGCCTGACTTGGGGACCAAACCCAGGACCTCACGATCAGCAGTGCACTTCCCACCACTAGACCAACAAGGCAGTCAATAATATATTTATTTTGTAACTAGCGACCCGACCCGGCGTCGCACAGGTGCAATGTAGATACTAATGTGGTGCATATAAACCTTCCTCTTGAATCACTCTATCTATTCCTGAAAACTGCATCAAAATCCGTTGCGTAGTTTAAAAGATCTAAGCATACATAGGGACAGACAGACAGCGGGAGCGACTTAGTTTTATACTATGTAAAAATTAATGTTTATTTCATGGTAACTAATCCACAAATAATATATAATCATGACAACCATCTTTGTCTAGTAATTAAAATCGATTCAATAACTAATCTCTTAAGTCGCTTATATGAACAGAAACTTATATTGATTCAAGCTTTCAACTCTTAAGGCTTCGTTCGAATTAAATGGCACCTTTAAGGTTATCCGTTAATTATAATCCGTCTAAGTAGATTGCCACTTTGGAAGTTAAACAGTAATTGCTAACCACAGTTAATGATACGTAGAACCGATTATTATTGAACTCAGGTTAGTTCCAATTAGGTTTCTATGTTGTAGATTACTTATATTGTTTGTGTTAGCGTATCGGCCCGTTAACGGGCACGACTGTACACGAGCTTTATGTTATCGGTAGCTGGTAACACTGGACAATGTATTGTCAAGATGAATCAACGTACCCGACGTTCTAAAAACAGTGATCATTCGACGGAGCAGAGGATTCCATGCCGAACAGCCGAAGAACTCTGACCTTTTAAATCTGATTAGCTTGTCCTTATCTTCTGATCTTGTGTAAATTATTATATTGTGAACTAGCTTCTGTAACTAACCACTAACCCAAATATAAGTACTCTCAGTGGTGGAGAGTCTATGTTGGTTTCATTTACTTTATTTACCATGCTCGCAATCCTGACATACCGATATTAGCTATAACTGTAATGATAGATGTACCCCTAAAAGATTCTGTTGTATGTCTTTTACACTTGTAACAGACGTCGTGTCGAATGTTCCCGTGATGACCACGCTTGATGAAATGATTGGCGATCGCAGTATGTTGTAGGAAGATGCAGGTACCCATCCCCTGGGTGTAATACCACAATAGTATTTCTACGACAACCACGAGTAGAGACGATTGGTTTTTTCTTCGCCAGGTACCACGAAGCATGGTTTCTTAATATAACATAACATCACGCCTGTATTCCCCGAAGGGTTGGGCAGAGGAGTATAGTAACACTCTCATTTCGTCGTTATGTTTAAGTCACATGTAATAGGAGGCGAGGATGTTGCCATCAACCGGGTACAAATCCAAACATCGGTACAAAACCAAATAACACTTTGCCCGACTTGGGGATCGAACCCAAGACTTCACGATCAGCAGTCGCGCTTGGCGCCAATAGACCAATGACGGACGTCAAACGATTCAAAAATTATAATCGATTCTAAATATCAAACAATCGATGTTTGTATCGAGCATCTGAGATGAGGACACGCCGATATCCCGAGCTGTTATAAGGCCGTTCGGGACATCAGCCTTGCATTATTTACTCTGTAAAAACTGTTGACTCACCGTAAGGAGTGAAATAGCGATTGATCTAGTAACTGGATATTACTGGATTGCGTTTCAAGAATTAGAATTAAACCTGTTTACATAAATCCATTGCTTACCCAGTGCTGGATTCTAGCTACGCTCGATCCAGCTACTGGATTAATGTAAGCTCGTCTTTATGAATTCAATGTCAATCCAGTGCCGGGATCCAGCAACGTTCGATCCAGCTACTGGATTAATGTAAGCTCGTCTTTATGAATTCAATGTCAATCCAGTGCCGGGATCCAGCAACGTTCGATCCAGCTACTGGATTAATGTAAGCTCGTCTTTATGAATTCAATGTCAATCCAGTGCTGGGATCCGGCAATGTTCAATCTAGCTACTGGATCAATGCAAGCCCGCCTTTATTAATTCAATGTCAATCCAGTGCCAGGATCCAGCGACATTCGACCCAGCTACTAGATCAATGTATATAGGTATATAGAGCCGGCACTACATTGACGTTCTTTTCAAAAAGGCGGGCTTAGTTGTTATTAATCCAGGTACTGGATCGAACGTTGATGGAGCCCAGCACTAGATTGACATTGAACGCATAAAGGCGGGCTCCTTTATGACTTCAATGTCAATCCAGTGACGGGCTCCAGCAACGTCCGGTCTAGCTACTGAATCAGTGTAAGCCCGCATTTATGAATTCAATGTTAAACCAATCCGGGATCCAGCGACGTTCGATCCAGCTACTTGGTCAATGCGAACCCACCTTTATTGTACGTTATTAATACTAATTGGGAATACATATTGAGTACTAATTAGCACTTCTACGAATAAACATTGGGAATTAGGTGGTATTATACAATTCCTCGTGTAATATAGTAAGTAGTAGAGTTAATTAGTTGGCCCCAACATTTTACTAACATAGCATCCGCCTACGACTTTTTCCGTGTGAACTTCGAATAAGGAACCTCTTCTATGAAGTATTAAAAAAAAGCTTTTAAAATAATAGTTCTTTTTTGAGTATAATCTATACTAATATTATAAAGGTGAAGAGTTTGTTTGTTCGAACGCGCTAATCTCAGGAACTACTGGTTGGAATTGAAAAAATATTTTTGTGTTGGATAGTCCATTTATCGAGGAAGGTTATAGGTTATATAACATCACGCTACGACCAATAGGAGCGGAGCATAAATGAAAAATGTTTTAAAAACGGGAAATATGTCCACCCGTGCGAAGCCGGGACGGGCCGCTAGTTGCGTGATAATTCAGCCATTTTTAAACACTAGTTTAATTATACCTGTCCTTATCATTTGTATGTCATTGAATAGAGCGGAAGCATTGGACGGCCAAGTTATTTCGGTGGTGCAGTACCTACGTGTAACACCTATGAAAAAAATATAGGTACGGAATAGGGTAGTTGACATTTTTTTTTAAATAATTGTGTTTAATCTTTTACAAAAAACATAGGTAACAATAAAAAAATCAATGAAATCTTTACATAATATAAAACAAAGTCGTTCCCGCTGTCTGTACGCTTAGATATTTTAAACTACGCAACGGATTTTAATGCAGTTTTCAGCGATAGATAGAGTGATTCAAGAGGAAGGTTTATATGTCCCACATTAGTATCTACATTGCACCCGTGCGAAGCCGGGGCGGGTCGCTAGATTATAATAAAATGCCCAAGTTATAAGCGATTTAAAATTGTTGAATAGACAGATACCGCACTATTGAACGATGACGTCATTCTTCAAAAACTTCATAGTAACTTGACATACTCCGTACGATGTCCGTTTCATGCGACAAGGATAGAACTGGGCCATTCAAAATTTGAAAAAGGTATAGGTATCTCCTCCATTTTTTGATTGCTTTTATTAATTTTCGTTCGTTCTTTATCTTTTTTGATTAATACTAAATTCTTCCGATTTTTTGACTGCCTTGTTGGGCTAGTGGTCACAAGCGCGACTGCTGAGCATGGGGTCCTGAGTTCGATCCCCAGGTCGGGTAAAGTGTTATTGGGTTTTTCTATTAGGAATTTCTCAGTAGCAGCCTGGAATCTGGATTTGTGCACGGTTAATGGCAATAGGCTCGCCCCCTATTACATTGGACTTAAACATAACTGACGAAACGAGGGTGTACTAAAAACACCTCTGCTGAACGCTTAGGGGATTGTAAGGCGTAATGTTGTCTTCCGATTTTTTTAAAGCAGTAAACTAGCAAATGTCCAAATTGTTAGTCGAAAATCACACAAAACCCATCATTACTCATACTAAATTGCTTCAATGGGTCTACCTATTGAAGCAATTGAGTGTGAATGCTTAAAACCACAACAATAGGATTCTACGTAGAAGAAAAAAAATATTAGTCAGGTAAGGTGTGAATAAATTAGAAAACAGTGAATCATACTTGTGAGTAAGAATCGCATCCGCAGGTGGTATTGTAAAGTGTAATTTTTATTTTTACTTCTTTAAATATTCAATCCTTCCTCCTAGCCTTTTCACAACTATTTTGGAGTCAGCTGCCAGTTAAGCCAGATGCGGCTGAATACCAATATTTTACACGAAAACGACTACCATCAGACCTCCGCAACTCAGTTACTGGACAATACCGACATCCTAAGGTTAGATTAGTTGTGACAATTTAGGGCTTCTGGGTACCCGTAACAACTGTCTTAGATATTCCTCTAATAGGCACAAAGGTAAAGCTTCCAACTTCCAATAGTTTATTAATATTATCTTTCTGAATATATAAAAGGAGAAACTGACTGATCTATCAACGCATTAACTTAAACCGCTGGGGTTAGAAACTTGAAACATTGACAGTAGGTACCTTTTATAACGTAAGCATCCACCAAGGAAGGATTTTTCAATATTCCTCCACTAAGAGGGTGAAAATAAATCATGCAAGTGAAGCTGCAAGCAAAAACTAGTGTTTAATAAATGATCTATCGCATAGGTGAACAATAAAACTACAAAGATCATCATCTCTAGAAATCATCTCCCTTATGACTCTCGAAGTTCACAGACAAGATGATTAATTTGTAGATACTTCAATACTTCAGTACCTACTTGACGTAGACGCTACTTCAGTGCCTACTTTACATCGACACCACTTAAAATTCTACCCACAAAGAAGTAATTGTGGTTTACTAATAGCAGCATAGACCACAACAATAGATTTCTTCAAAAAACCCACTTTTTAGCCTAGGCGTATACGGAGGCGCCGCGCCGGCCGCGCAAGCAACACAGTGCAGTCACCGTTTTACAATCCATACAGTTGGACAACGAGGGGCTCGTGGCTAAATACCAATATATATCATAAGATTTGCAAAGTTAAGCTGACCGCCGCGTCCGATTATAGACCCTCCCAAATCAGTTTAGTACGCCGTCCCAGGCATGCGCTACTAGAGCCCGATGACGATATCACCCTCCTCCGGGAGGCGAATATATCGACTAGTACAATACACATACACCGCCGCCCCCGATCCACCGTGCTCACCCGCCGCAGCCGCGGAGCCGGTCGTCCCTTCTGACTCCGCGCAGTCACACTGTTGTTAATGCAGCCCTCATCAAGCTGTCGTATCCCTCCCAGTCCTCTCGCATTCAACACCCTAAGAGATTCGAGTCCCCCCTTGGGGACACCCTTAGAGGTGTTGCTGCTATAATAGTCATGATGTTACAGTAGTTAGCGTAGTTAGCTAGGTAGATAGTTTAGATATTGGTTCGGAGACCCTTCTGGTCTCGCCAATAATAGCCCGGTTACGTAGAAAAGGTCCGCAAGACCATCTACAAGAGTCGATTAGGAAAAAAAAAAAAGTTAAGCTGCGCTTGCCGCAGTCAGTTCGCGAATGGGTGACCGTTCGTTACACATCGAGCCCCTCACCTCGGAGAGCACGTTAAATCGTCGGTCCCGGGTGTCATACGAATACCTATGACAGTCGTTACGGGAAGTTAGAAGCCCGGTAGTCTGACAACCGGTCTAACCTTAGGATATCGGCATTGCCCAGTAACTTGGTTGCGGAAGTCTGATGACGGTCGCTCCATGTAAAATAATGGTATTCAAACATATCTGGTTAGACTGGAAGCTGACCCCAACATAGTTGGGAAAAGGCTAGGCAGAACAGTTTGGTAACACCTGTCTTTTATTTTTCGTGTGGTTAGTAACTAAACTGGTGTCAGAGTTTGTGCCGCCCATGAGCCTCTGACTTGGCTTCACACGCCGTCGAGAAATATCTCTCAGGCATGCCGGTTTCCTCACGATGTTTTCCTTTACCGTTTTTAAGCAGATGATAACTATACAATACGCACGTGAAGCCGGAAAGTCAGAGGTGGATGCCTTGGGTTCGAACTCGAGACCTATGACTGGGCAGTCCGACGGTCACATCACTAGGCTATCACTGCTATAACACCTGTGAAGTCGGGCTATGCCACCGTCCGTGTAGGCGTTGTCCCACTGTATGGATTGTTGTACTGTGACTAAACTATGTTGCCTATGTGCGTCCGTATACGTCCAGGCTTAGACAGGTAAAGTGTTAATAAGTTTAAAATCGATGAATCACACTCGTACCTGAATACGTCGTCGATAAGCGTATATTTGCATGACTCATAATGAAACGGGGTCAGTTGATAACGCGGTTCCCACGTTACTGCTGTTTACTATTCGATTTATTTGTGTAGGTAATGTCTATATTATAGTGGTTATAATGTGATGACCTGATTTTCGCCTCGAAAACACTAATTAACGGACATAGTAGATATTGCCAGTTAATAATATAACGCCTGTATTCCCCGAAGGGTTGGGCAGAGGTGTATCACACCGTGTAACAAAAACAACAAAAATAATCGTCAAAATGCCCAAGAATTTTAATCTCAAGTGTGTACCACGTCTTGCACCGTCATCCAAGCGCCATTTTCCAGTCAAATACAAAATTGATTCAATTAATTCACTTCATCCTCACTTAGCAATAAGGGTTGCAGTGAGAAACGACGCCCAACCACCCCTATTTATTAACTGAAAGCTAAATACACTGTATTATTTGCTGGCGGATAGCTTTCGCATGCTCGGTTCCTATAATCAAAAACGAATCGTTTTGCTTACCAGTGGTAGCATTCTTTATTGCTAATCTAGGCATATAAATAGACTTGTACGCTAATTTTATCTGTGACTAGCGGCCCGTCCCGACTTCGCACGGGTGGACATTTTTCCCGTTTTTGCAACATTTTTCATTTATGCTACGCTCCTATTCGTCGTAGCGTGATGTTATATAGCCTATAAACTTCCTCGATAAATGGACTATCCAACATAAAAATATTTTTTCAATTCCAATCAGCAGTTCCTGAGATTAGCGCGTTCAAACAAACTCTTCAGCTTTATAATATTAGTATAGATGGTTACTTAGATATAGACTATGCAAAGCCAATTGAGGTCTTTGCTTCATTATTGGTAAAGTTACAAGAGTATCAATTTTACCAATAACGCTACGTAAATTATAGGAATCAGGCATTAATATATTTTTAACACGCTTATATTAACTTCACCTGTATCTAAGTTTTTGTAAAAAATTCTCGGAATTTGATTTTCACCCACTTCTAACTGTCGCATCGTTGTGAAACTTTGCAAATGTATGTAATTCTGATGACCATACAATAATTTGGTACCATCGAGCTGATTTCACGATATGTATGCTTACGGCAACACAATTGATTCTACTAAGTCAAGAATCTCACAATCTTGATTCTGATCTTCCAAACTATGCACTTTTTTTTAAATTCTTGATTTGGTCGCGTTTGACCCTCTTCTCACCTGATGGTAAGTGCAAATAGGGTCCAAGATAGAGCACATGAATCCAAGGAGTAGAGACATAGAAGGATTCCCCTATACCCTTCTGGCTCTCACATACATACGACGGAACACAGAAAACTGCTTGGCGCCGGACTTTAATGGGAGAGTGGTAGCTAGCCAGGGGGACCGTATAGATCTTACCACCAAGCATTGCCGTCATTAGTTCCATCAATAAAGCCTTTTCTCTTTATAAAACCTTTATCTAATTTTATTATACCATTTACAAGCCCATACCTTTCAAATCTATTTCTAAATTCGTTTCAAACAATATTCCTTTCAACCAACATGTATTCACATCTAGTGCTAATATTAAAATCTATTATATACCAATGAAATGCTTTGTAAAGGTTCGTAAATGTGGAACAGCTTTGAAAGCGTAATATAACCACAGAATAAAAGGTTCAGAAGGTTTACCTCAAGAGGTGTGACCTCTCTCTTCTCTACCTCTGCTTAGAATGTATGATAACCCCAAAATGCTTTGTTAAGTCCGGTATGATGAGGCAGCTTCTTCTTCTTTTCGTGTGTTTAGTGACTAACCTGGTGTCAGAGTTTATGCCGCCCATGAGCCTCTGACTTGGTTTCACATGCCGTCGAGAAATATCTCTCAGGCATGCCGGTTTCCTCACGATGTTTTCCTTCCCCGTTTTTAAACAATAAGCACATGAATCTGAAAAGTCAGAGGTGCGTGCCTTGGGTTCGAACTCAAGACCTATGACTTGGTAGTCCGACGGTCACACCACTAGTCTATCACTGCTTCTACTCTCGTGTCGGCAGAAGCTATACGAGAACAACTCATACCGTTGTTATTTTCCAGTCAGCAAGGTTGGTAGCGGGACTGACTGCCCAGGGTGCGCTGGAAGTACTTAGTATCGTCATTCGTGGAAGCTGCTTTGATGCACACTAAATACACTGAATAGTCGCTACAGTGTAATTGTAGTATACCTAGTCTATCTATAGTATACATAGTCCACCAAGAAGAACATAGTCTGCTTAGTTGCCGGCAATAATATTGACAAGCATATTATTTTGGTACTCAGTGCATTATATCAGCAAGCACATCGGATCACCCGCGCGAACGCTCAAGAGTATTCCCAAGAGGGTTGATGTCAGGCAGGCGGCCGGTCATAAAACAATAAGCCAAAACCTCTAACAACATTGATTTATGAAATACATGTTGTGCCGACCCCACCTAGTGTGGGATAAGGGCAGGAAGAAGAAGAAGAAGAGTCGCTACAATGTACGGTCTCAAAGTGTAGTTAGTTAGTCACAGATTGTACGCGCTTTTTTTGTAACTTTTTTGTAACTTATTAGTAACTTTTTTGTAGATATTTTTTGTAACTTTATACCCGCCTTTGCAAGCTTGGTAATCTAGTAAGTACAAACAATACACTTCATAAATAATTACGAACTAGGTTCTCTGTATTCATCTCTTCCGTGGCTCTTCTTGAATATTATGGGTTCCACCGGTAATGCTGCGTAGGTAGTTTTCTATTTTAACACTAGTATAAAACCATTGCTTTGCTTGCTACTTTTTAAATTGCCACGGGAGTTAATATAGTTAACCAACAAACAATGAACGATCGGAAGTTAGAACTCAATTGATCAGTTAAATAATATAGTTATACCTAACAAGTTTAATCCATTTAGTTGGAGACTTGCAGTCTAACGTAAAGCTATGGCTGCACTTGTAAAATGGCGACCAGAGCGTTTTGCAAGCGATATTTTCATTGGCCGTGTGGTTTTTGGCAAAGAAAAGGTCTTTAGTAACATTGATGTTCATAAAAAACTTATTTTTTGTTAACTTTGTCGTATTCAACACTGTTTTTTTGTCGTTTGATAATACTCATGGATGTCCCTCGCCCGGGGAAGGCGAGGGGGTCTGCCGTACTCTTGCCGGCTAAAAACCAACGGTGTTCCTCCTCCTGACCGTTCGGCTGGGGTCACGGAATTCGCAAAAGCATGCACCGCAACCCCGGTAGTCGTATTCGACCCTAGTCTCACCTGACACACACTGTAGACAGGGTCTAAGATGGAGCACACGAATCCAAGGAACAGAGATATAGAGGAATCTCTATACCCCTCTGGCTCTCACATACACACGACGTAACACAGTAAACTGCATCAAAACAAAAAAAAAACATCTAATTTAGTCTTCGTCATAATTGCATTAAGATTTTCATAACGTTTAGTAATTGATATATATATTGTAATATATATATATATTATTATGTGTATATATGTATTTTATGTAATTTATTAATCTTTTGAATTCCTAATATATTCAGTCCAAAATTGTCAACTCATCTTTTTCCTGTACCTATTTCGATGCTTTTCTTTTTAACCCTAAGGTTGACTGGTAGAGAATGCCTTATGGCATCAAGGCCGCCTTATGTACCACCATAGTGCATAGAAGTATAAATAAATAAAACAACTAATGAATTCTAGTCTATTACTACAGCAAGACATGGTCTTCCTCAAACGAAAATTCGTGAAACAATATTGTCCCAATAAGTCAAAAAGCTGTATTTAAATTGTGTCCCCATCACAAGCCCCAACAAACAGTGTGACCTAGTCTTAAGTCTATGTTAATATTGCCCAAGTATTGAGCCGGGGCTTAAAGTCGGACTTTAACTTTAGCGGTCACTAACACCAAGATTGTTTTCACTTATTAATGCAATATTTTTATGTGTTTGTGTACTTGCTTTATGGTAGAAACTGGTAGAAATTGAGTTAGTGAACGTTTTTTTATTAGACAGCTTGTTTAAAAATATAGTGTTATAAATATTTGCTGTGGTACTAAAACTAATGAATGGTGAACATATATTTCGATTCGCATAATAGATTTTAACAGACTAGGTACTAGAGATATACCTACACTTTTTTAACACAGACTTTGTATTTGTAATTCTTGTTCTGCCTAGCCTTTTCCCAACTATGTTGGAGTCAGCTTTCAGTCTAACCAGATGCGGCTGAATACCAGTATTTTACACGGAGCGACTGCCAACAGACCCCCGCAACCGAGTTACTGGGCAATGCCGATATCCTAAAGTTAGACCGGTTGTCAGACTTTCGGGCTTCAAACTTCCCGTAACGACTGCCATAGGTATTCGTATGACACCCGGGACCGACTGCTTAACGTGCTCTCCGACGCATGGAGGGGTCTCGATGTGTAACGAACGGTCACCCATCCACGGACTGACCGCGGCAAGCGCAACTTAACCTCGCAAATCGTATGATCCGAGTTGATATTTAGCCACGAGCCTCTGGGTAATCGTATAGATACAAAAGTCGGCTTTAAGTTAATATGGCTAGCATCTTTAAAATATAAGGATCACCCTTGACATCTTGATATTGCATGTTCAATGACGATTTAAATGGACTATCAAATAATAAAAGTTGTATAAAAATCAGATAACGTCGCCTTATGAAAACCTCGGGAATGCATTTTTGCTAAAATTTATTTTATTACGTTTTTAGGAAGAAAACTTCGCAACGCACATCCTGATCTGACTAATTTGTTCATTCGATACTCGTAGTGCCATTTATGTTAGTAAATGAGAACCTCGTAAATACAGTTTGGCGTGAATACCTTGTAACGAACTTGTCGTTTCTTTATGCATTTCGGACAATCTTATAGTATCGAACAGTTCTGGATATAAAAACGGGTTAAATTTCCATATTAATTAATAAAAAAACATAAAAGCCGCCGTACAAAAATTTTACAGCACGCAGTTTTTTCTTCCTCCTGAAAAGTTAATGCTTTTATACTTACGAGGTTTTCACACTAAGGCGTCGATAAACCGTTTTTGAGTTATTTACTAAACAAACACACAAAAAGAATCTTTCTTATATTACACTAGCTGTGTCCTCACGGCTCCGCCCGCGTAAGAAGTTTTAGTCCAGTAATAAATATAGCCTATGTTACTCAGTGATAATGTAGCTTTCTAACGACAAAAGAAGTTTTAAAATCGGTCCAATAGTTTTTAAGTTTATTCGTTACATACAAAAATACAAATCTTTCCTCTTTATAATATTAGTATAGATAGAAGTATAAAATGTAAATATAAGTGCCTACCTACATATTCTCAGTACCCACAATTTAAAGAAAGTGGGCGGTATTCAACATGGCGGTCGGACCTCTTGTTATCCCTCTTTGGTTCTAAAAGGGTTCTAATTAACCTTCTGTTTCAAGCTATCTCGTAGACCAATATGAGTAAAAATTATTATTATTTTACAAAATTACAAAAAAATACTTGATTGCCTTGGTCTAGTGGTGGCAAGCGCGACTGCCGATTGTGAGGTCCTGAGTTTGATCCCCAGGTCGGGCAAAGTGTTATTGGGTTTTTCCATCAGGAATTTCTCAGTAGTAGCCCGGAGTCTGGATTTGTGCCCGGTTAATGGCAATAGGGTCGCCCCCAATTACATGGGACTTAAACGTAACTGGCGAAATGAGGGTGTTACTATACCCCAACCCTTCGTGGAATACACGCGTGATGTTATGTTATTATATGTATTAGACTAGCGGCCCGTCCCGGCTTCGCACGGGTGGACATTTTTCCCGCTTTTGCAACATTTTTCATTTATGCTCCGCTCCTATTGGTCGTAGCGTGATGTTATATAGCCTATAACCTTCCTCGATAAATGGTCTATCCAACACAAAAAAAATTTTTTCAATTCCAACCAGTAGTTCCTGAGATTAGCGCTTTTAAACAAACAAACAAACTCTTCAGCTTTATAATATTAGTATAGATTGATTCTCGGAGAAAAATGTGTATAATTTATAAACGTATTGTTTATATTAATTGAGCTATCACGATTTTTGTTAAGAAAGTAAAAAAATCTGATCAAAATAACCTCAATTATGTAACTTAATGGTACCCGAGTGAAGTCGGGGCAGGTCGCTAGTTTCCCCACATAGATCCCCACGGTGAAGCGAAGAGGAACCCGAGGAGGGGCTGCTCGTCGGGGCTTGGGCCTGGAAGCCCTCGTGTGACCAAGGGTGCCCAGACACGGGGTAGTCTGGCGCCCATGTGCTCGTTTGGTTCCCGGGGTGGTCACGGCGTACCATGTGTTCTGGTGCGCCGGTGATGGGGGGTACTCCCCAAAGGAGGACGGACAGCCGCGGCGGGTTCGCGGATGAGTGCTTACGCGTGCCCGTGTTCCCGCCATAAGTGGCAGAGGAGGACACCGTGGAGTTTTAGTGGGTTTGAGTCCCACATAACTGCACTATCACCCCGTGGTAGTACAGTATGCGAGTGCATTTCTCCACGATAAAAAAAAGGTCGCTAGTTTTCTTTCTAAACTTAAGTCATTTATTGTCCTAATATACAATGACAATTGAACTTTTGCCTTAAACAACCTAACCATTGAACCAAACAGACTTATCAATTCGTATCACAAACAAACTGGGCGTAATGTACAGTCAGCAACATAAATATTACGATGACTTTGATTTAAAATAATAAAACTTTATTATTCCAAAGAGCATCAAATACAATTTATGAAAAAGGTACATGCATTTAAAAACGCTTTCAAACAAAAACAGAATCATTGAAATCTGTGCAAATATGTCGGTGTAATGCCCGAATATAAATAAAAAAACAACAAATGAATTGCCACTTCCTTTTTGAAGAAGTCGGTTAAAAATCAAAAAAATAGTATTAAGTCTTTGCTTCCCAGAATAAAGCGGCGAGGCCGTGTTATAGGATAAGCAGCGCTTTTCCCTCCAAAACAGTGACATAGTATAATGGTTATGATAGATGTAGGCAAAACAGATTGAGGTAAACAGTATGTACTTGACTAAATTAATTATCACAAGAGCTGTAATAGCTCCAAATTTGTCATGGTACAACCCGTCGGAAATATCTGCGGATCTTACTGGAATGCGTCAAATTCAAATTCATTTATTGGTGTAATGTTTGGTACATTTTACATGAGATCTTAATAATAAATAATTAAGTTCCTCAAAAAATCTACCTTATATATAGGTATATACTTATACCTCTTATTGTATGTTTAAATAACTCTCATTGTATGACTACATTTGACAGGTCCACAAATATATCCGACGAGTTGTACTGTAATAAATTTGGAATAATAAGCTCCTGATTTTAATATTTATTACTAAAAAAATATTGAACATTTTCATTTTTATGATGAACTTTTTTTAAATCTTTGCACAATAATCACTTTTGCTGCTGACTGTACATTAACAGCAAGAATAGAAGTATGATTTACTAACTGATATTTATTTTGTTCCAGGTAATTTGGTGGGCCTGCCGGTGATGGGCCACAGGCTTTAATTGCAGACCGATGGCTTTAACAGCTCAGTATTATTTGTCTTTCAATTGTTTGGGTTAACTAGTGAGTTAGAAATAGATTTATTATGACTGCGCGTGTGTGGAGTTTGCCCGCGGGTTCGGTTACATTAGATTTGATATTTTAAAACAAGCACATAGAGGTTAGTTTAAAAACAGTGTTTTTTTACTTTTGATTTTCGCAAATGATCAAAGTAATAGATCCACGATGACCTAAGTGTGCGTAAGAGAGGTGCCAACTATTGAAAATTATACAATAACTTTTAGGCCATTGTGGCTATTACTTTCATCATTTACAACAGCAGTGATAGCCTACCGGTGTGACCGTCGAACTGCCAAGTCATAGGTCTCGAGTGCGAACCCAAGGCACGCGCCTCTGATTTTTCCGAAGCATGTGCGTATTGTATAATTATCACTTGCTTAAAAACGATGAAGGAAAACATCGTGAGGAAACCGTCATGCCTGAGAGATATTTCTAGACGGCATGTGAAGCCGAGTCAGAAGCCGATGGGCGGCATAAACTGTACTGTGACACCAGGTTAGACACTAACCTCACGAAAAGAAGAAGATCATTTACAACAAGAAAAAAATCAGTTAGGCCCCCCCTGGTCCTCTTGGCTGCAATTGTCTTCGTCTCGTGACGACACGAGCTATGAGAGAATAGAGCCATGGTGAAGGTTAGCCAACCAGCAAAGTTGATCGCAAAGTACGTAGTAACTACTTAAGTATCGTCACTTTTGGAAGCCCTGCACTTCAGCATATTTGAAACAATAATCAGTACCGCTATGGATGCATATAGATATATATATATATATATATTTGTATGGCCTACAGATAGTTGTTCCGGGTCTGGATGTTTGTGCGTGTGAATATTTGTGTTTGTAAACGCACCCACGATACAGGAGAAATCCTAGTGTGGGGCAACGTTTTTTAAAAAAAAAAAAAAAAAAAAGATGGGGGTGTATTAAAAAAACTCCACGAATGACTTAATTATGTCCGGCGCTACCTGGGAAGTCAGCCTCGATGCCAACCTTCTTCTTATTCTTCCTGCCCATATCCCACACTAGGTGGGGTCGACATATATTTCGTAAATCCATGTTGTTAGAGGTTTTGGCTTATTGTTTTATGACAGGCCGCCTGCCTGACATCAACCCTCCTTGGGAATACTCGTTGCGCTATCGCGCGGGCGACTCAATGTGCTTGCTGATATTATGCACTGGGTCCCAAGATGATATGCTTATCAATCTTATTGCCGACAACTAAGCAGACTATGTTCTTCTTGGTGGAGTATACTTGAAGTTCCTCGATCCACTCATTCAGTTTTGCTAGCCTCCATACCAACCTTGCTGGCTGGCTAATTTATTCACCACGACAAGAGCTATTCTCAAATAGTTTGGTCGACTCGAGAGAAGACCGCTGTAGATCACTCGTTCGCTCATCTCTACATGTTCGGAGAAACTTCAATTGAATATTCAAGATATTGATCTCAAATAAACCATAGACGTCCTTGAAAAGGCTTCAGGTAATAAAAATTAAAGCCAGACGGATAGATTGCGACGATAGTAGATACTCTTTAATGTTTATTCATTCATCAACGCTGTCCATACAATGAATATTAAAATGATTGAAGAGTCTGTGGCAGATAACTGAGAAATACTTAGAACTTAATCTGTTTTAAAGCTTAAAGCTAAGTTTATAGTCTTCTTCTTTTCGTGTGGTTAGTGGCTAACCTGGTGTCAAAGTTTATGCCGCCCATTGGCCTCTGACTTGGCTTTACAGACCGTCGAGAAATATCTCTCAGTCATGCCGGTTTCCTCCAATATTTTCCTTCACCGTTTTTATGCAAGTGATAATTATACAATACGCACATGAATCCGAAAAGTCAGAGGTGCGCGCCTTGGGTTCGAAGTCGAGACCGACGGTCACACCAATAGGCTATCACTGCTGAATAGTTTATAGTGGTACTTTGAAAGTGGGTGGCGTATTTTTAACACCATTAAAGAGCCGCTTCCTCTTAGTCCCCTATTTAAGATGAATCGTATTCCAAAAATGTCCTTGATATTTAGGCGCCATATTAATCCGAATGAATCTCCGGGAAATTTCGGAATTCCGCAAATTCTGAGGTCAGAGAGGACCCCAACAAATATTTGGGCCCATAGCCCACGGGTTTCATATCCTGCTCACTTAAAATTCTCTTTTTAAACGTAGAATTTTAATGATACGACTCGTCTTTTGATATTAGACTACTGTTATTTACGCCTTTATAATTAGGGAGTGGGTAGAACCGCTGGTTATAAACACATCTCTTGATGCGAGTGTGGTTGCGAGATGTGGTCTGCTTTTGACTTTGCTGAATATGAAATGGTTTTGAACAAAAACAAACTGGTAAGCTCTGCTTTATGGTGAAGTTTGTTTATTGTTTCTTTGAAAGAGATTCCAGAGAGGTGTTATTTAAATGTATAATTGGGCCGTTACAGCAGTGATAGTACTAGTGGCGTGACTGTCAGACTGCCAATTCATAGGCGTCGAGTTCGGAACCAAGGCACGCACCTCTGACTTTTCAGATTCATGTTTAATTTTTTGACACGTTTGGTGCACTGGCCGAGGGATTAGCTTCTGCGCTACGGGTCATGGGTTCGATTCCCACACGGAACAAATATTTGTATGGCCTACAAATAGTTGTTTCGGGTCTGGGCGTTTGTGCATGTGAAGATTTGTGTCTGTAAACGCACCTACGATACAGGAGAGAACCTAGTGTGGGGATACGATTAAAAAAAAGATTTTTAATTCTATCAGAATCATCTCAGAAATCACATAATTCAAAACATAACTCTGCTTACTCTATAGCTCTAAATAACCGTAAAGATACTGAGATATTCCGGGAACAATTATTTATATTCGCCACCCGACCGATTTTAGTCTAAACGTATTTTACTGTCCCTATTATCCCTTATAGAGTGCCCATTATATCTTGACACGCGGCGAAATAAGACATTAAATTTAAATATAACTTCTTTTCGTGTGGTTAGTGACTAACCTGGTGTCAGAGTTTATGCCGCCCTTGGGCCTTTGACTTAGCTTCACATGCCGTCGAGAAATATCTCTCAGGCAGGTGTCCTGATGTTTTCCGTCACCGTTTGTAAGCGTGATAATTATACAATACGCACATGAATCCGAAAAGTCAGAGGTGCATGCCTTGGGTTACCTTGAGCCCTATGACTTGGCATTCCGATGGTCACACAACTAGGTTATGACTGCAGTTAAATGTAGTGTATTTGATGTATTGTTGACATTTGCTTTTACAAGTAGCGCCACCGTGAAGTGTCATGGTATACTGGACGGGGTTTTAACATCCGGGTGGACTTTCCTTATGAAACCTTTTAAGCTTTTAACGTTTTTCCCATTGTGTGTTCGTATATGTATTTTATTTTGATATTTGTGTGCCGAGGGTACAATTCTTACGCGGCTCTATAGAATTAATATGTCAAGAATATTCTCACATTCTCTGTGGTTCAGGAACGGGTAACCACATGTGTGTACAAGTACCTATTATGGTACATACACACGAAGCCAACAAGCGCCAATAAGGGCCTATGAATCCATACTATAATCCATATCCATATATAATATTAGAAATGCGAAAGTGTGTTTGTTTATTTGTTTGTCCTTCCTTCACGCCCTAACTAAGTAACCAATCAACTTGATTTTCGGCATAGAGTTAGTTGAAAGGATGGAGAGTAACATAGGCTACTTTTGGTCCTGGAAAAACATCATGTTAATTCCACGTGAGCGAAGCCGCGGGTAAAAGCTAGTAAATGATAAATGATTATTATTTCTGTAAATAAATGTGTTACAGACACTTTTACAAGTTAATGTAATGTTTTTTTAAGACTAGAGGACTGAGAAGAAAAGCCGAAACACACTTAGAGATCAAGGTCTATTTTAAAGTCCAGACATTGTAGTATAAAAACAATGCGAGTGAAACGATGTAGGGCAACGTCTCTCTGGAATGGCCTTTAGAGGAAAGTGCCATAGCAAGTTTGAGTTGACCTGTCCTAACTCACAGCACATCCGCATCAGTCATCGCGTAGCTCAAACCTTATTTAAACCTGACCGCTACACGACGCTATCAATAGGGTTCGATACCGCTTAAATCGGAATGAAACCCGATTCGTACTATACAAACTTTGGTCAAATTCAACAAATGACAAACGTTGGTTGGCCTTTGTTGGCCGTTGTTGGCCTTTGTAGGCTTGGCGTGGACGCACTGTTACCCAGTCTTCCTCAACCAACTGATATCGACAACCTTCCAATACATTATGGTCGAAATATATTTTCTGAACTCAAGTATCCAATAACAAGCTTATTATTATGCCCGAAACTCGAGACCCATCTACCTGTGCTTCGTTTGTTAACACATGGTGTAAACAAGGCCTAAGCTGAGTGCATATTCATCTAAACTGTCGTTCGATAGTAGGTCGATTTTATTTTTTTATAGAAATAGAGTAGCTATCGGCTGTACCCCGTGGTTCCCAGGGATAGCGCGTACTTCATGGGGATCCCGCGTGGTTCTTGAGATCCCGCATGATTCTTAGGGATACCGCGTGCTTTCTAACAAATAATTGGTCTCTTTCCCTGACTGTGGGTGTCATAAAAAGCAACTAAGGTTTATCTGAAAAGGATGGGCAGCAGCGTCTACTGCTGCTATGAACACCGTCTAACAAGCTTGGTGATAATTACAAACTAGCGGCCCGTCCCGGCTTCGCACGGGTGGACATTTTTCCCGTTTTTGCAACATTTTTCATTTATGCTCCGCTCGTATTGGTCGTAGCGTGATGTTATATAGCCCATATAAATGGACTATCCAACACAAAAATATTTTTTCAATTCCAACCAGTAGTTCCTGAGATAAGCGCGTTCAAACAAACAAACAAACTCTTCAGCTTTATACCTATAATATTTGTATAGATTCCCCTTTTACCGATCACTGTTGCAGTCATTGGGTGGCCCATGTTTAGCAGTGGACGTTTATTTGCCCATAATAATGAAGCCGTCAAAACATCAAATACAAAAAAAAACTCATTAACAAAACCCGAACTAAAAAACCGAAGATACACGATCGAATCCGAAACCGACATTCGATCGGTTGCCGATAAAAAGTGGGGTAATGCGTCGGGTGAAGGGAGCAAAAACTGTTCTAAATCGGCTTAGCATATTAAAGAAGATTTGTCAGAGAACCGTTGGTACTATGTGTTCTCGATTTAATCCCGATATTAGGGGTCGTTAAATATTATTAACGGTAGTTACTTTTAAGCGTGTTATACTTTTCGGGGTCCGTAAAGTAGAATTCTCGGCGGTATCAGTATTGGCTGCTTAGACACTATCTTTACATAGTATACTAGCTGTGACCTCACGGCTCCGCCCGCGTAAGAAGTTTTATTCCAGTAATAAATATAGCCTATGTTACTCAGTGATAATGATAATGTAGCTATCTAACGGTAAAAGAATTTGTGAAATCGGTCCAGTAGTTTTTAAGTTTAATCGTTACATACAAAAATACAAATCTTTCCTCTTTATAATAATAGTATAGAAAACAAAGTCGCTCCCGCTGTCTGTACGCTTAGATCTTTTAAACTACGCAACGGATTTTAATGCAGTTTTCAGCAATAGATAGAGTGATTCAAGAGGAAGGTTTATATTTCCCACATTAGTATCTTCATTGCACCCGTGCGAAGCCGGGGCGGGTCGCTAGTTTAATATAATATGCAGGTACCAAAACCAATAAATTTCGTGGGGGCCCGTGGCTAATTACCAACCGCACGGATTATACGATTTGCGAGGTTAAGCTGCGGTTGTCGCGGTCAGTCTGTAGATGGGTGATCGTTCGTTATATATCGAGACCTCACCGTGCCTCGGAGAGCACGTTAAGCAGTCGGTCCCGGGTGTCATAAGAATACCTATGACAGTCGTTATGGGGAGTCAGAAACCCGAAAAGTCTGACAACCAGTTTAACCGTAGGATATCGGCATTGCCTAGTAATTGGGTTGCGGAGGTCTGATGGCAGTCGCTCCGTGTAGAATACTGGTATTCAGCCACACCTGGTTAGTCTGGAAGCTGATCCCAACATAGTTGGGAAAAGGATAGGCAGAACAAATGACGGGACCCTCGACACGTCTGAACTTATATTGTTCTTGGCCAATACCTGCCAAAGAAAACTTATTTTCTCTCGAATCAGTCGAAAAGATAGCGTTAGTATGAACAACATTTCTTTCAATTACTCATTGGCTGTAACTTTCTCAGAAAACAAAGGAATCGTGAAATAAATCCGGCAATTAAATTGTATCGCTTGTATTTTGTTCCATTGAAAGTCGACAGTGTACAGTTAGTCTTAATTGTCAGTTTTGCAGTAACAATTTGTTGACATAATAACTTTTCTCAAGACTGACGGGGTGTCCTGCGTAAGCGATAAAAGCGACGCGGTGCGACGCGACGCGACACGACGTGGAACAAAGACGCGTTACGTCGCGTCTCGCTACATAGGCCGCTAGTAGGGAATGCCATTATTTTGATCACGTTTGTCGCGTTCGTTGCTTACGTAGGACACCTCATAAACGATCGTTAGAGGTACTGAAAGATATGGTTTGAGGGGCTCGTGGCTAGCACGAATCGCACGGATCATACGATTAGCGAGGTTAAGTGGCCCTTGCCGTGGTCAGTCCATGGATGGGTGACCGTTCGTTACACATCGAGAGACCCATTCGTGCCTCGGATAGCAAGTTAAACCGTCGATCCTGAATGTTATACAAATATCTATGACAGTTGTTATGGTTAGTCAGAAGCCCGAGAGTCTGACAACCAGTCTAACCTTAGGATACCGGCCAAGTCTACTCACGGAGGTTCTTTAATTGAAAAGTATATAAGTAGGTATAGCAGTGATAACCTAGGTGTGACCGTCGGTCTGAGTCATAGTTCTCGATTTCGAACATTGTGAGGCATGCCTGAGAGATATTTCTCGACGGCATGTGAAGCCAAGTCAGATGCCCATGGGCGGCATAAACTCTGACACCAGTTTAGTCACTAACCACACGAAAAGAAGAATTGAAAAGTGAAAAGGCTAGGCTAATGAAACCACATAGTACATTGTAATTTACAAAACACTTGAGCTAAAACACATAGCTAGGTCTAAAACAAATCCCACCAAAAACATTCTGTAAAAAACTAGCCAAGTCTCGATGGAGCTGCTTGTTTATCTCTAAAAAGTAATGAAATCTAGACAAAGTCGTGCCAAGTCTAAGGTTCCTTACTGCGATTTCTTTATTATTATAGTTAATGTTGTGTGACTTGGCCGTTGAACATTCTTTATACGTTAGTGGGTACAAGTCAACGGGACAGGTACAGACGGACTTCTATCAATGATTAGAAGTCCGTCTGTACAGGACATTTTTTTATACTGTTTGTTTTAGGCTCGCCTATACATAAGTATTATTGAAATACGCAGCTTTATCAAGCCTACAATTGACTGGTTATTGAATCAACGTTTTCCAAGTGGCAATTTTCAATCGTCAATGGGTAGCGGTTCTGGCGACAGATTGGTGCAATGGTGTCATGGAGCACCTGGTTTTGTACCCTTGTGTACTCTTCAACGGCCAAGTCACACAACATTAACTATAATAATAAAGAAATCGCAGTAAGGAACCTTAGACTTGGCACGACTTTGTCTAGATTTCATTACTTTTTAGAGATAAACAAGCAGCTCCATCGAGACTTGGCTAGTTTTTTACAGAATGTTTTTGGTGGGATTTCACTTCTTTTTGTAGAAACGTGGGCATATTGATTTATTTTATTAGATTTTCTTATTTGACACAGTTTTTTTCTTTTTAGGAGTAGTTTTTTATTATTACAAATCTTTCTTTTCTTTTTTCCGGTTCTGATTCTTGTACATTAGCAACAGTTTTTCGTATTGCCCATGCGCGCTCATTATTTATTCTTTTAGACGGTTTAGACGGTTTAATTTCTGAAAGATCGGCGCGGTATTTACGCCTAACCCGGTTGTATTCAGTGATCGCTGAAGCTTGAGCTTTCGCCCAACAGTGGGACGCTATAGGCTAGATTAAATTAGATTAGAAGATGTGTCCCACTACGCTGGATTTTTGCAATGACAGTCGATTTTTTTATGTACCAATAGTAGAAGGGGGCATTACCATATCTCTAATACAGCTGAGACCAGCTGAGGGTTCTTCATCAGATACTTAAGACCTTCGATTTTTTACATCAAATGAAGCGGCCTACCAAGTTGAATATTTTTTGTAAAGGCGGTATGTCGATCTCTAATAGTTTGGTTGGGCTCTTGTGTTTTCTAATCAGGGTCACCAGGTGCTCCAGATCTTCGATTATCCTAGTTTTTATAGTTTTCCCTTTATGTGGCCATTAAACCCTAACTCTGTACCAAATTTCAGCTCTCTGAGTTTATGGGAAGTACTAGTTCTATTCTGATGATCATGAGTGAGTGAGTGAGTGAGTGTCATAAATGCGAAACTTAGCTTTCGCTTAAATTCGGAACTAAATGACCTACAGACTTGAAATTTTGGATTTTAAGTATGTGATTATAGTTTACTGGATGACGAAAATTTCTGCGTTCTGGTCTTATCCAGAGGTCCTCAAATAGGGGCCTGAAAATGCGGCGAAATGGTTCCAGTAAAGGATGGTACGGCAGTGTTTGCTTCACGCTCGACTTGGCGGGGGCACTGCCGTGCCCCCCGATAGTAAGAAGGCGTTTTTATTTCGGCAAAGTACGGTCGACCGATAGTATCATTGATAGTAGCGGTTACTTCCCTAAATGAAATACCTACTAGGATATATGAAATACCAGGGTAGTATTTGGTTTCCACGTCAAATAAAAGGGTAGCACAGTAACATAAGATAACATCACGCCTGTATTCCCCGAAGGGTTGGGCAGAGGTGTATATTAACACCCTCATTTCGCCGTTATATTTAAAGTCCCATGTAGTAGGAGGCGAGCATATTGCCATCAACCGGGCACAATTTCAAACTCCGGGCTGCTACTGAGGAAGTCCACACGGAGAAACCCAATACGGAAAAGAGACGAAAACAGTGCGGATAAAGTAGGTTTGTTTACTTTTTATATTTTGTCGATAGGTGTTTATTATGAATGTAGCTATCTACAATAAATGTGTAATGCGTGTATGTGTATGGTGTTTTATATTTTTTTAAGTTTTATTTTTTACATGTGGTTTTATTTTATTTATATTATAATTTGTTTTGTTTTATTTACATCAGTTATAAATGTGTTAATGTTTTTTCTTATAACCGGCTTAATATCCGCACGTCATTTAGGTGATCACTGAAAATCAGCGCTGTGTTTGTGGTCCACGCCATAGCACAGCATTATGCTGAGTGGTCACCTTTTTGTCACAGTAAACTTTTTTTTATACAATAATGTTTTTTTGTCTCCGTGACGAATAAATGTTTTTTCTTTCTTTCTTTCTTTCTTTCAGTAACACTGCCCGACCTGGGGATCGAACCCAAGACCACGATCAGCAGTCGCGCTTTTTTTTTTTTTTTTTTTAGATGGGACCACTCGCAATTAAAGCTCCGAGAGCTTTGCTTATGCTTAACCGGACTATTCCTGTGGGTGGCCAAATTAAGGCCCCCAGCCAGGGCTTAAAAACTAGAGAGAGAAAAATCAACCGAACACTAAGGGCACCCCCTGTGGGGTTAGAACCTCGGCTTAGTGGGTCGATATGAGAATATAACAAGGGACGGGCTGGGTAGATTATTTAGGGGCTGTTTTATAACTAGTGGCTCAGCACGCGGGCTGGCTCGTCAAACAAGGGTCGGGGTTGATTTTACATGAATTCGCGGGGGCCTCGGCGGCGGGGCCGGGTGCGCGTCGGTATGTATCTGTAAATTACGACACTGGGGCCCTAATCTACGCATTGTGGGGCAAGTTCCTAAGAGCTTGTGTGATGTCCGGGTAAGACGCGTATACCCGGGCAAGCGAACAGTAATCGCCTCTGCAGGCTATAATGTCTCTAGACATTTGAATCCCTCGGGGGCTATGGAATACCCCGAAGGTGCTCGTGATGACCCAGAAGGGGTCATATGGATCAAACGCCGGTTTCGGCGGAAGAGGTCGGGTCGCGGGGCGAAGAGGGGGGGCCACGGCTGGGGTGGGTGCTCCAGGAGGAGCTCCAACGGTGGGTGGGGCCGCGAGAGGCGCGGCCGTCTTAGTGATCGGCCTAACAGGGGGCGCGGGGGCCTCCGGCGCCGGAGGCGGCGGGGGAGGTTTGAATGGGCCTAGGGCCGGGAAATGGGCCTGATGGTTCAGCGCGCTCCAGGGGCTGGGGCGCTGAGGACTAAGAGAGACCGGGGGTGGCTGCGAGAGGCTAGGTGCCTCTCGTTGCCGCCTCATCTGATTACGGTAGGCCAACTTAGGGGCCGAGGACTTGGGTGCCTTGGGGCATCCGCGGTAGTTCGCGGGATGGCCTGACTCGCCGCAGAGAACACAGCTAGGTGGTTCCGTGCATTGGGTCCGGTCTTTCGGGCGGGAGCAGTCGGCTGTTCCGTGGTCGCCAAGACACTTTACGCATCTAGGCTTCCCGTAACAGTTCCGCTGTGCATGGCCATAGAGCTGACACTTGTGGCATTGGGTTACAATGCCACTCGCGTGTGGTTTCTCGATCCGAATGCCATAGAGGCCACAGATCGTCGCGATGTTGAAAATCGGATGGTGTCCTTCAGTGCGATCGCATACAACTAGAATCATGTCGTATGATTCTCCGCTCTTGCGGTGCATGCGGTGCACGTGCTGGACAGGGACACCCTGCGACTCGAGGTCGCTTTTAATGCGGTCAGTGGGGATGATTACGGGTACGCCTTTAATGACGACCCTGACGGGGCGCTCCTCTTTGAGCGAGTAGGTGTGGTAAGGCACCTTCATGTCGCGGAGGAGATGGGCCATGTCACGATAACCCTTTTCGGATGTAATCGTGACCTTAATGCCCAGCTGTACAGCTCGGGCATTGGTGTATTGGATGTGGCGATCGTTCATCGCTGAGGACACATCCAGCCACATCCCTTTATCATGAATGAAAAAGGGTGGCAGGGGTCGGGACTTAGTGGGGGTGGCCGAGGTGGCCGGGGCGGTCTTAGCCGGGGTGGCTTTGGGTGCCGCAGCCGGGGTGGCTGTGGCCATGGGGCTTGGCGGGCGCCCCGCCAGGAAGGCGCTCACAGAGGGGGGAGGGGAGGCTTTTGTGGCCACCACCTTTTTTGGTGCGGATGCGTTAGAGGGTGCCTTGCCCTTCTTCCTCTTCCCCTTTCCGACGACCGTGTAGTCGTCTTCAGAGGAAGTGGATTCGGAGGCCGAGGTGCACGACTCTTCCGACTCGGTCTCAAATTCCTCATCGCCGTCGTCCTCCATCGCCTCGTCCTCCATCACCTCCTCCACGGTCGGGGCGGCCGAAGACGCTCGAGCGGGAGGAGGGGAGGAGGGGGCCTCGAGCACGTCGCTAAAAGCGGCGATGTTCGAGCCAGAGGGGGTGGATGAGGGCGGCGCGGAGGGCGAGACGGTAGGCGCGAGGGGCGCGGGGCGGGCGCGAGGTGCGCGGGTGGACGGCGCGGGGTGCGCGGGGGCCTTGACGGTGCAGCGTAAGGCAGCAGTGACTCCGGTAGGGAGTTGGTCAATATACTTGGCCATGAGGTGGGGTTGAGATTGAAAAATGTCCTTGAGGACATTATAAAATAGGTCGCTGAGAGCGTCCGCCATGGTGGCGGAGAAAATTAAAAAATTAAAAGAAAGAGAGGGGGGGGGTGGGGGGAGACTAAACTCCTAACCAGCCCCGAGGGGACACGTACGTGTCGCCCCGGGCGAACAACTCCCGCAAAAAGCCCTCCCTTACGATTTTCCTAGTGGTAAACTACCGAGAAGAAAATCGCAAACAAACTCGGTAGCTGCACTATGTGTTGTTCGTATGCCTGAAGGGCCTATGTCCTAACTCCCCGGGCGGGATAACCCGGGGATGTGTAACCCTCCCTGTTGGGTATAAACAGGGAGGTTGTGTGCTACGGTGTGCCCTAAGCTTGAATACCTGCCGCCAATCTTATTGTGCGGACAGGTTCCCGCAGTCGCGCTCGCCACCACTAGACTAATGAGGCAGTTAGTTGTCAGCATAGTGTTGTAGGTATATACCTACTATTGGGCAATAAAAATACTATTTCTATCTCAGTAGGCATAGCACGACCGTTTGATGAATAGTAGGTATCGTAAACGTATCGCTAATGTAAGAGAATTTTGAATCGAAAATACAACTGTCCTATAACATTTTGGTTTATTTATTGCGACATGCACAATTTGTATCATACATAGATATGAATAAAGTTTTCAATGGGGTAGGCAACTGTGGAACTAATGGCGCCACTTTCGATTGTACCAGTGCAATCTTATTGGTAGCAATGTATTTGAATTTAATCATAATATGAATATGATGAATGAATATGATTTGTTACATTAACCTGCATTATTTTCATTCTATTTCTCACACTACTGTAATGGAATTGTCATAAATTACTATTTTGAAAAGAGTATTCATGGATTTTCTTGCCGGCTCTTCTCCATAGAACCTACCTTTTGGAACCGTGCACCTAGTTTTGACGTTTTAAAAGTGCCTGAAATCTGGTCTATTTGAAATAAAAAACTTTGACTTTGATGGTTCTGATTGGTTCAAATAACTATGTATGGAGGTGCTGCCATCTGCTTTAGTTTTGCGTTGCCTTCCCCATTTAATGAAATAGTATGTGCGAAACGAGAGGATCTGTACCATGATTATGCCACTCTATATGGGACTTAATACTAAAGGCGAAGCATGGTTGTACAGAATCGTGATATACGAGAACACCTCTGCTCACACCTTCAGGGATTATAGGCGTGAGTTCGTTCTGCTTAGCCGTTTCCCAACTATGTTGGGGTCAGCTTCCAGTCTTACCACGTGCAGCTGAATACCAGTATTTTAAACGGAGCGACTACCATCAGACCTCCGCAACCCAATTACTGGGCAATACCGATATGCTAAGGTTAGACCGGTTATCATACTTTTGGGCTTCTGACTCCCCGTAACGACTGTCATAGATATTCGTATGACATCCGGGACCGACTGTTTAACGTGCTCTCCGAGGCACGGAAGGTTCTCGATGTATAACGAATGGTCACCAATCCATGGACTGACCGCGGCAAGCGCAGCGCAAATTATATGATTCGCACGGTTGTTAAGTAGCCACGAGCCTCTCCGAGCATGAACCATAATATCTATACTAATATTATAAAGAGGAAAGGTTTGTATTTTTGTATGTAACGCACAAACATAAAAACAACTGGACCGATTTCAAAAATTCTTTTGCCGTTAGAAAGCTACATTATCACTGAGTAACATAGGCTATATTTATTACTGGAATAAAACTTCTTACGCGGGCGGAGCCGTGAGGACACAGCTAGTTAATAATAATTCAGTGTGTCAATAAAAAATATTTAACCTACCGTTCACTCGTGTTGAGCCATGAGCAATTGAACAACACAATATTCAGAAATTCCACTCTAAAATATTGACCTCAATGGTTACCAGAACAAATAGTCCAATACACAATACATACCAAAACTAAAAATATTCCAGCGAAATTTTGCGAAATTACGCGAAATTCTCCACATTATTTCGGTTATTAAACATGAGGGCTTAAACGAAAATTTTCGCGGCGAAATAATTTAAATTGAATAACAGCAAAACTTGAATCTCATTCTTTAGTCAATGCGGTCCGTTTAAACATTTCAAGTCAAATATTTGAACAAAGTCAAGAGGTCCCCTTGAAGTTTATGTTCTTATGCCCCGTTTAGTACTTGAGGCAAGTTGCTGGAGAGAGTTAAGCGATTTATGCTATAGTAAGAGTGTTCATTTGCAAACACGTGCTCCGGTACGTTCTAGCCCGGAGATATATGGAACGACCACCTTAGGAAGGTAGCTAAAGTAGACTGGCTACCGAAGGTAGGTATAGGAGCGAGGAGTGTTGGACTTGGGAGATGTCTACCTCGTATATCGACGCTCGGCAGTGAAAACCTCGTAAATCAAATTTTCTTCAAAAGAGTTTTATTTGTTCTTTAGATTGATAAACTCCATACACGTACTAGTTCAACAAACTTTCAATTCAAATACTTCTAAGCTATCTATGACGTACAATGACAAACTTGTATTAACATGTAATCGGCCATTTTTTTTAAGAGACAGCTTTTTCCATCTCTTGTAAAAAATTGTATTTTACACATACGTGGTTTTCACTGCCGACCGTCGATATCAGCATTGCCCAGTAACTGGGTTGCGGATGTACGTGCAAAATACAGCCGCATCTGGTTAGATTGGAAATCGACCCAGACATGGTTGGGGAAAAAGGCTAGGTAGAACTTAATTGCCTTATTATAACCCTCTTAATTAAAATTCCATCTTGTTTAGTTTCACACTCTCTATCCCAATCGCAAATCGTCGCTTAAGTTCTAACACGGCGTAACTCAAAATTGTTAACGTTTCAGGAGAGCAAAAAATTTAAATTTTTGTACTTATCATGTAACTGTTTATAATCTACAATATTCTACTTTATTTTGGTTTTTTCGACGGAGCACTTTCGCGACACGATCCAGTATGGAACTCACTTGACTTACACGCTGTTTTAGCTGTTTACATAGCTTGATGGAAAAAATATTACATATGCGTTGGATTTTGTTTTTGAAATAACGTGTTGCTATTGGATCTAAACATTGATTGTGATTGGTCGAACGATGCGTTTTTCGACCCCCTATCGAATGACGTGCGTAACTCATAACTACTATTTTTCGAGTTACGCGGTGTTAGAACTTTAGCGACGAAATGTTATCTCAAAATGTAATACACCAACACCGTACATTATTTTTACACGAAAAGCGAGCACTCTCAAATATTTACCTAAAACCCATTTTGTAATCAAGTTTATTACCTCGCTTTAAGCCAAACATTTGCTAAAAATATTCATAAAACAGAGCTTCGTCCATATAAGTACTTATAAAAGTGAATGTTCGCATTTGGAGTTAATCTCCTAAACTGCTGAGCCAATTTGAATAGATTCGATTGAATTTAAAAAAAAGAAAAAAGCTTACGTCGTTGTTGTGTTGATTTAAGAACTAAATAACATTACTTACTTATGCCTTTTTTTTATGAAGCTGAGTTAGTTATCTGTGGAGTTATTGGATAGTCATCTTGTCTTTTTTAAATTAACGTAAAATTGAGAACAAAGGAAAATGTCTGTATATCGTCGGCTCAACCTTATTAATTATGGACTTAACATTAATTGGGTAGTTGACAATGTTTTTTTTATTCATTTTCATGAAACTTTTACAAAAAAAACATAGGCAACAATGAAAAGACCAATTAAATATATCTATCTTCTACATCTACATATTATAAAAATAAATTTCCGTGCGTTAGTCTCGCAAAAACTAGAAAATGGCTCGACCGATTTGAGTTTTTGTTGTTTGGTTCGCTACAATACTGGGTTGGTTTAGGAAAAAATAAAATTAAGGAAATTAAAAAAAAATTGCCGTTACGAAGTTCACCGGGTCATCTAGTACCTATATAATAAAATGTCCAATTTATAAGTGATTTAAAATTGTTAATAGACAGAGACCACACTATTGAACGATGACGTCATTGTTCAAAAAACGTCAAACTTTATATTACTCCGTACAATGTCTCTTTTGGTGCGACAAGGACAGAAAAAGCGCCATTCAAAAACTTGAAACACGTGTAGGTATCTCCTCCATTTTCAGATTTATTTTATTTATTTTTTCAACGATCATTTTCTTTCTATACCTTTTTTGATATAATAAAAATTCTATTGAATTCTTCCTAATTTTTAAAAATAGTCAACTATGAGTTGTTCCTAAAGTAATTAATGATTAAAGCTTCATCTAATTAAAAGGGTACTTAACCATTAACCAAAGTAATTTATTATTCTAATAACACTCCCAATAGAAAAACCAAATTGAAATCTCTTTTCACCCATCTCATATATTATGTACATCATCTCATGCAGTTTCAACTAAATGCCTAGTAAGTATTTTCTAATAAATTATTCAAGCCTGAATTAGTACCTACTATAATTCTAAACTAGTACTTAATCCTCCACTATCATAGGTATTCAAATTTATATATATAGGTAACCTAGGTAACTGAAACTTGCTCTAAGCTTTTTCGGATAACCTATCTTGTAGTTCTGGATGTAAGGGTTGTATTACAGTGTGAGCGATAGTTTATATTGTCACTATAGCATAGCTCATCAAAACTACTCATAAATACAATGTGACATAACATCACGCCTGTATTCCCCGAAGGGTTGTGCAGAGGTGTATAGTAACATCCTCATTTTGCCGCTATGTTTAAAACCCATGTAATAGGGGCGAGCCTATTGCCATCAACCGGGCACAAATCCAAACTCCGGGTTGCTACTGAAAAATTCCACACGAAATAACCCAGTATCACTTTGCCCGACCTGGGGGTTGAACCCAGGACCTCACGATCAGCAGTCGCGCTTGCCACCACTAGACTACGAACGTGGCAGTCAAAGTAACGATGCTTTTCAAATTGATTTCTAATTTGTCTAGGTCTTTGCGAAGTATGTGCGGTGTAACTTTGAATGATAGATTGAGGAATGATTTGATTAGACAAAGTTGTGGTTTAAAAGATGATGTAGTGGCAAAAATTGAAAAGAGTATGCTTAGGTGGTTTGGTCATGTTGAGGGAATGAGTGAAAGCCGATTAACAAAAGGAATTAATAAGGCGGATGTTAGTGGAAACGCCTGTAGAGGACGTCCTAGAAGGACATACGTCGATGTTGTTCACAAAGGAAAGGTGCGTATATATCCGCGCGGTTATTAATCAGCCACGACCCCCCCCCCCCCCCTCTCAGGTTGGCTGGACATGAGCCCGTTAATCCATTATGCAATTTTATCATCTTATCTTTCTGCCAGAGGTAGTTAGACTGTTCAAAAACTAAACTACATAAGCGTAGCATTCATATCGCAACTCAAGTTGGTCAGCCTTAACAAAATCTGTTAGCTTGCGCTGGAACACCAGTCTAACCGTGCGAGACGCAAAGCGAAACGTAAAGCCGGATTACACCATGATTTAAGCTTCAGTTACTGCCCATTCACTAATTAGGACGTTAATTATCTACGTGTGTATAGGTGAATGTGTGTTAGTATGGTGGTATTGTGAGCTACACGAATGACCTACTGTTGTGTTGGGTTACTATAGTGACCTTTGTATGTCACAGTCTTTATTAACTCTGTTAAGTTTCAGTTTACAGCAGTGATAGCCTAGTGGTGTGACCGTCGGACTGTCAAGTCATAGGTCTCGAGTTCGAACCCAAGGCACGCACCTCTGAATTTTCGGATTCATGTGCGTATTGTACAATTATCACTTCTTTAAAAACGGTGAAGGAAAACATCGTGAGGAAACCGGCATGCCTGAGAGATATTTCTCGACGGCATTTAAAACCAAGTCAGGGGCCCATGGGCGGCATAAACTCTGACACCAGGTTAGTCACTAACCACACGAAAAGAAGAAGGTTCAAAATAATCTTCTTGTATTGGTTGTATGTTGCATTATATTAATCGCATCTTCTGCATTTGCATGTATTTGCGGGCGGGAACCTGCTGCCTCTATATACAAGCTTGTACAACTAGTTTGGTGGAAATAACACTTAATATTGTTACTGCCTTGTTGATCTAGTGGTGGCAAGTGCGACTGGTGATCGTGAGGTCTTGGTTTCGATCCCCAGGTCGGTCAGTGTTATTGGGTTTTTCCGTGTGGAATTTCTTAGTAGCAGCCTGGAGTTTGGATTGGTGCCCGGTTGATGGCAATAGGCTCACCCATTACATGAGACTATATTGTTATTGTATGTTTGCCTGTTAAATTTGCGGCCCTTCTTCAAAATACTGCAATATTTTAATAATAAGGGCTAATTTAAGATCACTAAATAAATGATTTAATTTTCTTTAAATGCCCTGCCGACGTTTCTTTTTTCATTAAACTTTATTTCAACTTTTGGCTTGTTTTTAATAATATTGGCCCGCTTTTAGCTCATAATCTTCCCGAGTGACTCCTAGTCCTAAATAAGACTGTGCATGCCTAATCTAAAGTAATCCTGTATTTAAAAGAAGAACACCTTGATCCAATTTGCATCTATTACCAAATTGAGACTATATACTTTCACTGTGTTCACACCATAGTGAAGGAATCTTATAATTATTTAACTTTAACATTTAAAACAGATAAACTAGGTCTCCATGTGAGGTTATGAGCGGTTCTACGAGAAAGGTTACGTTGAAGGTCGACCAGGTAAGGTGTTTGATGATTTAACCTATACAAGTTTGCATATTTTGTATACAGTAGTGCTTCAGAATCGTAGCTATTTCAAGCTGGCTTTTCACTATGGGATATAATATATACCTAGTTATATCCCGGGATATAATTTACCCTTGAAACTGTTCTATTCTATTCGTGGGATGTAATTTATATCTCGAGGCATAATATATACAAGGTGTAAAAAGACCCTTCACCAAGCCGTCAACCATGCATTCAGTACATCAAACTGAGTAACCCTACGCAAAAATTGTCGCTGGGAAACGACTTTTTTTTTGGGTGTAAAATTTAGTTTTACTGTAAAGTTAATTTTAACTCACCCAAAACACTGTGCTGATAGATGCAATGAGTAGTAAACGGGTAATGGAGGTATTTCAAGTACATTTGCAACCTTCAAAACTCGTATTAAAAAAAAAACGTTGTAAAAAAGTTGGAACTTTGACCTCCAATATCTCCGTAATTAGAAGGTTCCCAGGCATAGTCCAGAACAAAAAAATGATGGCAATGACGTGGAGAATAAGTGCCTTTCGGCTTCGTTAAGGGCCTTTTTACACAGTTTATTATATCTCATAGTGAAAGGCCGGCTTAATAGTAAAAAGTACTAACAATCTAGAGGCCATACAATACTTTTTTAATTTGAGAGAGAGTACCTGTACCTAAGGACTGTTGCATAACCGCTAAAAATATCTGATATTGCCGATGCCTTATCAAATGTCTATAGGCAAAGAGTAGTAGTATAGTATAGTAGATAGTGATGGACCGGATACCATACGATAATAATCTCTTTTTAACCGACTTTCAAAAAGGAGGAGGTTCTCAATTCGACTGTATGTTTTTTTTTGTATGTTTGTTCCGCGATATCTTTGCTAATTATGAACCGATTTTAATGATTATTTTTTTAATGGATGGGATACTTCGAAGTTGGTCCCATTTAAATTTGGTGAAGATCTGATGAAGAACTTCGGAGATAGACAATGGAACTCCTCAATGACGAACAGTACGCATATTGTGATGATGTGATTATGTTACGAGCAGCGTCTTTAGTAGGTCCAACCAAGTTTTAATTAAGGCCACTAAAAAGAAAAAAATAAAAACTTTTTTACAAAAAATTTAAACCGACTTCAAAAAGAATAAAATAATTACCATATAAAATTAACAGTTTCAGAAGTCGGTGCCTTCAATTTGGTTCAGCGTGGATCAGCACCGACTTCTGAAACTGTTAATTTTATATGGTAATTATTTTATTCTTTTTGAAGTCGGTTTAAATTTTTTGTAAAAAAGTTTTTGTTAAAAAGTGATTATTAACAAAAATAAAACCGACTTCAAATTGTCTATCTCCGAAGTTCTTCATCAGATCTTCACCAAATGTGAATGGGGCCACTTCGAAAGAATACTCTTTCAAACAAAAAAAAATCATTAAAATCGGTTCACAATTAGCAAAGATACCGCGGAACAAACATACAAAAAAAAAAAACATACAGACGAATTGAGAACCTCCTCCTTTTTTGAAAGTCGGTTAAAAATACTCAACTCCAATACTCGTGTTGGGGTTGAGTTTATTTGAACAAGCCAGTAACTCTACTCTTCTTAAGTGTGAACGCAGCATCCAGGTTAAATAACCAAGTGTCCCGTGATAGGGGGTAGTTTGGGCAAATTTGAACTTTGGCCGGTAATAGCTGAGGACTATCTTTAGCTATTTCCTCTTAAGGAGTTTTCGAGGGGTGGCTTTGATGAAAATTGTTAAGGGGTACTCTCAGCCATTTCGCCACCACTGGCGCGGATGTTTCAAGAAATATGCGCACTTATTTTATTTAAGGCGAAGTCTTTTAATTACTTTGACTCTATTAAATTTCGGCTGTAGACATTATTGCGTAGGATGGAGGACAGATTTTTGGTTGTAGAATTATTTTTATTTTTGGTTTGTTGTTATAGTTATTTATAGTGTAGCGATTGAATTTGTAGACTGCTTTGAATCTGATTTGAGACTCCTTTCCAGTTTCACAGCCGCCTCGCTCTAACTATACGCCTTTTTTTAATGATTTAAAGATATTTTAGCTAACATTAAAAATTGTATCTATCGAAATTCAGTGTATCCACCTTCTGAGTGTCATCACAAATATTTAAACTATAGTTTTATTTAGATACATGATTTATATTGAAATAAAAAACAAAAGACATTTTTCTTTCTCCTCCTCTTTCTAGGCAACAAATCAAGATGAAAATATATTTCAAATATTCATAGCGTTATCCTGAAGGGTGTTTACAGAATACATTTTTCAATATCGCCTAAAATCTCTTTAAAATTTTTACGACCTTAATAAGTTAATGTGAGACTTTTATTAATAACTATTATTACTTAGTTATCTTCTCAGCATGGTAAGATATTAATATTATATTAATAAAAGTAATGCATCTATTACAGCCATTCTAAAAATGTGTAGGGGAATATGAAAAATATTATACCTAATACATTTTGGTTTTCAATTTGAAGTTAATAAAATATTAGAACTTTTGGCATCATACAATGCAATAACTTCAAATACTTTATTAACTTCAAAAATATTCGCTCATTCTAAATTAAGTTTTCCAATTAAACTATAACGTAGTATTTTCGTATCTTCTATTAATATTATATTACTATTTTCATGTCTTTCAAAAAGGAATCAAAGGTGAGTATTAAATTGTATACTGATTGTTATTTTAATTGAGTTATATTAATTAGAGAGTTGTAAGCCTTTGTTATCATAAGTTTAGTTATTTAATTTATTTGGGAAAACTTTGGTTAGGTTGGGTTACGAAATATAAAAAAACCGTACCTATCAAATTTATAAACACCAGTTTTATTTTTCCATTCGGAATTTCTCAGTAGCAGCCCGGAGTCTGGATTTGTGCCCGGTTGGTGGCAATAGGCTCGCCCCCTATTAAATGCCACTTAAACAAAACTGGCGAAATGAGGGTGTACTAAAAACACCTCTGCGGAACCCTTAGGGAAATACAAGGCGTGATGTTATGTTGATTTTATTTTTATTTTTAATAAAAATAGTTGTTGAGAATAAAATTATAATGACATAGCAACTTTATGAAAAAACGATACATTATAAATATACCAAATCCTTTAATTTAATAAAAAAATCTTTTTCGTATACCTAAGCCCCGAGAGCCGATCTTCACAAAACTTCTTGACTTATGAAATTTACCTTTAGTTAAGAAATCCTAGATAATATCTCAAACGTATTACAGTGATCCACTCAACCCTGTCCTAATATTTACTCAACCCTTCATCAAAAGAAAAATCTGGGTATCTTGACTTTTACCCGCACTACAAGTGTTTTTACCGAAATATAAGCGGGTTGTTGGAAAAATCCATAATTGACCCTCGAGAATTACGTGGCTTTAGATATTACGAATTCTCATTCATTAGGAGCTCTCTGGCTAATTATCAACCGCGCGGGTCATACGATTTGCGAGGTTAAGCTGCGCTTGCCGCGGTCAGTCCGTGGATGCGTGACCGTTCATTACATATTGAGACCCCTCCGTGCTTCAGAGAGCACGTTAAACCGTATTAGGGGAGGAATTTTAAAAATCCTTCCCTATTGATGCCTGCTTTATAAAAGGTACCTACTGTCAAAATTTCAAGTTTCTAACCCCAGCGGTTTAGGTTGTGCGTTGTTAGATGAGTCAGTCAGTCTCTCCGTTTATATAGACAGTTGAATGATTATAGTCTTTATTCCACATAAAATAGAGTACATTATATTGTTGTGTATTATATTGGACGGTTAGCAGAATTTATTGGTATTTTGATACATTAAACATTTATCTTAGTTTGTACTGCATTATTATATCCTATTCACTTAAAGCATGGGATGAAAACAGCAGCTTTACTTTTCGCATTTCATTGAATTTTGAGAATTAATTGCGATGAGAATGTGACCGAAAATAAAAATAAATAGTGATGTTCCTTTCTTAATTTCACCCCGTTCTTCAAGTGAATGGGTTGAACCATGAACTGGTCGTCCATTCACTAATGAGTCCGAAGTAGTTAATTTAAGCAAAGTGGGACCTACTTGGAACATACTAAGATGAAAGAGAATACTGCAAATAACTGTAAGTTTTCCTCTCGTCTACACACACGGCATGCAAGATCTTCAGTTGACTCATACAAGTTACCTACTTAGTGCCTGACTTACGATGTTTCCCTTTTGCATAAAATCTGATATATACTTGCATACTTATGTATGCCTGATGAGGACTTGGGTAGAAGACACTGCAATAATTCAGCCAAAAGTTTTTGCGATGAATGGCTAGTGGCTAAACTCGACCAACGACAAAGAGGATCTTGTTGGCCGGCGGGTTAAAATAACGCATGGACACGGCGCCGATTAAGGGTTCTCTTGAGCCTTGACCAGCACTAGTAGCAAGGACACTGTTCCCAATGCCAGTGGGCATGTAGTACTGCCTTGGTCGCTTTCTACCGCTTTCCCTCATTATACATTTTATGTAATACTAGCGGCCCTTCCCGGCTTCGCACGGGTGGACATTTCTCCCGTTTTTGCAACATTTTTCATTTATGCTCCGCTCCTGTTGGTCGTAGCGTGATGTTATATAGCCTATAACCTTCCCCGATAAATAGACTATCCAACACAAAAATATTTTTTCAATTCCAATCAGTAGTTCCTGAGATGAACGCGTTCAAACAAACAAACAAACTCTTCAGCTTTATAATATTTGTATAGATTTATTGAGGTAAAATATTTATTTATGATCAACTACGTACCTAGCAACAATAGGAAGTATTGAAAAGCGCCAAAATGGTCACTCATCCGATTACAAATCACAACCCACACTCAACCTCTTTACATTTTACACAAGTACAATACTCAACCCCCTTCAAAATCGACGTCTCTATTACATATATTGATAGCGACTTGTGGCTTTCATCATTAAGAATTTGATTGATAGACTCACGATGACTAGTTCGCCAAAACAATAAAATCAGCGAATCATTAATGGTTTTCAACCCTCGCCCAATCGAGGGGTTGAAATAACATTTGGATTTACCCCGCAGTGTTTAGTTTGGCCATATGTCGGTATTTTAAATACAAGTTTTACTAAACAATTGATTTTAATCTGGTTTCGGAAACGCGATGTGAATTTATAAATGTGATTAGGCACGTTTTAATTTAGTTTTGTCACGCTATCGTTAATTGAATACTTTGGTTAATTATTTCGCAGTTGTTTAATTTTACTGAAATTTTGAATGGCTCCTAATGGTAGCATAAGATATGTTCTAAAACTTTATATTTTTCCTTTTTAGAGTACCGTACCCAAAGGGTAAAACGGGACCCTATTACTAAGACTCCGCTGTCCGTCCGTTCGTCTGTCACCAGGCTGTATCTCATGAACCGTGATAGTTAGACAGTTGAAATTTTCACAGATGATGTATTTCTATTGCCGCTATAACAGCAAATACTAAAAAACAGAATAAAATAAATATTTAAGGGGGCTCCCATACAACAAACGTGATTCTTTGCCGTTTTTTTAACCCTTAGCACGCGAGTCCGACTCGCACTTGGCCGGTTTTTTTTTTCTCAAAGCTTTACTTTGTGTGACTATGGAAGTCCCATAGGTACCTCCTATGTTTTGATACGGATAACATATTTAATAACAATATCCAAGTATTTGCTTCTTATTGAAACGAATAACTAATATTAACTACTTACGCATACATACATAATCAACCCATTACTGTACCACTGCTGGACACCGGCCTCCACTCAGAATGAGTAGGGTTTAGGCCTTAGTCCACCACTGCTGACCTGGTGTGAATTGGCGGACTACACACACCATCGAGAACCATTTTTCGACCCTCTCAGGTGTGCAGGTTTTCTCACGATAACGTAAGTGATAATAAAATTCTGATCTGCTGATTCTGTCCTTATTTCACTTAAAACAATAACAAAACGATCACGCATTATTGAATTTCAATACTTAAAAAACATACCATTCTATCCAAGGCCGGTAAATAAACACATATATCAATTAACCATTTTTAACAAACACATTTATAGTAAAAGTAGGTGTAAAAACAAATAATTATTCAATAACATGTTAAATTGATCGGCCGAAATCGGCGCAGAGTGAACCGGGAATCACTGAAGTTTCCGAATGCGAGGGAATTTAAAAATACTTGGTATAAAGCCGGTCATTCGTTCGTTTCGTTCATTCGTTGCTATGTATCGGGCTTAGGGCTGCGAGGCATATATTAAAAACTATAAAAAGTCCAATATTTTTTCATGGGTGTCGTAAAATGAGAGCTAGGGATTACTTTTTTCTAGAATACTTTCGATTTAAAGATATTTGTTTGATTTCACATGTGTGTTAATATCGTCATATTAATCTTAATATGACGATATTAACACACAATCAATTGACTCGCCAAACGAGACATAACATCACGCCCGTATTCCCCGAAGGGTTGGGCAGAGGTGTATAGTAACACCCTCATTTCGCCGTTATGTTTAAGTCTCATGTAAAAGGGGGCGAGCCCATTGCCAATCCAAACTTTGGGCTGCTATTAAGGAATTCCACACGGAAAAACCCGATAACACTTTGCCTGACCTGGGGAATGAAGCCAGGAGCTTACGATCAGCGGTCGCGCTATGCTAGACTATAGTATCCATTTGTATTTCGATAACTGTTTGTGCGTTTATCTTTAACCGACTTCCAAAAAAGGAGGAGGTTCTCAATTCGACTGTATGTTTTTTTTTGTATGTTTGTTCCGCGATATCTTTGCTAATTGTGAACCGATTTTAATGATTCTTTTTTTGTTTAAAGAGTATTTTTTCAAAATGGTCCCATTTAAATTTGGTGAAGATCTGATGAAGAACTTCGGAGATAGACAATTTGAAGACGGTTTTATTTTTGTTAAAAAGTTTTTATTGTAGGGCAAGTCCGTATTCTAACATAAATATATTAGGCACAAAACGTAAATTTAATAAGAGAAATGTAATTGGGATTCTCAGACGTCGACTCAATTATAAGAATACACGGCGAAATCCGCAAAAAAAATGTAAATGGAATTGCGAAATGAACCAAGATTTTTTCTTATTTTTCGCAGAATGTGAAACTAGCAAACTCCTGTAAAGAATATTAAAGCTTTTATAAGTCGTGTAATTTATCAAAAAAAAATATTATAATAATTAGATAAATTAGAAAATCAACGTTTTACTTGTACTTGACACACACACTGACATAGCAAATAGATTATTTTTGTTTGTTTCTTCATCTTTTTTCTCCTTTTATGGCCTATCATCATCCTGTGCTGGATGTAATATCTTCTCATAATCATGCCTTTTTCTTCTGTCTCGCTAAGTTTCTCCATCCTCTTCCGCATATTCACCAACAAAAAAAAAAACAACATATTCAAAATATAGGTGTTACAGTAATATCAATTTAATTCTACAAAATCTTTATGCGGCAACCCTACTGTATCGGATCGGCATGAATGAAATGAAATGCAAGGATTGTTTGCTTTCAATCGGATATTAAGGTGGATCCATTGCTTTGTGTCGGTATTCGAATGAAAACTATTCGCGCCGTCCCGTTCGCTGGCCCAACACTATTCCATACAATAATTGTTCGTTTTAAACCGTACTTTCCATAGCTTCGCCCCAATTTCTGGTTGAGTTTAACGTGTCGCTCGTATGGACAAAGTTAATAGTTTTATTACAGAAATTGTTGGGTAAATCGGGAGCAGGATTTAAATGTGTGGATTTTAAATATTGGAGGAATGTCGTTGGTGTATTAATCCGTAATACAGAACCCACAATATGTTCTGCCTAGCCTTTTCCCAACCATGTTGGGGTCAGCTTCCAGTCTAACGAGATGGAACTGAATACCAGTATTTAACACGGAGCGACTGCCATCAGACATCCGCAACCCAGTTACAGGGCAATGCCGATATGCTAAAGTTAGACCGATTGTCAGACCTCACGTTCAGCAGTCGCGCTTGCCACCTCTTGACCAATGAGGCAGTTTTATTCCCAACAATAATATACTATTGTTATATAGCCCAGTTATTAACCTCTTACCAATTCTAATAGATTAATTGCTCGGAATTTTAACTTCTCATTTTTATAGCATGGCCCAATTTTAAGCAGTGACGTAACGTATGTGTTAAGGATGCGTAGACGCAGACCTTTGTTAGTAAGGCAAGTAACTGTGATGTTTTAATTATCGGTTTAAGGAATATTATAGTATAGCTAGATGATTGTTTAGTGTTTTATACTTAATTTGGAACAATCTTCTTCTTCCTGCCCTTATCCCACACTAGGTGGGGTCGGCTAAACATGTATTTCGTAAATCCATGTTGTTTGAGGTTTTGGCTTATTGTTTTATGACTGGCCGCCTGCCTGACATCAACCGTCCTTGGGAATACTCGTTGCGCTGTCGCGCGGGTGACCCAATGTGCTTGCTGATATTATGCACTGGGTCCCAAAATGATATGCTTGTCAATCTTATTGCCGACAACTAAGCAGACTATTTTCTTCTTGGTGGAGTATACTTGAAGTTCCTCGACCCACTCATTCAGTTTTTTTAGGGACTTTGGTTCTATTAGAACAATAGAATAGCTATAAACTTCAAGTCACGGTTACTTCTAGCTCTTCCAGGCAAGCGTGCGCCATCGTAGAGTTTATCATCTTCTGAATGAACTACCTTTGGGTGTCAATCCTCTTTTTCATCCTATAACCTACTGGATGTCACATAGCATAATCAGCCTATTACTGTCCCATTACGGCCCTCTTCTCAGAATGAAAAGGGTTTAGGCCTTAGGCCACCACGCTGGCCTGGTGCGGGTTTGCGAACTACACTAGTGTCACGTTAACCGTACGTCCTTGGGAGAGTCCGATATCCAACTGCGGAACTTAGCTAGAACGAGCTACAAATTTTAACCCTACAATAGCGATACCCATTGAATAGGTAATATGCAAATAACAATCATTGAGTATCCACCTGTGAAACGATGACATCATTCTGCGATTACCAATCCCACGATTACCAATCAAATGACCTACAGTAGTCCTAGCACGAACATTTAAAGTATAGTATCTTTAACGTATCTATCTATACTAATATTATAAAGAGGAAAGATTTGTATTTTTGTATGTAACGAATAACCTTAAAAACGACTTGACCGATTTCAAAAAATCTTTTACCGTTAGGAAGCTACATTATCACTGAGTATCATAGGCAATATTTATTACTGGAAAAAAATTATTACGCGGGCGGAGCCGTGAGGACACAGCTAGTTGCTAATATACTGGCCTGCAAAAATAAGTACTACACTTTTAATGATATTTACTTTTAAAGTGTGATACTTATTTTTGCAGGCCAGTGTATTATAAGCGAATTTTGAATCGAAAATACAACTGTCCTATAATATTTTGGTTTTTTTTTTGCGACAAGCACAATATGAATAATAAAGTTTTCTTTTTAATTAAATATTATGTGCGAAACGAAAAGGACTCGTGGCTAAATAATAACTGCGCCGATCATACGATTTGCGAGGTTAAGCTGCGCTTGCCGCGGTCAGTCCGTGGATGGCTGACCCTTTGTTACACATCGAGTCCCCTCCGAGTCTCAGAGAGCACGTTAAACCGTCAGCCCCAGGTGTTTTAAGAATACCTATGACAGTCGTTACGGGTAGTTAGAAGCCCGCAAGTCTGACAACCGGTCTAACCTTAGGATGTCGGCATTGCCCAGTAACTGGGTTGCGGAGGTCTGATGGTAGTCGCTCCGTGTAAAATACTGGTATTCAGCCGAATCTGGTTAGACTGGAAGCTGATCACAATATAATAAGGAAAAGGCTAGGAGGAAGAAGAGTATGTGCAAAACGAGTATTTTCGACGCAAAATTCACTCACATTAAGGAATGATTTCCACCAAACTGCTCGCATCGCATCGGATCGGAAAGGATACGAACGGATGCGGCGACAGCCGAACGCGTCCGTCAGGATGTCGACGCATACGATCGGCGCCGTACAGTCGCTTGCGAACGTATCCGTTTCTGCGCCTGGTCAAATACTTTCATTCCTACCGTGTTGACGTGTTCTAATTTTGGAAAGGATCCGATCGGATACGACAACATGCGAACAGAGCCGATCGTGCGTCGTAGCATACGTACTTTCGGCTACGATCGCGTGTCGCGGAAGACGCCCGCGGTCAAGCTGCTGTGCGCGGCTTGGTAATATAGACTTTAATACTATGAACACGATTTAATATCGTTTAAAGATTGTAAAAACCTTTCCGATCCGATGCGATGCGAGCCGTTTGGTGGAAATCATCCTTAACGTTACGATTACTTTTCTAACTGGCGTGCGTGTATGACAAGATGTATGAATGTGGATGAAGCGAAAGGGGTATGTAAGGGTCGCAGTATGTGGCGTTCTATAGTTTCTGCCTACCCCCATGGGAAAAACGCGTGAGTTTATGTATGTATGTACTTTACTAAGGTGACATCATTTGCGATAGGCTTACAGGTATTTCTTCCGAGTCTGGGTATCAGTGGTAGGTACGTGCCATTAGTCACAATACAAGGAATCCTAGTGTGATATGCATGTAAAGTAACATTGAATGTAATTTTAGTGTGTAAGTATACGATACAGTAAACTCATTTGTGAGTTAAGCTCGCCTTTGTACATGAATTTACCAACGGAACTGTATTATATATTATTATTTTGTGTACAATAAAGAATAAGAATAAGAATGGAAAAATACATGCCTCGTTAGTTTAGTGGTGGCAGGCGCGATTGTTGATCGTGAGGTCCTGAGTTCGATCCCCAGCTTAGCAAAGTGTAATTGGGTTATTCCATGTGGAATTCCTCAGTACCAGCTCGGGGTTTGGTTTTGTGTCCGGTTCATGGCAACAGGCTCGCGCTCTATTACATGGGGCTTAAACATAACGGCGAAATGAGGGTGTTAATATACACCTCTGCCCAACACTTCGGGGAATACTTCCCTGGAATTGCCGTAATCACCACGTTTGACAGAAGAATTGGTGATGACAATTTGATGTTATTAGCAGACAGGAAGACGGTACTGTCCATCGTTATGACCTTAGTAGCCTTTTAAGATACCCACGGGTAGAATCTTCTTCTTTTCGTGTGTTTAGTGACTAACCCGGTATCAGAGTTTGTGTCGCCCATGGGCCTCTAACTTGGCTTCACACGCCGTCGAGTAATATATCTCTGGCATGCCGGTTTCCTCACAATGTTTTCCTTCGCCGTTTTTAAGCAAGTGATAATGATACAATACGCACATGAATCCGAAAAGTCAGAGGTGCGTGCCTTGGGTTCGAACTCGAGACCTATGACTTGGCAGTCCGACAGTCACACCACTAAGCTATCACTGCTATAAAGTGGAGTAGACCGGGTGGAGTAGGAGTGGTCTATTTTTTTCCGGAGACAAAAAGAAATACAGTCATAAACGGTGTAAATAGACCCTTAACGAAGCCGAAAGGCAGTTATTCTTCACGTCATTGCGATAATTTTTTTGTTCTGGACTATGCCTGGGAACCTTCTAGTTACGAAGATATTGGAGGTCAAAGTTCCAAGTTTTTCACAACTTTTAAAAAAAATACTAGTTTTGAAGGTTGCAAATGTACTTGAAATACCTCCATTACCCGTTTACTACTCATTGCACCTACCAGCACAGTGTTTTGTGTGCGATACATTTAGCTTTACAGTAAAACGAAATTTTTCACCCAAAAAAAAAGTCGTTTCCCAGCGACAATTTTTATGTAGGGTTACTTAGTTTGATGTACTGAATGCATGGTTGACGGCTTCGTGAAGGGTCTTTTTACACCTACCTTTAAAGAAATAGGTATCCAGTTTGTTTTCTTCTATTTAACTCTTATTTAGCTATATTATATCGCACAAGAACAAAGTTTTAAAGTAATCTAAACATTCTAAGTTAAAGCTTCAGGGCCTGTTCAAAACTTTTTCACAGAATCTCGCACAGTACAAGGAACAAGTTCTTATATTTATACTGATACGTTTTTGCTTTTAAACAATTTGAATCTTTGGAAAGTGTATCTTAAATCTTAGCAGAGTTATAACAATAAGGAAGAGTTTGATTAAAATATTAAGTTTTAGGATCGGTACCGTCGTTGTGCAGTGAAAACCTCGTAAAGCACAAATTCAATTTTATTTTTTGTTATTCATTTGTTGGGTAGCACACCTCGTAATGCATATTTAGGACGAACGTGAACATCACTAAGATGAAATAGATTGATGAATAGATAATAAAACCGAAGAACCTTACATTTACACTTAATACTTTTTTTTTAACAGACTGTTATTATCTTCGCCTGTAACTTACGTTCATTGTAGTTACGAGGTTTTCACTGCACAGCGACGATATATGATATAACATTAGTAGGACTAGCACGAACGTCTGAACTATAGTACCTATTGTAAATGTATCGCTTATGTTAAGCGAATTTTGAATCGAAAATACAACTGTCCTATCACATTTTGGTTTTTTTTTTGCGACATGCACAATTTATATCATACATAGATATGAATAAAGTTTCCAATTTAATGAAATAGTAAGTGCGAAACGAGTATTTCCGATTCAAAATTCACTCACATTGACGTTCCGTTTACCTACATTAGTAACTCTACAGCATTCGTGCTAAGTTTACAATATAAAAACTTGATATAAAAGCGAAATTCTTTTCATAGCAATATTATTCCTTTGACAAATAGCACAATATCACAAAATACACAGACCTCAATAAAATAAACAATTTTATGCATCTTACTACAATTTATAGCTTCGACAACAGACAATACATCTTTACGAAGATGGGGTGCGATTTTTTTGTCGCATGACGAAGCGGTCCCGTCGCCGAATCCTAAATCAGAGCGCCTGTGTAAACGCGATAACCGAACCCGTGGTTAATGAAAACTGGTGGTAAACGAGAGTACATAAAATATAGGTAGGTTATTTGAACTTTACCGTGTAAGTCACAAAGGCTATTTGGGAGGACGAGGTGGTGAATTTTAAGTGGTATTGAACAAGTGTTTTATTTTGACAGGATAGTTGGTTTACGTTTATTATGGGTTTTTTTGGGGACATATTTGGATCTCAGTCAATAATAGGCTGTAGGTACTTTTTCTGCGGGTTTGGTGAAATGCAACTCTAAGCCTAGGCCACGGGTCAGCAACCTTTTGAGACGGAAGAGCCAAAAGTTGCAATTTACGAAATTTCAGTTTTCAAAGAGCCACAAAAAATCGTTTTAATATTATAGTATTTGCTTATACATGGTGTCCTGTAATTAATGAATAACCTTGAAATGGCGTTTAGCAGAACTAATTACCTTTAAAAAATATACAAAAAGAAAATACATTTAGATATAGACAAAAAAATACAAAACGCAAACACATTTAGAGATATTACTGTACCACTGTTGGGCATGAGCCTCTTATCATAATGAGAAGGGTTTAGGCCTTATGGTATTTTTGAGGAGTATCATAGAAATACTATACTTACAGAGGAATTAAAAAAAAAACTCCGAACTATAAAAACTTATCAGCGATAGTAAAATTAAACTTATACCTAACTAGTCAAGATTTATAGAAGATTATTCAAAGTATTATTCCCCACTTATCCTAGGTTTCCGCTACTTTGAACCTAGCTATTAATCATGACTACAATTCAGACTGCCTTAATGGTCTGGATTTCCACCTGCACCTGGTTCTACCGACGATTTTTAACCGCTTTCGATAAAAAATGGCGGGTTTTGTAAGATATATGGGTACTTTAATTAACTACGAATAGACCACTTATTACTTCCCAAGGAGGGTTGATGTCAGGCAGGCGGCCGGTCATAAAACAATAAGCCAAAACCTCTAACAACATGGATTTCATAAATACATGTTGTGTCGACCCCACCTAGTGTGGGATAAGGGCAGGAAGAAGAAGAAGACCACTTATTACTTCGTGACAGGATAATAAGTAACCCAGAATTTCATAATCAGCCCATTACTGTCCCACTGCTAGGCATTTAGGACTTAGTCCTTCACGCTGATCTGGTGGTGGCGGACTGTACAACTTTTTGGAGCCCTCTCCTATCCAGGTGCATGATGTTTTCCTTCACCGTTAACGCAAATGATCTGCACATGACATCTTCAAAGAGTCAGAGGTACGGCCGGTATCGAACTCGGACCCTCCTGCATAGAAGGCAACAAGCCAGCGTCCAACCGCTAAGGCTATCACAGATTTTAATACAAGTAAATCGTTTTATGGCCGGTTCGTATGATTTAGGCGAAACACATACTGCCCCGCGCTACGCTGCGATGTGCGTGGCGACGGAGCCACAACACTGCGCGTGAATGCGTTTTCTGTGTGTTGCACTACGCGTGTTTTCTATACAAACACAGATACTTGCAAACAACGTAAGAACACGCACTCCCGCGCTACGCTGCGTGGTGCGGTGCAGTGTGCGAATCGCCTTACCGAGCGTTATCCGTCTATACTAATATTATAAAGAGGAAAGATTTGTATTTTTGTATGTAACGAATAAACTTAAAAACAACTGGACCGATTTCAAAAATTCTTTTGCCGTTAGAAAGCTACATTATCACTGAATAAGATAGGCTAAGGGCTGAGCCGTGAGGATACAGCTAGTAAAAAATAAGACTCATGCATCTTTACCAATAACTAGCGGCCTGTTCTGGCTTCGCACGGGTGGACATTTTTCCCGTTTCAACATTTTTCATTTATGCTCCGCTCCTATTAGTCGTAGCGTGATGTTATATATATATATAACCTTCCTCGATAAATGGTCTATCCAACACAAAAATAATTTTTCAATTCCAACCAATAGTTCCTGAGATAAGCGTGTTCAAACAAACAAACAAACTCTTCAGCTTTATAATATTAGTATAGATAGAGCAAAGACCCCATAACTTTGCATAGTAACTCTCCCATACGTTAGTAAGCCATCACAGGTAAAACTTGCTTACGGGTCCATTTATATGCCTAGTTTGGCAATAAAAATGCTACCACTGGTAAGTAAAACTATTCGTTTTTGGCCATAGGAACCGGGCAATGATTGTCATTTTTAAATATCCATGCACGAGACACTTAACACTCCAATGCACGGTAATTTGTCGGAGTGTATTATATAACATGCACGGGCGGTGTTTCCCACAAAATGATGGGTCATTATCTTAAAAGAATATGAAGAAATATATCATTACAATATCTTGAAGACAAGACTAGACTCCATATGCCGGTTTTTTGTTTATTGTTTTGTGTTATTAACAATGTAAAAACATTACACATGTTAAAATACATTATTTTACACGTGTGGTTAGTGTTAAATTACAATAATCTCGCTTTTGCAATACTTCTATAGAATAAAAAAGTGTTTTTTATGTTGTGTATTAAAATTTTCATTTTTGTGGTTTTTAGGAAGGCTGCTGTTGTTACTCCTGTTTATTTGGTTCAAAGTTAATGCAAAAAGTTCCAAGTTAACTGCCTGCTGATCGTGAGGTCCTGGGTTCGATCCCCAGGTCGGGCAAAGTGTTATTGGGTTTTTCCGCGTGGAATTCCTCAGTAGCAGTCCGGAGTTTGGAGTTGTGCCCGGTTGATGGCAATAGGCTCGTTTATTACATGAGACTTAAACATAGCGGCGTACTGAAGGTGTTACTACACACCTCTGCCCAACCCTTCGGGGAATACAGGCGTGATGTCATGTTAATGCAATGATAGCTATTATGTATAAAGATAACTACATAATTATCTACAGTGTTTATAGTGTATCAAGTATAACTTGATATTTCACAGTGGCGCTGCTTACGAAGGCACAACGCGATAATACATGACATCACGCCTTGTATTCCCCGAAGGGTTCGGCAGAGGTGTTTTCATACACCCTCGTTTCGCCAGTTATATTTAAGTCCTATGTAATAGCGGCGAGCCTATTGCCATTAACCAGGCACAAACTTAGACTCCGAGCTGCTACCGAGAATATCCTAATGGAAAAACCCAATATCACTTTGCCCGACCTGGGGACCGAACCCAGTACCCCAAGGACCAACAAGGCAGTAATAATATTAATACTAAATACTAATACAGGGTGTAAACGAAATCATGTAATTCCTTCAAACCTCGTGATGTACTGCTGACATAGATTAACCCTAAACGGAATACATTAGAATTCAATAAAAAAAAATTACAATAAGTAAACATGTGTTCTTAACGTGAGTAATTTTAGCGGCCCGAGCATATTGTGCGGCTATCCCTCGCCGCGCGATCATTTATCTCGGGGCGCTAAAATGCCTCACGTTAATAAAACATGTATACTTTTTGGTATTTTTTTTTTGTTGAATCCAAATGTATCCCTTGCATGGTTAATCTATGTCAGCAGTACATCACGAGGTTTGAAGTATAATACCTCAAATTCTATACAATTTCATTTGGTTCCCTACACCGCCGCGTGCCAAATAACACTGGGCGGAGTAGGTATAATAAGATCTTTCTGTTTATACCTGTTTATATCTATTCTTCGTAATCCAGAATGAGTATTGTACCAAATAAATAGTACCTAATAGACTCTCGTGGGACCTAATTTGGTCGTTCGGAAACCAGTTTAATATTTGTACGAAAGTAAACTTAGTTTTTTTTATTCTTTCTATTGGTCCCGATTGATCTTAAAGCGCAGACAGGGTCTAAGATGGAGATGGAGCACACGAATCCAAGTAACAAAGATATAGGGGGATTCCCATATACCCCTCTGGCTCTCATATACATCCGACGGAACGCAATAAACTGCTTGGCGCCGGACTTTAATGTGAAGGTGGTAGCTAGCCAGGCGGACCGTATAGATCCTAGCGCCAAGCGTGCTGGGTTTTGTTGAATCTAACATGCGTCTATTCCCAGCGTGTGGTTAGGAACCTTTATATTCTAGCCTATCATAGTAGACAACCAAAGCGATCAATCAAGATATTATTTCAAAATCTGTATATATAAAAGGAGTAACTGACTGACAGATCTATCAACGTACTGTCTAAACCGCTGGGGATAGAAACTTGACATTTTGACAGTAGGTACCTTTTATAACGTAGGAATCCACTACGGAAGGATTTCTCAAAATTCCTCCCCTAAGCGAAACTGCGGGCAAAAGTTAGTAAGATTATATTCCAAAATAACTAAAAAAAACACAGCCCTATATTTCTCGAGATGAAGAAAAGCTCCACAAACGTAATCAGATACATATTCTCTCCTATTATCATAAGACAAAGGGCCAACATTACGACAATAGAGTTCTATGACACGCACACAATATAATTTTCCCCAAAAGAAAATTGTTTTAGAGAAAATCGCAAAAAAACGTCTTATCAGAACATCGTTTCCGCGTGCCGCTGTCAAAGTCACTTTGCCGCTATCCGAGCGCTCTTTGAAAATAAATCGCGTCGCAAAATCTCTTATGGGCGCACCTTTTCGTGTTGGATTGTGTGTGTAATTATAGATTTTACGCAATATTTTTTTTGCGCTATGTCTTTCATTTCATATTTTTTATTGTATGAGAATTGTCTTTTTAGCTATTTTATGTCTGGAGTTCATTAAAATTGATGTAGTGAGGATTTTAAGTGGAAGATTTCATGTCGAGATTTTAATAATATTATTTTTTCCTAGAATGCGATTAATATAATTCCGATAATATTTCTGTAATTTAATACGCGGACTACTGTTTCAAGAATACATTTATTTTGCATGTTCCACTTACGAAATACCAATATTTATTAATGAAAATATTTAATTAAACATTACGAATACAATCTGAGTAATATTTTTGCGCAAATTTGCCATTAACGAGTATTTTAAATACAGAAGCGATTAAAAAATCGAAATGTAGGAAATATTTTTTTTAAACTGACATTATTGCTCCCAACGCTCGGCTAATGTTTTTTTAATCTCATCGTCGGCGTGGGCGCAGGTGCAACCCAACCCGCCAGATGCCGCGTCGCGTGTATAATCGAACACGCCATGTTGGCCGCAAATTGCGCTTGCGATTTTAGAGTTAACATAGTTTTACATATACATTCTGTAATGGTACTTGGCCATTTGTTGTATTCTTTGTTAATTTTCTTTCAGCAATTTTAGGTTATTACGAATTTACATACCGGAACTAAGTTATAAAGTATTTTTGCCAAATTACAGATTATTATAATTTTTAAGAATTTGGGAGGTAGTACTCTCATAATTATGATCGATAGGTTTATCTTTTAGGTATATCATGTGACGTAATACCGTCATAGACCAACTGATGGTGTACGAAAACACACCACTACTATTGGCTATGTTTGTTTAATGAAAATTTCATAAGGGTTATTCTCAAAAAAGTGGCTCTGTAACCTGTCGGGCAGTTTTTAGCGGAAATAGGTGATTTTTTAAATGCTATTTATTATATACTGCACAATATTGTACTTAAAGAGACTTTTCACACAGAGGCTGAGTAATATTCAGAAAACAGAAGCGATACATTTACAACAAAACAAATTTTTAATATCTGTTTCTCATTAACCTGCCATGTCCAAACACAACGAGTCATACTTTGAGGTAACATAAAAAACTTATATTTTATATATGCGTTTAATTCCACTAAAATATTAAGCCTGTATATTATGAAATTTAAGTTTATTCTAACGGTACATTCGGAATAATCATAATTTTCAAGCTATTCGTGTTCTTATTGTGTCCGGAGTGATTTTCTCCATAATCTGTAGTTGCACACTAACGTGGATAAAACTAACACTATTACTTACTCAACATCCCACCCCCGCGCAAAATTACCAGGCAGTATCGGGCTGATCGCTGCCAAAGAAAGATGTGTTGAAGTTTACGCCGTTTTTTTAGAAATTACGTCAAAGTAGTACAATCTGAGTTTGTAACAGGTATGTTATCTATAATCTGACTTTAATATTTTCATTTGTAGTTATACTGCTTTGCGAATGTCAATGTTGACGTGTGTAATTTAGAGCCTACTTCTTGTTTTATAGGTTTATACTCCACAATCGTAACCGTTTTGTTGTTATCTGATCATAACCTTCATTTTTTCATTAACCTGTCTCTCTTTCACCTGTTTGGAAAGCACAGGTTAATGAGAGTATTACCAGGTTAAAGAGACTTTGCCTGTTATTTTTTAATAAAATCCGTTTTATTACAAAAATCGAGTTACAATTTGGTGTAAATACTAAAAATATTTACTATGAAAATAAAAAGGTTAATTTAATCTGATAAAGTTTTTACCTGGGGCATTTTAAATTGTTTTATCAGATAATGGCTATTATTTATGCATTATAGTTATATTCTTAACTATTCGTTTATTTTTTTAAGGTAATATGCCAAAAAATAAGAAAAGAGAAGACATATTAGCTCGGAAGAGAGAGCTTGAAAAAAAAAGATATGAAAGAATAAAAAATAATCCAGAGCTTTATGCTAAATATAAAGAAAATAATAAAGCAAAATACCAAAAACGAAAAAATGACGGGAAAGTAGTATCTATAAATAGTTTGACAACAAGAGATCAGAAAATGTTAAGGAGGAAGTGGAGAGAAGATGCAAAAAAATCCTATCAACGCAAAAAGGAAAAAAACGCAATAATACAACGCTTTATAGAATGTAATAGTCCGCCTTCAAGCGATATTGAAAATAATATCAATATAAATAATATTGATGACGTGATTAGTGGCCAAAGAGAAGAACCATCAAGACCTGCACAGGGTGATTCTGAGTCCAATAGGATTACTAGGTCCAACTCCAGGTCAAGAGAAGTTAGTCCTGCAACCTCGCAAGTTTCTTCAGTAAGTTCCGGGATCGTATCACCTAATGCGCAACGCTTAATTAGAAAGTTGCGCTATAAAAAAGATAAAGAAATAGCTTCCTTACGACTTAAATTACAATCAGTAATAAAAGTAAATGATGCCTATCGGAAAAAAATTTCAAGATTACAGCCACTGCAAGAAAAACGATGTTCATCAACACACTTTGAGAATGCCAATCTTGGCGGCAATATTCACTTGCAAAACTCGGCTCTCCAACATTCAAGAGGTCCTATTCTCGTTCAACCTTGTACTAGTAATGAAAATTCTTTTGCCGAAAGTGTATTACGTTCTTATAAGAGTGTCAAATCATATAAAATGAAACAAATGATTTCAAATAGTCTCGAACCTCATCTCGATACGTCGCTTCAAAACAGCAAACTAAAGGGAAGGTTTAAGAGTGTGTTTAGAAGACGGAATGGACTACTCAAAAACGCGCCAGTTTTGCAGAAGAAAAAAGACGTGAATACCTTTCTTTCGGATGATAAAAATAGTAGCTGCGCAGCTGGAAAGAAGGAATACGTAAAGAAAGAAGGTGTTAAGGTACAAAAACGCTATTTGAATGATTCTCTTGGTAATCTTCATAAAAAATTTAACTTGTCTCACACATACACCTTGAGTTTTGCTACTTTTTGTCGATTTAGACCATTCTGGATTTTGCCAGCTTCGAAAAGACCACGAGAGACCTGTCTCTGCGTTATTCACGAAAATTTTAAACTTTTAGTATCTGCACTTCACAAATATAAAATAATTGAGCCCAAAGACCCAACAAATCTTCTAAAAACTATTTGCTGCAACGTATATAATGCTAATTGCCTGTTCCGTGATTGTGTAAGCTGCAAAAATAAAGCTGTTCAATATTTGGTATATGACAATGATATTGACTTCTGCTATTGGACGTGGAACTCTAAGACTGATTGTATAGTACAAAATGGATGTGACAAAACTGTAAGATTGGTTAAGAAGGAGAAAATAGTGACAAAACCAAAAGAAGCCATTAAGCGCTGTGAAGAAAATATAGGAAAGTATATGGATCATTGCGGGAGAATGGTAAGCCAACAAGAAGCAATAAAAAAGATAAAAGATCAATTGAAACATGACGAAGCTGTTATTCATGTTGATTATTCGGAAAATTATAAGTGCGCATACTCAAAAGAAATTCAATCTGCGCATTTTGGTGCCAGTAAGCCACAAATAACTATTCACACTAGCGTACTTTATTTTTTCGATGTTAATGGGCAGAAAAAATCACAATGTTTTGCTACTCTCAGTCCTAATCTGAGACATGATACAGCAGCTGTATGGGCCCATATGGAACCAATTTTAGATTTCCTAAAAATACATTCCCCACAAGCAAAAACATTTCACGTTATTTCAGATTCTGCAAGTAGTCAATATCGAAACTATAAAATATATTTTGTTATAACAGCTCTAAGATGGAACAATCCTCAGCTTAAATGTGTCACTTGGAATTACTCTGAATCCGGCCACGGTAAGGGAGCTCCAGATGGAGTTGGAGCTGTTCTAAAGCGTACTGCTGATGCATGTGTGAATCATGGCGCTGACATACCGGACTTCGAAAGTTTTTCACGATTGTTAAAACAAAACTTGAAAAGCATCGTAATTGATACTATTTCCGAATATAAGATTTTTGAAAAAGATATGCTATTGCCAAATACATTACTGCCATTTAAAGGAACCCAGCAAGTTCATCAAATTGTATGGTGTAATACAAAAAGTACATCTGTCGTTTTAAGGCACCTCAGCTGTACCAAAGAAACGTGTTTAACTAAAGCCGAATATTGCAAGCACGGTAAACACCTTGGCTTTCATGATGTTATAAGACACCAAGTCAGTACACCAAAGCCTAAACGCAAAACACGTAAAAGAGCTTCAGCTGTGACCACTGCTCGAGTTTTAGAGTCTTGTCTGGAGCTCAAAGATTTGGATGACGGAAGTTATGTTGCTCCTAGCGCGAGTGTTGCAGAAGATTTAAACCAAAGTGAATCCGTTACTCTTCTTCATAGATCTACACCATTTTCAGCACTATCTGAAATGGAATTGCCTCCGGAACTTCAAAGGAGTACTTTAGATAGAATTTTAATTGAAGGGTCTGGTAATGTAACTGAGTCTCCTTTGAACTCTTTAAGGCATGATATTGATAGTGAAAGTGATTTTGATTACAGCATCTTTTAAAATGCTTTGATTGATGGTTTCTAAAACCAGAAGTAAATGATCCAAAGATTAATTATTATTCAGAAGTTTATTTTTTATGTTAATAACGTTATTTTTTGTTTATTGACGGACTGATTGTTTGAGACTGATTAGATAAGGAATAGATACAAAATTTCTATTTTGTATCGAAAGAAATGTTCAATAGATCTAGGCGAGATTTTTTGATGTCTTCTTAGTCCTTCTTTTTAATGTTAATGTTATTGTTCGCAGTTAATAATTAATAAAGCTGATTTTGCATGGTTACATTGTTTTTATTTTCACTAACCTGTTTGATTCTCTTTAACCAGGAATCATTTTCTCATTAACCTGTACGATACCTCTTTAACCTGTCCGACAGTTTTTTTGAAAGGCTGTATTTTGTATATTTATGTGAAAATTGCATTCCCTAAGAATAATTCTACATGAGAGAAATACTGTGAATGGATTTCTGCACAAAAAACTGAATATTTGCTTGATTTTCTAAAATTGATAAATTTATTCGAGCGGTGCCACTTTTTTGAGAAGTACCCATAAACAGTAGTATTATAAAATCGAAAGTAAGTCTCTGATTTTAATGTTTTTTTGGCGGGGAGATAACCTGGTACCCAGAGAAGAGCCGAGGGTACTTTTCATCCCAGAAAATTAAAAAACTTAATCACGCGGACAGAGCCGCGTACGCAACTAGTTGTAAATAAACTTGTTTGTGCGCCGTGGTCAGATTATAATGCGTCTGTTACTTACGTTGCTAACCCTGCGACTGTCCATCCAATTTACGCCGTATTTTATTTCTTTTTAGACAGTCAGTTCACATAATTATATTATTCCAGTGACAGCGAAAGAAATCCACTTACACTTTATCATTCAGTAAATATAATAAAAATAAAACCATCGTAGTTTGATCTTCCAATTGGTCGAGCCTGTCTTAATATTTTTTTACATCGAAAGCAGTATAAAAATCCTCGATTTTCTTTTTTATAAAATATATTGTTTTCGAAAACAGAATACCTAAAAGTAGGTTCCGAGCAAAAAGTTTTTAGGCTCCCAATCCAGTGACATATGTTAGACGTAAATTCTTAAGCGTATTTGAGAGAGATTACTTGCTACATTGAATAATGACGGCACTAACCTATTGTAAAGGTTTTTTTTGTGTAGTATTGATTTTAGGCCCTCGTATTTTTCGTTTGTATTAGGTTTTAGTTTAAGCGCTTGACACATCAACATATTAGCTCCTTATTAATTACCATAGTTGGCAAGTTCTTATAAGGGGATGACGGAGGATACAGAACTTGCTGCCATTCATTGACGGTCGGCAGTGAAATGTCGTAAATCCAATTTTCATCAAAAGCGTTTTATTTGTTATTTAGATTGATAAACTCTTCATACACGTATTAGTTCAACAATCTTTCAATTCAAATACTTCTAAGCCATCTATGACGTACGATGACAAACTTGTATAAACATTTGATCGGCCATGTTTTTTTTCAGGAGACAGTTTTTTCTGTCGCCTGTAAATATGTGTATTTTACACATACGTGGTTTTCACTGCCGACCGTCGATATTATGATCTCTTAATTTGCTATAAAATAAGACAAAAAAACGAGCTGTTTAAAAAATGCTATGATACAATAACAACTACATTTCACTCTAAACGATGGTGGCTTCTGGATATGCAGGTCAATCATTTGCACTTTTTAATTACAAAAGCCAATATCTACATTTTAAATTATTAACCAAACGGCTTAAATTCGACCGTGCCTAATTTCTAACTGAAAACTTTAACCCTCCGGCCGCTTACGGTAAAAAATGGCCCTATTTTTTATTCCATACTACATTTCATAGCCATAAACTTTAATACAATTAAGAGTTTTTTACTATTCATAAACCCAGATTAAGTGACCCACTTCGCTTTACAAAATACTACAGTTTTTATAGTTTCCGATGACATTGTTGCGTTTCTTTATTGGCTGATGTAAAATAATTATTCTATAACTTTAATAAAACTGTGATGGCCGTAAAAATGTTTTTTACACCGATTTTTTAGGGTTGGCATATTGTTTTATTTTCTTTGGAGTAGGTATTATTTTTATAAAATACTTTGGTAATACGTTTTCTGACTAATAATAAATTACTTTAATAAATATTAAACACAGTGATTAAAATTTTGATGCACTAAATTAATTCAAAGAGTATCTATAATTATAAAGCTATTTAAAGACTTTATTAGGTTCTTACAGCACCTGGTCTAAGTACTTTATAAAGTCCTGTTAAAAAGTCCTAAATACCTATTGTACAACCCTACACAAAATTTATAACAACAGCTAATATTATATTTCTTTAAAAGTCTAGCGATAACAATTAAGAATGTTTAGAGACCTTGACATGTTCGATTCCCAGGCCGACAAAAAGTACAATGGCTTTTTTTACGCCAAAACCGAGTTTTAAAGCAGATTAGAATCGTGCCCTGTAAATAGCGATAAGGGCGCCCCACATGGGCCCTAATCCCCTTATCGGAGACATGCAAGGGTTCCAAGAACACCTCTGACCAACCCGAGGATAACTAACGTAACGGTTATGTTTCCACTATCCTATCAATCAATTAGGTCAGCCTATCGCAATAGGCATCACACCACTGCTGGATATAGGCCTCTTCCAAGTTGCACCATGGATGCCATTTTTTTAGCGAAAGACCCTTTTTCCGAGTCTCGATCCCGGGTGTCATACGAAAACCTATGACAGTCGTTACGAGTAATCAGAAGCCCGAAAGTCTGACAACCGGCCTAACCTGGTATCGGCATTGCTCAATATCTGGATTGCGGAGGTATGATGGCAGTCGCTCCGTGTAAAATAATGGTATTCAGCAACGTTTGTGTAATTACTGTAGATTTAAATGCCATGTTGGCTTTCCTACTGTATGCTATAAAAATTAAAATACAGTATAGAGATTCACAGTATTTCATTTCATAGAAATCAAATCTAATATACTCATTCTGTAATTTTTAGCTCGTAAAACTGTAATTTTACCTTCTCGATCTGGAAGCACTGGTTAGACTGGAAGCTGATCTCAACATAATTGGGAAAAGGCTAGGAGGTAGATTGAGACACTTCCCGCTGTCTAAAGTTAAGACTACAATAAAGTCAGTTTAACCTTAATTTTTTGAGTGATAATCTTGTTATATTTTTATTACATAGGTATTAATTAGTAGGGGGCAACTCTCGTTCTATTTGACAGCATTGGTAAAGGATGATTTCCACCAAACGGCTCGCACCGCATGGGATCGGAAAGGATACGAACGGATGCGGCGACAGCCGATCGCGTCCGGCAGGATGTCGACGCATACCGATCGACTCCGTACCGTTGCTTGCGAACGTATGCGTTTCTGCGCCTAGTCAAATAGTTGCGTTCCTACCGTAAGCCGTAAGGGTCCAATCGGATAAGACGACAGACGAACAGAGCCGATCGCGCATCGCAGCATACTTTCGGCTACGATTGCGTGTCGCGAAAGACGCCCGCGGTTTAGCTGCTGTGTGCGGTTTGGTAATATAGACTTTAAATACTGTGTACACAATTTAATATCGTTTAAAAATTGTAAAATCCGTTCCGATCCGATACGATGCGCGCCGTTTGGTGGAAATCATCCTTAAGTTAACTAATTAAAAAAAAAAAACAAAAAAACGGCTTACAAACAAAAACACTCTTATATTCAGCAAAGACTAAATTGGGTTACATACCTACTCAACATGCTGACGCACACAAGCACAGGTGTAAATACACATAAAATAAATTCAAAAGTATGAAAAAAATTCAAATCAAATGATAAAAATTTGCATAGGTACTACTGTCGGTGTTACGCGAGAAGCGTAAATTTGCGTAATCAGTGCCCCACGCTGATTGGCTGGACTGATATAGATTTTTAAATGAGCAGGTGTATATTTTGTACACAAAATTGCAGAGGTTACAAACCTTTTTTTTTAATAACAACAAAGATTGTTGTTGTGGTATTTTTGCATTAAAGAAAGTTTTTTTTATTGCTGCATAAAATAAATATTAAATTATTTAAAAAAATACATAAAAACGTGCAAAGTACAAACACATTTGAAACAGGAACTTGCAGATCAGATTGTCTCGTAATAAAAAATAATCTTATTTTTATTTTATTTCATTTTGTATACTTTTAACGTACTTCTGCCCTTTTATGTTGCATATATGTGTGTCTCTAATAATCATATAATTTAATATTGTATGCTTGAACAACGTTCCATTTAGTCACACATATTTTTAAATCTATCAAAATAACCACCCCGTCAATGTTCATTCCGCTTTCCACCCTTATTTCAATAACAGTTAAAAATAACTACATTTGACAGGTAAACTATCAGTTAAAACAACGTTGTTAACCACCGGATCATTTATCTTTGTTTATCAAAATGCGGCCATTCGTTATGATTAACCGTTTACGAGAAAAAAAATAGATTATTATGGTTATTTTTTTACATAATCTGGGACTTACGTGAAATTTCGGATTTATTACCTTGCCGGGTTTTATAAATCGGTGTTGGTAAAATACGGGTTGATCCATTGAGATGTGTCAGAATGGAAAAAATCTGAAACTATATAAGTAGTAACTGCCTCGGTGGTCTAGTGGTGGAAAGCGCGACTGCTGATCGTGAGGTCCTGGGTTCGATCCCCAGGTCGGGCAAACTGTTTTTGGTTTTTTCCGTGTGGAATTCCTCAGTAGCAGCTTGGAGTTTGGACTTGTGCCCGGTTGATGACAATAGGCTCGCCTCCTATTACATGGAAATTAAACATAAGCGCGGAACGAGGGTGTTAATATACACCTCTGCCTAATCCTTCGGGGAATACAGGCGTGGTGTTATATATGTAGAGATTTTTTTCTGAGGAACGACGTCGAAAAACTTCTTTTAAATATATATTTTTTAAAAACTTATACACTTCTCTGAAATGGAATCGAAATACAGTTCCGGAACTGCATAAAATAATGATACCTAGTTTTTTTTTATTGTAGTATCGGAATTTAATACTAAGATTTATTCCATACAACCTACACTATCAGTTACCTACCGCAATAAAACAGCATACGATTTTTTTTAAATGAAAATGGACGGGTTCGGTATATGAGTTTTTTTGAAAATCTGTTCCCAGAAATACACTTCAAATAAACAACTAGTTTGTTGTTTAAACTATTGATGTTATGTTTATCAATGTACAATGTACAGTAGCGAAAAGAAAATGTTATACACCTTAAGGTCTATTGTTGCTTGCACAGTGCAAAAAACAATCTATTTTACCGACTACGTATTGACATTATTATAGAAATGAAAATACTTAGGCTCAGTTGCACCAACTAACTATAACCGTAACCATACCAAAATGTCTGTCAAATCAGTACAAATTTGACATAAATATGGCAAGTTAACAGTTATAGTTAGTTGGTGCAACTGAGCCTTAGAAGCATTTTTTGACAGAATATTAAATGGTGACATGGTGACAGATACTAGTAGTGTCAATTTATTTAAGCAACGATTTGATTGTAGTCATGGTTTTTATAACGAAACTCCTTAAATCAAAACATAGACATTAGATGGCACTACTACATCATATGGAGTCTAAAGGCAATTTTAATCTTTGCTACCAAATAATTAAACATAATTTTCCATGCATTGGTCTGCTCCGTTCAACAGTTTGAAAAGGTAACATGTGCCCGCGATGTGGGAAGTGAATGAATTTGAAAACTGACGAAGCTTTTCATTTCCCTACTGTACATAATAGAATCGGGCAGCAATGTAAGTCCTAAGGGCGAACACAGACGGATTGCGTTCAGTGTACGAGCCAGCAAAACCGATGTTGAAATGCAGTCCATCTACACAGATGGACTACATACGCCTTTAGGCAAATTTGACCGCGTCGACATCATGGCATTGTTGACATCACAAACTATCTAATTGTAAATATTATAAATCGATTGTACACAAAATCGATTCATGCGATTGTTATTTAATTTTGTTCTTTCTTTAATGTTTATAAATGGTTTATAATAATAATAAATAGCGAGGCTCGTGAGAAATTAATTCGTCTTGTTGCCAAGTGATCATTGCCCATTGCAATTTTTAATTGGTCTATTATGTAAACAAGCAATTGTTTTTGTAGACAATCAAATATAGTATGGCCTGAATCAATCAGTAAAACCGGCCAAGTGAGAGACGGACACGTGTACTAAGGGTTCCGCACCACCGCTAGCTTTCCTTCTTTTTATTATTTTTTATTTAACACATGTACTATAATTATACTTACTAAGTTTCATGATTGTATGTATTACCGTTTTTATGATAGAGCAGGAATAAAAAACGTAAAAAAAATGTATTTTTATCAAGGTGTGTGTGTGGGACCCCTTCCTTTAGCTTTAGACTTTTTACTATTTTTATTATTTGCAATGACAGAGACCATATAACACATATTCTATAAAGATTTCAACTAGATATGGTTAAAATTATAAAGCTCTGTGACCGTTCGACGGCCGAATGGACGGACAGACTGCGTAGGCGTATTAGGGTCCCATTGGCACCCTTTGGGTACGGAGCACTGAAAAAGGTAAACAATCTTTTTAGTCTTTTCACCTGAAAGAACTATTAAAAATTTAAGTATTGTTTCAAATCAAATTATTTTCCAATTGTACCCTACGTTTGTATTACGGTTAAAATTATAAAGCTCTGTGACCGTTCGACGGCCGAATGGACGGACAGACTGCGTAGGCGTATTAGGGTCCCATTGGCACCCTTTGGGTACGGAGCACTGAAAAAGGTAAACAATCTTTTTAGTCTTTTCACCTGAAAGAACTATTAAAAATTTAAGTATTGTTTCAAATCAAATTATTTTCCAATTGTACCCTACGTTTGTATTTTTTGTTAAATCACGTGACTATTTTTAACAATAAAAATATTAAATAAATCTCCTAAAGTTTGTTTACCTTTTTATCAAATTGGTTTAAACTATAGTTTAATTAACTCGCCTATCAGAGTCTAGTGCTACGCCAATTGCAACTTGCGAAGCCCTACGGAGTGCATTAAATCGATTTTCATTGCTAAACAATCAGTAATAATTAATATTCTTTGATCAAACTGTGTATTAGTTAAAACTTAAAGGCTAGCGCAGACGCGGGACTGTTCTCGGCGTAATTTTTGCGAAGCAGACGGCAGATAAATCGCGGCGTATTTTTTTATCTACGAAAATAAAGAGTAACGAAGCTTAAAGACAACGCTTTCGTTGGTCTAAAATTCCGTCGAAATTTTTATCTATTTTCATACTTTTTATTTTAGAGGTATAGAAAGTCCGGTCGGCACTGGCCTATAAAGGTATTGTACATACAACAAGACAAATTATTTTAATACTGTATCTCCGAGAACAAATATTAAAGATCTCGATACGCTTTTAATTTACATTCTAGGTTAAACGAAAAAAAACGGATATACACCTTGCAATGCCATTTTAGAAAAACCGCGTAAAATAGAGCGTAAAACGATACCCAAAATATGAAGTCAATGACGAATCAAAAAGCCTTTGCAATACTTACCGCGACCAATCACAATTTTATGCACCAGAAGTATTACAGTCTTAATATTCAATTAGCCGATGGCCCAAGTCTCCTGTTACCTGCTATTGTTATTTTTTGTCCCCCTCTAACGTTCGTCGAACCTTTGTGGAGCAAAAACGAGACAAAAAAATATGGGACGCATTGTATGGATGTATTTCGTTTGGAATCGTTTGAAGGTCCGTGAAATTTTTAGAAGAATTTCTTGATGAGGTTTCTGTTTATCTGTTGATATTTGTCGCAATGCCCTTGCGTTGCACTTTGGGCCATGGACCCGTATTGTTACGGATACATCCATGCCCGGTTCCTATAAATACAAACGAATCGTTTTCCTTACCGATGGTAGTTTCTTTTTTGCTAAACTGGTCATATAAAACGTCACGCAAGCAAATTTTATCTGTAATAGCTACTTCCATATGGAAGGGTCTATTATGCAAAGCCAGAGGTCTTTGCTTCATTTTTAGTAAAGATATAAGTCTCAATTTTAATCAATAACTCTCCATAAATTATAGTTATCGTAAATTTGTAAATATATGTTTGTTCTAATAATTCGGTTTTAGATGTTTGTGTAAATACACACGAGCACGACACAAATAATTCTAGTGTAGTCTTAAGATTATAGGATAAGTACTACTAGGTCTAGGTGTAAATCAATTATACTTTTTTCTTCTCTTAATGGTGAAACTATTTCTGGAACACTTGCTCAATGTTTAAATTCTTGTTTCATTCCACGTGGAACTCCAAGGTGAAGGTCACAATAGCTGACACGTCTCTCATTAGAATTGAAATATCTTGAATTTTCATAATTGTCCGTTCACGGTACGCTTCGCTGTATCCAGCAACAATAAGAGTAAAACAATTTTAACTTTTGCTTCTACGGACAATGCTTCATTGGTTCTGTTATTATTATACATAGGTATAAAGATAATGGTTAAAGATATCAATGAAGCCTTCGAAGCTCCAATTGTTGGAGACAACTTGGGTGTCTTTAAATATTTTTGGTAAAAGATACGTTTAATTATAACATTAACTTTTCTGAACTATCTTGGCGTAGGCTTCCACTCTAACGTGGAACATTTTGTCAACTAAGTCGTCGGCCGATTCGTTTGTTATCTTATTCTGTCTTCAATTCTCATAACGAGAGAAAACGAGACACCAAATCGAAATGTTCGACAACTGACTCATAGAAAACTTCTGAATTAAGGTCAGATGCAGGTAAACATCAGTATTTTACACAGAGTAACTGACGTATGAAGTCAGTATGATCGCAAATAGTTAAGGAATGCACACTATCTACGATAGTCTGACTTTTCGAAGTGCTCTTGCTTCCATGGATCGGAATTTCGTATATTCCTTGGTTGCACGCTTTAGATTACTTTCATGTTGTCTCGTATCAATTTGACATACAACATACAATGGTTGGTCAAAATTCTTATGATGCCAAATTACTTGTTCTTTAACTCATCTATCGTCCAACATTATTTGATCACAACAATGGCTAGTTAATGACGCTGATATTTTTCTAGTAAACACTCGAAATCTGTTTCTTTACTCAACTGCACTTACCTCTAATCATCTCCTGATACAATCAATGTAACTATCTGTACATTAAATTAATGAGAGCACCCATAGCACAAGTTAAATCTAACATTGGGTACCAGAATTCAAACAAATAATTTAATGCCCACCAGATATATTGTATACCTACCAATAGTGCTAAAATTGTAAGTCTACCATATATGTGTATTTTTTATAGTAAAGTAAGAGATACTGGAACTCTAAACTTTAGGCAGTCAATAAAATTGTCCTGCATACCGATAATGTTTGCTGAGCGCACCGCTTTACATCTGACTCATAATCTCGCTGTAACCTTAGCCGATGAATTTATCACTGTCAAATGTCGTGTTCAAAATATATCACGTGTATTTAAAGTCCTTAAATCTCAGGTTTTGCGAATCGAAATGGGTCCCGAATATGTATATTTCAATTGCGAATTCATTCCCGTACTCAGATTGCTTCTGATAGTGTCCATCGAGTAAAAATAAAACTTTCTTTAAACGTTTTTTTAGATTTGAAACTCCGATTCAATCTGAGGTCAAAACATTAATTTGGGGTACACGATGGTGCCCAAATCCTGATTTATTGCTTTAATATGTTACGGTTATGGTTGTGGGGTGGGCAGGAGTCGTAACAGATGAGTTAGTTACGCATGTTATAGCAAGGGAAGCTCTGGGTGAGAAGGACTTAATAAAACATGGAACAAAATATAGCATTTACAGTGATGTTCTTTTTAAAATCAATGAGCAGTGGAGAATCATGCTCTGAATATATTTGTACAGCCTCTGGATGTTCTTCTGTATCTAAATTATGTTTCATATGATCTGTGGTGAATGTAACACCACATATTCACTATGGGACGCGAAATAGCCCGTGACACGTGTCGCCAGTGATGCCGGCAACATCGCGCGACGTTGGCGGACATAACACTAAAATGTTGCGGCAACAGATGTCTGTCAACGTCTCACGATGCCGCAGGCGACAAATATCCAGTGATGTTAGTCTTCTAGTGAATACGTGGATGGAAATCACGTCAAAGACAATAATAATGTAGGGCTGAATATTAAGTGTTTGAAGCTACAGCTAGCGTCATTTTAAAACGGTTTTAATAATTAGCTTCACTTCGTATACAAGGTTAGTCGGAAAGGGGGTACTAAGCCGAAAGGATGTTAAAGTACCCATAATAAAGGATAACTTTTGTTCTACAACTTTCCCCAAAACTCGATAGTTTAAGAGAAATAGCTTTCAAAGATTTCGTAAAAAATATGCTAAAATCTATCTGTCCATAGCTATGATCAACTGTGTAGGTATACAATTTAGGTCATAATATTTAGGGTCACGGACTAGAAACTTCATTTTCTGCATTCATGACTAAAGCAGGTATGATTTTTTTTGAAAAACTAAAATAAAAATATTTTTGCATGCAAATAAAAATTATCGAATTTTGTAATTTTAACACTTGCTTTAAAATAGTCATCAATGATACTTTAAGTGGCCTTTTAAAAGATTATTCGATTGTCAGCTATCTTGCGCTGAAATGATAAGCTCAATTTTTCCCATTCCTTAATCAGATAAACATATTACGTTAGACCTTCGATATCTTCCAAAATTATTGTCAAAACTATCGTTTACCACTCACCGAAGATTTTAAGTCTCACACTAAAATATCACGTTACTCCCAAAAATATCTTGTTAAGCGAAAGTGAACTCTAATGCATAGTAATACAGGCGTATAATTAGTGGAAAGCAGCTAATAGGATTTGGATTTTTTGTTTCCAGAAATTGGTCGAAATGATAATGGTTAACGAAGGTTCCTGGGGTCTCATTATTGTTCTTTTTTTCGCTCTTGGGGGTAGTTTTTTTAGATGTTACAGATAATAGTTTTAGAAACTTCTGTTGGAAAGAAATTATCTTCACCGTACATGTTGACATCCTAGTGGTTACTTTTGTTGTATCTGGTTTTTAGAAAACCGTTTTGAAAAATGATCATGCTGAGAATGACGGTTCGAGAAAGAATGCAATAGTACTCGCAACTAGGAGGTATGTCGAGATTACTAAGACAGCCTAAATAACTATATTAAAAAAAATGTATGTTAAATAAAATATTAAAAGTAATGGGTGGGTCGAAAGAGGAGTTGGTATATCTAAGGGCGGGTCTGCTGCGGCCATATCTTAGTTAGAGATAGTAATAAGTTTTTTTAACAAAATTGGGGCGTGCCCTGTTTACTGTGTTGTATCCGAGTGTTCACTAAACTTGTTTTGTTAGATGTTCGTCGCTGCAGGCCCGGCTTTAGTGTATACATACTGAATAGAATTCAAATTATAAATTGTAGCAAAGTCAACTGACTGCAACGTAATAAAATATGCAGCCCTAAAGGAGAAAAAACAAAAAAAGTTCTCCTTCCTTTATCAATAATATTACTTGACGCGATACGGTGTGTATGTATGTATGTATAGATATATAGGTTTAATATGTATTTTTATTGTAATATATAGATATATATATAAAGTATATATTTTGTTAGTACTTATGTATTATTTTGTTTTTAATAATTTTTATTTACCTATTCAATATTTGTTATAAATTCTTTTTTTGTACCTTTTTCGAAGTGCTTAATTTTTGACCCAAAGGTTGACTGGTAGAGAATGCCATTGGCATTAAGTCCGCCTTATGTACCACCAATTGCACATGAAGTTTAAATAAATAAATACGCATTGTGAGAAGATTCCTCACCTTAGCCCTTACCACGGTAGCTTAGACTCTATTACCGATGCTGGTGGGCTACTTTTTTAAATAAAAATTTATTATGATACTGTTATAGGTATTATTATATTATCTATTGCTTTAAGCGATAAGAGCGCCATTTGTACTGTTCTTAATAATGTGTACTCCTTCTGTTTTATTTCTTTTAGTGTACAATAAAGTATATCTATCTATCTATCTATCTATCTTCTTCTATATATCTAAAAGGAGAAACTGACTGACTGATCTATCAACGCACAGCCTAAACCGCTGGGGATAGAAACTTGAAATGTTGACAGTAGGTACCTTTTATAACGTAGGCACCCACTAAGGAAGGATTTTTCAAAATTCTTCTTCTAAGAGGGTAAAAAAAAACACGCAAGCGAAACTGCGGATTAAAAATAGTTTGTAATAAATTCAGTATTCATACATTCTAGACCAGAAAAAAGCCAGCTTATATTAAAAACTAACATAACTATAAATGCACGAGTTTAGATTTTAGACGTATATTTGTTACTCAACAACTTCGCAACGGCTTAACAGTTTTGTATGAAATAACACCCAGAACCTGGATTTGCAGATACCGTTCCAAAAACTTAGGATTGCAATAAAATTTCAAGTCCCAAAAACACGTTGCAAGCGATTCTCCGCATGACAGAAAAGCGGGGAAACTCAAAAAGCGAGAAGTATCAACTGTCTACCATCAAATTGAATAGTTCAGAGGAGTTAGTCCGGTAAATAGTTTGTGTCCGACCGACAATCGGCCAAGCTTTAGGGCTGGTACGAAATAGTTCCTGTCCATGATATCTACTAAAATTTTAAACTGATTCAGTAACAGCGTTAAAAGAGCCTCCGAGAGCGACGATACTTAAACACGTGCGGCCCACGTGAAACCATTGAATGGTTAAATATGCGGCTACTTTTGTGACTTATGTAGAACTGTCCTTACCCATGATTTTTGCAAATAAATCTATTCTATTCTACACCCTCGGCAGTCAGCCCCGCTACCAACCTTGCTGATTGGCTATTCTCTTAACCACGGCATGAGCTATTCTCGTAAAGTTCAAAGAATAAAAAGATGATTAATACATCATAATGCCGTCCACTATTGGATAGCAAATTTTCGTCGGGCTCTTGCCCAAGATCTACAATGCACGGTCCTACGCCTTCCGTAACCTGTGTATTCTACCGACCCAGAAGATCCCTAGATATTTTTTCTTGAAAAGCATCTGAATCTTTATTGATTTTTGTAACATAACATTACGCCTGTATTCCCCGAAGAGTTAGGCAGAGGTGTATAGTATCACCCTCATTTCACTATTATGTTTAAGTCCCATGTAATAGGGGGCGAGCCTATTGCCATCAACCGGGCACACATCCGGGCTACGACTGAGGAATTCCACACGGAAAAACCTAATAACACTTTCCCCGACCTGAGGATCGAACCCAGGACCACACGATCAGCAATCAGAATCAAGAAACTCACGGACATCAATTCTAACAGGACACAATTCGTAGGGTTACATTCAATTTAGAAGCTGATGTGACAATGGACGTAATGTAGCAAGATCTAAACTCTGCCAACCCTATCCAAGCCGCCAAAGTTCCCGCTATGGAGTTACCAAACTCTAATCTTTCCGCAGTGATTTAGTACAAAACAATTATTCCTAAGATATCTGTGACGACGTGAACTTTACCGATTGTCATGTTACGGTGTTATACTTTGAGAGATATTTGGTTTATAGTACGACAAAACTAAGACTTAACATCGGTAAACTTCGTAAAACCGATCACTTCCGAACTGAAGACCACGAATGTTTATTAGTACATAACATCGCGCCTTGTATTCCCCTAAGGGTATGGAAGAGGTGTTTTAGTACACCCTCGTTTGTTTAAGTCCCATGTAATAGGGGGCGAGCCTATTGCCATTAACCGGGCACAAATCCAGACTCCGGGCTGCTACTGAGAAATTCCTAAAGGAAAAATTTAAAAACACTTTGCCCGACCTGTGGATCGAACCCAGCACCTCACGATCAGCAGTCGCGCTTCCCAAACTATATTGGCGTCTAACCAGATGCGGCTGAATACTAGTATTTTACAAGGAGCGACTCCGCAACCCAGTTTCAGGGCAATGCCGATATCCTAAGGTTAAACCGGTTCGCTTCGGGCTTCTGACTGCCCATAACGACTGTCATAGGTATTCGTATGACAACCGGGACCGACAGTTTAATGTGCTCTCCGAGGCACGGAGGGATCTTTATGTGGCTGACTGACCACGGCAAGCGTAGCAAACCTCGTAGATAGTATGAGCCAGTAGCCCATAAAAAAAAACTGGTATTTAACGGAATATACTGCAAATAACTCTTCTTCTTCTTCCTGCCCTTATCCCACACTAGGTGGGGTCGACATAACATGTATTTCATAAATCCATGTTGTTAAAGGTTTTGGCTTATTGTTTTATGACCGGCTGCCTGCCTGACATCAACCCTCCTTGGGAATACTCGTTGCGCCGTCGCGCGGGTGACCCAATGTGCTTGCTGATATTATGCACTGGGTCCCAAAATGATATGCTTGTCAATTTTATTGCCAACAACTAAGCAAACTATGTTCTTCTTGGTGGAGTATACTTGAAGTTCTTCGACCCACTCATTCAGTTTTGCTAGGGACTTCGGTTCTGACACATCGTAAACTAATATAGCACCGTGAGCGTCTCAATAAAATAATTCAAAATACCTCATATCATATCGATATTTCGGTTGCCACGGCAACCTACTCTACCTATTATGGTATAGGCTATCATATATGTCATATCATAGATATTTACTGCAAATAACTAAATATATAAAAGGATTACAAAGTTTGAACGGCAACTGCTCTAAGTAGTCACAAGCTCGCTACATAAGGGATGAATGAACTCTGCTAATTACGAATACACGACTAATTTGTCAAGCAAACCTGACCTTTACTAGCAAAGGGACGAACGGACTGGGATAGCGAGAAAGATGGTTTGCAATGCAGATCTTTGAATGACATAGGGTAGACTATTCTGGATCTATACCTATATTATACAGCGTGATAACGTTAAGAGACAACAGGTTCTTTTTTGTTTTTTCAGTTTACACCGATTTCAACTAAATAATAAATGCGCAAAAAGAATAACAGTGTAACAATTACTTAAAGGTAAACTTCACATATACCTATACACATGACGTCATAATAATATGAAAAAAAACTGCTTACAGCGACCAAGTTAAAATACAAAAATATCAAAACCAAATTGCCTAAGGATATAATATTATATTGACGGAGTTTTTGTGATAGGATTGGAGGGCCAAAATTGAAACTAAGAGAAGTGGTCAAAAATAAGTCATAAGCTCAATTTTGGACGAAACTAAAATTACTCTTTTAGATTTCTTAACAAATCCTTCAGAACACACAGAATATTTCTTTATCCAATGATAGAGTCGTACCTCCATCAAAAATGAATACAGCTTCATATTCTGCTTACCCTTTTAAACTCATAGAAGCATGAAGGTAAAAGTTAAACGTAAAAGATCGTGCGTCACTGGGCTACAAAGTAAATAAGAAAGGGGTAAACACAAAAGATTACGAAAGGGTTCTTACTTTGCAAGTTTTTGACCTGTCCTATCTGAATAAGTGTAGGGAGAAATACAAAGTATCCATGTAAAGTCTTTTTGAATGAGCAGAAAGATAATAATTCTGTATAACAGCTAGTTCACACAGAAACTGTTTACAGGATCCGTTTTAGCGGAGCCGTTTTTATTCAAAATCAAAAAAAAAAATCACATTGACCATTACAGGTGATTATGAAAAGTCGAATTTAAATGCACGGTTCCAATTAGTCGTTTCCTATGGAGAAGAGCCGGCAAGAAACTCCATGGTTACTTTTTTTTAAATAATATCTTTAATAATTTCAGTGGATACAGTACAATGATTTAGGATAGTGAGAGAACAATGAAGTCCTGACCACAGACCAATGGGTAATGCAGTACAAAAATTAACAAACAAAATAAAATAAATAAAACTATATGAATAACTGTAATTTACAAATTAATAGATGCAGGTCCACAAAAGTGTTCTCACATTTACAAAAGTGAAAAGGAAGCTAAACTATATAAAACAATTGACATAATTAAATGTCATCAAAACTTAGCTAAAAAATCATTGTAAAATAAGATAAAGATACCTCGAGAGTAATAGTACAAATAATAAAAAAACATAATTGAGGATAGTTAATAGACATACACATATGTTGTTAAATGTTATGTTATTTTGGTCATGGCGCCCGTAGTTGTATGAGCGAGTTCACGACAGTATAGCGAATCCAATAAAAAACACTGGATCCGTTATTTTTATCGTATCCTATCTGCCAGATACGACGCAGTTGCCATTTGTTTAACTGATCCATCGGTACAGATGTGACCAACACATCCACTACCAACGGATCCGATAAAACGGATCTGCTGTGTGAACGGGCGGTAAGACCTTTTTTTACAAGGAAATGTAAAGAAATAAGCAACATCAGACTTCAAACTAGTTGGGTCTTCGATTCACATACATTTTTGACGGAGTCGTGATCCCAAAATGGAGTCCTGTACTTTAAAATGTTTGACTTACAGTGCTTTATGAAGTCAACAAAGTGAAGTTTTTAAAAAGGGACTGCTGATATTTGGACTGACCTTGTAGCACACATAGGATTTATATATCAATTTATTAAACATTTCAAAACGTGTGGAATTCCTCAGTAACAGCCGGAGTTTGGATTTGTGCCGGTGGATGGCAATAGGCTCGCCCCCTATTACATGGGACTTAAATATAACAGCGAAACGAATGTTACTATACAGCTCTGCCCAACCCTTCGGGGAATACAAGCGTGATGTTATGTTATTTCGTAGCTTTTAGTGGTACAAAAGTTTACCAAAATCCACTTAGATACGATATTATATGGATAAAATTATATCTAAAATGTAAATTGAAATATAGATATATAAGCCAATATTACGATAACGCTATCTTATATAAATATAAAGTTATATTTATTTACAACCTCGTCTCCTTTAAATTACTAAGCTAATATAGTCACCGACATTTTTCCTCGAAGTCCTATTACGAAGTTTATTACGTTAAAATTGCTTCAGGAACTTAGGTACTCCAACAATGTCATTACATTGATTGGTTCCGAAAACGAGATAAGAAATATTGTCAACAAAAAACTCATCGCAAAACGCTAACAGGTCAATTATATCGATGAATTAATTCGATTGTAACTGGCAAAATCCAAATCGATTACTGTCATTCGATAGAAAAAAATACGAATTCGATACAGAAAAAATGATCACAGCCATCGTTCAATTTGCATGCATATTAAAATGCGTTAAATTTTGTAACACTACGATATATAAAATTGGATTTTTCGTGTTTCGTAATCTCCATTGCACGCACACCGTTGTTGGCCCCAAGCGTTTACCTGTTTTTCATTCGAAAGCTCGTGCGAGTGAGACAGCATACATATTCCAAAAGCGTATGAAGAATTCGTGGCAACAAGCGGCCAAGATCGGGGCCGACGCTACTGACAATGCACGATTCTGTGTCTGGTTATATTAAGCGACCGCTTTCAAAATACACGAGATTATTGTAAATTGGGTGTTCGAGTGCGCCTCTCCATTTCGGCCGGCGTTCAAGTGAAGCGTGGCCGGTGTGGCAACCATGCGCGGCGCATTCTTCACCAATGGGGGCTAACTTCACGCAGTTGCGTCCAGACCGCCGACGAGGTCGGACCCTTGTCGCTCGCGCCCCCAAAACTATCGTACAATAAACATTTAAACAATTCACAAGTATTCCAAATCGATTCGAAATTCGAATCAACGTACTATATTAGTGATTGGAAGTGTTAAACACAGCGTGGACATCGATAACGTACGATGACCGAAACTTTAAGTTGGAGAGAACAGAAAAAAGTTGAGGTGCCGAATGCACTCCAGTATACAAAAAATGTGTGCTTGTAATGTGATGGCCTGATGGGATCGCAGTGTGGCCAATACAGTGTAGTTAGTGATGTGTACTGTGATATAAAATTTCGGCAGTCGCGTAGATGATTGCCGTTCTTGAGTGTGATATTATTAGTTTATTAGTTACCAAAGATTCCTGATGATCTTGTACATTAGTTTGTGTTTCATATTGGTAGTTTTAGGTAAGTACAGTTATCTCACAACAGTTGGTTTATTATAGTCGTTACGTTATCTTGAATATTTATTAGTATTACTCTACCATTAATATGCATCCTGAGTAATTATGACAGTGCCACGATAAATTGTGCCGTAATAAATAAATCTAACACAATAAACTGTTCAATTTGCTTCTACCGAACATTAATCGTCTGTAGTAATATTTAGATTAGGGCTTCTAAACTTGACATTGATAAATATCACTTCTATATTTAAAAAATTAAAAAAAGAAGCTGTTAAAAAAATACTATTCTAAATTTAAATTCTCCTAAAATCCGAACTGAAACGAAAGCGCCCGCATACAGTTACACTTAGTAGGTAGTGATAAATTTAATAGTTATAAATTCCCAATCCCAACATGGATGGATGTGAATGTTGGCGTCCACAAATTCAGTTAACTTGACGTTATTGCCCGTGCTTACTCGACCGTGTCAATTAGTACGTTGTTCATTAAAGCCAACCTATTACAAGACTACACGAGGAAAAATAAAACGGAGATTTATAAAGCCCTTGAAATCAAATTTAGACAGTGAAATTAAGGTAAAACTTGAGCACACAACAAAATTCGACATTTGAAATCTCTTGGATCTTTCTAAATGAAAAAGTTGTTTGTAAAGAAAGTAGAAAAAAAAAACAAAAGATAGAAATTTGATCACAGACCGTATCTAAGAAGTTCTTTATTTAGAAACATGATCGTGCTGAAGATAAGCGTCTAGAAATTCAAGATTAATATTACAGAATTTTTTATTTGACTTGTTCAGTGAATTATCCTTTAGAAGGTAAACAAAAATTTCGATACATTAATATTTCATATCCAATTATCGATGAAAACAGATAATCTAATAGAATTCACGTGAAGGGAAACGGTCCGCAACCCGAGGGAAGGCCTAATCGTCAAAATCGACTATAAATCCCGTCCCTACTAATTGATGTTTTGATGAAATTGTTTCAATAGAATAAGTATTCATTATTTTATTATGAATAAACGGAGCAACATTTAGAATATTCTTTAAGTAAAAATGCTTATCCTTTTCAAGAGCTTAGCTGAGCTTAACATTATAATAAAACTTATCAACTTGAAAGAGCTCTTAACATACGATCTTAAAAGATTTTTGTTATAGACTGCATTCTTAATAATACTACCAATTGAAAGAATTATAGTTAAAGATCTTGAACTTAAAAATGTGATATTAAATAAAAGAGTTCAATAAGCTTGTTCCGAAACAGAAACCACGCCTTCACAATTTCGGTGATGTTATTATAACCATTTATCATAAAAATCGGAGTAGACCTCTCAATTTAGTGACTGTTCTCCGAAAATGAATCCTTGTTTAGCTAGTTTTTGTGATCTTATAAAAGTTTTTCTATATTTCTCATCCTGTTACGACCTAAATTACAGTCATAAATTATCATATATGAAGCCAATAATGTCGTAGAAACAATATTTGTAGGTAGACATAACGTTATTTCATTTTATACATCCGTATAAAGATCTGATTTCGTTTAGACGTCTTCGACTCTGCTCATATAAAAGAATAAAATCATCCTATCTACATAACTCAAATTTACTGTCGCAGACTTTACGATCCCCTTAATTTTCTTCTGTCGCTCTGGCTAATTTTCAATCATGAAAACGTCAGAAAGCTCCATAAAACTTTATGCTGACATCCAACAAATAAATAACATTAAGATTCAATACGCCGCCCGTTCGATCTTCGACGATATTTTCAATAACATCAAGGATAAAAATTTAAAGCGATATTTTTTTAGAAAGTGGCCCCGGCAAACCGTACCAAACTGAATTAAGAGGACGTGACTACGGGGCACGATTTCAGTTCCTTTTAGACTTTTCTTTTTTTATTTCTCAGTGTATTTTTTTTATGTTATATAACGTCTATATTTTTGTTAGACATATTCTTGACATTTTGTTAGTGCTTATCATCTTGTCGTACTATTTCTAAATGAACTTCATTTGACTAAATATAAAGAAGATAAAGATATAAAGAAGCACTTCATCCGACTGGGTGAAGTGCTTCTTTATATGGCAAATGAACGGTCTAGTTATTTCCAAGAAAATGCTTCTTACAGTAAATGAGTAAGAAATTTATATTTATAAGTTCCTCATTTAAACTGACTATGTTATTAGTGTTCATTTTTATACTATACATAAAATGCAATTAGGTCGAGTCGATACTTTGTAAGTTAAGATAAAAGTAATGTTCACATCACTAATCGTAAAAGAAATGACACATAATCGCTGTAGGTAATTTTAATTTGTATATTTAATAAGAAAAAACCAGTCAAACGTAAGTTAATTTCGCTGTCTTATTGAAATTACATTTTCTTAGAAACGGATTCCACAAATATTGCAAAGCTTATTACAATATTTTATTAAACAAAACGTATTGTTTTAAATCTAATTTAACACCGCTTATCAAACGTTATAATAAATTATAATGAAACACCATTTCGATATTGCACGACGGTCGCCGGTTTTAGACGCACAGCGCCATCTGTCGGCGAGTAGCGAAACTAAATTTACATTGCGAAAATAACAGGTCTGCTAAAATTATCTCTCTATTGTTAATTTCGCAGTAATAAAACATATATTGTAACTGAATTCGTAATAAACCTTTGTGAATACTGTTCCCGGTAATATACTTAGCTGTTCAATAAATGAAATAACATGAATAAAATTGGTAAACCGTAAAGTACATTGGAAATTTGTGTTACGACCTTCGGTATGGAAACGTAACAATAATATTTGGAGAAAGTGGTATTCTCTTCTTCATTCGTGCGTTTTTAGATGTAATGTTATCGTTATCTTTAATATGAGGAGTTGTAGTGCGCATATTGGAAAGTGCACGACCGTGCATAATACAGGGTTATGTACTTCAAATTACCTAGTGGTCTTCACAGGGTTATAAGGTACTAGAACAAATACAAAAAAAAATGATGCTTGAATAATTTTACTTTAATTTTAATTTTATTATTTAGTTAAGTAATTTTAATTCATGATTCCTAACTAATACAGTTAGTAATCGAGAATTAAAATTACTCGCTATTGTATTTGTTAGAAATCGTGAATTAAAATAACTTTACTAAATAATAAAAATTTAAATTTTATTAAAATTGTTAAAGTTTCAATTTTTCTTTATTTGACTGTATTCTTTAATTTGGAATAATCCTATATAAAATCCCGAAACCAAGTACCTGATTTCATCGTTATTCGTAGGGAAACCAGATTTTTGCGGTAGGTATGGTATTTATTATGTCTAAACATACGCCATTCTCATGGTAAATGCCATTCCCCACCCACCTTTACATTATAATCCCTGTCGCCTTATGACACCCACAGGGGAATACCTACCTGTTTTCTTTGATGACAAATTGGCTCCCATTCATTGCATAATTTTTAACCTTTTTACTGAGAAATCATTATGGTGTGGCATGGTCCGCGTTTCTTTGTTTCGTTATTAGTCAAATTCCAAGCGTGGCCTTGCCAAGTAACGGAAGCTTATAGATAATATGTATAATTCGTAGCTATTCAAAACAAAAAAAAAATGTAATTACTACTAGTGCGTTCAATTTATACGTGAAGTTGAATATTAAAAAAATATCATGTGTATCGAAATAAAAACAAAAAAAAATCTACGTACAAAAATTTCTTTTTATAAAAGAACAAACTTAATACATCAAGCATTAGCGACAAAATGTAACAAAAAAGCGAAAAGTAAATAATATTCCTAACCAACACAAAACAATTTCTCTTCCGAGGCCATACATCAAAGACACGTCAGAAAGAATAGAGTTATGCCTCTTCCGTTGCCTTTTGTTTGTGGCGATGAAAAAAAAAGTTAATAATAGAACCTATGGCCTAAATAGTAAATGTTTACACTACAATATGTGCGCGTGTCAAGTGGTATTGCAAAATTGTTTTATGGTCGTTCGTTGTTGTCTATTGAGAGGACTCAGCTGTGGATGTTTAGACTGTTATGGTGTTGATGATGACGAAGTCATGACCATATCTATAGACCGGCCATTTAAATTTCGTACAAAAGGTAAACAAACCTTTGATAGAGAAACCACAGTCTAGCCATTCCGTGCAGTCGTCCATCGCGGGGATATTATCCCGAACTGCCTTTAAGAACTGTCAATGTCAAACTCTCATGAATCACTGCATTAAGTATGTTAGATACACTGTGGTGAAACATTTATTTCATTGACATTATTAGAGCCATTTTTGAGACTGCCCTTTGATTTTTAACATAAAAATAAATCAATTCTTACGAAACCCATAGGAAGAGGAGAGGTAGCCTAAAATGGTAATTATTATTGATAGCCTTTTATCTATTACTAGCTGCCCGGACAGACTTCGTTCTGTCAAAAGTTATTGGCCTGTAGTGGGAATAGAAAAGTGTTTTTACTATTTTCCACGCAATTTTTATGTTTTTTCTCTACATAAGAACCTTCCTTGTGCCTTATGGAAAATATATTAAATAAATATATCCGAATTGATCGAGTCGTTCTCAAGTTTTGCGCTTAGCAACACATTTGGCGATTCATTTTTATTTATATAGATATATAAAACAGCTGCTGGATATCGGCCTTCCCAATTTTGGCCATGCTTCCCAATTTTGCGCCGCCAAGCATCTGGCGTAATATTATTGTGTCCTAAATAGCAGACTTTTGGTGTCACGTCTGCTAGCCTAAATACCTTGGAATTTAGTCTAGTCTTAATTAAGACTGGAGTGGATTTAGAGGGATTTTCTTGTGGGAAACTGTGTTAGGATTTATTTTAGCTCTCTGTTGTGTTTGTCCTTATGTGATGTGGGTTTTTTGTAGGTGGTGGTAGTATGAGAACACAGATTAGTAGTGTGTTACAGTGTTGTAATATGCGAACTTTTCTTCGCTCTAAAGGAAGTGTTATTTTAAAGAAAATCTCGTATTTGTAGAATATTAGCTGTTGCCCGCGGTTTCACTCGCTTTCTAAGTAACTACTCTATGTATCCGGGTAAAAAGTATTCTATGTTTTAATCCAGGAATAAATCTATCTGTGTGCCAAATGTCATCTAAATCCATTCTGCCGTTTATGAAAGAGTAACAAACATTCATACATACAAACTTTCGCGTTTATAATATTAATAAGGATTTTAGCCTCTATTTCGTAAATGTTAAATAAGTAAAAGCTTTTGAACTACTTAAACACTAGAACTGTAGTTGTATTTCAGTTTTAACGAAAGAACACATCCATTTTAGTTAAATCGTATGTAAAGACAAAATACCTTTTTTATCTATATAATTAAAAATATACAACTCACAATAAGAGTAATAATAGTTTGTCTTGCAACTTATTTTCTTTCCCATTCACACGTCAATATATCTCGAAATTCCGAGTAACGCCACCAAAAAGTAAAGTTTACAAGAAACAATAAAAACAGTGTAACAAACTATGCCATAACATACGCCATGTGGTAACATACGCTCGCTCCCGTTACGTTTAACGTAAACAAGATAAACTAAACATTTTTGTAAGAAAACTACGTACCACACGTGACGTATGGGGAAAGTGACGAAATGGATGCAAAAAATACACGTAACTCGGAAAAAATTGCTTTATTTTTCGAGTTACGTTTGTGAAAATAATAACTAATACGTTTGAGTATTTTTTTTAATAATATATATATAAACTAGCGGACCCAACAGACGTCGTCCTGCCCGGAAAATTTGGTGACATACCGACAGCAGCGCCACCTACCGGGTCCAATTGTGAATCTAAACCATCCAGGGCGCCAAAAAATTCATTCATATCGGTCCAGTCGCTTAGGAGGAGTTCAGTGACATACACACGTACAGTCGAATTATATATATAAAGATAATATGTATAGTTTATATACTGTAGTAAGCCTACAATTAAAAATATTTAAACAAAAATAGAGATTTCGAGTTATACATAAAATATTTAGTCATTAATAAGTGTATTTCGAAGCCTCTTTGGTTAAGTATTTATTTTACGTCAGCCTTCATTACCGTTGTTATAAGGTACATGACATATTATCCTCCAATTAGGCCGCAGAATGGGTTGTTTTTTTCTATTTAAAGACAATATATATAGGTAGAAAATAACAAGCGAAAAGCTTTTACTTTTATATACTTGTGATTTTTGTTTGAAAACTCTTATAATTGTGCATGTTCACAAGTATTACATATTATGATAATATAAAATACTAGCTGTGTCCTCACGGCTCCACCCGTAGCCTATGTTACTCAGTGATAATGTAGCTTTCTAACGGCAAAATATTTTTTGAAATCGGTCCTGCAGTTTTTAAGTTTATTCGTTACATACACAAATACAGATCTTTCCTCTTTATAATATTAGTATAGACAAAAAATCTCAATCTGCATATTTTTTCTATTTTTCATAATTCACGTATAAAAACCTTTGTAGGTAGGTAAAGTACCTAATCCATATTATAAAACGTATTAAAATTACCTCCTACATTAATCCGTCATGTTTATATTAATTTCTGGTTAAACCTAATTTATAGTTTCAGTGCGGTTAAATTTAACTGTCGGCTTAGCTTCAACGAGATAGTTAAATTGTATTAGTTATTCTTTGCAGTCATAAAAACCGAGTTTATTGCGTGATAGTGATTCTTACCGTGTTTACTTTTTTTACGAGTTTTTTATTTTGGACGGATCTAAAAGTTTTTTTTTTTATTTAATATCAAAAGTTTTCGAGTTCAAATAGTTTTTTTTACACGCATATTTTTGTGATTTATTAAAACGTGTTTTTATGAGTATTTCGTGGTTATAATCGTAATTTTTTAGTGAACAAGTCGAAAGTTACAATAAATAAACAACACTGTTAAAAAAACAGTTTTCTAACTAATTTGAATTGAAAAGACAAGTTGTTTAGTTCTTCATGGTCTTTATAGCTATAAAAATTGTAGCTTTCGTTTCTTTGTATCTTCATATTTTGGAGTTTCTTTTTTGGATAGCAAAGACTGTAATTTAGACTGACCTCTGAACTCTCTCACAATTATAGAATACTGTCTCGTTGGTCTAGTGGTGGCAAGCGCGACTGCTGGTCGTGGGGTCCTGGGTTCGATCCCTAAGTCGGGCAAAGTGTTATTGGGTTTTTCCTTGTGGAATTCCTCAAAAACAGCCCGGTGTTTGGATTTGTGCCCGATTGATGGCAATAGGCTCGCCCTCTATTACATGGGACTTAAAGATAACGGCGAAATGAGGGTGTTACTATACAGCTCTGCCCAGCCCTTTTGGTAATACAGGCGTGATGTTATGTTACCTATGTTCCCTTCTAAATCTTTAAAGATATCCACTTGAGCGCGCACCATTTATCATAACAATATTTTACTCAAAAATCATACACTCATTCTTTCCCAAATAAATTAAACACTACACATTTTTAACCAATAAATTAACAACACTAAAAATAAGTTATTCACAAAAAAAATGGCATATCACATCCCCAAAAAACTTACTTCCTTTCCAAAAATAGTTGAACCCCGCAAACTAAAAGTTAATCCCCTTTATGAAGAACCGTAGTGGGATAAACTTCTACCCACAGATGTTTTAAAACAAAACACAATCTTTGTTATTCGAGTTACGAAAGCTTGTATAAAATTTTGTAACAAGAATTAAGTCTCGGATGATAGAGTAGATTAATCAGGTCGACTTATTAGTGACGAACTGTTTTTTGTTATTAAAAAAGTTATCTGGAAGTAGATTAATCTGTTTTGTAAAGAAGCTAATGATGAGAGTATAATTTAAGTTTTTATGGCGCTCGCACGACAGCCCAGTTAATTCAATATTTTTAATAGAAAAACACGCATAGATGACATATTTAACTGCCAAGTTGGTCTAGTCGTGGCAAGCGCGACTGCTAATCGTGAGCTCCTGGGTTCGATGCCCAGGTCGGGCAAAGTGTTTGGGGTATTTCCGTGTGCAATTGGGCCCGGTTGATGGCAATAGACTCGCCCCCTATTACATGGGACTTAAACATAACGGCAAAATGAGGGTGTTATTATACATACACCTCTGCCCGACCCTTTGGGGAATACAGGTTATGTTACGTTATAACACTAGCGGCTCGTCCCGGCTCCGCACGGGTGGACATTTTTCCCGTTTTTGCAACCTTTTTGATTTATGCTCCGCTCCTATTGGTTGTAGTGTAATGTTATATAGCCTATAACCTTCCTCGATAAATGGACTATCCAACACAAAAATATTTTTTTTATTCCAACCACTACTTCTTGAGATTAGCGCGTTCAAACAAACAAACTCTTCAGCTTTATAATATTAGTATAGATTTTCTTTTACTAAAACCTTTAAAAAAATGAACTCTACTTATCCATAACAAAAAAGTCGTTGTAGTAGAGGACAAAGTTAAATTTAATAATAATAGAATAGAATATACTTTATTGTACACCAAAATTGTAACACAGCTCTTATACAATAACAAACATTAAAGGGTACAATGGCGGTCTTATCGCTGATAGCGATCTCTACCAGACAACCTTTGGATGAACAATAATCTCAACGACTTAAACTTAAAAAGTAATCTAAAACAGAAGCAATGGCATAACATAAACGCTAACACTAAAAATATCTGGCCCTCTAGTTATTATAACAAAAATTCGCTGGCGAAACAATTCTTAAAAAAACTGCACGAAAAAGTGTAGACGAACTAATAATAACGTGCTGAGACAGTTATTTTTCGTAAAATAACGAAAAACTCTCTGTTGATCTTTATGAAACAAGTATTAAGTATATTATTTTGTTCAGGAGTACACTTTAAACATTTTGCAAACTTTTAATGAATATTAGTTTTCGTTATGAACTTTGATTGTCTTTTATTAAAACCGAAATTGTTTTATCAATTTATTATTTATAAAAGCACTAGCTTTTACCCGCGGCTTCGCTCACGTGGAATTAACATGATGTTTTTCCAGGACCAAAAGTAGCCTATGTTACTCTCCATCCTTTCAACTAACTCTATGCCGAAAATCAAGTTGATTGGTTGCTTAGTTAGGGCGTGAAGGAAGGACAAACAAACAAACAAACACACTTTCGCATTTATAATATTAGTATGGATTCTTTTACAACTTCAACAAAATGCATAAAAAAATATATCTAATAAAATGTCAAAACACAAAACTGTATCTCTAATTCTGCCTAGCCTTTTCCCAACTGTGTTGGGGTCAGCTTTCAGTCTAACCAGATGCGGCTGAATACCAATATTTTACACGGAGCGACTGCCATCAGACCTCCACAATTCAGTTACTGGGCAGTACCGATATCCTAAGGTTAAGACTGGTGGTCAGACTTTCGGGCTTCTGATTTCCCGTAACAACTGTCATAGGTATTCGTATGGCACCCGGGACTGACTTTTTAACGTGCTCTCCGAGGCACAGCGGGGTCTCGATGTGTAACGAACGGACACCCATCCACATATTGACCGCGGCAAGCGCAGCTTAACCTCGCAAATCGTATGATCTCAACTGTGTCTGTGACTATTAAACTAAATTTTAAATAATATCTCCCACAAGAGAATGCTTGCGATTCATTATTCTATAAAATTATTTCTTTAGCTACTAGCTTTTAGTTATAAACAAAGTCCCAAGTACTTACAATTTTCTAAAGTAATTTTCAAGTAAAAAAAAATGCATTTGTAATACTAATAACAATTTAGTTTTATGGCATTGCTCGCTCTTGCACACAATACCTACTTTTATAACGAGATACTGCCGCATCTGGTTAGAACTGGAGCCCGACAGCAACTTTTCACGAAAAGGCTAGGAAAATGGCGATCGCATATTCTTACATACAAAACATTTTCTTTAAACGCTAAAATAACAGTCGATATTGTTGCCAATTATGTTGTGCTCAAACTAAACTTAACTTAGATTATTGCCATCTCTTTCACTTGGATAAAATAAGAAAAAGACGGACATAAATATGAGCTGTCAAATTTAGTTGAACTAAAATTTCCGTACATATTTAGACGACAAGTCGCAACGTGTCGTCTATGTACACGGCGAAGTTCAAGGCGTAAACTAATTTGACATCTCTAAATTAGTTCTTATCTAACACCATGTTGGTAAAAGAGCAATTCTTTAACCTTTTGACCGCGCCACTCGGATTAATACGACAAATAAAACTGTTGACTAAACTAAGGGTGTTTGTCTCTTTCTGTTTCAATAGAAAAAAAAGTGACAATTGCGTTTAGTCTAGTTCAGTTCTGTCAAAATTTGCTACCGAATCGACACCAATATTCTATTTTTATTTAATTTTAGTTACACGCACTATCACGTTTTATATACCTGCTTGTTACCAAAAATGACGTACTCCCCCGAGGACGTTACGAAACACGTTAGGAAACACGGCCTTTCCTTATCCACCCTTCCAAAAGGAAAAGGGAACAAATTGTTATTAACTCTTGAATAAGATATAATGCGATGTCAATGTAGATAACATTTCGTATGATTGATAAAAGTCCTCGTTATCGTCCATTATTTGGCAAAATATCGGCTGTGATTAATAAAGTATTATATAAATAAGGAAATAAATCAAAGAATTGGGTTTGTTACGTATTGGGGATGTTATAATGTTTGTTTGGCGTGTCGTTTCTCTTTCTTTTTAGACGAAATTACTGTTATTTCCACCGTATTATGTAGGTGGTATCTCGAGTGAGAGGGTAGCGCCATCTGTTATCCAGTAGCGGTAATGAGAAGCTTTTTTATTCTGTGTGTGTAAAGAATAAGTTGTTTGGTTTCGTTCACAGAATATAAATAGGTTTCCATTGTTGAAATGTGTTTTGTATGAGTATTCAAATATTTTGTAATATTTATTTTAGCTCACTGCAGTGTAACACACCTTTAAAGGTTAAAGGCTTATTGAAAAGTAGCAAAGACCATTGTTTTACAAATTTAATGAAATGTTATGTAATATCGCATCCATTTTAATATTAATTAAGAGCGTTTTAAAATTCTACGAGTTTAATACCGTTCAGCGTACCCAAAACTCGAATCTCAACATATTTATATTAAACATTACCGTTGTAAACTTTTATCAAAAACAAACAAGTAACCACGCGGCAGTAAAATCTAAACAATACAAGATCCACACTCATTATTTCACCCTCAAATGTTAATTACTAAACTTTGCGGTCCACACACAAAATTTTAAGGCGCATGAAGATGCTACTCGGAAATTTAAAGCTCTAACCCGTAACTTAAATTTTCGAGTTATCAAATTCCGAGTTATTGTTCTACAATGTTGGGGGTGAGTTCAATGGGTTGAGTTTTATAGAAACTGTTTTAATATAGGGTTGTATTGTTTATGGTTTTATAATATTTGTTTTTGATGGGGAATACAATGACAGATGTTGGAAACACTCCAACATCGATTTTGGCGTAACCATAGTAACTGTTGGATCTCTGGCTTTGACTGACGGATTATTAAATTTTGATGGACACTACACAAATGGAATGATGGACTTTGTATCATGGAGATATGTAAATACAAAGTTTGTCACAATATTGATTGAACTGACGTCACGGTCGATCGCTTTCTTTAATTGCATTGTTAAAATATATTTTCACGATATTTCCATTTCGCTTAAATTGGAGCAATTGTTGGCTGCAATTGACATGTAATAATGGCTTTGTAGTTGAAAATGTATACACTAACTCAATATTATGAATCAATTTACGTTTCGGATTATTGAAAGTAAATATCATAAGCTAATTAATTATTGTTATAATTTGATCATTTCATTTGTAATTTTGTGCATGGATACAGTGTGTAAACAAAATCATGTAATTCCTTCAAACCTCGTGATGTACTGCTGACATAGATTAGTTTCGGCATTTTAACGCTCATAGTTAAATGACCGCGTGGCGAGCGAAGCCGCGCAATTCGCTCGGGGCGCTAAGATACCTGACGTTAAGAACACATGTTTTCTTCTTGTAATTTACTTTTTAATGAATCCTCAAGTATCCCATGCAGGGTTAATCTATGTCAGCAGTACATCACGAGGTTTGAAGGAATTACATGATTTCGTATACACCCTGGATTTAAATAAATTAAATAAAAATGCCTATGTACTAGCATTTAAATAAAAGTATTTCTACGTTTTTATTATAATGTTACGAAAAAATAATATTAAAAAGTTACTGCCTTGTTGGTCTAGTAGTGGCAAGCGCGACTACTGGTCCTGTGTTCGATCCCCAGGTCCGGCAAAGTGTTATTATGGTTTTCCGTGTAGAATATACCTTAGTAGCAACCCGGAGTTTAGATTTGTGCCCGGTTGATGGCTGCTTGCCATTAGTTAAGCATAACGGTGAAATGAAGGTTTACTATACACTTCTGCCCAACCCTTTGGGGAATACAGGTGTGATGTTACGTTATTTAAAAAAATTGTACAACTTTTTTTTGCTTTTTATGCTGTCTATATGTACCTACAAAAAATCCGCCAGCCAGCGTGGTGGACTAACGCCTTCTCATTCTAAGAAGCCCGTGCCCAGCAGTGGGACAGTAATGAGCTAATTATATATACGAAATATATTATTGTTTTTATCATACAATGTCACAATAAGCAAATCATAGTACAATGCCGAGAAATCGAGTAAGTACAAAATAGTTTCCAATTTTTTTTCCCTGTTTCAATTGAATCGATGTCAAAGTGAGAATATTTATCGGAGCGTAAATGCATTTAGCCGTTGTCGGCATTACAATGAAAATTAAACCTAACCATCATGAATCATGTTACGTAATCCAAACTGTCTCGTTGGTCTAGTGGTGGCAAGCGCGACTGCTGATCTTGAGGTCCTGGGTTCGATCCATAAGGTTGGCCAAAATGTTATTGAGTTTTTCCGTGTGAAATTTCTTAGTAGCAGCTCGGAGTTTCGATTTGTGATTTAAACGTATCGGTGAAATGTGGGTTTTAGTATAACATCTGCCCAACCTTTCGGGGAATATAGGCGTGATGTTATGTTACGTAATCTGAGTTCATAATTAAACCTATCATTTTAAATCAAGCGCTTAATTTGGTCCCTTTAATCCTAAACAACTAAGCAGGCACTGTATACAACTTTAATTTTCGTATAAAGTTTCAGTCTAGGCAAAAAACTAGGCTAAAATGCAGACGTTAATAAATCAGTCTGGATTCTCCGTCAGACAGACATTTATATATCTGCCTGCTCCCTTATTTAATAAGTATGAAAGTAGTTTGTTCTCGGATTGTTTTGTTGCATTGTTACTTATTTATGTTAGGAAGACAATAAATTTTTACTTATCTTAATAAAGTTACAATATAAAAAATTAAAGCTTATTATTTTCCACTAATAAATATAAAAATATTTATTATAAACTTAACAGGTGTAGAAAATATTATTTTTATTACTTAAACATTATTTTGTATACTGCCTCGATCGTTAGTTTGGTGGTGGCAAGCCCGACTGCTAATCGTGAGGTCTTGGGTTCGATCCCTAGGTCGGGCAGTGTTGCTGGGTTATTCCGTGTGGAATTCCTCAGTATCAGCCCTAAGCTTGGATTTGTGCATGACTGATGGCAATAGGCTGCCCCCTATTACATGGGACTTAAACTTAACGGCGAAATAAGGGTGTTACTATATACCTCTGCCCAACCCTTTGGGGAATACAGGCGTAATTTTATGTTAATATATGGTTACAATAAAAAAATAAGCCTATATTTTCCACTTATAAATACAAGAATATCGAGGCTCGTGGCTAATTACCAACCGCACGGATCATACGATTTGCGAGGTTAAGCTGCGCTTGCCGCGGTCAGTCTATGGATGGGTGTCCGTTCGTTACACATAAAGAACCTCACCGTGCCTCGGAGAGCGCGTTAAACAGTCGGTCCCGGGTGTCATACGAATACCTATGACAGTCGTTACGGGAAGTCAGAAGCCTGAAAGTCTGACAACTTCTCTAACCTTAAGATATCAGCATTGCCCAGTAACTGGTTTGCGGAGGTCTGATGGCAGTCGCTCCGTGTAAAATACTGGTATTCAGCCGCACTTGCTTAGACTGGAAGCTGATCCCAATATAGTTGGAAAAAGGCTAGGCAGAACGAGTTATTCATACTCTTAATTTGACCTCCAATCTTGTCAGTCCACAAAGAAATATGAACACCAATAAAATCTATGTTCTAAATTACCCCTAGATTCGACATGTATGAATTAGTCAAGATAACTCATGCTTTAGTATGAGTATGAGCTTTTTCATGTTATCAGTTTATTTATTCTCATAACATTAAAAACGGACACACATTTTCTTAAGTATTTATTATTCGTACGGCACTCGTGGGTTGCAGCTGAAAATCAGCGTCAGGTGGTACACCTAGTGTTACCATCTGACATTATGCTGAGCTGAGGCCCTTTTGGCATTACAATCATTATCTGTATTTTTATTGGTTTAGTATTAAGGCGTATTTTTGCTGTAATGCCAATAAACGCATTTTTCTTTCTTTCTTTCTTTCTTTAATAACTAAACAAACCTGGGACCTAGAAAACGGCTGCCTAGCATTCTTGAAGGACAAAATGTATAAAATATTCCGCAACCATTCGCCAGAAAAGGGGACGTTTAATTATTTGGGAGGGACTTTTTGCTCAGAAATTTAGGTCGCGAAATTTGAATGTGATCTGTATGTATGAGTGTGACTGATAATTTATTTGTGGAGCTGTTTCTATACCTTTCAGAAGAATTCTTGAAGAGTCTTGAGACACCTAAAAGATACACAGTGAATAAAGATTACTTTCGTGGGCTGTGTATGTTAAAAAGCTTCATGTGGTTTTTTGCGGGAAAGAGTTTTTTTTTCGAGACCTCTTGCCATATCTGGGTTATTCTCTTGTATTGTGGGTGCATTTTACATACACAAACACCCAGACCCGGAACAACTATCGGTAAGCTATACAAATGTTTGTACCGTGCGGGAATCGAATCCACGACTCATTTACGACACGTTTGGTGTAGTGGCTGAGCGATTGTCTTCTGCGCTACGGGTCGTGGGTTCGATTCCCACACGGAACAAATATTTTTATGGCCTACAGATAGTTGTTCCGGGTCTGGGCGTTTCGTTTGTCTGTAAACGCACCGACGATACAGGAGAAATCCTAGTGTGGGGCAACGTTTTATTCAAAATAAAAATAAAATAATGAATAATAACGTAGAAAGCCAATCACTTAACCCACTGCGCCAAACGTGTAGTCAAATATTTAGTAGCTGGTGAATTTTTTTTGTTCTAATCCGGCAATCAAACTCGCGGTCTTTAACAAGGAAAGTAAGGTCTAGTCATATGGGTATATGTTATTACCAGGAATATTCAGCCATTACAAAGTACTGTAAGACTAGCACAAACATTTAACGTATAGTCACAAAACAGATAGGTATAGAAGACAATCACATGTATGTACTTCACTTTTCATACCTACGCTCGGCGGTCGCTCTATCTATATATCTATCACTCTCAAGCGCATGGCACTCGCGCTCGCAGTCACTCGCACTCTAGTCCCAAACAGTACGAGATGTCGTGTCCGTGAGCAGTGTCTATGTGTGCGTTGCTCGAACGCACTTGTATGTAGATTGACTTCTGTACCTATCTGTTTTGTGGTGTAGTGTGGTAAACATATCGGTAACTAGCGGCCCTTCCCGGCTTCGCACGGGTGGACATTTTTTCCGTTTTTGCAACATTTTTCATTTATGCTCCGCTCCTATTGGTTGTAGCGTGATGTTATATAGCCTATAACCTTACTCGATAAATGGACTATCCAACACAAAAATAAATTTTCAATTCCAACCAGTGAGATTAGCACGTTCAAACAAACAAACTCTTCAGCTTTATAATATTAGTATAGATGTAAGCGAATTTTGAATCGAAAATACAACTGTCCTATAACGTTTTGGTTAAGTTTTTTACGACATGCACAATTTTTATCATACATATATAGATATGAATTAAGTTTTCAATTTAATTCAATAGTGTGTGCGAAACGAGTATTTCCAATTCAAAATTCACTCATATTAACGTTACCTTTACGTTACTAACGTGATAATATGCGTACAGTCAGCAACAAAAGTATGTTAACACTTAAATTTTTTAAATCACAACTGTACACAATAATATTCAAAGGATGATGAGAAGAAACGTCCCCACCATCCAACAGATTTGCAATAAGTGTCATTTGAAGCGTCTAGTAGGATAGATATTTTTTTACTATGGCGACGTCCTTCAAATACGTGGGGTTTAGGTTTTATAATATACTAGCGGACCCAGCAGACGACGTCCTGTCCGGAAAAGCAGCGCCACCTACCGGGTCCAATTGTGAATCTAAACCATCCAGGGCGCCACCCAAACGCATACAAAAAAATTCATTCAAATCGGTCCAGCCGTTTAGGAGGAGTTCAGTGACATACACGCGTACAGTCGAATTATATATATAAAGATTGTTTTTTATATATTTATTCATACAAAATCCCCCATGGTCCTTTAATCGGAACACATGTGACAATAAAATAACACCAACTCTTGACTATTATAAATATGAAATTCTGAAAAGCAGTGTATTGAATAATTTTGTTACTTTGTTGACCGTACTAGTCCTACTGACTTGGTATCAGAAAGTCGTGCATATGAACTCAACCCTACAAATTCTAATCTTCTTCTTTTCGTGTGGTTAGTGACTAACTTGGTGTCAGAGTTTATGCCGCCCATGGGCCTCTGACTTGGCTTCACATGCCGTCGAGAAATATCTCAGGCATGCCGGTTTCGTCACGATGTTTTCCTTCACCGTTAATGCAAGTGATAATTATATAGATACTTGAATCCGAAAAGTCAGAGGTTCGTGCCTTGGGTTCGAACTCGAGACCACCACTAAGTAATCAATGCTACAAATCTATATAAATAAAAATGAATCGCCAAATGTGTTGCTAAGCGCAAAACTTGAGAACGGCTCGACCAATTTGGCAATATTTTTTTATATATTTCTTAAGGCATAAGGAAGGTTCCTATGGAGAGAAAAAACATAAAAATTGCGTGTAAAATAGTAAAAACAACACTTTCCTTTTCCCACTACAGGCCAATAACTTTTGAAAGAACGAAGTCAGCCCGGGCAGCTAATTCTAAATAAAAATCACCATTTATTTTCTTTTGAAGAATCCTGCTAATTCCATCTAAAAAAATAGATGGAAGACGACAGTAATATCTCAGCCTTAACTAAGGTTGTACCATAACTTATCTCATGTCACATATATGTACCAAATATACGGTTTTCCCACCCCTACGCATGATTCATTGCTAGGGACAACTGTATCTGTTTCATGAGCCAGTGAATCGTAACCATTTGTTTTCGATTAATGTTGGCACAATTGCGAGACGGCCCGATATTAATTGAAGTGTTCCGGTTTTTATGCCCGCACTAGTGTTGTGTTTTTTTTTCGTTTATTTCTCATGTAACCGCTGTATGCAATTGATGAATGAGTTGAATGACTACTTGAATTGGTTTAATAATCTTTAGAGCCGTTGGCGTTTAACTGGATTGTTTTGTTGTTTTAATGTGAAGCTGTTATTTTATTTATCTACAATATAGCTGTGTATGTCGGATTAGCTCAGAGAAAATAAAAAGCCTGCCTCGTTGGTCTAGTGCGACTGCTGATCGTGAGGTCCTGGGTTCGATCCCCAGATCGGACAAAGTGTTTTTAGGTTTTTCTGTGAGGAATTATTCAGTAGCAGCCCGGAGTTTGAATTTGTGCCCGGTTGATGGCAATAAGCTCGCCCCCTATCACATGCGACTTAAACATAACAGCGAAATGAGGGTGTTACTCTCCTCTGCCCAACCCTTCGGGGAATAGAGGCGTGATGTTGTGTTAAAATAAAAAGCAACCGATCACCGTTACCGTCCAACTCCATATATCGTTTATTTTCCAAAAACAAAATTACAAGTCTTTAATAAAGGGACATTGTTCCTTCTTCATCATCATCATCATCATCAGCCTGAAGACGTCCACTGCTGAACAAAGGCCTTCTCCTTAGACTGCCACATCGAACGACAATCCGCCATTTGCATCCATCGGTTGCCCGCGACTTTCACAATGTCGTCGATCCACCTAGTGGGAGGCCTACCTACGCTGCGCTTGCCGATTCGTGGTCGCCACTCAAGAACCTTTCTTCCCCATCGGTTATCGGTCCCTCAAGCGATGTGGCCTGCCCATTGCCAGTTCAGCTTGCAAACCCTGACAGCTATGTCGGTGACTTTAGTTCTTCGACGAATATCCTCGTTCCGGATTTTATCGCGCAAAGAAACTCCGAGCATAGCTCTCTCCATTGCCCGCTGGGTGATTCTGAGTTTCTCCAAAAGGCCAGCAGTCTCAGATCCATATGTCATCACTGGCAACACACACTGGTTGAAGACCCTTGTCTTCAGGCACTGTTCCTTCTTAATTTAAACTAATTTAAATATACGATTTCGTTCGCTTTTCATCACTCATCTCTTTAACTCATTACGTTCCGTTTTCCCACTTGTACCTATACAAGGTTAGTCGGAAAGGGGGTACTAAGCCGAAAGGGTGTTAAAGTACGTAAAAAATATTCTAAAATCTATCTGTCCATAGCTATGATCAGCTGTTTTTACAATTTAGGTCATATTTGGGGTCACGGATTAGAAAATATTTTTTCTGAATTCATATCTAAAGCAGGAATGTTTTTTTTTTGAAAAAACTAAAATCAAAATCTTTTTGCATGCAAATAAAAATTATCGAATTTTGAAATTTTAACACTTGCTTTATAATAGTGATCAGTGATACTTTACGTGGCCCGCGGCTTAGTACCCCCTTTCCGACTAACCTTGTATTAATATTAAGGTTTTGATATGCGTGGAATTTGAAGCCCGACACCGCGGTCCGACGAACATAAAAATAATTATATGAAAATCAAATTCTAATAAACGGAATTCGCTTTGTACTTATATTCTATAGTACAACATCTTGAAAATCTTAATTAAGTTCTTCATTTCTTCTTAATAAGGCGGTTTTCATTTAATTAAATTAATAACGCTAAACATACAGGAATATCCTAGATAACAACGTACTCATTTTAAGTATACCAAGAAACAGACAACGCAAGCAAAGTAAAATTAAACCCCTCAATAAGTGTAGAAGTTCCACTTGTGCCGTTATTCCACGGGTTACTTCTTGTTTCTTTTCGTGTGGTTAGTGATTAACCTGGTGTCAGAGTTTATGCCGCCCATGGGCCTCTGACTTGGCTTCATATGCTATCGAAAAATATCTCTCGTGCATGCCGGTTTCCTCACGAGGTTTTCCTTCACCGTTAATGCAAGTGATAATTATATAGATACTTATTCGCACATGAATTAGAAAAGCCAGAGATTTTTGAACTCAGTAGAATTCTTCTTAATACACTGCTAAAATGAACAATCGAATGGGACTTATCAAACTATACGTAACAAACTTGCTTGTCAGACTAATGGCCATATACTCAAATGCAACATAAAATTGAGTTGCGTTTGAGTATTTGGCCATAATTATCTTATTTCTAAGCACCGGGCGCACCAAACGCAACCTAAACACCAAATGAAACAAAAATAACGGATTACAGTGTGTTCAATCTGCAACTGCAATAATTCAACACTGTTATATTACGTTACTTTAGACGTAACGACTATTAAATAACGTCACACTCTTAATACTAAAATGACACAACTCAAAAAGGGGTCGCTACAATTACAAAGGATGTAAGTGCCCTTAATTCCTTATCTCGTAGAGTGGACCTTTTGCAGCTTTTTATATTCGAGAGAAGAAAATGCGCAACTCTCGTTCAAGCAATTCTATTTAAGCGAATGAACAAAGGGACTTTTAATAAAATCATCAGCGGAAAAGTACAATAGGTGCCTGTAATAATATTAACTTTTGTTTGAGAAATTTCATTGTTTTTCTAGGGCTGGTAGAAGATAGATTTAATTCTCTGTCCTCTTCTTTTGCATCCGTAATAAACTGTTGAATCCCACTGCTGGACGTGGACGTGGTCACCAACCAGTCCTAGGTAAGGCATATGCTTTACGTAGGACTGGTTGGTGACCACGTCTTTCGCACCAGGTACACTGATGCCTGTCACTGCCTTGGTTTACTTATGGCCAACGATTTCGACAGACGTGGTGATTACAAACAGTAGGTACCTACTACTATTTAGATAGGAGACTGTGTCTAGCGACTTTAATAGGATGTCAATAACTTAGCATAAACCAATCTAAATACCTACCTACAAATTCTTCTGCTTCTCTCGTGCCGGCACGAGCTTTACGAGAATAGATCATGCCGTGGTGAAAAGATTAGCCAGCCAGCAAGTTTGGTAGCGAGGCTGACTGCCCAGGGCTTTCTTCACATAGCTAGTCAGATAGGAAACGCAGGCGCCATGTAGTCTTAAAAAAAACTTTACATTGACTTGTAAAACTGTCTGTAACAGATTTGTTTATAAAAAACATAAAAATCATTTACTATAGGGTGCGCCGGACGTAGGTACTTAAATATCGTCACTCGTGGGGGCGAGTTACCAATTTAAACAGGTACATAAAAGTAACCCCTTTCGCCAAGCTTGGCATCCCTAAAAACAAAACAGTGAAGCTTGGCAATGAAATTCACTTGAATTTATTAATTCCGAATTTGTAATCGTGTTAAACTTTAATTTCGAAGGGCCACTGTTTTGCCTATTACGCCTAAAGGAATTATGTGTACGTGTTTAGAAAACGTTATATTTTTTAACGTTATTTTGTAACGTTATTTCGGCTATAAAAATTAGCATCGCTGTTTTATATAATGTTATGGAGCTTTTTTAAGATAATGAAATTTCGTGGTGCTTGTTGTTAATTTTTTTCATTATTGCTATTTTTATTTAATTTAAAAATGGTGCTAGGTATTTTATTATTATTTCGTGATTATTTTATTTTTAATTGGTGCTGTTTTATTATTATTTATGTTTGTTGTACATAGGCAGGTATTGTATTTGATAAATGAACAAACATTTTATCTGCAAAATATAGGTACCTATTCTGTAAAGCTGTTTGATTCAGTGTCTTACTTTTACAAAAATATTTATTCGGTTACGGAAACCAAAACCACAGGCACACCAACACTTAGATGCTTAATAACTAACATACCTATGCCAATTCTTTTAAAAAATTACACAAGGAAAAAAGTGCATCGATAATTGAATCATCACGCTTGCCACCTTTCGGAGTGAGTCAGAACTGAAAACCGCAGTTGTAATGAATTGCATGAATCACCTATAATTACGAATTTTTTATTACGTTCCTAACTTAATTCGTATCGGTAATTTGGTTTTTTTAGGGTTCCTTGCGAACAGCATTCGTGGGTTTTCTGATTTATAGGTAGGTACAACGAGACGTTAGTACATTGATGCCTATTGTTATAATTAACATAATGACTAACTAGGTACATAACTGTACATTTAATTACAAAGCACTATAGTTACGCATTAAAATATCATTAGTAAAATGTATAGCTAAAAAAAAAACAGAATAATCCTATTTTAAAATAACTCATTCATATCGGTTTACAATGAAAATGTAATTAAACTAATTCGCTTGAATGTGTAATCAATAAAAACTGTATCAATTATTATTGCACGAACGCATTCGTTAGAATTCTTAAAAAAAACTTACAAAAAAAGACCATTATCAAACGACTCACGCTTAGCCGCGGTTTTTTATCTGTATTCACACATTTCATAATAATGCCTCCCCAAATAATAATAGGTGGTCGTGTATAAAACGGCATTGGCTGTATAATTTTTTATTTGTGCCAAAAAAAGTTAATTTGTGCTATTCTGAATGGTTATTTCCTGTTTAATGTTGCCTACTGTAATTTCTGTGTCGGCCATTGCGTGAAGTGGTCTTTAAATATACTGTAATTAGCACTAAGTAATCGGTATAGAATTAAATATACATACTTATGTAACTTAATTTTACTGTTGAAATATTTCTTCATAAACCATGTTTTTATTCCATTCTGCCTAGCCTTTTTCCAACTATATACCAGTATTTTACACGGAGCGACTGCCATCAGACCTCCGCAACCCAATAACTGGGCAATGCCGGTATCCTAAAGTTAGACCGGTTGTCAGACTTTCGGGACTTCTAACTACCCGTAACGACTGTCATAGGTATTCGTATGACATCCGGGACCGACGATTTAACGTGCTCTCCGAGGCACGGAGGGGTCTCGATGTATAACGAATGGTCACCCATCCACGGACTGACCGTGGCAAGCGCAGCTTAACCTTGCAAATCATGTAACCCGCGAGCCCCTTCAGTTTTTATTCCATTCTGTGTTATTTTATTCCATTTTCGACAGCAAAATAACACATTGACTATCCTATTACATATCTACTGTGATTGTCGGGTCAAAGATCACATTGTGAATAATTAATGTTGGGTTACTAGGACACCGAATATGAGAAGCTCATTGACTCACGTCTTAGCATGTTTTAATACTTCGACAAATCGCTATACTCAATCATTCCTAAACAAAAAAACTAAGACACTGATTAGAAGCACAGTGGCGCCATTGTTAACACCAGTGGCATTTCGCCGCAACCTCATTACCCCGACCATAAACAAAACATTAACAATACATTTTTCAAATTTAAAAACGGAATGTAACCCCATTAGTCGTTTGAAAAAAGAACTACTTTCTCTATTCTATTTAAAAACTTACGCTTAACGTTAAAAGCATTATTGAGGCCGACGAATAAAGAGTTCATACTTCATAAACATAGAGTAACGGTAAAATATTTTCGATTTTAAATTTAGAATGGAAGAAAAACATACTTTGTCAACTGCTTGTCAAATCGCGCAAGTAGTAATGGGTTCTTTACAAAATGGCCGATGGTGGACATTTTCAACATCCATGGATGAAATATTAAGTGCTTTGATTGACGTTTATTGTGTACTATACAGGACAAAGATAATTATAAGTATTATACTGAACGAATAAGTACGACGTGACGATATTCGTAGTGTTGCCGATCGATAGGCGAATATCGATAGCAGTACGATAGTCTATCGATAGTTCAACGATAGTATGACTATCGATTATACTATCGATACTATCGGTAGTATCGATACTATCGATAGCGAAGAAGGTGGCAATAGTATTGTCAGAGTGCAATACTATCGATATTATCGATAGTATCAAAGTTCAGAAACGCAATACTATCAATATTATCGAAATACAAGCCACTATCGATTCTGTATAACTGTCGATAGTATCGATACTATCGATACGATTGATAGTATTATCTTTAGGAGCTTCGATAGTTCGATATTATTGATACTATTGATTCATGTCAATAGTATTGACGTGAACCATGCTATCAATAGTATCCATACTATCAATAGTGTCGATACTATCGATAGTCCTATCGATGGAGTAGCTGATTTTCAATTTAAACTATCGATAGTGAAACTATCGATTGTTCGGCAACACTAATTCGAATACCTAAGTAATGTTTATGTAGGCTCTCAACTCTGCCTTCGATAAATCAATATCTATAGGTATTTGGCTTTGAGTCATCGAACTCACTAATGACACATATCATGATTCATCATAAAATCAACTCGTAGATATCCCTGTCGATAACGTACCTTCATAAACCGTTACAGCGTTAAGTCATTATGTCAATATTTACAAAATTTGTCATCAACGGCTTGCTGCGAAGGCAAATCTGTGTGACTCAATCGGCCAGTATTAAAAAGTTCCCAAAAATGCTGAGTACACATAGACAATCTCGTTTGTAATAAAAAGTGGCCCACAAGACGTTAAACTAATTAAGTAGGTCACAGAACAAAGAGTTCACTTTATAAACAGTAAACATCGTAATAGAACACTATTGACCTGACGTTTGAACAATGGCTTTTATCTCATTCCACTGAACTTTAAATTCGATAACCTGTGTGAACAGCAAATATTTCTAATTTGATACGTTATGCGATACTGGCTGTGTGGGTTTTTTCATTTGTCTCTGGTATCGCGATTTAAAAATGCAGAGTTCGAAATTTGATTAAGCAACGGATTTTGAAATGGCGTTCGTATTGTTTTATCTTTTGTGCTTAAAGTTGGCTTTAATAATTTTATAATCTGTGGTATTTAGTCGAAACATGTTTTTTTTTTTAAATTTGAACAGTCTATGTTTGCTAGATTGATATAAACAAAGATATTTCGTCGCAATTATCGTTAAGTATTTAAGTTTACTGAGAACTCCAGAAGGAAATCAATTATAGGATGAATGACGTCACAAACATACAGTTATCAATTCCATTTCTTTGTACTTACCTACACACAATCATACATTTAAATAGAATATAATGTTACGTCAGCAAATACAAGGAACGCAATCGAAGACGGCATTCCAATTTTAAATATCAAATATTCCTAATTCAAATGTGACGTTTGATTGATAATTTCCGCCATGTTTTATTACATTACATTTATTATTTGGATATTATAATAATTACACACAATTTTATACACAGTAATATTTCGTATACGAATATTATTTGAATAATGTTTCAATTAATTAAATTAATATACTGGCAATTAATTTATATTAAAAACTGTTTACTGTATTGCTAATTTTTTCCTCTGTTACTTTGGTATAAAACGTTAATAAAATATGACGGAGTTTGAGGCTTTAATAAATTGATATTTACCTTGTAAAGATATTTAATATTCGAATATTAAATATACGGTTGAGTTTAATATAATTAATTAGTCAAGTAATTTTCCTCAATAAATGATAGGTACCTATGTAACATTTATTCATTACCATTTTTCCGCTTAAATATAAATAGAAATATTTATTTGCCAGAAACACGCCTACAGAGATGGTAAAGTACATAATAATATGTTATGTTAAGCTCATTACAGAGCCCATAAGCTAATAATCTTCCTAACATAACACAAAATCACGCCTTATATTCCCGAAGGGTTTGGCAGAGGTGTTTTTAGTACACCCTTGTTTCGCCATTTATGTTTAAGTCCCATGTAATACGGGGCGAGCCCATTGCCATTAACGGGCACAAATCCAGACTCCGGGCTGCGACTGAGTAATTTCTAATGGAAAAGCCCAATAACACTCCCGACCTGGGGATCGAACCCAGGACCCCAGGCTCAGCAGTCGCGATTGAGACCACTAACAATCTAACTAATCTTCCTAAATACCTAGATTTACTCGCTAAATACATACAGTAGGCTAGATTCTTTATTTTGGCAAATTTATAAGTCCTAATTTTTGCCTACATGATATCCTAAATAAAACCACTATTAAGATTTGAACCCAATACTGACACGACAACACATAATTTCGTAGAGTTGCACCTGGGAAATAACCCACTCCACCCCTTGACACAAACTCAACCCCGTTGACCGACGTCCATGTCGAAATGGGGTGACATGTTCCCGTTACCTAGGTAGTAATTTTACCGAAACCGTGTGTGTTTTTAACCGACTTCAAAAAAGGAGGTTTTCTATTCGGCACGTTTTTAGTGTCTGAATTACTATGACTGTATCGTGGATCAGTAGAAAAGGGCCGGTTACAAGTAGGTAGGACTGGTCCTTAGTAGAATTCTTTTCTATTTTTATTTTATATTACCTAATATTTTAAATTAATATTTTATTTGGAATGGAGAAATAGCAATGTCTGTGATCACTTAAAATCAGGACAATTTTGTTAGAGTTTTAGTCCGGGAATATAAAATTTATATAAGACTAGCTGTGTCCTTACGGCTCCGCCCACGTAATAAGTTTTATTCCAGTAATGAATATAGCCTGTTACTCAGTGATAATGTAGCTTTCTAACGGCAAAAGAATTTTTGAAATCGGTCCAGGAGTTTTTAAGTTTATTCGTTACATACAAAAATCTTTCCTCTTCGTAATATTAGTGTAGATAGAATTGTATTCACTTAAAAAAAAAGTCAATATTTGTATTTGAATTGTGACAAGCTTACACAGTTACCGTCGTTGAATGGTAAAAGTACATACAAGCTTGTATAATATCAAGAAAAACCACAAGAGAAATCCACAAAGTAGTGATTTAAATCTCACTTATACCTAAGAAATAGTTGCCCAAATTACCAAAATCTAACACTCTTTTTTTCTTCATTCCAGCTGATCCGTTGCCAGGCAAGCACGTACCGCTAGAGAGCTATGAGAGCGAGCTGGAGAGGGAACACGCGCTGCCCACGTCCGTCCCCAACGCTGACATACTCAAGACTAACAGCAACCCGACGTATCATAAGCCGAGGTAAGTTTTTTCATGGACAATATAAATCATGAGCATGTTTGAAAAAAGAACCGTTCATTTTTTTGTACAGATACATATTTAATAATTAGAATTATCTCGATGGATTCCACTGCTAAGCGCTTTTCGTATAGAGATATAATGCAACTTAGGTACGTAAGCCATATATTAAGGGCCGGATTAGACATCACAGTAAGAGCGCTTGTGCACTGCGTCGGATCCGAATCCGAGAAAATAAGACCCGAGGAAACTCGACTGCAAAATTAAATTCGGATTGGATGTAATGCAATGTTCATACAATAATACTGCAGCTTGTTCAAATCGGATTTTCTCAAATCGGATCGGAAACAGTGCACAAACGTTCTAAGATATTATTAATACCTAAAGAACGATGCAACTTTTTTTTCTTAGCATAAGCGTTGCCTATTTCAAAATTCGTGTGCGATATAGCAATGTTCATTTTGCAGCCAAGATTACGAGCCTAGCTAGTTAAACTGATAAGTAGCATACATGATAGACAGATCATAGCTGCTGTTCACGTAATCCTACGCATAATTACTTTTCTTCGAAAATAGAACCGTAATCGTAAAACCACCGATACACACTGCAATAAAATAAACTTAATTCCCCAATTACAGTAATTAAAATACTTGACATACAAAAACAGGTAAATTCAAATAAAAAAAAAAACATTATCGTAAAATTCAAAACGGGATGACCACTAATCGCGATTTTACGCGACGCGTAAATTTCAGTTCTTTACGCGGAGCGCGTAAAAAGGTAGATTTCTCACGCGCCGTTTAGTTCGTTCAAATCGTAAAATTGGCATAACCTAGCAGTATCATTTACGAACGATTAGTTTTTAATAGGGTTGGCAACGATTAAAAACGTTTTTATTTAAAGCATTTTTTTTTATTTATCTGCCTCGTTGGTCTAGTGGTGGAAAGCGCGACTGTTGATCGTGAGGTCCTGGATTCGATCCCCAGGTCGGGCAAAGTGTTATTGGGTTTTCCCGTACGGAATTCCTCAGTAGAAGCCCGGCGTTTGGATTAGTGGCCGCTTGAGGGGCAATAGGCTCACCCCCTATTATATGGGACTTAAACATAACGGCGAAATGAGGGTGCTACTATATACCTCTACCCAACCCTTCGGGGAATACAGGCGTGATGTTGTGTTATGTTTAAAAAAAAACCAATGCAACTGGGAATATTTTAGGCAATTTGGTTCAAGATAAAACATTATCAAAAGGAAAAATAAGTAAAATAAGGGAGAGATCGTTAAATAAATGAATTAAACAAAGCAAAATACTGATTTTACTCCGCGTTCCTGTTTAAACACGAAAGATATGAAAAGAATGAAGCTGAATTAACTTATTTTCACAGCCCTGCTGCCTTTTACACCGATTCTACTATCTAATTATAGTCACGACAAAAGAAATACAACGAATATTAGCAATCCTAATTGACATAAAAAACCTTGTAAAAATACAGGTACCTATAAAATTATTCATTCAAAAGTACCTTTAAGTCAAAACAGTTTACGAGCGCTTGTGTATAGCGTTCTATCGGAATCCGAAAAAATACGATCCGAATAAAGTCGGATAGAAATCTATGAAATTCGGATCGAGTGCGGTGCACTATTGTTCATAAAAATAGTACTGCATCTTATTCGCATCGTATTTTTTCGGATTCGGTTCAGATGCAGTGGACATGCGCTCTTATTGGCTCAGGCTTCTTACCAATAACTTTACAATCACATGTTTAAACTTTCTAAAATAAAAACATAGCATCACGCCTAATACTGAAGGGTACGGCAGAAGTGTTTTTAATTCACCCTCGTTTCGCCAGTTAAGTCCCATGTAATAGAGGGCGAGCCTATTGCCACTAACCAGGCACAAATCCAGACTCCGACTTCCGAATGAAAAAACCCAATAACACTTTGCCCAACCTGGGGATCGAACCCAGGACCCTATGCTTAGCAGTCGCAAGACCACTAGACCAACAATGCAGTCAAATAAAAACGTGTAAATAAATTAAAATTAAACAATCGCAAGTCGCAACCCTACCACCTACCAAAATAATCTCTCACAAAATAAATTAATTAGTTATTTTATCATATAACCAGTTCCATAACTTTATTGAGATCTTCAATTCTCATTTCCCGTGATTTTATTGATTCGACAACATTAAACCGCTGTTTATAATCTTAGTTTTATAACTTTATTTTTTACCTTATCTTCTGATCAAGGAAAACATTGGATTAGCGGCCGATTATAAATAGACTGGTTACTATTAATATGCAATGAGCTAGTTCACTGTCGTACATATTAATTAATGCAATCAGACATATTTTTCTTCCTTTTCCTTGTTGCAATTGTCTGTGTTGGTAACCCTGGAGGTTTATCATGGTGGTTTATTTCCAATGGGGTAGGCAACTGTGGAACTAATGGCGCCACTTTCATTGTTCCTATGCCATCTTATTGGTTGACATTATTGCTAATATGAATATGATGGTTCTGATTGGGTCAAATAACTAAGTTTGGTGCTGCCATCTGCTTTCGTTTTGCGTTGCCTTCCCCATCCGATTGATTTTACTTTCTTTTTTTTACCATTTACAATCCTCGATACAGATCGAGGATGCGTTAATAGACAAATCTTCACATGATCAAACACCCAGACCCGGAACAACTATCGGTAGGCCATACAAATATTTTTTTCCGTGCAACCCACACGACCCGCAGCGAAGAAAGCCAATCACTTAACCACGGCGCCAAATGTCATCATAGTTTAAACGCTAGTAATGATTTTGTCTAACAACTATACTCAAAGACCGATGCCGATATACAGGGTGTAAATGAAATCATGTAATTCCTTCAAACCTCGTGATGTACTGCTGACATAGATTAACCCTGCGCGGGATACTATAGGATTCACTTAAAAAAATATACAATAAGAAAATTGTGTTCTTAACGTGAGGCATTTTAGCGCCCCGAGTGAATTGCGCGGCTACCGCTCGCCGCGCGGTTATTTAAGTAGAGGCGTTAAAATGCCTCACGTTAATAACACATGTTTACTCTTTGTAATTATTTTTTTATTGAATCCAAAAGTATCCCGTGCTGTTTTAATCTATGTCAGCAGTACATCACGAGGTTTAAAGGAATTACATGATTTCGTTTACACCCTGTATGACTAAATACTCAAACGATACTCAATTTCAAGTTGCCGGTAAGTTCGTGTTGTAGACTTAACGGCCACTTAAAATTGAGTAACATCTGAGTACATGGTCAATAATTGAGCTAGTACGGAACTGAACTTGCAAATATACCTACATCACTAGCGGCCCGTCCCGGCTTCGCATGGGTCGACATTTATCCCGTTTTTGCAACATATTTCATTTATGCTCCGCTCCTATTAGTCGTAGCGTGATGTTATATAGCCTATAACCTTCCTCGATGAATGGACTATCCAACACAAAAATAATTTTTCAATTCCAACCAGTAGTTCCTGAGATTAGCGCGTTCAAACAAACAAACTCTTCAGCTTTATAATATTAGTAATAAGATTTTCGAGCCGCTTCGCCTAATTAACAAGTTACCTTGCTATTTACAAATGTTACTAAGTACTATTACTAGGTAACAAAACATCATGCCTGTATTCCCCGAAGGGTTGGGCGGAGGTGTATAGTAACACCCTCATTTCGCCGTTATCTTTAAGTCCCATGTAATAGGGGGCGAGTCTATTGCCATCAACCAAACTCCAGGCTGCTACTAAGAAATTCCTAATGGAAAAACCCAGTAACACTGTCCGACCTGGGGATCGCACCCAGGACCTCACGATCAGCAGTCGCGCTTGCCACCACTAGACCAACGAGACAGGTACTAGGTACTACCACCTAAGACTGATTTAAATGCTTGAAATGCTAAACCGTAATAAAAAATTCGAATGGTCTGTAGAACTAGGTATTATAAGAAGGTGTAATTTAACTTAGAAGACATTATGTCTCTTAATGTACCTTTTACTGCGAAACTTTAGAAATTTGCCTTAACTCAAACATTTTTTAATCTCAAGAAATACTAAGAGATTGGTTCCATTTAATTTTCGGGTATTTTTATTTCTGTGGGCCTTGAAAGTCAGGTAATATATTGAGGTACTAAATTACATCGGCAAAAGTAAGTGTATACCTAACATAAGGACATGTATGGACACAGCGACTTGATCAAGCGATTCCGTCGTAACGCACTCGTAAAGATTGCCTTTATTTTTTTTTCCTGAATTATAAATGTGGATGAAGCGAAAGCAGTATGTAAGGATCGTAGCATGTGGCGTTCTATAGTTTCTGCCTACTCCCATGGGAAAAAGGCGTGAGTTTATGTATGTATGTAAGTTATAAAGTTCATAGCGGAACATGATGCCCATCTATACAAATAAATAAAATTTCTGACTGTTTTTAATGTCAAAATAATAGCTTTTTACTAAATGCATATGGGAAGCCGAGTAGCTCCCGGTTAATTAAGAATAGGGCTACCCCATCTCATCCCATGGGTGTCGTAAAAGGCGACTAAGGGAATTTCGGAACCCGGTGCGTACCATAAAGCACTTTGGGTTACCCGCAGGTGGCGGGTAAACCACCAACACTAGCATACCCAAGGAGGGTTGGTGTCAGGCAGGCGGCCGACTGTAGAATCTTTTGCCAAAACCTTAGCAATATGAACAGTAAGGATGATCAGATGCGCGATAGGGCTAGGGCGTACCCCACAGGCGACGCGCAGGGGCAGCACCCGGCACCTGTGGGAAATGGACAAGGGTTGTTGCACCAACCCGGGCGGGGGCAACGTAAGAAGCTAGTTCGGGAAGTGAGATTGAGGTATGCTAGTTGGAATGTTGGGACGATGACTGGAAGAGCCAGAGAGTTAGCGGATGTATTAAAAAGAAGACGAATAAATGTGGCGTGTTTACAGGAAACTAAGTGGAAAGGTACAAAGGCAAGAGACATTGGTGAGGGATACAAGTTTTATTACTGTGGAAGTGACGGGAAAAGAAATGGTGTGGGAATAGTGTTAGATAATAAATTGAAAGAAGGTGTGATGGATGTTAAAAGGATGAATGATAGATTGATAGTTGTGAAAGTAATGTTCGAGAATGTGATGTTGAATATTATAAGCGTGTATGCACCGCAGGTAGGATCTGATGACAGGGTGAAAGAGAAGTTTTGGGAGGATTTCGACTCAGTGATGATGACTATTCCGGTGCATGAGGTAGTGTATATAGGTGGTGATTTTAATGGGCATGTAGGAAGAATGAATGGGGCTTATGGAAGAGTACACGGGGGATGGGGATTTGGCAATAGCAACAGCGAGGGAGAAACCCTATTACAATCCGCTACCGCATTTGATCTTGCGGTAGTCAATACTTGGTTCCAGAAAAAAAATGAACACCTGATCACCTACAAAAGTGGTCATCATACAACGCAAATCGACTACTTTCTCGTCAGACGCAACAACCTCAAGCACGTCAAAGACTGCAAAGTGATACCGGGAGAAGACTTGGTCTCACAGCACAGAATTATTATTATGGAAGTAGTCGTTAAAATTAAAATAAAAGTCGATAAAAACAAAAATAAACTGCCCCCAAAAATAAAATGGCATATGATAGAGAAGGAAGATTGTGCGAAGAAATTTAGAGAGCGATTGGTGGATAAAATGATAGAAATGGGAGACATGGATGATCGAACCGTGAATGAATGTTGGAGTGAGATGGCAAGGTATATCAGGAGTACAGCGAAAGATATTTTGGGAGAGTCAAAAGGGAAAGGCACGATAGATAGGGATACATGGTGGTGGTCGACAGAAGTACAAAAGGTGTTGAAGGAAAAGAAGATTAAGTTCAAAGAATGGCAGTGTGTGGAAGAGGAGAATGCAGTTTTAAAAGCAGCAAAGAAGACTGAATACGATGCATGGAAGAGAAAAGCCAAGAAAGCCGTTGCTTCAGAAAGAGCAAAGGCGCAGGAAAAATTATATGACACACTGGATAGCCCAACAGGCCAACGAAACCTATACCAGCTCGCTAAGGCTAGAGAGAGAAAGACGAGGGATGTATGTCAGATAAAGTGTATAAGGGATGAAGCTGGAACAATTCTTTCCGATGCTGAGAAAATTAAGGACAGATGGAAGGGTTATTTTGAAATGCTAATGAATGAAGAGAATGACTGGAGTGGTGTGCTTGAGGATAAATCTGTGAATGAAGGACTTGTGAGAAAGGTTAGTATGGATGAAGTGAGAATAGCAGTAAATGGGATGAAGAATGGGAAAGCAATAGGACCAGACGGAATACCAGTTGAAGTGTGGAAGTTACTGCGTGTGGATGGCTGGAAGTGGTTAGCTTTATTCTTTAATAAGTTGTTGCAGGAAGAAGCCATCCCTGACGAATGGTGTAACAGCTCGCTGGTGCCCATCTTTAAAAACAAAGGTGATGTGCTGGAGTGCAACAACTATAGAGGAATAAAGCTAATGTCACATAGTATGAAAGTTTGGGAGAAAGTTATTGAGCGACGACTGAGAGAGGAGAGTGAAATTTCACAAAACCAGTTCGGTTTCATGCCTGGTCGAGGAACAACGGATGCCATTTTTGCTATTCGCCAACTTTGTGAAAAATACAGAGGTGCTCACAAAAATCTGCACATGGTTTTCGTTGATCTTGAGAAGGCATACGACCGGGTACCCCGTAAGGTTTTGTGGTGGGCCCTTAAGAAGAAAGGTATGCCTGGAAAGTATGTGCAGTTGATCCGAGCGATGTACGGTAGATGCCGTACTCAAGTCCGGTCCGCAGTGGGCACGACTGCCAGTTTCAATGTGGCTGTAGGCTTGCACCAAGGGTCAACTCTCAGCCCTTACCTCTTTCTGGTGATAATAGACGCTCTTACGTCGGAAATCCAGGAAGAGGCTCCTTGGTGTATGCTGTATGCCGATGACATTGTGCTGGTTGCCGAGAGTGGCCTAGAGGTCCAGAGAAAATTGGAGGAATGGTGGCAAAGACTGGAGAGTGTTGGCTTGAAAATGAGCAGAAGCAAAACGCAGTATATGTTTTGCGATTTCGGCGGTCTCTCCAGTCCTATGCCTATTACTCTCGCTGGTATATCCTTACCAGTCTGCTCCGACTTCCGGTACCTTGGGTCACTCGTCCAAGGGGATGGTGAAATTGACCGAGACGTTACGCATCGGATCAACTCAGGTTGGATGAAATGGCGACAGGTCACAGGGACAACTTGTGACCAACGGATGCCCCTCAAGCTGAAGGGCAAAATCTACAAATCCATTATAAGACCTGTCGTGCTGTACGGATCAGAGTGTTGGGCCGTGAAGAAGACGGATGAAAGAAGATTACACGTAGCGGAGATGAGAATGTTGAGATGGATGTGTGGAGTGACGCGAATGGATAAAGTAAGAAATAAGTATATTAGAGGAAGTTTGAAAGTGGCACCAGTGACAGAAAAGTTGAAAGGAAAGCGTTTGTCTTGGTATGGGCATGTGCTGAGGAGGGATGAAACACATGTGACTAAGAGAGTGATGAATATGAATGTTGATGGATGGAGGGGGAGAGGGAGACCTAAGAAAAGATGGATGGATTGTGTGAGGGAGGATATGAAAGATAAGGGAGTAAATGATAATGAGACGGCTGACAGGGAAGAGTGGAAGAGAAAAACATATTGCGCCGACCCCAAGTAACTTGGGACCAGGGCAGGAAGATGATGATGACTAAATGCATATGGGAGTATATACGGTAATGAAATAAAAAAATCAATTTTTAAAATGTTTTACTGTCTCTCTGTTCGTTCCTGCTAATCTCCGAAACGGCTGGATCGAGTTTGACGGGACTTTCACCGGCAGATAGCTGATGTTATAAGGAGTCACTTAGGCTACTTTTATTTTAGAAAAAAAATTTGGGATCCGCGCATAAAAATTAAAACCCACCGACTTCTACGCAGACGAAGTCGCGGGCGCAGCTAGTCCAATAATAAATCCTATTAATAATAAATTATGTGTTTGGTGATCGCAATAGAACGTTATAAATACACAAGCAAATTACCTAGCTTGGAGTCTACAGGCAAACGGGCAATCCCTATTTAGTGGTCTATGCCCAGCTGTGGACTGGCACAAATTACTTATAAGAAAGTATTTTTATTTAAACTGTCTCGTTGGTCTAGTGGTGGCAAGTGCGAATGCTGATCATGAGGTTCTGGGATCGATCCCCAGATCGGGCAAAGTGTTATTGGGTTTTTTCGTGTGGAATTCCTCAGTAGTAGCCCCTATTACATGGGACTTAAAAATAACGGCGAATCTCTGCCCAACCTCTCGAGGAATAGAGGCGTGATGTTATGTCATGTTATTTTTATTTAATACAAGCGACCCGCCCCGGCTTCGCACGAGTGCAATGTAGATACTAATGTGGGGCATATAAACCTTCCTCTTGAATCACTCTTATCTATTGCTGAAAACTGCATTAAAATCCGTTGCGTAGTTTAAAAGATCTAAGCGTACAGACAGCGGGAGCGACTTTGTTTTATACTATGTAAAGATGAACCGCTATTTGCCTATCGAACACCCATAGAATAATTAAACTTTTTAACAAAAAAAAATGACTTCAAATTGTCTATCTCCGAAGTTCTTCATCAGATCTTCACCAAATTTAAATGGGACCACTTCGAAAGAATACTCTTTCAAACAAAAAAGAATCATTAAAATCGGTTCACAATTAGCAAAGATATCGAGGAAAAAACATACAAAAAAAAATCGTATAGTTGAATTGAGAACCTCCTCCTTTTTTGGAAGTCGGTTAAAAATGGTGCTATTCCTACCCCCATGGCGCCGTAAAACAACACCAGAATTTAATTTCACCAACAACAGAAAACCATTTGTGTTGTTGACAGAAAAGTTACCCCCCTCTAGAATTTTCTTTCATTGTACACCGATCAATCAACTCCATCGATCGAAAGTTCTCGAACGAAGTTTGAACACCGTTTCTCAAAGTTTACTTGGGCCCCTTGTAGAAATCATGTCTGGATTGTGGGTTGATGCATCGGTTATAGTTTTTGCCTGGTAGAAGCTTTAATCTTAAAAGGAGTTGCTTTTGAAGTAAAATTTTTACCGTTTAAAACTCTTTTGTTTTGTATTTTCTTTTGAGAAAATAGTTGGTTACACTGCCTCGTTGGTATAGTGGTGGTAAGCGTGGCTGCTGATCGTGAGGTCTTGGGTTCGATCCCCAGGTCAAGCAAAGTGATATTAGGTTTTTGGAACTCTTCAGCAGCAGCTCGGAGTTAACATTTGGTGATAATAAACCAATTTAAGTCTATAATTTCTAGCTAAATATATATCTATTCAGTTCATATGATTTTTATTTTCATTTGATAACTATATGGAATAATCTTCGTCTAATCTTGTTCAATTTATTCTTTTAATTTTACTACTAGAGAAAAATATTAAACATAATATTAATGTGAGCTCAGCTGATGCAATCTTGAAAACCATTTCTTATAACAATAGAGTACTCAAAAAATTAATAACCGAGTCTTTAGTAATTTATATCATTAGCCCTTGAGACTATAAGTGTAATAGAACGCCGTCTTAGTTTGAGTACATTAATTTAATTCTTGATTTTTCTATATTAAGCAAAGAAGATCTTAATTGGCCGAGCGGTTCTAAACGCGGCTGCTAGGTTTTGGGTTCGTTTCCCACTTGTACCAAAATCTACTACTTTGACATTGTGTCATATGATAGAAAACTGTCAGTTAGAGTTAACTGGCTAGTTAGCTTGTAGAGTGTTTTAGTTGCAACTGTACCCGATAAATGGCGATGCGCTCGTCCCCTATTAGGGCCCAAATACCGTCATCTGCGAACTGTGGGTTTCTATATGGCGCTTACTCTACCTTTTGAGAAACATAGACGTGAAAGTTATGTTATTTTCATTTGTCTAGGACCCCCGGAGGGCCTACAGAAAAGTTTGAGAACCGCTGTATCAATACTAAAAGCATCATTGGACTTGTTCATTATTGTGAAGTTGGAATATATTTGAATAAAAACCAAAGTTTTTAAACTTGGCGCCTTCAGAGCTTACTTGGCCAAAGTTTTGTTTTGTGTACCATTGATTTGATGGCATATTAATAAGCCTGTTTAAATACGGGGTTTGTTTTAATTTTGAATCATGTTACGCTTTTCTGGCCGTGCCTCGGAGAGCACGTTAATCGTTCTCGGTTGTCATACAAATACCTATAACACTCGTTACGGGTAGTCAGAAGCCCAAAAGTCTGACAACCGGTCTAACCAGTCTAACACATCTGGTTAGACTGGAAGCTGACCCCAACGTAGTTGGGAAAAGGCAAAGAGGAAGTTACGCTTTACTGGGAGTGTCGTTTGATTAAGTCTAACCATAAGTCTCATTTATTGGCTACTGTCTCAAATGACTCTCGTTTTTCAATTCCACAAATTTTTCTTCATAAACTTAACAATAAGAATAAAGTCAAGATTTATCTTTTCCGTTTTTTTGGATAAGGCTGAGGCAGACAAACGTACTTTACGCCGCGCAAAGTGTTCCGTACGAATCGTCTGATGCCATTTCTGTATTAAGTCGAAAAAAAAAACCATTTTGTTTATTTGTCCTATCTAATTTGCTCTGAACAAGAGTTCAAACAATCCAAGTTCTGTTACACGTTGTATAATTAATTTCATCGAAGACTCTACCAATATTACCAAGTAGTGTTGCCTAAGAAGGTGGCAATAGTATTGTCAGAGTGCAATACTATCGATAGTATTGAAGTTCGATAGTGTTGCTTTTCAGAACTTTGATACTATCGATAGTGTCGATACTATCGATAGTCCTATCGATGGAGTAGCGAATTTTCAATTTAAACTATCGACAGTGAAATTATCGATTGTTCGGCAACACTATTACCAAGACTGTCAATGATACCCGTATTTATTCAAGCCATCTCCTACCCGCAAAGGATTTGATAACTACCCTCAATTCACAGATTAAAGATAACTATAATAATTTATGCAACAGTAATTAAAGTGCTAAAGTACTGACTAGAATGTAAATTTAAGTTAACCTTTGGGTTTAAGTTAAGTTATTGTGTGACTTTCGTTGGTATTCTTCGAGTTTTAATAAAATACGTGACAATAAAAGTTTTACAAGAATTAAGTTGGGGCCATGAAAATGGCGGTTGCTGACGTGTAAATAGCGTCTTCTGCTGAATACCGGTGTTCTACTAGACTGTGGACGGTCTACCACGCTTGGCTAATAGAGTGGTGGTCACAGCTAGTTATTATTAGCACACAGGGGAATGCTGCCTACCCCCTTGGCCTTACCTTTACTACATTCCAGACTGACTCTACGCTGTTTTTGCAATTTGGACCTCGTTTTACAATCCATCTTGTATACCTACTCTGTTAATCGCATGTAAGCATAAGACCCCCGCATACTAAGCAGCCACGAATTCCTCAATACTTCGGCCGCCACAGCCTGGCCGCGGTAGCACAAAACAGATAGGTACAGAAGTCAATTACATGTATGTACTTCACTTTTCATACTTACGCTCGGCGGTCGCTCTATCTATAGGTATATATCTATCTCTCTCAAACGCATGGCACTCGCGCTCGCACTCTAGTCCAAACAGTCCGAGATATCGTGTCCGTGAGCAGTGTCTATGTGTGCGTTGTTCGAGCGCACTTGTATGTAGATTGATCCATACAGTTGGACAACGTCTACACGTGGCATCGCCCGACATCAAAGGCGTTGCTCAACTGTATAAATTGTAAAACTGTGAATAAACTGTCCATGGGTCTAATTCCTTTAAAATTTCCTTGAAAAACGTCATCTATTCCCTTTACGTCGATCGTAAACCATGTTAGTGTTTTGCACTCGATGAAACTAATAACATGGATAGTAAAATAAGTTTATAGGTGTATAACGGTACGATGGCTACTAATAGACCAATTTAAGATCTTTTATTCATGTAGGTATCAAGTTCGGAAGTTTAAGGCTTCTTTGTAATATTCTGAAGTTTTGCAAGCGGTTTAATACCTTATAATACCTGGGGTTTATTGAATTTTGTTACGTAGTTAAAATAACGTGAAACAAACTTTTTTTTTGTTTTTTTTTGTATTCTTAGTGGGAAGGAACTCGGGGATAAGTTTAAATATAAAGAAGTAATTACCTAGCGTTGTGAATGCACATCAGGCTTAGTTTTTGATAGATTTTTTTGGCAATATTTTGATGAGAAGCATGCCACTTAAGCCAGTTTCTATAAATAATAAACTTCAAAAATAGGACTAGTAACCTGTTAAAAAATAAATTTAAAAAAGTACAGAGACTAATTTCGCCAAAAAAATGAAATGTAAAAAATAAAATCTCCACGCTCTCGCCCCGCTCTCCGCTGTTTCCGAAGCCCAAAATTACGACTTATAAGTCGTTGGTAAAGTCTCGTTAGTGCGATTATGCAAATCTTTGAGAGTTACAAAGGACACGACTCACGACTAATCGTGTTCATAATCAGTTTAGTGATTTCGAGTTGCGAATAATCGCAACGTAAACATTGACTTGATCGCATAGCAAGGTTCTTTGGTAGTTCGTTAATATTTTTTTGTGAATATTGATTGGTGATTATAGTTTGATTTTAAAATTCACTCGGGAGCAATGAATTCGGGGCACAAACATAAACAAAACAGTGTTAAAATGTTATACAATGTTTAACAATGTTTTCCGAGATATTAAGGTTTATGTTGGTGAGAACTGCCTCGTTGGTCTAGTGATGGCAAACGCGACTGCTGATCGTGAGGTCCTGGGTTCGATCCCCACGTCGGGCAAAGTGTAATTAGGTTTTTCCGTGTAGAATTCATCAGTAGCAGCCCGGAGTTACGATTTGTGCCCGGTCGATGGTAATAGACTCAACCTCTATTACATGAGACTTAAACATAACTGGCGAAACGAGAGTGTACTAAAACACCTCTGCCGTACCCTTCGGGGAATACAAGGCGAGATGTTATGTTATCCTTACTTCCTTACTTAATATTATAATCGCGAAAGTTTGTATGTATGGATGTTTGTTACTCGTTCACGCAAAAACGGCTGAACGGATTTGGATGAGATTTGGCACACAGATAGACTATGCCCTGGATTAACACATAGGATACTTTTTATCCGGGTACATCAAGTAGTTTCCCTAGGATGCGGATGAAGCCGCGGGTAATAGTCTAGTGTAAAATAAAAAAGCAACTGATCACCATGACCGTCCAACGCCTTAATCTGTATTATTCAAAAACAAAATTACAAATCTTTAATAAAAGAACATTAGTGCCGATTGTGTTGAGTACAAGCTAAACTTAATTTAAACTATTTCCATCTTTATCACTCTGATAAAATAAGAAAGAGACGGACATAAATAAGAGCTGTCAAATTTAGTTGAACTAAAATTTCCATACAAATAGACGACACGTCGGAACATGTCGACTAAAGATACAGTGAAGTTTAAGGCGTAAACTAGTTTCACATCTCTAACTTAGTTATTATATATCACCGTCCTTTTCTCACGCTGTCTGTTAGTAAAAGATGGCAATTCTTTAATTTTAGTTTAGTTGGTGACTAAGAGAATCGGCGCCAATTGTTCATTCTTAATTTGAACTTATCTATAGGTAGGTATACTAATAATATTATAAAGCTGAAGAGTTTGTTTGTTTGTTTGAGCGCGCTAATCTCAGGAACTACTGGTTTGAATTGAAAAACTATTTTTGTGTTGGACAGTCCATTTATCGAGGAAGGTTATAGGCTATATAACATCACGCTACGAGCAATAGGAGCGGAGCATAAATGAAAAATGTTGCAAAAACGGGAAAAATGTCCACCCGTGCGAAACCGGGACGGGCCGCTAGTTTAAAATATACCTACGCGTTCGTTCGCCTTCCATCACTTATCTCTTTCATTCATTACGTTTCATTTTCCCACATAAATAGCAGACAGTACGACGGTGCTGCCCTCTCGAAATAATCCCTTATTTCCCGAACAACAGATTCAAACCAATATTGACACATCATTCAATAATTCATCGACAGACTCTTCAAAGCTAATTCGGACCGAAAAACGAACAAAATATTTGCGTCCGAATTAAACACGGATTCGTCTGCGTTAGGCCTTGTTTTAAATGCGGGACTAAGCATGATTGAAGAATTAATACCTCTTGTCAAAATGTATTAATCCAATACAAATGCGGTTTAAAGTTATAAGGCGAGCGGTTTTGAGTTTATTTTGACACTAGCTGTGTCCTCACGGCTCCGCCCGTAGCCTATGTTACTCAGTGATAATGTAGCTTTCTACCGGCAAAAGAATTTCTGAAATCGGTCCAGTAGTTTTTAAGTTTATTCGTTACATACAAAAATATAAAAATACAAATCTTTCCTCTTTATAATATTAAGTATAGAATACACAGAGTTACTTCAACCGTTAAACAGTCGGTCCCGGGTGCCATACGAATACCTATGACAGTCTTTACGGGTAGTCAGAAGAACGAAAGTCTGTGACAACCGGTCTAACTTTCGGATATCGGCATTGCCCAGTATCTGGGTTGCGGCGGTCTGATGGCAGTCGCTACTTGTAAAATACTGGTATTCAGCCGCGTCTGGATAGACTAGAAGCCGACTCATAGCTGGGAAAAAGGTGGGCTATGGTTATTGTGTATAAAAAAAAGTAAAGTAACAGCTTCTTTCCTTTCTGACTCTGCAGTCACACCGTTAATTCAGCCCTCATCAAGCGGTCTCCCTCACAGTCCTCCCACCAGCAACGCCCTAAGCCGAGGTCCGAGTCCCATTAGGGGTCGCCCTTAGTGCTGTTGTTGCTAGTAGTAATGATGTTAGTAGTAGTAGTAGTTAGCTTAGGTTAAGTTTGTTACTCTCGTTCCCATTGGTTGGAGACCCTTCGGTCTCACCAATAACTGCCCGGTTACGTAGAAACGGTCCGTAAGACCATCTACGAGTAGTCGAAAAGAAATAAAAAAAACGGCCAAGTGCGAGTCGGACTCTCACACGAAGGTTTCCGTACCATCATTATTTATAAAAACGGCAAAAAAATCATGTCTGTTGTATGGGAGCCCCCTTAAATATTTATTTTATTCTGTTTTTTAGTATTTGTTGTTATAGCAGCAACAGAAATACATCATCTGTGAAAATTTCAACTGTCTAACTATCACGGTTCATGAGATACAGCCTGGTGACAGACGGCCGGACCGACGGACAGCGGAGTCTCAGTAATTGGGTCCCGTTTTACCCGTTGGGTACGGAACCATAAAAAAACAGCGTCTATCATTAAAAATGCTTATAATCATAATATGACTTGTCAACCTGCATGAATCGTAAGAGTTAATGGGAAACAGAATATTATAATGCCCGCTAGCTCGCAACATATCATTATGTTCAATCACGGTCACTCACCCCAAGCGACACCATGCTTTAGAGTTTATGCTCAATGGAGTTCTGATAATATATTCTTCTCTATAGATTTTTTCACTATCTGGGTTGCGGAGGTCTGATGGCAGTCGCTCCGTGTAAAATACTGGTATTCAACCGCATCTGGTTAGACTGGAAGCTGACCCCAATATAATTGGGAAGAGTCTAGGAGAAAGAATTTGATTGTGTGTGTGTGTATCAGCCTATCACGATATAATATTTAGTTATAACCTATAATTTCAATTTTCTTTTTCAATTTTTTTTCTTGCCCTTATTTCGCTTTTCAACTACTTTGCAAGCGTCATTATGTACGTCTTATATAATTAGGTACTTGGGAATAAAATTAAATATAAAAAAACACAAATCTATACTAATATTATAAAGAGGAAAGATTTGTATTTTTAGATTTTTGTATGTAACGAATAAACTTAAAAACTACTAGACCGATTTCAAAAAATCTTTTGCCGTTAGAAAGCTACATTATCACTGAGTAACATAGGCTTCGGGCGGAGCCGTGAGGACACAGCTAGTAAAAAATAAAAAACTATATCAGGGAACACAATTCCACAGACACGGATTCCCACAACAATTTCTAAATTAAATACTCTTCTTAGAAAAAATTTAATATTTAGTATATCTAGCTCTTTCTCAATACGGTATTTAGAAAGAGACAATTCCAAAGTAAATTTTGAAGGCCAAATGTTTCTATTTACACTAGCGGTTCGTTGTGTAGTCACCATTTTACCTATACCTTTATGTATTTACATAATCACCACACGTCTAGGCACATAGAAAGATGCCACCGCTTATATGTATAACTAGCAACCCGCCCCGGCTTCGCACGAGTGCAATGTAGATACTAATGTGGGGCATATAAACCTTCCTCTTGAATCACTCTATCCATTGCTGAAAACTGCATTAAAATCCTTTGAATAGTTTAAAAGATCTAAGCGTACAGACAGCGGGAGAGACTTTGTTTTATACTATGTAAAGATTGATAATATTCAGTCTTAAAATATAATATAAATATAACACAAGCCTGTATTCCCCAAAGGGTTGGGCAGAGGTGTACCTATAGTAACACCTTCATTTCGCCGTTATGTTTAAGTCCCATGTAACGGGGGGCGAGCCTATTGCCATCAACCGGGCACAAATCCAAACTCCGGGCTGCTACTGACGAATTCCATACAGGAAAACCTAATAACACTGCCTGACCTGAGGATCAAACCCACGACCTCACCAAAATAGAATCAGATAGTTAAAGAAAAACTATAGAATTATCTTGTAGGTACTTTAAATTATCATTCTAGCTTTCCCACAAATATTTTGTGAATAATAATCCCGATTTCGATATCCGTAACTCAGAAGTAGGCAACTCGACAGACTACACTATGCTCGAATTCAAATTACAATTACGTACACACAAAGAAAAAACAAATCACTCCTCATTCTATTATCTGTGCCTGGAACTCGGCCTGAGTTTGTAGACGATCATTAATCTAGGGCTATTGTGTGCATACATTTGCAATGGTACTCTGGAGTTTTATGTTTTATTGCCAAAACAGGAATATTTATGTAGCTAGTTTCGGTTTATTGTGTAAATTATTGTAATTTTGAGGTGCTGTGTACATTAGTAGATATTCAAAACATTTCTTTTTATTCTTGTTTGTAATTTTGCGTTACGGAATAGATAGGTATGTATGTATTACAAAGGCGTGTGTTCGTTAACATACTCTGGTTAAACAACAGTGAAATTAAAAAAAACGTAACAGAAATTAGGTAAATGGTTATATTGGTGAACTCTACCTAAGAAATTTAACATTCAGTTTTTTTTTTAATAAAAATCTACTTTATAAATACTGACTGAATTAACATATTTATCTAAATAGCCATCCTGTAAATATACGAACGCCTACGATGTCGCATTGAAATGTCACAATATTAGGTATGTCATTTGTTTTAAAATTAAGCATAAAATCGAATATAAACTGCGAACCAGTTTTGCTTACTTGTACCGCCATCTAGCGTTGAGTAGCGAAACTAGAATTGTTATTTCATTCAATGTTACTCACTCGTGTTATCTTTTTACAATCCCATTGTGTTTGATTTAAACTATTTTTATTACACGAAACTGTTTCATTTTAGGTACTTGCTAAAAACAATAGCCATTTAATTAGTTGAGTTTTAATCAGATAACAATCTGCATTGTTCTGGTAGCGCCATCTATTAGCGAACAGCACAAAATAACGTAAGTAAGGAGTATTACATACAAAAAGTTTTGTTGATTTTCATAGTTTTTGTTAGGTAATCTGTGGAATTTAATCAGCGGGAATGAAATGCGTATTGATATTACATACTGATTGTTAAAAAATATGACTAAAAGTCTCTAATTTTGTGAACCTGGAAATAATAAGCGCCAAAGTTGTTTTGAAACTTACAAATTTTAGAGTAATAGGTAAACATACTTACATCAACAGGTAGGCACCTATTATTAAGTTAAAAATCTAGACATTTTTTTATACGGGCCTCATTAAAATGCGGTTTGCGTACCGAAAATAAAGCGGACTGAATGGCGTAGCTATGGCACATTGCCAGTTTTGTCATTCCCATGGCAAACTGTGAACCGAATACTGATCTCTTAACTAATACAAATAGTACTAATACAGGGGTCTCGTTACACTGGTTTAGCCACAAATGCTAAGGTCAACGACATTCAGAAAAATATTCGCTTATACAGTATTGCGATAGTAACATTTTCACTCCAATTTCGGGATATTAGATTGCCGTTTAAAAAACAATAATAATTTTGTCTTGCTTCAACGAATTTTAATTAACTATTTTAATTAACCTCTTTTGAATGAGCTTATGCCGCCTATGGGCCTCTGACTTGGCTTCACATGCCGTCGAGAAATATCTCACAATATTTTCCTTCACCGTTTTTAAGCAAGTGATACAATACGCACATGAATCCGAAAAGACAGAGATGCATGTTTTGGGTTCGAACTCGAGACCTATGACTTGGCAGTCCGACGGTCACACCACTAGGCTATCACTGCTGTAATAATTTAATGAACAACGTATATCGTTGAAAAATAACTTCGAAGTAACAGTTATTTGTATCTTTAACTTCGTTGTTTACGTAACCCGGTAGTTAAGGCCAAGCTTACTTAGAAACCGACTTATTTCTATGAAATCAAAAGATATACTAGGCGTTTTTCTACGGAAATACAGCGAATTGAATACATAGGACAATAGAATGTTGTGTGGTCCTCGGGTACGAAATACGACTCGTATGGGAAATAATGAAGTAATTTCCTGCATGTGGGATGTTCGCGGAGACCCATATCGATGGTTTTGCTGCCATCATGCGAAAAAGGTGCGCCTCTTTATTAGCTCGAGTTCGCGGTAGCACCAACCCGCGGATCGTTGGGAGACACCCATGACGCGGAGATGGATGCAACTCCACACTGAGTTTATGTAATTATTTAATTGTCTACTAACACATAATATGGATTTTATCTGAACATAACATAACATCACGCCTGTATTCTCCGAAGGGCTAGGCAGAGGTGTATAATAACACCCTCATTTCGCCGTTATGTTTAAGTCCCATGTAACAGGGGGCGAGCCTATTGCCATCAACCAGGCACAAAACCAAACCGCGGGCTGCTACTGAGGAATTCCGTACGGAAAAACCCAATAACACTTTGCCCGACCTGGAGATCGAACCCAAGACCTCACGATCAGCAGTCGCGCTTGCCACCACTAGACCAACGAGGCAGTTATATAATATACTAGCTGTGTCCTCACGGCTCCGCCCGTAGCCTATGTTACTCAGTGATAATGTAGTTTTCTAACGGCAAAAGAATTTTTGATATCGGTTCAGTAGTTTTTAAGTTTATTCGTTAAATACTAAAATACAAATCTTTCCTCTTTATAATATTGGTATAGATTCTAAGCTTAATAATACGATTTATAGGATTCAACACACAATGCATACAATTTGTATTATACTTGTGTGCAATAGAGATTTTACTGCGAACTTCATTTTATATGCATGGTATTCAATTTCACGGGAATTGGCATCCTCTTATGTGAATTCTTATGTACAATACACATAGGATAGTTGATTTTTATTTCTACTTAAGCACAGGACATTTGGCAAGGAGAATCTAGTCTTGGCAATACTTTTTTTTAGTTAAGAATTTGGATTCAAAATGCCGAAAAGAATTTGAATACAATTTTTCATTCAAGTCATTCAAGTTTCAACTACCTCGTTGGGCTAGTGGTGGCAAGTGCAACTGATCGTGAGGTCCTGGGTTCGATCTCCAGGTCGGGCAATGTGTTATTACGTTTTTCCGTGTGGAATTCCTCAGAAGCATCGCGCTGTTTGGATTTGTGCCCGATTGATGGCAATAGGCTCGCTACCTATTACATGGGACTTAAACATAACAGCGAAATGAGGGTGTAACTCACCTCTGCCTTACCCTTCGGGGAATACAGGCGTGATGGTATCTTACATTCAAGTTTCATCCGACATTTCTATGTACCTAAGAAACTCTTATTACTTTGTTAATAATATTTTGCCTTAGGTTTTGTAAAAGATAACTAAGACGTAAAAAGATGAAAGATTAGATCTTTTTTTAGTGTTCCGTACCCAAAGGGTAAAACGGGACCCTATTACTAAGACTCCGCTGTCCGTCCATCCGTCCGTCTGTCACCAGGCTGTATCTCCTGAACCGTGATAGTTAGACAGTTGAAATTTTCACAGATGATGTATTTCTGTTGCCGCTGTGACAACAAATACCAAAAATCTGAATAAAATAAATATCTAAGGGGGCTCCCATACAACAGACATGATTTTTTTGCCGTTTTTATAGATAATGGTACGGAACCCTTCGTGCGCGAGTCCGACTCACACTTGGCCGGTTTTATTTAATAGTAAAATTTTTAATAAAGAAACTGGATGATAATTAAAAGTTTAATTATATAAAGATATTATTTTTAAAAGAGTAACCATGGAGTTTCTTGTCGGCTCTTATCCATAGGAAACGACTAATTGGAACCGTGCATCTAAATTCGAGTTTTCATAAGCACCTGTATTGGTTTATGTGAAATAAAAACTTTTGATTTTGAATTACAATTTTTATAACGCTTTAGTTCTTTTTTTAATAAAATTGTCTGTCTTTATTATAAAACCTTTCTACAATATCCCAAAAGGCATACATGTATAAGGTATTATTAACATAACATGAAATAACATCACGCCTTATATTGCCCCGAAGGGTACGGCACAAGTGTTTTTAGTACACCCTCGTTTCGCCAGTATGTAACAGAGGGCGAGCCTAGCCATTAACCGGGCACATATCCAGACTCCGGGCTGCTACTGAAAAATTCCTAATTGAAAAACCCAATAACACTTTGCCCGACCTGAGGCTCGAACCCAGGACCTCACGATTAGCAGTCGCGCTTGCGACTACTAGACCAACGAGGCAGTACTACTACTTAGGTACTATTAACTATGGGTATATTATATGACGGTTTGACAGTTTGTCAATAGTCTGTTAAATTGCCAATTTAAATAAGCATTACCCGACGATAATGAAACATGGCCAAGTCCTGACACGCTTTTGACTGTCTATAACAGTGATACTAGGGAATGCAAACCGGTTTACCCGAAAACCGAAAAACCGGTTTTCGGCATATTTGAGACTCAAAAAAACCCGGGTTGTTTTACGTACTTATCTGGTTTATCAGGTATTTTATTATTTTCAAATGTCATCACCACGTGTCAGTCATTTATGACAACCATTAGAACAAAGTATAATTAATCTGATTGCAATTATTATTGATCTCTTTTAAAAGACTTATTTCCATGAAGTTATGAAAAACATTGAGTACCTCAGCTATTGTCGGACGCTATTGAGTTATGGTTTCATTTTAAAATTAGTTTATTATTAAAGAGTTGATACATACATACATAAAATCACGCCTTTTTCCTGGGGGTAGGCAGAAACTATAGAACGCCACATGCATACCCTTACATACGCTTCATCCACATTCATACATCGTGTCATACACGCACGCCGGTTGAGAGTACTACGCACCTGACCTTTGTGAAGAACATCACCAATAACATCGATGTATGTCCTTCTAGGACGTACCTACTCTACCAACGCTTCCATTAACATCCGCCTTATAAATTCCTTTTGTTAATCGCCGTTCACTCATTCTCTCAACATGATCAAACCACCTAAGCATACTCTTTTAAATTTTAATAAGACTTATCCGATGATAATGAAACATGGTCTAAACCTGACACGCTTTTGACTGTCTATAACAGTGGTACCCAAAGTAGTCTACATCGACCCCCAGGGGTCGACGGCGACCTAAAGGGGGTCCATGTGGGTGAAAAAAAAAATGGAGGCCCGTGAGATGTAAATGGGGGTCCACGATTGTGGATCTCATTTAAGGAGGTCGTGACTAATTTGTTGCTTAGTTTTTCCTCTTCTTCTTTTCGTGTGGCTAGTGACTAACCTGGTGTCAGAGTTTATGCCGCCCATGGGCCTCTGACTTGGCTTCACATGCTGTCGAAAAATATCTCTCAGGCCTCACGATGTTTTCCTTCACCATTTTTAAGCAAGTGATAATTATACAATACGCACATGAATCCGAAAAGTCAGAGGTGCGTGCGTTGGGTTCGAACTCGAGACCTATGACTTGGCAGTCTGACGGTCACACCACTAGGCTATCACTGCTTTTTACCTGAAAACGTAACAAACAGACCGTCGACGATAGTACTACTGTAGGTACTTTCGTAGGTTTACTTAACGTGTGTTTTTTTATTGCTTTTACACTCTAAACCTCACTGCAGTTAGAGATAGTCAAAAACACATTTGAAGTCGATGAATTTGCAAAAATGCATTATCACCTAAGCAGGGTCTACCCAAAACCGAAAAACATAGCAAGTGGTTTACGAAACAAAAAACTTTGAGGACCTCTGGTCTATAACGATAGCTCAACGTGCTTTCGCGTTCGTAGTATGCCCCACATTGATCGACGCGGAATCCGTTTAATCCGTTCGCACCGCATTCCGCATTTTAAGACGTCGTTTACGCTTATACTCAGCATAAAGGTTTTTTGATCCACGTGAACCGATTCCGCTTTAATCAGTCTGGAGACATCTTAAGCGTTGTCATGTGGAAACAGCTGTAACCCATCCAAATCTAAAACGCAGCAAAAAAGCTTAACATTGATCGACGATAGCCTTCTAACCACAAAATGAAATCTGTTATTTCAATCAAACTATTTACAGCTACTTTTTGAAGTCATAAATTGTCACCTAAAGAAAATTATCAACTTTTTTAACCATCACCATCTATTACAGGCCACCACAGCACCACGGCGCCGCTCTGCTGGCCGGGGTGGGGGGAGGAGGGGCGGTCCCCTCGTATGCTCCCCCCGGCAGAGCCTTCTTCACTCCCCCTCTGCCGCCCGAGTACAGAAACCCCTTTGCTGACAAGCCTACACTTCGAGGTTAGTAGAAATTGAATCTAGAACCTTGGAGAGCGAACACACCGATTTCATAGAATCAGAATATATGATCGTAGTCATATAAATCATACAGCCTCCATTATTACTAACCCTTACATTTTTTACTGCTGAATAGCCTGCAAATCTTATTTGCCTCTTAGGACCAAATAATTAATAATCCTATTTAATTCACAGGCACTAACACGGATGGGAACAACTATCTCAACCGGCGGCCTATCCCCCCGCCCTCCCTCGGACCAGGCCACGACAGGATACCTATCAGGCCTCCCGGACAGGTACGAACACGAATTTCCAAACCTATTGGACGTGGAGTACACGTCAGACTGAAAACGCTCATTGAGAGGGAAAAAAGTGCGCAGTTCGGATTTTGCACTCAATTAGCGTTTACATTCTCAATAGCAAGTTTAATATAAACATAGATTAGTGACAAACTGACAATTTACTCTATATAGCTGGTTCCATTTCCACAAGAAAGAACTGTAGTTTCATCAGTATACCTACAGTTTCTTTTTTTGGAAAAATAATGATATGGTGTGGATGATATGGAAAGGAGTGAGTACTGAGATGACGGCTGGTAGAGGAGAATGGAATAGAAATACAATGTTGTGCCGACCCCACCTAGTGTGGGGTAAGGGCAGGGAGATGATGATGATGATAAATGATAAGGTATTAGAGAAATGGAGGCTAAAGCCACGCCAACTTTGGTCTTTGTGTGCAGATAAAATATTATCAAATCTCAGTTCGCGGGGAGACATCATTTATAAAAAAAACTGTCAATGATAGAAAGACAACGAACTGAATAAGGACTCTTATTAATTCTAAAAATATTGGTCCTTGAATACGCATTCATGTATATATGGTCCTTTGATAACTCATCAGATCATTATTCAAAACCGACCTATTTCTGTGTGAATAATTATTGGAATTGTGTACGGACAATTTCAATAATTATTCACAGCTATTTTTGGCACAGGTTAATGAGGGAACCGCTTCGTGGTTACGATTAACAATGGTTCTAAATATAGCTCGTGTGATCTGATTTTGTGTGAAAATGCCGTTTTGTGTTTACGTTATTATGGCTCGAAAGTCCTCACTTTGTCGTCTATCTTTTTATTAAAATAATATATTTGGTAGAAATCTTAACTGCCTCGTTGGTTTAGTGGTGGCAAGCGCGACTGCTGATCGTGAGGTCCTGGGTTCGATCCCCAGATCGGGCAAAGTGTTATTGCGTTTTTCCGTGTAGAATTCCTCAGTAGCAGCAGGAGTTTGGATTTGTGCCCGGTTGATGGCAATAGGCTCGCCTCCTATTCTATGGGACTTAAACATAACGGTGAAATGAGGGTGTTACTATACACCTCTGCCCAACCCTTCGAGGAATACAGGTGTGATGTTATGTGATGTAGAAATCTTATTTTCGATATTGTAATTTTCCAGGAGACATCGTCGCCACAGGTTCCAGCGCCACCGCCAGCACCGCCGCTGCCGCCGCCGGGAATCGAACCTCAGAAGAAGAAGGCTCTCAACACGCCCAGCCATAAGGTAACAACTAGCAATATTTTATACTAGTTATTATGTCTGTAAAAGTTAAAAAAGACAGAAGACATCACGATCAGCAGTTGCATTTGCCACCACTAGACCAACGAGGCACTTCACTGGGTAACGTAACTGGGTTCAATCCCCAGGTCGGGCAAAGTGTTATTGAGTTTTTCCGTGCGGAATTCCTCAGTAACAGCCCGGAGTTTGGATTTGTGCCCGGTTAATGGCAATAGGCTCGCCCCCTATTAGATGGAATTTAAAGGTAACGGCAAAATGAGGGTGTTACTATTCACCTCTGCCTAATCCTTCGAGGAATACAGGCGTGATGTTATGTAAAAGACAGAAGAAAAATATGAAAATTTAAAAATGGAATTACTCTTGAAAATATTTTTGCTCTATTGAGTCATCCTATTTGATGTGTTTAATTTGATGTATATGATCCCTGTTACACTACACATAATTATACACTGTACATTATTATTGTATCTTATATTAGTATTAAACTTCACTAACAATTCCTTTTCTCCATTCCAGCCGGACGAACTAGACAGTGACATAAAGTCGGGCTCAGACCAGGCTAACTTCACAGACTTCGTGCCCAATTCGCTCAACATCCCGACCATATCCAGGATACTGTCGGGCTCCAATGGACGAAAAGAAGACATTCCAGACGTCCTCTTAAGAACTGTCACGGCGAAGCCTCAACACAATCAGGAGAAGACTTCCAAGAGTGACATTTTTGTTACAAAAGAGGTTGGAGTCACATTAAGTGACTCAAACAGGGATTCTTCAACCGAAGGATCTGTTTTAGCAGTCTTAGATCCAGAAATGAACAATCTAGATAGGCCTTTAATTGTAGACCAAAATGGAGAAACGAATACGAGAAGAAATCTCCAATACGCAACAAATAAACAGACAGATAGGAATGATAGCAGAAAAGATGATTATACTCCTGCTACGACCATAGGCTTTGAGCTTAAAGACCCAGAAATGTCCACAGAGAGGTACCACAACTTGGCCAACGTGAATTCGGACAAGAAGATCCTGAAACAGGACTCAAAGAACTCAGGACCAGTCCAAAGACCAGGAGCGGCTTGGCCTTTCGCATGGAACCTCCACATATACCTAGCAACAGTCATGTTCACAATATTAGCAGTCTATTCCATCTTTAAGATCTTCTGCTACAATAAGTACACACATTTATTTACTCAGTACTATTTTATCATACTCCATTTAATTTTGGTTCTTGTGTGTCTCCTTAGGATCTTTTATATGTGCTACGATCCTTATAACATCAATAATTCTCTCCCTAAATTCATAAGCGAGATTCTCCTCCACGTCCCAGAGATTTTCCTTAGCATAGCGTTTGCTTGTATCATACTATTCCTCTTAACTAATAGTATTAATTTTAAGAATACCTGCTGTTCATTCCTCCTTCGTCCTAGGATTATTATAATAGGCGGCAGTCTGCACATACTGTCCTGTTTAATGTTGCATATCTTCGAAAGTAGTAATACAATAAATAGAAATACGCACGGCGTCGAAAAGAGGGTATTAGGTCTTACGTGTCAAATAATATTTATAATAGCATGCCTTACTTTGGGGCTTTGCTACCTATATGTATATAAAATGCTCAAAACTGTTCTTCAGAAAAAGAGTCATACGTATATAAATGGTTTCCAAAATCTGCAGCATGCGATTCAGATAAAATTGGCGACTGCACTGCTTTTTATTCTGATGGCAGCACTGCAGATTTTCGGAATCTTTGGCATAAATCAACACAACATGACCAAGTTTGACTGGCTTCAGTGGGGCTACCAGTTCTCTCTGAGGCTTCTAGAAGTCAGTATAGTTGCTCTAATTTCTTGGGTAATAAGTCTGAAAGTTGGAATCGCTTTGCAACACGAAAAGGCCGATGGTCACAAAATATCAGGCCTAGGTCTTTTCGCTTGCGGCGCCGGTTCCAGCAACGAACAGTTCGAGTCAGACTATCCAGCGATTTGCAACACAAACACCAATCTTCATACTTACACGATGAGAACTGGGAAGCCTATTTACGAAACCACTGGTCACCATCCAGCCATACCTGAGCCCTGCTGTGGACCAGCTATAGACCACCAGAGATTCCAACTTAACACTCTGACTGGAAATTGCGATAACAATTCAGGGACTGAGAACTATTCTGGACACAGTTCTATAGCAAACGCTGGACACAGTAGCTCTACAGAATCTAGCAACGCGACTTCCAGTCAGGGTGTTACAAACCACCTTATTAAACACCATCCAAATATGGCCGGATATAATGGCATCGAGTCTGCATCAGACGACCATTATTCCAACTGCGATCCAGCCATCCAGTCCCTTCAAGGTGACGATCCCTTAGACCACGAATACAACGTCATCCAATATGGTAGCAACAGCGACTTTATCAGGGACATCAAGAACCAGAACTACAATGGAGGTTCCAATCGCAGTTCCCACAACTTCAAACACATGTCGTATGACAGGGTATCGTCAAGAACGAACAGTAACCCTCGGAAAAAGCACCGAGCGAAGAACAAGAATGTTCAGAACTGCATGACGATGGGTTACGATGCTTCGATTGGGCATCACTACCATCAGCCCCATACGCCTGATGAATATGGCAACTATAACACAGAAAACGCCTCTTACCATGCTTCTGGCATCCAGACCTTAAACCCTAACAGGAGTTACAGTAACGACCCGTGTCAACAGATCAGGAGTTCGCAGCGCCGAAATTCGCCGTCGACCTCCATGGTCAACTCTAGTGGGAGTCAGAAGCGCGGCAAAGGCAACGGTTTCCCTGATAGACCAAAGTCTACGGACTTGTATGGGTTTTCAGAAGACCCTAATGAGAGGGGGTATCCGTGTGCGTTGGGAGGGACCCCTCAACCAGCTCCTAGGAACTGCAGTTATGAGGCCTCGTACTCCCAACCTCAGGATGAGATCCCGACGGAGGCTGAAGGGAACAGTATGCTAGTGGCTCAAGACGGATTCTTAAGGATCCGCTCCATGAAGGACCCGTCTCCGAACCCTCAGCCTTCGCATACCTGATTTACCATAAATCTGTCGTATACGACAGAACTCAGTTTTTGATACAATATTTACTGTCTGGCTAAGCTAAGTATCAAGTTTATATTGATATTTGTAAGCACTTGAGCCAGTATATACTTAAGTATGATGCATTTATTAATGATGCTCATGGATAAATGGACGAAAATGTTAGAATGAGGAAAGTATGCCTTAGAAAAGGCAAAATAAGCATATTAAAGCTATCTTATTTAAGTAACTTAATTTTACTTACACTGTACAGGTTATACTGATTTCGTTTTAATTTCTTGACTTAAATCGGCTGCTAAATAAAGAGAATTACGTAAAAATATACGTATCGGTAAGAAAAATGTTTTTATAGCCATGACTCATTTGACATTGTCGAATCAAAATCATGTAAAATTGTAAATGTTAGGTGTAACACGACGTAATTTAAGGTTATAAATCATAACGGCCTTTTGTAAATAGCTTTATTTTTAGTTTATACGGTCTATGTAAAATATATCTTATGAGATTTCGTAGCGAAAGAAACAGCGTAACTCACTATGCAGAGTTACATCGCTGCAGAGTTACATCGTCAAAGTCTGCATTTTACATTTCAATTGATATGCTGTTCAAAGTTTGAATATCATTTCCCACGTAGAATTAAGACACTTATAGTTACACCATAATCCGTTTTTTTAGTGTTAAATGAAGATTTAAATGTATGTGATATCAATAAACATTTTATTTGAAACAATCTGTCCATATTTAATGTTAAGATATTATCAAAATAATTCTAAGTATTACGTACACTGTTCAACATTAATTGTAATGTCGGAGAATGTACTTTTGTCAATTTAGGGGAAATTTTAATAATATCACTACCAACAAAAAGGTTGAATCGAATACATCCAAACTTTTGAAAAACTATGAAGACCAAAATTGGTGTGGTTTTACTAAAATTATCTTTAAAATGAAACTATGTGTTTATTATTCAGTTAACTATGCATACTTCTATGACCATTACAAATAAATAAATAAATATTTATATCATTTGATTTTCTGATCTAAATATTCTGTGTCATGTGTCATATCCATAAAATAATTATTTGTCATATAATTATATCATGCACTGTTGTAGTTACAGATTAATTCATATTCTTTGACAGATTTTCTATTGACCTAGCTAGATGAAAATAATAATCTGATTGTCTCTAAGTGTTACCATGTTATAATTTTCATGAATAAATGTGGTATTTGGTAAAAAAACCCCCATAATGCTGCCTGGTCAAGACAGAAACACATAAAGATATAAAAAACAGTAAAAAAATCTAAAAACGCTCTTCAAATAGAGTTAACCATAGAAATGTCCTGCAGAGTCAAATATAATAACTCTGCAGAGAATATTGCTTTTTGCAGAGTTATCACCGAAGTCTGCAATATGCATTTTTTTTACATAATATGTGTTAGTTCAATATTTTTGCAAATGCAAGAGGTTTTTACGAGATTATTTTGCTGTTTATACTTGTCCGCTGTGTCGAGGCACCTGCCATTTTTAATTATAGAAATTTCCCGTTTTTGTATCTGTTGAAATAACCATTGATTAAAGAAAATATCTATATGTAGATACGTTGAATTGTACGACATAAAAATATATGTTTATGGTATGTGGACTGGGAATAGTAATATTGGAAAATACATGTTCTTTTTTTGTAAGAGAAGATTATATTTTTTTTTTATAAAATTGATTTTGTTTTTTTTTTCTTGAACTGAACTAAAGTAGTATTAAAATTTTTACTTTCTAAAAGCGAACAGTTTACGAAAAGTTTCTATTAGATCGAAAATTAATTAATATTTCAACATTACTATTTCCTTACTTATCATAGTTAAAAATAATGAATGTTGCCACTACAATAGATAGTTAAAAATAATTGTATAAATTAGGCAAAAATACTAAAGAATATTTATTGATAAAAAAGTACCATCTCACTCGAATATCGTAACGTTATTATGAGATAAAAAAATAATAATAATGTGGCATTAGAAAAATGCTCATTAAAGTAATTCCTATGTAAATAAATGTAATATTTAAGTACATAAGTAAGTATGGTAAAATAGCTGCAACCATACATGCCACTTTTTAATTTTATTTTTTTACTATTAAGTGTATATATGTATTGGACGTACTGAAGTACTCCGATCGAAATAACATTCAATTTATTGTAAATTATAGCGTTTTTTTTTATATTCCCAAGACTGTACGTATTAATCATCTAATATGTAAAAATAAATTCGAAAAACGGTATTGAATTTGTTGTCTTATTTGAAACAACCTCATCCCACCGGCCCCCTTCTACCATCGGACATCTAGACGCACTGCAAGTTACCATCCATACTTAGTTGCCATTCCACCAATTCGCACTAAGCGCTTCCAAACATCCTTCATAATGCGCACGGCAAAAGAGTGGAACTCACTACCTGCGTCTGTGTTCCCGAACGCATTCAACCTGAATCTCTAAGACTAATAATGGCGAAAGGGAGCATCAGACTGAGTGGTGTCGTTCGGGGTTCTGCTGTGTTTATAATATATTATTTTAAGACGAAAAAGTAAAAAAATAAAAATATGTAGTTTAAAAAGCTAAAAAAAAAACTAAAAGCGCTTTTTGGTTGTGTGTAAACAAAGCGCTCCACGCTTTTTGAATTAACATTGGATATAAAAGAATTATTTTATAATTTTTAGTGCGTGATAAAAGCGTGTATTTAGTTTTTTAAACTACATATTTTTATCATATTGTAAGTAAGGTCAACATAATTTACATACACTTAAAAATTTGGTTTTCTGTTAAAAAATAGCCAAGTCAAACTTGAGCTACAATTTATCCTAAGTTATCTGCTATGTGTAAATAATTCGACTGTTCAAATTTAAGATGTTATATTTTTAAATAGCAAACATTGTTGTAGCAGAAAAAAACAAGATATAATGTTTCAAATTTATTTTAGAATGTTGTATGTTCTTATATAAATAAATTTCAGGATTATCTACAGAACTTGGCACCCATTTAGATCTCAATTCTTTTGTTGGCGAAGTCGACAACCACGCTTATTATTATTATTGAACTTGGCTCCCATTTCACATTTATGTTTTTGATGGGATGTAAATAAATTTACACAATATTTTTTTCAATAATGATTAGTCGAAAGTGTGAAAATTCAAAACTTAACGCTATAATAACTTATATCCAACACAGCCACTGTAGTCTATGATGACATATTGGATGACCGGCTATCACACAATGAAGCTTCGTGTCTTAGGTCCGTATTACAGAACGAAACTCGAGCATTAATCTATGTTTAAAACTAGTTTTGAGTCGACTTCTAATTTTAGAACATTTCTCAAGCATAGATTCGTTGATCATAGTTCAGCTGAGTTTGGCTTTATTCTAGATCGTTACTCAGTTCGTAGATTCGACCCCAAGCAGTGATTTGATCTGTAATCAACCAATCGATCGGCTCGATTTGAGTCTCGTTTCATCTGAGTATAGATTGATTGCCGTTCTGGAATAAGACAATGATAAAGATATATTTATTTTGTAAAACATGAGCACAATATTAAGGTCTTCTATGTAAGTAATTAGGTAGCTACATGTTTTGTTATGAAATGTCAAAATTTAAATAATACCAAAAATTTAAACAATACAAAACAAAAAAAAGAACATAATGTCAAAATCCAAACAATACTAGAAACAAAATTAAATCATAATGTCATAATCCGAACAAATACCAGAAATAAAATTAAATCATGTCAAAATCGAAACAAGACCAGTAATCAAATCATAATGGCAAAGGTTGAGTTACTTTACACAAATAGGAGACACACAAAAATCAAAACGCACAATCAGATTTCTAAAGGAAAATGTCATTTAAAAATTCATCCACGCTGTAACAGCATTTCTCAATTAATAACCCCTGAAGGGAGTTTTTCAATTTTTTTTTTTGTAGGCATAGATTTAATAAGGTCAGGTATTTTATTATAAATATTTGGAGCATTGCCGAAGAAACTTTTTTTCAATAATGCAGTTTTGCATTATTGAAAAAGAGAAAAGACCGTTCCTCAAGTACTGATAGACTTAAACAGTGATCAACTGATTAAAGATCAAACTGGACTTGAGGAATGTTCTGTAATACGGACCCAAAAATCAGGTTTCAATGTAGTTTCAAATAGATTATTGTTTAAGTCTGCAATATTATTAATAACAAAAAGAGAGGGGTCTAGAAATACTAGTTTTAGTCAAGAATTACATTATAATTAAATTATACCCGTGGGCAAAGAATCCGGGTCACCATAACATAACGCATGTATTTCCCGAAGGGTTGGGCAGAGGTGTAGTAACACCCTTATTTCGCCGTTATGTTTAAAGTCCCATGTAATAGGGGGCGACCCTATTGCCATCAACCGAGCACAAATCCAAACGCCGAGTTGTTACTGAGGAATTTCACACGGAATAACTCAATAACACTTTGCCCGACGTGGGGATCGAACCCGTGACCTCACGATCAGCAGTCGCGCTTGCCACCACTAGACCAATGAGGCAGTTCACCAATATAAACAAAACAATGTTAATAAAATGTTTTCCATGATAGTAAGATGTCCTGGATTCATTGCTCCCGAGTGTACTATATCTATAGGTATACTAATTACTAATCTATACTAATATTATAAAGAGGAAAGATTTGTACTTTTGTATGTAACGAATAAACTTAAAAACTACTGGACCGATTTCAAAAATTCTTTTGCCGTTAGAAAGCTACATTATCACTTATCACTGAGTAATATAGGTTACGGGCGCGGGCGGAGCCGTGAGGACACAGCTAGTTTTTAATAAATCTCTTTCATGCGTTCGTTCGTTCTGCTTAGCCTTTTCCCAACTATATTGGGTCAGTTTCCAGTCTAACCAGATGCGGCTGAATACCAGCATTTACACGGAGCAACTGAAAGAAAGAAAGAAAATTTATTTATTCAGCCAAGAACACTGACAGCATAAATAAAATAAACAAAGAAAGAACAATATAATAAGAATTAAACACAAATTTTATGCTGTCGAGCATGTCCATGCCGAAAAGGTCACCAACTCAGCATATGCTAGGCGTCAAAACACCCAGCGCTGATTTTCAGCTGGCACCACCGCAGTGACACACGGATGGAGGTAGTCAATTTTAAATATATATTCTATTATACTTGAATGTATAAAAAGTGTTTTATAATGTGTCAATAAACTACAAAAATATAATAAAAAATAAAAGATAAAAACTACTTTTAATAATTTATGACAGCTAATCAAAAATATGGCAGCTGCCATCAGACCTCCACAACTCAGTTACTGGGCAATGCCAATATTTTAAGGTTAGGCTGGCTGTCAGACTTTCGGGCTTCTGACTACCCGTAACAACTGTCATAGGTATTCGTATGACACCCGGGACCGACCTTAAATCTCTTTCATACAACCGCAGTTTATACAAGGTTAGTCGGAAAGGGGGTACTAAGCCGAAAGGGTGTTAAAGTACCCATAATAAGGGATAACTTTTGTTCTACAACTTTCCCCAAAACTCTATAGTTTAAGAGAAATAGCTTTTCAAAGATTTCGTAAAAAATATGCTAAAATCTATCTGTCCATAGCTATGATCAGCTGTTTTTACAATTTAGGTCATATTTGGGGCCACGGATTAGAAAAATAATTTTCTGAATTCATAACTAAAGCAGATATTATGATGTTTTTTTGAAAAACCTAAATTTTTTTTTGCATGCATATAACAATTATTGAATTTTGAAATTTTAACACTTGCTTTAAAATAGTCATCACCGATACTTTAGGTGGCCTGCGGCTTAGTACCCCCTTTCCGACTAACCTTGTATATAGATTTTCTGCATGATGCGAGACTATAGTCTCTATAGTAGACTATATAGTTGACATAGGTCAACGGGATAGCTTGGCAGATATTCGCTTCTGATTTCTGAATGACAAAAATAAAAAGCAAATATCAACCCTTGTTGCCTCGTTGCTCTAGTGGTGGCAAGCGCGACTGCTGATCGTGACGTCCTGGGTTCGTTCCCCAGGTCGGGCAAAGTGTTATTGGGTTTTCCGTGTGGAATTCCTCAGTAACAGTCCCGAGTTAGGATACACCACGCCATTCCTAACGCATGCGCGTAAAACAACTTTAACCACAAACACGCAGGTATTGTCCATAGTCACTATAGTTTCTTAGAATCCGTTTTAACAACTAAACACTGCGCATGACTAAACGGTGTAGGCGCTACGACCCAGTTCAGCACAGTTCAGTGTGCGCACTGTCGCGCGATCCATCGCGGCTTCGTGTGGCCCGGTATTACAAATATAATATTAAATTAATAAATCAATCCGCTCATTAACGCGTCGCAGTGTGTACGCGCGTGCGACGGTCCTGCATATCAGCGCGCGCGCAGAGCTGCGCATGCAACTCTCGCCATGTCTGGCAACGACTCGAACGTAGTCGTCAAAGCCATCCATCCAAGTGTAGCGACGACTGCCGTTAACTACGTTGTGTTTGTGTTAACTCTAGCTGCGTTTATATATGGAGTGACGTCATGGTGCATCATAAAAAAGTTTCGACACTTTAGAAACTATGTGTATCTCAGTTCAATTCTATCAAGTTTGTTGCGTTTAACAATGGGGACGTTCATAATTCCTAACTTCAAACATATTTTAATTTAATATGGATACGAACCGGTCTTAGGTACTTGTTTTGAACTAAGTATGTACTTTATATCTGTGCAGAATAATTGGATGTTGGTGATATCTTATATATTTTATGTTGATATTGTGAAAGTTTTTAATGGAGATGTACAAAGAAAATATCTAAAGAGTACCCTGTTTGCATGGGGTGTGCCTGTGATAACGACCTCCATTTGTAAATTTTTATTACCTCAATTGTTATCAGGAAATATAAAGGACCCTGAAGTTAAATTTAAAATACTTTTTTACGTGTCCATAATATTTATACTTCTACCTTTGTTCATAAACTTGATTCTGTATATAAAACTTGTATATAATCTATTCCGTCCAAATGCCAGCGGGAGTACCGCTACGAAAAAATGGCGTCGTTTCTACATAGCGACGTTGATATTAGTGTTGAGTGACGTCATAGTGTTGTCCACTGTGTTATGGAAATTGATACTATACCTTCCTTTTATCATGCAAAATATGATGTATAAAATACAAATAATAGCGATGGACTTATTTCTTCCCATAGTTAGGAGTAATCGGGAGTTGTGGTCGGACTTTTTCGCGACTCGGTTGAAGAAAGAACGTGAAAGGATTTTGCTTTGACAGTGATGAATATCATAAAGGTTCATTTACACGGAGATAGTTTCTTGAAGCGAGTCTCGTGCTATCTCTGTTTTTAACCGACTTCAAAAAGCGAGGAGGTTCTATGTGTTGTTCTATTTGTGTGCTTTTTTATGTATGTTCACCGATTTCTCTGTCAACTGTGAATCGATTCTAATGATTCTTCTTTTGTTTGAAAGATTATTCTTTGAGGTGTTCCATTTAAATTTGGTGAATATCTGATGAAGAACTTCGGAGATAAACAAAAGAACTCCTCAATGATTGCGTTAAGAGCACCGTCTTTAGTAATTTCATGTTTTAATTAAGGTCACAAAAAAAATATAGAAAAAATTTGAAGTCAGTTTTTTTGTTTTTTTTTTATTATTGTAAAGAAATACAAAGACAGGACGAATCTCGCTTAGAGAAACTATCCTTAGTAAATCAGCCTTTAGTTAGTCTTAAAAATTAAGATAATTTCATAACACCAGGTGTAGGTTTTTTTTTTATATACAGGTACTTACTTAAATAAAAATCTATAAAAAAATAAACATTATAATATACATGGTAATTGGTGGTGATTCTGTTGTGCACCAACTAAACTTAATTAAGGCTATTGCTATCTTTTTCACTCCGATAAAATAAGAAAAAGACGGACGTAAATAAGAGCTGTCAAATTTAATTGAACTTAAAATTTCCATACTAAAGTAGGGCCGTTTTAATAGGTCACATTTGACATATGTAAGACTATTGTCTGTTTGTCAAAGTAAATCGTAAAATTGTCTTTATTTACATTATTAAAACAAATATATATTTAGTAACTGAAAAATGTTGTCCAACTGTGCCTTCTAACTTTGGAAAAAATAATAATATTACATGGCTGCCGTTGCAAATGAGTATTTTGATGAAGTGTCAAATGTGACCTATTAAAATGGCCCTACTTTGACGATACGTCAGAACGTGTCGACTAAAAATACGGTGAAGTTCAATGCGTAAACTAGTTTGACATCTCTAACTTAGTACTTATCTATCACCGTCCCTTTCTCGCGCTGTCTGTTAGTAAAAGATAGCAATTCTTTAATTTTAGTTTAGTTGGTGAATAAGAGAATCGGTTCCATTTTTTCTATAAATAAATAAATGATAATGTATTAATTTATATCGGTTCCATTTTTTCTATAAATAAATAAATGATAATTATTAATAAATAAATGATACTATTAAATGATAATGTAGGCTAATGATTATAATAAAAAAATATTAGGTACCTTAACTTTTAAATCAATGGCCACTGTACATTTTCTAAAACCAAAATGTTATATAGGTAAATATACAATAAAAATATTTTGTGTTTATTCCGCGAAAAAACAGTTGATCAAGCCTGAATGCAGTATGCAGCACCGCCCTCCCGCCCGCAAATATATGCAAATGCAGAAGGTGCGATTAATAACATGCAACACACAAACATTGTATCGGTTTGATTTGTTTGTGTGTTGCATGTTATAAATCGCACCTTCTTTCTGCATTTGCATAAATGTATTTGCGGGCGGGAAGGTGCTGCATACTGTCATGGTACTGATTTCGGTAAAGTAACGCCTGATTCCATCATTTACCAAGATTATGTTGTTTTTTTTAATTATGACGTTAATTCTAGCTGGCCTTCAACCATCAGTAGATCTAGCAGGAATGCTGCAGAGTTACTACCGTAAACATAACGTTAATGTAAGCGAAAATACTCGTTTAGCTCATACTATTTAATTAAATTGAAAACTTTGTTCGTATTTTAAATAATTTAAAAAAAAATACCAAAATGTTATGGTGCGTCCAGACCTGACGAACGCGCCGCGAATGCGCCTTTCGGCGCATTCGCGACGAACGCGCCGCATTCTCGGCGCGTTCGTCAGGTCTGGACGCACCATTAGAGGACAGTTGTATTTTCGATTTAAAAATTGATAGATGATAGATTAATACGTTTACGATACTACAAGATTAGTCAGAAAGGGGATACTAAGCCGAAAGGGTGTTAGAGTATCCATAATAATGGATAACTTTTGTTCTACAACTTTCCCCAAAACTCATTAGTTTAAGAGAAATAGCTGTTCAAAGATTTCATAAAAAATACGCTAAATTCTATCTACTCTCAGCTATGTTTACAATTTAGGTCATATTTGGGGTCGCGGATAAGAAGCTCCATTTTCTGAATTCGCAACTAAAGCGGGGACGAAGATTTAAAAAAAAAACGAGAAACTCCATTTTCAGAATTCTTAACTAAAGCAGGGATGAAGATTTTTTAAAAAACGATAATTATAATCATTTTGCATGTTTTTTTTAAATCTAATGTTGAATTTTTTTATGTAGTACAGTCAGCGACAAAAGCAGCCGATCATTTGAGTTTTTAAATTTGATTGAAATAATGAATTCAACATCACCTGAGGATGCCCCGTGGAGGGGCGAAACACGTGTCGTATCGGTTTGTTTTGCTTGTGTGTTGCATGTTATTAATCGCACCTTCTGCATTTGCATATATTTGCGGGCGGGAGGGCGGTGCTGCATACTGCATTCAGGCTTGATCAACTGTTTTCGCGGAATTAACACTAAATATTTTATTGTATATTTATATATAATGAATTGATATAAAATAAAAACTTTAAGATATAACTACCTATCTAGACTGTTGTACAATTTGTAACTATTTTTTGGAATATTCATTTAACTGTTTCTGTCTCCGTCTTCTTTTTATGTTATGTGGTCAAGGTGCCACCAGTACAGTTAACGTCAGTGGCGGTCGAAGACTTCAAAGTTTCTGCAATGCTATATAAATAAGTAGAATTAAATGTTGTACCTAGACATAATATTCAATATAATTCTAATTTTATATGTAATGGGTTCTTTAAATAAATGTTTTTTCCAGTCCAGGGTTTTTTATTTTGCCGGGGTTGCGGTGCATGCTTTTGCGAATACCGCGACCCCGGCCGTACGGTCAGGAGAAGGAACACCGTTGGTGTTTAGCCGGTAAGAGTCCGGCAGACCCCCTCGCCTTCCCCGGGCGAGGGACATTCATGAGGATTTTCCAAAGAGAAAAAAAAAAGGATTTTTTATATAGCTAATGTTTCGTTAAGTATTTTTTATCGCGGGATTCGCAAAAGCCTGCACCGCAACGCCGGCAGGTCCGGTCCGCCAGCCCCCCGCAGACCTCTCCTCTGTGGAAGGGTTACATCCTCCTGACAGGCGCGCGCGGAACACTGCGCGCCGCCTTCTCGGGCCTGTTAATGTTTCGTTGCTAATATAAGAGGTTTTCACACAGGTTAATTTTGTAACTGTTTTTATAGGTACTACTGTGTAAGAGATACATGTTACAGTGGACTTAATTGGGTAGTTGTAATTTTTTTTTCTTTTTTTTTTTACTGGAAACTTAGAAAAACAAAGAAAAATACAATTAATAAAATATTACATATTTCATTGGTTTCAGGGCGAAGGATTATGTCAAACTCTTCTGTCTGAAAACCCACGGTTTTCCTTCTCCTGAACGTTGACCTGGGCCACGGGATTCGCAAAAGCATACACCGCAACCCGGCAGCTCTCGCCAAATTTTGGCGGACCTTTCCTTGTCCCTCGTCCTCCTTAGAGGCGCGCGCGGAACACGGCGCGCCGCCACTTCGGCCCTTACTGGTCGGGCGAAGGGTCTCCTCACCCGCCGTCCGCAGGCCACTCACTACGGTGGCCGGAGATAGTCACGGGTTCCGGGGCCCGGGCTTACCTAACTAGAAAAGCCGGACATAGGTTTATATTTAGGCGGACTTTTTGCCTTGAAAGCCAGACAAATTGGTTCTTAAAAGAAAAAAAAAATGATACGTGAGTCGTGCGTGTCTGCGTAAGTCACTCGCGTGCTTGCGTTCGGCGTCTTTTGGCGAGGCAGGGTTGACCAAAGGCCTAACAAAAGCCGGACAGGCCGGACTTGTATACAGGGTGTAAACGAAATTATATAATTCCTTCAAACTTCGTGATGTACTGCTGACATAGAATAACAATGCAAGGGATACTTTTGGATTCAATAAAAAAAAATACAAGAAGTAAACATTGTGTTCTTAACTCGAGGCATTTTAGCGCCCCGAGTTAAATGACCGCGCGGCGAACGATAGCTGCGCAATTCGCAAAGAGCGCTAAAATGGTTCACGTTAAGAACACATGTTTACTTTTTGTATTATTTTTTTATTGCATCCAAAAGTATCTCATGCTGGGTTAATCTATGTCAGCAATACATCACGAGGTTTGAAGGAATTACATGATTTCGTTTACACCCTGTATATTTGGCCGAATACGACTGTAAAAAGCCGAACATGGCCGGCTAAAGCCGGGCAGCTGTCAACCTTATACCTAATCCAAGCCAAGAAAACAAATACGTCAGGTCAATGTTTGCATGTTTTTTATTATAGCATAGCTGGATGCACTGTTTAATGTCTGTGTGGTACCCGCTGTTGGGCGCATGCTGAACTGGACACCTATTTTGATACACCCGTGAGATAGAAATTCTATAAGGCCTCGTTCAGACGACCCGCGCCAACCACGCACACGCGTTGTGCCCGCCTTACACCCGCGCTCGGCAAGCGCAAAATCACGAGCGCGATATTGAGAGTGAGCGTGGGGTTGGCTTCAGGCGGGCGCGAGGCGGGCGCGTGGCGGGCGCGAGGCGGGCGCGTGGCGGGCGCGAGGCGGGTGCGAAGCCGGCGCGATGCGGGCGCTTGGCGTGTGCGGTTGGACTACGATAAATGCTATTTGAGATCTATTGATGTGTCATAAGACTCAAATTATATACAAAAAAATTCAAAGCGAGTTAGACGCGGGTGTTGACGTGCGTGGCGTGCGCATAGCGGGCGCGTGTCGTCAGAACGCAGCCTAAAACAATGGTTTAAGTCAAAACTACGGTAAACCCAGATTTGAAATACACTCATCACTTTCTAGCAAATTAGCACTTTCTTTATAACAAAAAGAGACGGGGATATTTTAAAACCTAGGTTTTTCATAGACCTTTCTGCCTAGCCTTTTCCCAACTATGTTGGGGTCAACTTCCAGTCTAACCAGATGCGGCTGAATACCAGTATTGTACACGGAGTGACTGCCATTAGACCTCTGCAACTCAGTTACTAGGCAATGCCGATATCCTAAGGTTGGACCAGTTGTCAGACTTTCGGGCTTCTGACTTCCCGTAACGACAGTCACCCGGGACTGACTGTTTAACGTGCTCTTCGAGGCACGGAAGGGTCTCGATGTGTAACATCCACGGACTGACCGCGGCAAGCGCAGCTTAACCTTGCAAATCATGTGATCCGTGCGGTTGGTAATTAGCCACGAGTGTCTCTGGGGTTTTCTTAGACCATCCTTTGTAATAAGGAGGAAAATGGTTCAAGTATTGCTTCAATTATACTGTAATGTGTGTCTCATATACCTACTACAGCAATTAAATTAATTCTTTATGTTGCGCAAACGGGTCTAAGGCCGGGGCCGCACTGGTACGGCGACAGCGATGCGGCGGCGACGCGAAAGAATTGGTGGCCGCATTGCAAAAGCGAGAAGCCAGCGAAACGCCGCTACGTCGCTTAATGGGTGGCCGCAACTCTTCGTTCGTATATGTCGCGTTCTTTCGCACAAACGCCGCGAGTCAGTGCGGCCGCTCAGGTACATCACCGTATAAGTATTTTGTTGCAAATCGTGACAAATCGCCGTCGCACCGCTGCTTGTCGTACGATTTTATTTAATGCGGACACCCTCATTACTTGTAGAACATTAGAAATTTCTTTACGATATGTACAAATAAATTTCTCTTGTCATTTCTGTAGTGCGGCCACCGACATAATATGTTTATATGAGTTTGTTTGTTTGTACCAGTACGGCCCCAGCCTAAGGCGCCGTCTACATGAGCGAGAGTATCTTTTTTTTTTATTTTTTTTTTTTATTTACTTATTCTTCAGAAAGCTTACAGTCTAATATCTTTTTAAGTCATGTACAATAGCACTTACAATTGCCATTTAAAAGCTTCCACAAATTAATTATAATTATTAGTATCGCTGTGATAGTTCCACCGTGCCATGAAATTCAATAGTAACTATCGCCGCCATGATATCGCCGTGTCGATTGATGCATATAACATAAAATCACGCCTGTATTCTCCGAAGAGTTGGGCAGAGGTGTATAGTAACACCCTCATTTTGCCGTTAAAGTACCATGTAATAGGGGGCGAGCCCAGGACCTCATGAACAGCAGTCGCGCCGTCTCGTGTACCTAATGGTGATTCATATCGTCTTCTACTTTTCATGTGGTTAGTGACTAACCTGGTGTCAGAGTTTATGCCGCCCATGGGCCTCTGACTTGGCTTCACATGCCGTCGAGAAATATCTCTCAGGCATGCGTTTCCTCACGATATATTCCTTCACCGTTTTTAAGCAAGTCATAGAGGAAAGGTGTACAAAACGATCCCTCTAAGGGTATTCCCTAAGGGTATTGTACAACGTCCCAATAATATCCCGCTTAGAAATAAAACTAGTATGCCCAAAGAAAGACAATTTATTACATAGAGTATCGCGAAAGCCATGTTTCGCAGGAAAATCTTAAAAAGTGATTTACAAAAGTGACGTCGCGATCGCGGCACCACATCTTCTGTTCTTTAATAGCGCTACTAAGCTAATGACAAATAAATGTTGACATTCGTATAGATATAAGGTAATAAATAATAATGGTAAATAAGGAAAATCATTAAAATAATATGAGAATGAATGATATGATATGAGATTAATAATTACTAATTAAATTAATGGTAAATAAGGTTTGTATATAGAAACGATTTAAGCAGATTAGACAGGTGTTAACTTTAATATTAAAGTAGTACTGGTTCATTTATTTAAGTGACGTCACATTGACGTACCCTTTAATACGCCTCTGTGAAACGTAGAACTTAGGTTACGAGTGTTGTAATATGTACAGGTCGAAATAGGTAACTCGGATACCAAAATAGCTTTATCTTTGAGGGTATGGGGAATTGACGAAAATAGGATGACTTTCGGTACATATTCTTGAAGAATTCAGGGGTTTGAATGAATAAATATAATATCGTTAGTTAGCAGACTATTTAACTTTAAAAGCTATATTTAATCAATTTTATCGACTAAAGCACCCAACATGTGGGTTGAATACCCACTTATAATAACCCCAAGGATAGGGAAATAGTATTTGGTTCAAATATTTTAACAACTTAAGATCTAAGTCGCATAGAGGTGTGATTCTTTTACAGGTGTGTTTTTTTATGTTTGAGTTGTTCTACTCAAACACCAAAAAAGTAAAAGTAAAATAAATATTTTTTTATTTCATTTTAGTAAAAGTGAAAATGATGTGTAAGATTATGTATAAAATATCACTTTTATGTCTCATTACAAAAGTTGCTTAAAAGTATGTATGGCCGTTTGATATTTCTTTAGGTCGTCTTTGTTTTAGCCATTCAAACGACATTAAATTTACGCCTCTGTGAAACGTAATGAGTATTGTAATATGTACAGGTCGAAATAGGTAACTCGGATACTAAAATAGCTCTATCTTTGAAGGGATGGAGAATTGACTGTTACCACGAAAATAAAGAAAATGGGGTGACTTTCGGTACATATTCTTGAAGAATTCAGGGGTTTGAATGAATAAATATAATATCGTTAGTTAGCAGACTATTTAACTTTAAAAGCTATATTTAATCAATTTTATCGACTAAAGCACCCAACATGTGGGGTTGAATACCCACTTAATAATAACCTCTCACCCAGGGATAGAGAAGTAGTAGTATTTGGCTCAGATATTTCGACCTCTACACTCGTCGCACAGAGGTGTGATTCTTTTACAGGTGTGTACAACTTAAACACCAAAAAAGTAACATGTTATATTCTTCAGTTTTTGTATTATTTTAGAAAAAGTGAAAATAATGTGTAAGATTATGTATGAAATGCAGCGGATAGATAAACATTTTTTTCGTTACGTTCATTCTCGACGAATTTTATCTATTTTTCTCTTGGAATATTGATTAGCGGAAACCTAAAATCACAAATACAAATACAAAACAAAACAATTAAAAATTGCTAGACAGATAGCTAAATAAACGTGATTATATTTGCACTCGACTGTTTTCAGTGTTCCTTTATTATTTCCCTCTTTTTTTGTCGATAGTACTAATCGATAGGATACACATCTCTATAATCGGTACCCAAACTGTTCTCGTTTGAAAACAACGACATCTGTTGTTAAATAGTTCATTACAAAATTGACATTTTCTAGAATGTTCAACGTCATATTAATATTTTATTGTAATTATAAACATATTACCTACGAAAAAAAGCTGCAGACACGTTCCGTAGCTAGACTGGTTCGAGATTTACAGTACCTAAGTACGCAAGTCGGCATTTTTTATATAATAAAGGCACAAAAACATTTTTTTTGAGCAATGACAATGCTACCTCTCACGGGGAATTATTGGAAGCTAAACTAGGGCCAATTGTCCTCTAATTCAAAAAATCAAGGAACACGTATTTTGACTGATGTCCTGTCTATATAGTATTGAATGTCTTTGCATTTTATATACATTAAGGAGGTGCCGAGGTAGGCAGAAATACAAATAGTTCGTCAAGAAGTATTTATTTAATTATACCCCGTACAACTTCATTGGTGACCCCGAGAAAAACACAGAACCCTGACGGAGCCATCATGTTAACCGGAGCAGGAGCGACGACAGGAGGAGCGACGGCGGAGAAGCAAGACGTCTACAGAGTCAGCGTGAAGTCGCCGCCATTTTGGCCAGAGGAGCCGACACTTGGGTTCGCCCAGGTTGAAGGTCAGTTCACGATCCGGCCGGTATTACAGCTGACAGTACTAAATTTTATACTGTCGCGGCCCAGATTGACCAACGCTATATGGTGGAGGCTAGGGACATAATCGAGAGCCCGCCAGCTCACGACAAGTACGAGAAACTGAAGGCCGAGCTAATACGGCTGTCCGACTCGCACGAAAAAAGAGTGCAACAACTCCTCACCCAAGAGAAGCAAGGCGACCGTAAACCCTCTCAATTTTTACGGCACCTTCAAACCTTGGCCGGACCACGTATGCCAGAGTCGTTTCTGTCCACGTTGTGGGGCGACCAGACTGCCAACTAACATCCAGACTGTTATTGAGTGTCAGCCTAATCTCGATTTCCAGTCCGTCGCAGATTTAGCCGGCCGCGTGCACGAGATCGCACCTGCGTCCGCCCCGGCGCTCACATCACCTCCCGCCGTGGCAAGCACGAGCACCTGCAGCAGAATTAGCGAGCTGAAACTAAACATTACGGAGTTAACCAGACAGGTAGCGGCTTTACAAACACGTGGTCAGGTAGTTCATCGTTCGCGATGCTCTGACAGGTTTAGGCGTGGTGGTAGGGAATTGACCCCAGGCCGGCGTGGCCGCTCGCGCTCTAGAGGCGCGTGGAACGAGGAACACTGCTGGTGCCACAACCGTTTCGGTGACCGGGCCACGTGGTGCACCACACCGTGTACGTTCGCGGGAAATGCCACCGGCAGCCAGAAGTAGCGGCAAATGGCTGCCCCAATACACCACGCCGCCTATTTGTAACTGACCGGGCCACTAAAGTCACATTACTCGTGGACACAGGGTCCGATCTTTGTGTGCACCCACATACAGCAATACAACAGCGGCGCAGCAAGACGGCGTACCAGCTCTTCGTGGCCAACGGGATCACCATCGACACATACGGTTGGGTCGAGCTACATTTAAACCTAGGGCTCCGCCGTGTCTACTCGTGGAAGTTCGTGGTCGCGGACGTCACAAAACCCATCATAGGCGCAGACGCAGACTTTCTGGCGCATTATAATATTTTAGTCGATCTTAAGCATTACCTCCTCATCGACGGGCTAACTCAGCTGTCCTCTGCGGCGTTATCAGCGGCCGACTCAGCAGTGGTCATTGCCTCAGTGAAGTCGGTTGGTGGTAGCGTGGAGTACAATGAGCTTCTTCGACAATACCCGGAGATCACACGCCCTGCGGGAAAACAATTACACGTCAGTCACGGTACCGAACATCACATCCGCACCACACCAGGTCCGCCCATTTTCAGTCGACCTCACCATCCTGGCACCAGACAAGCTTAAGGTCGCTCAGAAGGAGTTCGAGGCGATGCCAGCAAATGGCACCGTACGACTATCTGAGAGCTCATGGTCTCCCCCTCTTCATCTCGCTCTCAAGAAGGACAATAGCTGGCGGCCATGTGGGGGGACTACAGAACACTGAATGCCCGCACCGTTCCGGATAGATATCCCATCCCGCACATTCAGGATCAGCTGGCTGGCAGCAGAATATATAGTAAAATTGATTTAGTTAATGCATACAATCAGATACCTGTCCAGTCAGCTGATATCCACAAGACTGCAATAACCACTCCGTTTGGGCTGTATCAATTCCCATAAATGACATTTGGTCTCAGGAACGCAGCGCAGACGTCCCAGCGTTTCATGGACTAGGTGCTCCGTGGGCTGTCGTTCTTCTACTATTACTTGGATGACATTCTCCTGTTCTCAGAGACGGCAGCCCAGCACACCGAACATCTGCACCAGCCCCTGAAGCGGTTATCCGACTACGGCATTCTAGTAAACTCGGGTAAATGTGAGTTCGGCAGGACCTCCATCACCTTTCTAGGACACGAGCTGTCCGCAGAAGGTGTTCGTCGCTTACCAGAGAAGGTGCAGGCGATCCAAGACTACCCAGCTCCCAAGACCGTCAATCGCATGTCCTGGCGCGCTTCCTGGGTATGTTTAATTTTTATCGCCGTTTTGTCCCGGAAGCCGCTTGCTTGCAGTCACCGCTTAATGTCGTCCTCACAGGGCCTGAAACAGAGGAAATCATCCAATTAGTATGACGCAAGAAATGCAAGACGCTATCAGCGCTTGCAAACATGGTTTGTCCCAAGCAGCCTTGCTAGCACACCCAGACCACCACGCTGAGCTTGCAATCTTTACTGACACCGGCATTGGACACCTCAATAGGCGCAGTACTACAGCAGAAGGCAGGAGATTCGTGGCGACCACTGGCATTTTTCTCCAGGCGTTTGTCCGCATCGCAGAAATAGTACAGCCCGTATGACAGAGAGCTCTTAGACGCAGTGAGATACTTCCGACACATAATGAAGGGCAGGCACTTCACCATCTACACGGATCGCAAACCCCTGTCATACGCGTATGCGCACAGTCGGGAAAATTGAGACAATACCGGTACTTAGACTACATAGCGCAGTTCACCACGGACATCCAGTTTGTCGCAGGCAAAGACAATATAGTGGCGGACGCACTGTCGCGTATCGAGGCGTTAACTTTGCCAACGTTAGACTACATGGCTCTTGCACATTCCCAGGAGAGCGATCCTGAGCTGGAATGCCTCCTGACGAGCAACAGTACTTCGCTCAAAATAAAAAGAGTGCGTTTCCCGGACTCAGGTGCGGAGCTACTCTGCGATGTCTCCACTGGTAACACCCGCCCTTATGTTACAGAACCCTTCAGAAGGCAGGTGTTCCAGAAACTTCATCAGCTAAGCCACCCTGGCAGGCAGGCCACGATCAAATTGATTTCTACACGTTTTGTTTGGCCTGGCCTGAAGCCTACTGCAGGGCCTGGACCAAAGAGTGCATAGAGTGTCAGAAAAACAAGGTTTCGCAGCACACCTCCTCTCTCACCTCTCCGTTCCCTGTTCCTTCCCAACGTTTTCCCATGTCCACATGGACATAGTAGGGCCACTAGATATATCAAATACTTACAGGTATTACCTCACTGTCATCGACCGGTTTACTCGTTGGCCTGAAGCATATCTCAGCGCTGACATCACGGCTGAGACATGTGCCCGCACCTTCATCGCTGGCTGGGTGTCACGTTTCGGTTGCCCCCATCGCATCACTACCGACAGGGGCAAGCAGTTCGAGAGCAAGCTGTACCACTCCATCGCAGCACTTCTCAGTAGCCAGCATCGGCCATCCACCCAGCCTGCAATGGCATGGTCGAACGCCTACACCTCCAGCTGAAGGCGGCTATCCGATCCCACACAGACACCAACTGGTCCGAGACTCTTCCTCTGGTGATGCTGGGCATCCACAGCGCCTGGAAAGACGACATAAATGGGCCAACAGCTGAGTTAGTGTACAGAGAGCCCCTAAGACTTCCAGGAGAGTTCATAAACCCATCACTTACGGCATCGTAGACTACACCGACTTCGCGGTGAGACTCCGCATCAGATGGTGAAGCTGTCGCCAGAACCGGCGAGTCGACACGGCGAAAAACCATTTTACGTGCCCAGCAGCTTGGCATCGTCAACACATATTCCTGCGTCATGAAGCCGTGCGCCGACCACTCGACGCGCCTTATACCGGACCATTCAAGGTGCTGCAAAGGGGTGAGAAGACGTTTAAGATTAAGGTTAAGGGGAGAAAAACCACGGTAACGATTGATAGGTTGAAGCTTGCTTACCTCAATAACGAGAACAACAGCACTCCCAGCACAACGTCGGGGTCCACGGCGACAAACAAAACTCCGCTTCGCACCGTCAGCGTCGAGAAGAAATCCCGTTCCGGTTGCACTGTACACTTTCCGGATTACTATCGCCCGTAATTTAGTAACTACGGTCTCAGGGGGGGAGTAGTATAGCGGTTATCACTGTTAGTTTGATATTAAGTCATATCTTAAAAACTAATTCTAAATACTACACCTGCACATTTCTTAATCTACCTTACATAATTTCTCGTTTGACAACAAACTAGGAATACAATCATTATCTATTACTTACCATGACTAACAATTACTTATTTACAATATTTACAACAATCACTTATTTACTATATTTGCAATACACACAATACCTATAAACATATTTAACAATTCTAATAATGATTTACTCTCCACATCTATAAAGTAAATTATGTACATATTATGTGAGAAAACGGAACGCGCATTGAGCCTTGAAATGGATCACACCTTCGGGCACGCTCGGCAAACATCGCGCGCACTCGTGACCAAGATGATCGGCATTATGTGGGTGTCCCAAAAATTGCCCTCGTTCGCACGAACGCTTTTATAACGCGCGTTGAAAAAAAGTCCAACGCGCGCAATAGATAAGCTGCGTTAAAAAAACGCTATCATGTGAACACATATACCGCTTGCTATTTGTTGTATTAGGACGCTTTTTTAACGCGTGTTGAAAAAGCTCTCGTGAAAACGACGGCTAAAGGGCAACGACCCCAGTGTTCGACCTTGCCTCAAGGCGAATGCGCAACCGATTTTACTTGTTTTCTAAAATCGCCTAGTCACTCAAAATTTAGTTCCGTTCATTTATATGTTATATCCGTTTGTTCGTAAGAATTGTCCGTATTGTTGTTTTTTTTGCATTTTATATACATTAAGGAAGTGCCGAGGTAGCCAGAAATACAAATAGTTCGTCTATAGTCCGACCGGATAGCTCAGTCCTCGCCCGCGACGTTACAGGGACGCGGGGCATGACGACTAAAAATGATTTCCAACAAACGGCTCGCACCCGTCCGTATCCTTTCCGATCCGATGCGATGACTGAGTTACCCGGTCGGACTATAGTAGTATTTATTTGATTATACCCCGTACAACTTCAACTTCTTCTAACTATCACTGTTGTTAAACGGATAAGTGAAAAAGGTTTAAAAAAATGGTTTTAAAAAAAACACTTGAATCTATATTTTTTTACATACATATGTAAAAAAAATGTACTGAACACTGTAAAAGTTTGTCCAGGTATTTTGGTTGAACCTTATATTTCAATACAATAACGTTCATTTTAACATATATGTATAATTTTTACTGGTAAAAGAATATTGTTAAAACACATAAGTAATAATACACTAATAATATCGGCTTGACTTTAGATATGATTACGGGATCGGGATCGCATCAGCTTGATCTAAGTCTCCTATCTACCTTTAAATGAAAAAAATTTAATGGTAAGTATACAAAAAATAAAACTTAAATTTTAACAAAAGTTGTTACATAAATTACAGTTAGAATTTTATCATAAATGATCGAAGGAATTAATGCAATAACGTGCTTTGGTTATTTACAAGTATCAGGAATAAGTCAAAAATTTAAGTGCAAAAGTGAAGAAGTGCTAAATCTGAAGTAACAAAGAAGTGTAAACAACGTTTTTGAAGTTGTTTTGTGGGAGAGTAACATATCTCTTAAAATAAATTTAGCTAAAAACTTATTATGTAAGTACCTACTATTTAGGGCTCTTACAGACGAGCGGCACTTTCCGAAAGACAGAGGTCGACGCATCTCATAATTTACCATACTGGAGAAGTGGAGACCTATTACCATCACCTATGCTCGTTTCATCACCATCACGAGATATTATTTTCATTTCCTTTCTTTAGTCGATTTTCATAAAATTTCCGCCACAATTCCCGATTACTTCGTACTATAGGAAGAAATAAGTTAATTGCTATAATTTGTATATTTGCAATAACACTTTGTGCGATGACTGAAAAGGCAGAAGTCAGAACCCTTGTCAAAACATAGGATATCACTATGACGTCACTCAACACGAATATCAACGTGGCTATGTAGAAGCGACGCCATTTGTTAGTACCTGTACTCGGACTCTCTTTAGGACGAAACAAAGTATATACAATTGCTATATACAGAATCAAATTTATGAACAAAGGTAGGAACATAATTAATATCGAGATGACATTCGTTATATCATTAGGTGTAAGTGAGAGTATTTCCTCTACCATATAAAAAAAATGTATTATGAAGTATACTATCACAGGCGCTCCCCAAGCATAAAGGCTAGTCTTTAGATATTTTCTATGTATATGTCCTTTAAAAACTTTTACAATATCAACATAAAAAATAAAACAAATCACCGACACCCAATAATACTGGGCTAATATTAAGTAAGCATATAAAAACCTTCGAAAATACAAATTCATTTTGGGAGCAGAACGATAAATAAATAAACCAGTTGTTGAACGTAACAAACCTGATAAAATTGTACTGAGATACACATAGTTTCTAAAATGTCGAAACTTCTTTATAATGCACCATGATGTCACTCCATATACGAATGCAGCCAGAGTTAACACAAACACAACGTACACATACCCATAAGCTATGATGGCTAACAAATTCGGTGGAATAGATTCGACGGTGTGTATTTCACTGGAGTCATTGCCAGACATGGCAAGAGTCGCGTTAGCAGCTCGGCGCGCGCGCTAATATGATGCAGTACGCACACGTCTACTCTGAGACGCGTAAATGAGCGGATTAATTTGCCTATCAGACAAGCGGACCTTATATTTTACGAATAATTAGTATTAAAATGTTATAGGTGAACCACCGGAATCAAGTCCTCCTCCCACAGGCGTCATACATCGCGCTTTCGCACGCAACGCAAACAAGTAATCCCTAGGCTGCACTAGCGGTTGCCGCCGCACCGCGCTGGAATTTTCTTTGCTTTTTAAGTATTTACAGCGTTTTAAAACCGCCAGTGCGTTGGCTTGTATTGATTTCTTTGAATCACAAAATAATGCGGGTAAAAACTACCCGAGATTAACAGTAGGACGGTCTTAGACTTACGGTACTGAATTGCGAAACGCTTACCCGGTCTGGTCATGTGCGATGTTAGTTAGTTGCTGCAAAAGTATTTTAAGACTCTACAGACTACAGTAACCACGGATGGGCAATACCTACGTCCATAGTCGCTGAAGTGTATGTAGATAAACTTATCTCAAGTGCATACGTCAGGAGATGCGAGCAGCACGCCAGGCACAAGCTGCTCGGTAACTGCTGAACTGGACGCCTATTCGACGCAGCCGTGAGCCGTTAATACGTATTAGTATTTATGCAATTGCTATGATTGGCTGCGTGTAGACTGTAATTTGTCTTATGAACTGCAACAAATAAATTTTTCACTTTCTTTCCCATTCGTGTAGATATAGCTTTAGGCTCCTTCCACCTAGCGTAGGTACTATGTGTAGAAAATTTTCATCTAGCTTATGTTTTAAGTCTGGTATCTCCATTATACTTCTGTATTATAAAAAAAGCTCTTTTTTTCATGTCTGAGTATTGGTAACCCGCATACGCTGGTCTGCTAACAAAATTAAATATTGCAGGCTCAATTAAAAGTAGATTTATTTGAGAACCTCCTCGTAAAACCTGTATTCTCAGGCACGAAGACGACCCTCCGCGGTGGGTTCCCGCATTGTCGTTGCGGAGGGCTCAGTAGCCGCGGCCTAGATCCCCACGGTGAAGCGAAGAGGAACCCGAGGAGGGGCTGCTCGTCGGGGCTGATCGTCTCGCCTGGGCGACATCGCAACTGAGGCAGGCTGCGATGTCGTATGGGAGGCATCACAGCTGAAGGGTGGAGGCCGCGGCTGGAGAGGATTATTGCGATATGAGTATTGCGGTGCGCCGTTCTCCCTACCTTCCGCGGCCTTGATGGGGCCGCCACCGTCAGATGGCGGACGCGGTGGGGCCGCAGGGGTAGAGGAGTGTCGGTGTGTAGTTGGCCGCTCTCCCTATCCTCTGCGGCCGAAAAGTGGTAGGCGGCAGGGCCACTAACCTGACCCGTTGCAGGGGGACCAAGGGCGCCCAGACATGGGGTAATCTGGCGCCCATGTGCTTTTTTAGTCCCCGGGGTGGTCACGGCGTGCTATGTGTACTGTTGCGCCGGTGATGTGGGGTGCTCTCTGCGCCTCTCATGCGGTCGTGGGATGGGGCCCCACAATGGAGAGGTCCACCAGCAGTTGGTGGACCAAGACCTGCCGGGGTTACGGTGCATGCTTAGGCGAATCCCGCGACCCCGGCCGACGGTCACAAGGAGGAACACCGTGGGTTTTTAGCCGATAAGGCCGGGCGAGGGAAATCCATGAGGATTTTCCAACGATAAAAAAAAGACATGAACATTATTCGTGTGTAAACAGCGGTCACCAAATGATGTCATCTACTCTTAACCTTTACTCTTTTTAACCGACTTACAAAAAAGGAGAAGGTTATCAATTCGGCTGTATTTTTTTTATGTTTGGGACCGTCAATTAATCACGTGACTTTCAAAAGTGGGGGAGGGGGTTCAGCAAAACCCACGAAATATCACCAGGGGGGAGGGGCGTGTAGTAAGATATTACGTGTATTTATTTTTTCGTCAAACGCGCGATTACTTAACCGAAAAGCGGCTCATAGTGCGACCTCGACTCACCGTTGCCAGGCAACGAACGAATAAGTTATATTTTTTGCATGATTACAGCATTCCTCATATTTTTATGCCAGTCAATAACAACCTGCAACCTTTCTGTCTAGACATTTTTGTCATGGTCCTTAATTTCAGAATAAAATTAGATTATACTTTATACTTTATTTAAAGATTATATTCTAAAAAAATTAAGATTCTTCTACATTCACTCACACCCTCACGCAAACACACCCACGGCCACGCTCCTCTCATACCTACACCACCTTCTTTTCATATATTGTTTTTCATAGAAATATACTGAATCTATTTACTAACTTACACGCATGTTCTAAGACGTTCCTCCAAAACTTACTCGACTCGACTCCACCTCGACTCAGCCTTTCTCACTACCATCGGTAGTTATGGTTGACATAGACGTCCTCGACTCAAGATATGGAATAATAAATAATGGTCGAGATAAGGAATCATTTCTGTAAAATTCAAATCGGTTAAAGACATCCAGACCCGGAACAACTATCTGTAAGCCATACTAATATTTGTTCCGTGCGGGAATCGAACCGTCGACCCGTAGCGCAGAAGCCAATCGCTCAGCCAGTGCACTAAACGTGTCGTAAAACACGTGTTTAATTTGATACAGAAACTGGCACTCGTTGATACGGCACGCATTGTGAGAAGGTTCTCACAATGGTTCACTAGAGTCCTGACCACCCTTAGCTTGGACCCCGTTCCCGATACCGGTGGGCTACATTCTTTTAAAATATTTTTTGGAGTGTTAATAATATACAGACTTTATTAATCAATTAACTCTTTTTTTTAAATAATAAAATAAATTAAAATTTATTATATTTATATTAAATTTCATATACATATGAAAATGCAATTAAAAAAGCTCTGTTAAAATAATGTAGGTACAATTATTATTATTTTCAGTCATTACTATTAAATAGAACAATAAGTCAGAATTGTCATGTGAATACAGGATACACTATAATAGTAAATAAAAACATATTCCGATTGCTTATATATTTAATTTAAAATTAAAACAATAACACTTTAGGGTTAAAAGAGTTTTAAGTCACCAATGTAGTTACAGAGGTGTTGCAAATAAAAGTTCAAGATTTAAGATTTTTATATCAACTAGGTACAGTACACCCTTCTTTTTAAAGTCGAGAATTTAGTTGCAAGATGTTGATCCTATGGAGAAGAGCCAACAAGAAACTCCATGGACACTCTTTTATTAAAATTAACAATAATTTTAAAACATGTAATATATAAGGTCCAACCAAAGTACCTGGACAAACTTTTACAGTCTTCAGTTGGTTGAACTAAACATATCTATGAAAAAAAAACGAGATCCAAGTGTATTTTTTCTGTAACCAATAATTTATTTTCGTCTTATTACATTTTTTCACATTTTTCACTTCGCAGTTTAGGTAAAACACGGCGTGTAAGTAGCGCGCACCCCGGCGGCGGTCGATGCATAAAAAATGAATGAGTTTATTCTTAAAGATTACAGGCAATTTAAAACGTAATTATTTTTTGGTTAGAAGAAACACTTGGATCTCGTTTTTTTGCATAGATATGTTTAGTTAACCGTATTGAACACTGTGTATCACTGTGTATTTAATAATATCTGTGCGAAAACTAACGAGGTCCAAGTGTTTTATTCCAACCAAAAAATAATAACGTTTTAAATTGCCTGTAGTTTCTAAGAATAAAATCATCCATTTTTTATGCACTTACTACCAGCGGGATGCGCACTATATCTGTGGCGTGTTTTACCCAAACATCTAAGCCTGCTTCTTCTTCTTTGCGTGTGGTTAGTGACTAACCTGGTGTCAAAGTTTATGCCGCCCATGGGCCTCTGACTTGGCTTCACATGCCGTCGAGAAATATGTCTCAGGCTTGCCGGTTTCCTCACGATGTTTTCCTTCATCGTTTTTAAGCAAGTGATAATTATACAATACGCGCATGAATCCAAAAAGTCAGAGTTGCGTGCCTTGGGTTCGACTCGAGACCTATGACTTGACAGTCCGACGGTCACACCACTAGGCTATCACTGTTGTTAAACAGCTAAGTGAAAAATGATAAAAAGATAAAAAGTAAAAAAAAATGGTTTTAAAAAAAATCACTTGAATCTATTTTTTTTACATCGGTAGTTACATATGCAAAAAAATTAAACGTACTGAACACTGTAAAAGTTTGTCCAGGTATTTTGGTTGGACCTTATATTTCAATACAATAACGTTCATTTTAACATATATAATTTTTACTGGTAATAGTATATTACTGCCGCGGTCTGTAATGACTGCGTTGCTGGCAGCACTGATGATGGCCGAGTGCGCAGTGTAGCGCAGCTCCAGACCATCACAGCGCGGTCAACATTGCAGCTCTTGATGGACAAGCTGGAATAATGGCCGAGACCGAAGGTCGAGGCCTTTATAGCGCGGACAGCATGGGCTGCAATAATGAACAAGCTTGAAGGCCGAGAGCGTGGCTAACCTAAGCTCATAGCATAGCGTGGCCAGCAGCGCAGTCATTGCGGACCAAGGCTTGTATAGTGCTTTACTCAAACAATGCGAGTAATTTAAATAAAACCAGCTTAGTATAGTAAGAATGTATTTAATGTAACAATTTGTTTCTTCCCCGGGCTTTAGCTTTTTTTTAATGAGTCTTTAATAATTGTGCTGCCTGTACCTATACAGCCAAATTATGAATAAAAACTTTTTGCACCAGACTGTTTTTGAAATAAAACTCGACAATAATGGATTTTCAAAGGAAATTGCTGGTGGCTAAAACTCACCAGCAATGAAATTCCATGCAACTTTGCTGGCCCCTATTCAAGTAGCGCGGAAACGTCGACTTTGCTCAAAGAAGGTTGTCAAAATAATGACCACATTACAAGCATTTTTGAGTAAAAGGATATTGTTAAAACACTTATGTAATAATACACTAATAATATCGGCTTGACTTTAGATATGATTACGGGAGACGACTGTTCGAGTGGGAGAGCTCGCATCAGCTTGATCTAAGTCTCCTTATAATATATCTCCCTTTAAATGAAAAAAAAAATATGGCAAGTATACAAAAAATAAAAAAATAAATATTAACAAAAGTTGTTACATAAATTACAGTTAGAATTTTATCATAAATGATCGAAGGAATTAATGCAATAACATGCTTTGGTTATTTTTAAGTATCAGGAATAAGTCAAAAATGTAAGTGCAAAAGTTAAGAAGTGCTAAATTTGAAGTAACAAAGAAGTGTAAACAACATTTTTGATGTTGTTTTGTGGGAGAGTAACCTACCTCTTAAAATAAATTAAGCGAGAAACTTATTAATATGTACCTACTATTTAGTGCTCTTACAGACGAAAGACAGAGGTACGACACACCTTATAATTTACCATACTGGAGACCTATTACCATCACCTATGCTCGTTTCATCACCATCACGAGATATTATTTTCATTTCCTTTCTTTAATCGATTTTCATAAAATTTCCGCCACAATTCCCGATTACTTCTTACTATAGGAAGAAATAAGTCAATTGCTATAATTTGTATATTTGAAATAACAGTTCGTATGAACAATGAAAGGTCCGGCATCAGCCACCGTGTCAAATAATTGGATAACAATATGACTTCACTCATCACAAACATCAACGTGACTATGTAAAAGCGACGCCATTTGTTAGTAGCAGCTGTACTCGGACTTTCTTTAGGACGAAACAAAATATATACAATTGCTATGTACAAAATCAAATTTATCAACGAAGGTAGGAGTTTAATGAATACCGAGATGATCGACACTATAACATTATGATCAGGTAACAGTAAATCCTTTACAACATTCGAAAAATAAAATATGTAGAATACTATCACAGGCGATCCCCAAGCATACAGGCTACTCTTTAGATATTTTCTATGTACATACCGCTTAAAAACTTTTACGATATCAACAAAAACAATATAACATATCACCGAAATCCAGAAACTCTGCGCTAACATTAAGTAAATATATAAAAACGTCCCAACTCGCAACATCCGTTCGGTAACTCTATAAGACAAAATAATTACACTAGCTGATGAACGTAACAAACCTGATAACATTAAACTGAGATACACATAGTTTCTAAAATGTCGAAACTTCTTTATAATGCACCATGATGTCACTCCATATAAGAATGCAGCCAGAGTTAACACAAACACAACACACTCATACCCATAAGCTATGATGGCTAATAAAGTCGGTGGAATAGATTCGTCGTAGTGTACTTCGCTGGAGTCATTGCCAGACATGGCAAGAATCGTGATCGCAACTCGGCGCGCGCGCTAATATAATGCAGTACGCACACGTCTACTCTGAGACGCGTAAATGAGCGGATTGAGTTGCCTATCAGACAAGTAGATCTTTTATTTTACGATTAATTAGTATTAAAATGTTATAGGTGAAACACCGGAGTTAAGTCCTCCTCACACAGGCGTGATACAACACGATTTCGCACGCAACGAGTAAGCCCTAAGGCGCACTTGTGTGGAATTTTTCTTTGCCATTTAAAGCGTTTTAAAACCACAAAATCATGGGGGTAAAAACCGCCAGCGATTAACTGTAGGGCGGCCTTAGACTAAGGGGAAGTGAATTGTGAAACACCTCGCTTGGTCATGTGCGATGTTATATACACTACTGACTACAATAACCACGGATGGGTGATACCTACGTCCATAGTCGCTGAAGTGTATGTAGGTATACTTATCTCAAGCGCATACGTCAGGAGATGCGAGCAGCACGCCAGGCACAAGCTGCTCAGCAACTGGTGGACTGGACGCCTATTTGGTGCAGCCGTGAGAGCCGTCAATACAAATTATAACTCATTATGTAATTGCTATGATTGGCTGTAAACTGTAATTTGTCTTATGAACTGCAACAAATAAATCTTTCACTTTCTTTCCCATTCGTGTAGATATAGCTTTAGGCTCCTTCCACCTAGCGTAGGTATTATGTGTAGATTTTTTTCATTAATCTAGCTGATGTTTTAAGTCTGGTATCTCCATTATACTTCTGTATTAGGTATATAAGAAGCTTTGTTTTTTTATGTGTGAATATTAAATTATTTTATTCGTAAGTTTCAAGTGTTCGACTACAATCGCTGTTGCTTTCAAAACAATCTTCTATCTATTTATAGATATTGCACGGCAATTGATATTTATATATAAATATAAAAATCAATTGCTGTGCGTTAGTCTCGCAAAAACTCGAAAATAGGTCGATCGAGTAGAATTTTTTTTAACCGACTTCAAAATGGAGAAGCTTCTATATTCGATAGATTTTTTTTTATGTATGTACACCGACTACGCTGAGATTTATTATCCGATTTACGTGATTATTCTTTAGTTTGATTATTCTACCTGATGTAATCTAGAAAAATCCTACTGTAGTCTACAGAACAACCTATTAAAGACACTAAAAAGTAAAAGTAAAAAAGCTACGTTTCAAAAAACCGACTTCAAAAACTAAAAAGTATAAAATAACTTAATAAAGATTTAATTTAATACACCTCTTCTTATACAAACCTAATACCTTTACAGTTTCAGAAGTAGGTGCCTTCAATTTGGTTCAGCGTGGATTAGCACCGACTTCTGAAACTGTAAAGGTGTTAGGTTTGCATAAGAGGTGTATTAAATTAAATCTTTATTAAGTTATTTTATACTTTTTAGTTTTTGAAGTCGGTTTTTTTAAACGTAGTTTTTTATTTTGTTTTGTTCACCTCAGTAGGTACTAGTGTGGTTTAGGAAAAAAATAAAATTAGGAAATCCCAAAGGAACAGCCGAACTAAAACTTGTATATTTCCCGACCTGAACCCGGTCAGTAAAGGTTAAGGATTTTTTAAATCTGGTATTAAACATAGCTAAGTAGATATATATATTCGTGATAAAAGATTACGACGCGTAACAATCGATCTGCGAGATAGAAACATTGACGCGGTTGTGTTGGATAAGTGATTATTTTTTTCTATTCGACTGCTTGTAGATGGTATTGCGGACCGTTTCTACGTGACCGGGCAGTTGTTGCATGAGTGACCCCTCTTTAAACATGAGAAACACAGCAGAACCCCGAACGTCACCACTCAGTCCGATGCTGCCCCCTTTAGTCTTTATTACGCTCATAATTCGTTGGCGAGTCACCGTCTGCCAACAAAATTCAATATTGCAAACTAAATTAAATATAGATTTATTTGAGCACGTCCTCGTAAAACCTGTCTTCTCAGGTACGAAGAGGACTCGTGTGTAAACAGCGGTCACCAAATGATATCTATTCTTTTAACCTTTACACTTTTTTGACTGTAATGTTTCTTTTACCTACGTAGAGCATTATTAATTTTAAGGTAAAATATTGTGTTAATATTAGATGGAACAATAAGTCTGAATTGTCGTGTGAGTACAGGATACGCCATAATAGTAAATAAAAAACATATTCCGATTACATATTATGTATTTATTTTAAAATTCAATCAATTACACTTTAGAGTTTAATGAATTTTAGGTCAACAATGCAGGGTTACAAGAATTTGGTGGAGGAGGTGTTGCAAATAAAGTAGATTTTTAGATATATGTTTTTTAATCGTCAAAGAATAATATTATAATACTTATGTAACAATACACTAATAATAACTACCTAACTTTAGGTACGGTTGCGAGGACACTGTTTGAGTGGGAGAGCTCAAATAAGTTTGGTCTAAGTCTCTTTATACCTAATATAATATCTCTCTTGTAAAATAAAAAAATACAAGTATTCAAAAAATACAACAAATTTTAACAAAAGTTATTACATAAAGCACAGAATCTTATTACAAATGATCGAAGGAATGAATGCAATAACAATTTTTAATTATTCTCAAGTATCAAGAATAAAATGTCAAATGCAAAAGTTGAAGTAACAAAGAAGTATAAACCAAGTTTTTGAAGTTATTTCGTGGGAGAGTAACCTACCTCTTAATATAAATTAAGCTAGATACTTATAATGTACCTACTATTTAGGGCTCTTACAGACGAGCGGCAGTTTTCCGAAGACGGGTGTACGACACATCTCATAATTTACCATGCTGGAGACCTATTACCATCACCTATGCTCGTTTCATCACCATCACGAGATATTATTTTCATTTCCTTTCTTTAATCGATTTTCATAAAATTTCCGCCACAATTCCCGATTACTACTTACTATAGGAAGAAATAAGTCAATTGCTATAATTTGTATATTTAACATAACAGTTCTTGTGACGCCTGAAAGGGGCGGCATCAGATAATATGCCAAATAATAGGATAATACTATGACATCACTCAACACAAACATCAACGTGGCTATGTAGAAGCGACGCCATTTGTTAGTATCTGTACTCGGACCCTCTTTAGGACGAAACAAAGTATATACAATTGCTATGTACAGAATCAAATTTATGTACAAAGGTAGGAACATAATTAATAGCAAGGTGATATTCACTGTATAATTATATATAGGTGACAGTATACCCTTTGCCATATGACACAAATAATTTATGATTATAACTATCAGAGGCGCTCCCCAAGCAAACAGGCTACTCTTTAGATACTTTCTATGTACATGCCCCTTAAAAACTTTTACGATATCAACATAAAAAATATAACAAATCACCGACACCCAATAATACTGCGCTAACATTAAGTAAATATATAACAAGAAACTAAAATACAACATCAGTTCGGTAACAAAAGGCAAAATAAATAAACCAGTTGTTAAACGTAACAAACCTGATAAAATTGTACTGAGATACACATAGTTTCTAAAATGTCGAAACTTCTTTATAATGCACCATGATGTCACTCCATATACGAATGCAGCCAGAGTTAACACAACCACAACGAACTGATACCCGCCTATGATGATCGTTAATAACGTCGGTGGAATAGATTCGACGGTGTGTATTTCACTGGAGTCATTGCCAGCCATGGCAAGAGTCGCGTTCGCAGCTCGGCGCGCGCTAATATAATGAAGTACGCACACGTCTACTCTGAGACGCGGTTAATGAGCGGATTGATTTGCCTATCAGACAAGTAGATCTTTTATTTTACGAATAATTAGTATTAAAATGTTATAGGTGAAACACCGGAGTTAAGTCCTCCTCACACAGGCGTGATACATCACGATTTCGCACGCAACGAGTAAGCCCTAAGGCGCACTTGTGTGGAATTTTTCTTTGCCATTTAGAGCGTTTTAAAACCACAAAATCATGGGGGTAAAAACCGCCAGCGATTAACTGTAGGGCGGCCTTAGACTTACGGTACTGAATTGTGAAACACTTACCTCGCTTGGTCATGTGCGATGTTATATAGTTGGTGAAAAAGAATTTAAAGACACCACTGACTACAGTAACCACGGAAGGGCAATACCTACGTCCATAGTCGCTGAAGTGTATGTAGATAAACTTATCTCAAGCGCATACGTCAGAAGATGCGAGCAGCACGCCGGGCACAAGCTGCTCAGCAACTGGTGAACTGGACGTCTATTTGGTGCAGCCGTGAGAGCCGTCAATACAAATTATAACTAATTATGCAATTGCTATGATTGGCTGTAAACTGTAATTTGTCTTATGAACTGCAACAAATAAATCTTTCACTTTCTTTCCCATTCGTGTAGATATAGCTTTAGGCTCCTTCCACCTAGCGTAGGTACTATGTGTAGAAAATTTTCATCTAGCTTATGTTTTAAGTCTGGTATCTCCATTATACTTCTGTATTTTAAAAAAAGCTCTTTTTTTCATGTCTGAGTATTGGTGACCCGCAGACGCTGGTCTGCTAACAAAATTAAATATTGCAGACTCAATTAAAAGTAGATTTATTTGAGAACCTCCCCGTAAAACCTGTATTCTCAGGCACGAAGAGGACGCTCCCCGGTGGGTTCCCGCATTGTCGTTGCGGGGGGGCTCAGTAGCCGCGGCGTAGATCCCCACAGTGAAGCGAAGAGGAACCCAAGGAGGGGCTGCTCGTCGGAGCTCGGGCCTGGAAGCCCTCGACGTAGCGGCCAAGTAGATTGAGGTGTCACCTGGGTGACATTGCAACTGAGGCAGGCCGCGGCGCGGTGGGAGAGGAGTGCTGGTATTGCGGTGCGCCGTTTACCCTACCTTCCGCAGCCTTGGCGGGGCCGCCACCGTCAGATGGCGGACGCGGTGGGGCCGAAGGGGGAGAGGAGTGTCGGTGTGTAGGGTGTGTAGTTGGCCGCTCTCCCTATCCTCTGCAGCCGAAAAGTGGTAGGCGACGGGGCCACTAACCTGACCCGTCGCAGGGGGACCAAGGGCGCCCAGACATGGGGTAATCTGGCGCCCATGTGCTTGTTTGGTCCCCGGGGTGGTCACGGCGTGCCATGTGTTCTGGTGCGCCAGTGATGTGGGGTGCTCCCTACGCCTGGGATGTGGGCTGGGGTCCGACAGTGGAGAGGTCCACCAGCAGTTGGTGGACCAAGACCTGCCGGGGTTGCGGTGCATGCTTAGGCGAATCCCGCGACCCCGGCCGAGCGACGGTCCCAAGGAGGAACACCGTGGGTTTTTAGCCGGTAAGGCCGGGTGAGGGACATCCATGAGGATTTGCCAACAATAAAAAAAGGCACGAAGATGACTCGTGTGTAAACAGCGGTCACCAAATGATATCATCTACTCTTTAACCTTTACTCTTTTTAACCGACTTCCAAAAAAAGGGTTATCAATTCGGCTGTATTTTTTTATGTTTGTTACCTCCTAAAGCACAGAATCTTGTTGCAAATGATCAAAGGAATGAATGCAATAACAAGTTTTAATTATTTTCAAGTGTCAGGAATAATGTGGCAAGTGCAAAAGTTGAAGTAAGGAAGAAGTGTAAACAAAGTTTTTGAAGTTATTACGTGAGAGAGTAACCTACCTCTTAAAATAAATTAAGTAAGAAACTATATCATTCAAATGGTCAACTCAATTCAATAAACTATCTTAAAATATAAATAAAATTCACTAAAAAACTAAAAATTTACAATAACAACAAAATACCTTGTCTAATCCTAGCAATTTACTTTAATAACCTAATAATAAGTTAGTAAACAAATGTGCAATATTTAAAGATCACAAGTAAAGTTTCTGTAATATGTTTTTAAGTAATGTGTGTTTATGTTTACATAGATTATGATAAACAAAACTACAAAATTGATTGTTAAAGATAATTTTAAGTAGGTACCTACCTACTAGTATTTTTAGTCTGATGATATAACCTTTTATTTTATTTATTTTTGAGTTGGAAAATCCTCATGGATGTCCCTCGCCTGGGGAAGGCGAGGGGGTCTGCCGGACTCTTACCGGCTAAAAACCAACGGTGTCCCTCCTTCTGCCTAAAGCCGGGGTCGCGGGATTCGCTTTTGCATGCACCGCAACCCCGGCAGGTCTTGGTCCACCAATTGCTGGTGGACCTCTCCACTGTAGGACCCCACCCCGCGACCTCATGAGAGGCGCGGGGAGCACCCCACACCACCGGCGCACCAGAACATATGGTACACCGTGACCACCCCGGGGACCAAACAAGTACATGGGCGCCAGACTACCCCGTGTCTGGGCACCCCTGGTCTCCCTGCGACGGGTCAGATTAGTGACCCCGACGCCTACCACTTTTCAGCCGCAGAGGATAGAAAAGGCGGCCAGGTACCCACCGCCACTCCTCTCCCCCTGCGGCCCCAACGCGTCCGCCATCTGACGGTGGCGGCCCCGTCAAGGCCGCGGAAGGTAGGGAGAACGGCGCACCATAATACCGGCACTCCTTTCCCGCCGCGGCCTCCACCACTCAGCCGCGATGCGTTCAAAACGACATCGCGGCCCGCCTCAGTTGCGATGTCGCCCAAGCGACACCGCAACCTACTTGGCCGCTACATCGAGGGCTACCAGGCCCAAGCACCGACGAGCGGCCCCTCCTCGGGTTCCTCTTTGCTTCACCGTGGGGCTCAAACCCCGGCTACTAAGCCCCCCCGCAACGACAATGCGGGATCCCACCGGGGGGGCTGATGATACAACTTTATATAACCTTATTATATTTACCGTAAATCCTGGCAACTTTGCCCTAAAAATCAGAATATTTTTGCATTAGTTGAGTTATTTTGGAAAACGTTAATGTATTTTATATTATTTTTGTACCACACAATACTACCTATATGATCATATCTCGATATTTATTACTGAATATATCCAGAAAAATGGGCAAGCGCAGCTTAATCTCGCAAATCGTATGATCAGCGCGGTTGTTGATTAGCCACGAGCCCCTCTCACAGACTATCGCACACTATTTAATAGTTTTATTATAAAATTTCTTGTTTAACTGACTCTGTACGAAGGTGACTTTGAGTAAATACCAGTTTCTAAACGATATTGTCATATTATCCTCAACCGCAGCTATATTCGCTAATACAGATGTGAACGAAATCATGTAATTCCTCCAAACCGCGTGATGTACTGCTGACATAGATTAACCATGCAGGGGATACTTTTGGATTCAATAAAAAAAATCACAAGTACTTAAACATGATAGCCGCACAATTCGCTTGTATTTTTTTTATAGTATGCTAAAGTATCCCGTACAAGGTTAGTCTATGTCAGCAGTATTTCACGAGAAATCTGAAATCCGATTGCGTAGCCTCCACTCCCCCTCTCAATTGTCCGAATCAAAGGCCGGCCTTTGAAGCCGACGAAAAATCTGAATACCTAGCCGACAGTCTAGAATCCCAATGTACGCCCAGCGCGCTACCAGTAGACCCGATCCACCTGTCCAAGGTAGATAGCGACGTCGAACGTAAAGCCGCTCTCCCTCCCTTAGAAGACCCTGACGACCCCCTGCCCCCCGTCACCGCGGACGAGGTGCACTCGATAGTTAGGAAACTTAAACCCAGGAAAGCCCCCGGTACTGACGGCATCACCAACAAGGTAATCAAACTCTTCCCCGCCCCGATCATAGTCCTAATGAGCGCCATCTTCAATGGCGCTCTTAGTAACAACTTCTTTCCGCAAGCTTGGAAACAAGCTACCGTTATTGGTATTCCCAAACCCGGCAAACCCAAGAGTGAGCCCTCTAGCTATCGCCCCATAAGTCTTCTCAACTCGTTTGAGAGAATTTATGAGCGTCTCATTTATATCCGATTAAAGGATTTCGCCGACTCCCGTCAACTCATTCCCGACCAGCAGTTCGGTTTTCGAACCAATCACTGCTGCACTAGGCAACTTCGCCGTATCGTCGAACATATAAGCTCCCGCTTCATGTAATCACACAAGACGGGCATGCTGTTCTTCGACGTAGCGAAAGCCTTCGACAAGGTCTGGCACAACCGTTTATTATATAAGCTGTATCAATTCAAAGTGCCTGACCGTCTGGTGCTCATCATTCGAGACTTTCTGTCGGATCGCACCTTTCGCTACCGTCTAGACGGCACGCTCTCGTCTCCTCATCCTATCCGCGCCGGAGTCCCTCAGGGCTCTGTGTTATCTCCCCTTCTGTTCACGCTGTACAGTTGGCTCTTTTCGCCGACGACACGGCTATCTACTATTCCGGCAGTAATCTCTACTCGATCTCTCACATTCTCCAGACCGCAGCCAACGCCCTCGGCGTTTGGTTCCGGAAATAGAGTATATATATAGTTATGTTCGGCAAACAGATCCCTTGGGAACTGAGCTTCAAGTACCTGGGGGTGATCCTCGATCACAATCTTACCTTCCGAAAACACATAAAAACGGTGCGCGACCGCGGCCGCTTTCGTTATAGGCCGTCTCCTTCCAATGCTTAGGGCGCGCAGTAAATTATCAATTAGAAATAAGCTGAGACTTTACGTGTCGTGCATCCGTCCCATTTTAACTTACGCTAGCGTCGTATTCGCACACGTTAAGCCGTCCCGATTTAAATCTTTTCAAATTATTCAAAATTGCGTCTTACGCAGGGCCGCGACCCCTCCGTGGTACATGCGCAACGAACAGTTCCATTTAGACTTAAAAATGCCAACCGTAAGTCAATACCTCAAACGCATTGACAAGCGTTACTTCGACAATGCCCCGAGGCACCGGAACCCTCTAGTGGCCGCCGCGGCCGATTATAAACCCTCTCAAATTAGCACAGGACGCCGTCCCAGGCATGCGCTATTAGAGCCCGACGACGATATTACCCTCATCCAGGAGGCGAGTGAATCGACCAGCACACTACACAACGTCTGCCGCCGTCCGGCATTTCTTCCTCGCTGACGAGGCCCACCGCGACGTCCCACCGCCGCCGTCCCTGATCCACCGTGCTCACTCGCCGCAGCCGCGGAGCCGGTCGTCCTCTCTGACTCCGCAGTCACACCGTTAATTTAGCTCTCATCAAGCTGTCTCCCTCCCAGTCCTTTCGCAAGCAACGCCCTAAGCCAAGGTTCGAGTCCCCCTTAGGGGACGCCCTTAGTGGTGTTGTTGCTGTCTAGTCATGATGTTAATATAGTAGACGTAGTAATAGTAGTTAGCTTAGGGTATTTTACTCTCGTCGGGATTGGTTGGAGACCCTTCAGGTCTCACCAATAACTGCCCAGTTACGTAGAAACGGTCCGCAAGACCATCTACAAGTAGTCGATTAGAAAAAAAAAAGACAGTACATCACGAGGTATGACGGAATTACATGGTTTCGTTTACACCCTGTATAGCGTCTAGGAAAATAGATACCTACTAATTTAATTATTGTGTTAAACAACAAAAACGACCTAGTGGCTTGGATTAGTCAACAGTAACTAGTTCTACTGCTTTTTAGAAACGGTCCGCAAGACAATCTACAAGCAGAGGAATAGAAAAAATAAAGGGAAGACACCCATACTTCTCCATACATGTTAATGTACGGATCCGTTTTTTTATACTGTACCGGCATCCAGTTTTTGATGACAAAACAGAATGTGTAAATGTCAGACCAGTATTTTTTACTGGATGCGGCATACTGTCGTGTATGTGAACTTGCTCATACAACTACAGGCGTCATCACCAAAATAAAAACTGATCCGCTAATAACGGTCCTGTAAACAGTATCTGTGGGAACTAGCGGTTACTGTGTCAATATCTCATCAAATAGTTTCTGAATAGTATAGTGTATTTAGTAGTGTTTAACAATACGCAACTTGCTCTGACTTAGGAATGCGGTAACCGAGAAACCACATTCTTAAAATTTACAATTAAAATACAACCTTGTGAAATTGGAAATCCCGTACTACAAGTACCTGTGGCTAATAGTTATCAACCGAGCGGATCAGATGATTCGCGAGGTCAAGCTGTGATTGCCGCGGACAGTTTTTGAATGGGTTTGTTCGTTACACCTCGAGACCCCTCCGTGCCTCGGACAGCACGTTAAACAGTCGGTCCCGGGTGTCAAACGAATACCTATAAAAGTCGTAACGGGCAGTCAGAAGCCCGAAAGTCTGACAACTGGTCTAACCTCAGGATATCGGCATTGCCTTGCTACTGGGTTGCGGAGGTCTGATGACAGTCGCTCCGTATAAAATACTGGGTATTCAGCTGCATCTGGTTAGATTGGAAGCTGACTCCCAACATAGAAAAAGGCTAAGCAGAACACTACAAATGTGTGCCCGACACAGTTCTTGAGAATGGTCATGTCACGTTGGGATCCATCACCACTCTGTCGTGTGACCATTGTTGCCAATAAGCCTGACATACTAGTGATGGTCGATCAGAGCGCCGCTCAATGATTCTTGATATCACTGTCCCTCATGACAAGAATCCCGTGAAAGTCGAGAAAGTGAAACAAATCAAATAGAACTGAATTTAGCACACGAGGTTATCCGCATGTGGGTTGTGGACTCAGCAGTCATTGTCCCTATAGTCGTTACGGCAAATGGCCTAATAGCCAAGTCTCGATCAACACCTTAAAAAGCTCTCGTTAGGCGGCTGGATCAAGGACGGTCATTTAACTTATATCCTTAGTTTGTAAGCCCTGGCTGGGGGCCTTAAAGTAATTTTCGGCCACCACGGGATTGTCCGATTAAGCAGTTTCAAGTTCAACCTCAGAGAGTTGTTGCATTGGGTGTGGACCCACGTAAAACAAAAAAAAAACTGGATCAAGGACTTTTTTTAACTTTACCCCACATTAGAATTTCTCCCGTATCGTGGGTGCGTTTACAGGCACAAATCTACACATGCGCAAACATCCAGACCCGGAACAACTATCTGTAAGCCATTCAAATACTAGAACCCTCGACCCGTAGCGCAGAAGCCAATCGCTCAGCCAGTGCACTAAACGTGTCGTGAAACACGTGTTTAATTTGACACAGAAACTGGCACTCGTTCTCACAATGGTTCACTAGAGTCCTGACCACCCGTAGCTTGGGCCCCGTTTCCGATACCGGTGGACTACATTCTTTTTAAATATTGTTTTAGAGTGTAAATAATATATAGACTTTATTAATTAATTAACTCTTTTAAATTCGAGAACTTTTTTCTTAATTTTTTTTTATTAAACTAATTTACAATTAATAATATATATATATTTCATATACAAGGTTAGTCGGAAAGGGGGTACTAAGCCGAAAGGGTGTTAAAGTACCCATAATAAGGGATAACTTTTGTTCTACAACTTTCCCCAAAAGTCAATAAATTTAGAGATATAGCTGTTCAAAGATTTCATTAAAAATACGCTACGCCAACCCTATCATCAGCTGTGTTTACATTTGAGGTCATATTTTAAATACAAAAAGGCCGACTTTTCCCCTCGCATTTTCGAAGCATTTCTCAGAATTATAGGTAATCGTGACTAAATAAAGCGCAGACACGACGATTCGCAATAGCGTATTATAGGTAGGTACCTAAAAACCTTTTGCACCTCAAAGTATTTTGCATTTCTCTGTTAGACTAATTTTATCGGCATATTTTTGTGTAAAACGAATTGACCTGATATTTTAGTTCCCTGTACCTACCTACCTACCTAGAATATTCGTAATAACAGGCAATAAAAAACTTTCAACTTGGATATCAAAGGTTTTGATCACTAAAGCACGTAATTCCATATGATCTATCCTACACTGAAAATTATCCCGATTAATTACAGCCTTGCAGTACAATAAGTAAGTTATTATCACAAACAAACCGTCAAAAATAAACTTACAGCACGATGTCGCTTCTGCAATAAATAATCATATGACGTCACAATTCGCCGAAATGTAGTGAAAACATTGTCAAAGAGATGCCGCCGAGACAGCGCGGCACGCGGCGCGCTTTTGCCTAGACTCTTTTGTATTTCGGCTGTTTGCCGCTTTAGAGGTGGGTTCAGTACATTGTTTTTTTGGAAATGCGTGAATATTGTAAGTTTATTGTAACATGTATGTCAGTCATTTAGTTAGACTATGGAAGATAGAGGTGATAGATGCCGCCACAAGACTAACAAGTTAATGATTATTAACGTACGTACTTAGTTTGTGTGTAGGTACTAAGAAATGTATGCACTAAGTTTGGAAAACACATGAACTCAACGAGATAGATTTATTAATTTGTGGTATCGTATTTCATAACTTTGTTTACATTTTGACATGTAAGATGCTGCTTACAGTTATGGAGTACTACAAAAGAAAAACATTGCGACCATTTGAGGTTTCATCCTCTCAAACTTAAAGTAAACCAGTTTCATCAGCTTCCTATTGCTAACCCAAGACCCAACGCTTATGTGTGTTCGAATCCCGTATGACGTAGGGGTAGATCCCAAAAAGTTTCTAAATTCAAATCAGTTGTTAAATTCTCCGGGATTTAATTTAGGGGATTAACATTGCGCATCTCTAAAATGCAATGTTAGCCTAAACATTTTATTTCCGTTATTTATTATTCTAAGATTTTTTAGTCGCTTGCAACGCTTCCCGGGAAACAGTCGATGTTTTGATTGTTTACGCGAGTCGTGGTATTATTTCTTGTTGTTTCTAAAATATCGACTGAGTACGTATAGGGATAGGTACGAAGTATTACGACATGGTGATGTTTATTGGTTGTTGTGATGGTGTGCTCTTGGCGGGCCGTGATTTGTACCGTGATGATTGTAACCGTCCTCCCTTTGATCGAGTTCGAGGACTGTGTTCCAGTACGACAGGCCGCGTGGCGCTCCGGCTCATTATGCTCGCAGCAGCAGCTGCAGAGCGTACTGGGATGAGCGATTCCCCGTGTGGATCGGTCGTGGCGATCCTGTAGCCAGACCTCGCTCACCGGACTTGACTCCGCTGGACTTTTGCTTGTGGAGTCACGTTAAGGATAATTATTATGGTTTACGCTGACGAACAATGAAGACTAGATGCGGCTAAGAGTAGCATCTCCGTTTGAGAGCATCATGAGCAATCTGTAGATGTTATGGTAGATAACGCGATCGCATTCGTAGGTACATCGGCGCGCGACCTTGTAAATCGAGCGATAAGTGTGGCAGATTGAACCTTTTTTGTAGCGGTGGAGATCCATTTGTGGTGGCTATGCCTTGAAACAGTGATATCAAGTGCTTCTTGTGTTTCAATTCGAAATTAACCTTTCTTGTAGTGTCCGTGGTGATAGATTAATTAAGTGTTAACATAAGTACATAAAACTGGTGATTGTTTCATTCGTAGGTAGGTTACCTACGTACATACAGTAGTAGTTAATAAACAAAAGTGCTTCTTGTGTTTTTAAGTACCTATTTGATATTAAGACGACACGTGTGTGACGTTTTCGTTGGCCGAGAACAGCGTCAACATCAGAAATGGTAAGTTCCTAGATGATAATGATATGTTCCGACACACGACACACACATGCACACACCCTCATACACAGTACCATAGTAACCTACGATTTCGGCGCCCGCGCCGGCGCGGCGTTCGTAGGCACCTACCGGTGCTTTGTGTTTTACCGCCGAGCGGCTAGGCACCGACGACCACGTGCGCGGCCATTTTTGAATAGATAAAAAAGTCAGGGTTGTGGAGTTTTTGAAATAAATAATATTTATTTACTTTTGTATGGAAATAAAAATATGCGTATTTAGAAATTTTAACACCTGCAATAAAACAGTCATCAGTGATACTATAAGTGGCTTTCGGGTTAGTATCCCCTTTCCGACTAACCTTGTATATTTCATATATATATGAAATTTAATATTTGTATTAAATTTCATATATATATGTATATGAAAATGCAATTAAAAAAGCTCTGATAAAATAATGTAGGTATAATAATTATTATTTTTAGTCATTACTATTAAATAAAACATAAGTCAGAATTGTCATGTGAATACGGGATTCACTATAATAGGAAATAAAAAACATTCCGATTGCTTATACATATAGGTATATTTAATTCAAAATTAAGTCAATAACACTTTAGGGTTAAAGGAGTTTTAAGTCACCAATGTAGTTACAGATTTTGGTGCAGGAGGTGTTGCAAATAAAGTTCAAGATTTAAGATTTTTTATATCAGCTATGTACAGTTACATCCTCTTTTGAAAAAACGAGAATTTAGTTGCAAGATGTTGATCCTATGGAGAAGAGCTGACAAGAAACTCCATGGAAACTCTTTAAAAATTAACAATAATTTAAAAACATGTAATATATAAGGACCAACCAAAATACCTGGAAAAACTTTTACACAATGTTCAATATGTTGAACTAATCATGCCTGTGTAAAAACTAACGAGATCCAAGTGTTTTATTCTAACCAAAAAACAATAACGTTTTAAATTGCCTGTAGTCTCTAAGAATAAACTCATCCATTTTTTATGCATTTACTACCGGCGGGGTGCGCACTACATCTGCGCCGTGTTTTACCCAAACAGCTAGTCTTCTTCTTTTCGTGTGGTTAGTGACTAACCTGCTGTCAACTTTTATGCCGCCCATGGGCCTCTGACTTGGCTTCACATGCGGTCGATAAATATGTCTCAGGCTTGCCGGTTTCCTCACGTTTTCCTTCACCGTTTTTAAGCAAGTGATAAATATACAATACGCACATGAATCCGAAAAGTCAGAGGTGCGTGCCTTGGGTTCGAACTCGAGACCTATGACTTGGCAGTCCGTCGGTCACACCACTAGGCTATCACTGCTGTTAAAGAGCTAAGTGAAAAATGGTAAAAAGTAAAAAAAAATATATTTTAATGGTTTTAAATAAAAAACACTTGAATCTATTTTTTACACACGTACGTAAAAAAAATTTACGTAGGTACTGAACACTGTAAAAGTTTGTCCAGGTATATTGGTTGGACCTTATATTTCAATACAATAACGTTCATTTTAAGATATATAATTTTTACTGGTAAAAGGATAATGTTAAAACACTTATGTAATAATACACTAATAATATCGGCTTGACTTTAGATATGATTACGGGAGACGACTGTTCGAGTGGCAGAGCTCGCATCAGCTTGATCTAAGTCTCCTTATAATATATCTCCCTTTAAATGAAAAAAAATTAATGGCAAGTATACAAAAAATAAAACTTAAATATTAACAAAAGTTGTTACATAAATTACAGTTAGAATTTTATCATAAATGATCGAAGGAATTAATGCAATAACATGCTTTGACTAATTTCAAGTATCAGGAATAAGTCAAGTGCAAAAGTTGAAGTAACAAAGAAGTGTAAACAACGTTTTTGAAGTTATTTCGTGGGAGATTAACCTACCTCTTAAAATGAATTAAGCTAGAAACTTATTAATATGTACCTTAGGGCTCTTACAGACGAGCGGCAGTTTTCCGTAGACGGGTGTGCGACACATCTCATAATTTACCATGCTGGAGACCTATTACCATCACCTATGCTCGTTTCATCACCATCACGAGATATTATTTTCATTTCTTTAATCGATTTTCATAAAATTTCCACCACAATTCCCGATTACTTCTTACTATAGGAAGAAATAAGTCAATTGCTATAATTTGTATATTTGAAATAACAGCTCGTATGAACAATGAAAGGTCCGGTATCAGCCACCGTGTCAAATAATTGGATAACAATATGACTTCACTCAACACAAACATCAACGTGACTATGTAAAAGCGACGCCATTTGTTAGTAGCAGCTGTACTCGGACTCTCTTTAGGACGAAACAAAATATATACAATTGCTGTGTACAAAATCAAATTTATCAACGAAGGTAGGAGTTTAATGAATACCGAGATGATCGACACTATAACATTATGATCAGGTAACAGTAAATCCTTTACAATCCTTTACATTCGAAAAATAAAATATGTAGAATACTATCACAGGCGATCCCCAAGCATACAGGCCACTCTTTAGATATTTTCTTTGTACATACCGCTTAAAAACTTTTACGATATCAACAAAAACAATATAACATATCACCGAAATCCAGAAACTCTGCGCTAACATTAAGTAAATATATAAAAACGTCCCAACTCGCAACATCCGTTCGGTAACACCATAAGACAAAACAATTACACTAGCTGATGAACGTAACAAACCTGATAACATTAAACTGAGATAGATACACATAGTTTCTAAAATGTGGAAACTTCTTTATAATGCACCATGATGTCACTCCATATAAGAATGCAGCCAGAGTTAACACAAACACAACGCACTCATACCCATAAGCTATGATGGCTAATAAAGTCGGTGGAATAGTAGTGTACTTCGCTGGAGTCATTGTTGTCAGACATGGCAAGAGTGGTGTTCGCAGCTCGGCGCGCGCGCTAGTATAATGCAGTAAGCACACGTCTACTCTGAGACGCGTAAATGAGCGGATTGATTTGCCTGTCGGACACGCTGAGTTCGCTCAAATAGTGGCGGTACACACAAACGGCATGTGTTAATTAAATGTAATAAAACAAGAGGCAGTTTTTTTATCAAAAATAAAATTAATATGGCTTACACTATTCTTCATCACTATAAGTGCCCTTGGAATCACCAACTGTGTTTATAATAAAAGATTCAGCAGCCACTGTTTTAGCGAACGAACTTTACTCCCGTTCATCGGCACCCTTACATTACTTAGCTCACAATCGACACAACGTAAACAATACAATGTGAAATAATTACTAGCTAAATAATAACACAACACAAGCACAATGAACTTACATCCACAAGCGATACACGTAATCTCATAATTTACCATGCTGGAGACCTATTACATCATCTATGTTCATTTCATCACCATCACGGGATACTACACTGACGGACTCATAGACTGCATCAATATTCAAGACGTCTTTGAAATAAACATTTTAACCAAGTATTCAAACTTTTTATACAAATTTAAATTGAAACCCTTATTTTGGTTCGTTAACTTCATTACAGCGTAGTACCATATCCTTAAGTGTATGTTTGTATACTGGAAAGGACCATTAATTTTTTTTGAATAAAAACGTTAAATGTAACAAAAATTGGTTTTATTGAAAAATTGGTTTTTTACAATTAAAAAAAGTTAAAGCACAGGTTTTTATTTTCTTATAATATTAATAATTATTATAATATTATAAGGTGTATTGCCTCCACGTGCCCTTATGACAGATTATAATCGGTTCCGCATAGATCTGATTAGTGTTATTAAACGGTCTTGCGGAATATTGTTCCATTCTTGTGAAATCGCTGTTCTTAGTTCTGCCACTGTTGTGGGCACAGGGTTTCTCACATATACAGCATTTTTTAAACTGTCCCAAACATGCTCAATGGGATTAAGATCCGGGCTCCGTGCTGGCCAATTCATGGTACGTATCCCAACCTCTTCGCAATATTGTCGAACTTGTGCAGTGGCGTGGGGTCGGGCATTATCTTGCATTAGAGTACATTTTTCGCCTATTCATCCCATGTAAGGTACCGCATGAGCTTCTTAAACCTCTGTTATATAGCGTTGTGCCGTCAAACCTCCTTTTCTACCGTTTTGACGAACCATATCGAAGAACAAAGTTTCATTCGCCCGATCATTGAAATGCCACCCCACACCATACACGAACCGCCTCCAAAATAAACACGCTCCTCAATGCAACTTTGAGTATATCTCTCCCCACATCGACGATAGACTCTTCTGCGACCGTCTGCACCATTTAAACGTGTCCTACACTCATCGGTGAGCAATACGGAGGCCCATTTCTCTTCAGTCCAATTAAAATTTTCACGCGCAAATCTTAAACGAGCTTGTCTATGAGCTGCAGACAGCTTTGGACCATTTGCTGGTCTAAAAGAGGTGATTGCCACTTCCTTAAGCCTCCTTCTTATTGTTCGTGCACTCACGTTTACTCCACGCACTTCATTCAGCTCCGTTTTGATGTTTTCTGACGTGAGGAAACGATTTCGTAGGAAGTTGAAACAATAAATCGGTCGTCACGACGGGTGGTTGCTTGAGTTCTGCCGGCACCGGGTCTCCTTTTATAAGAACCTGTCTCTAAAAACCTTTGGTATACTCTAGAAACCGTAGATTGGTTTAAATTTAAATTTCTAGCAATCGTTCGTTAATCCAAGCCTTCCCGCACCAATGCCACAATTTGAGCGGCTTGTTCGGACGAAGTATCCATATTTATGGTTACGAAACTTTTGTTCAATTAAAAAGACTAATAATCAATACTATTGGTAACAATAATTTAAATCGCAAATGAAAAAAAAACAAAAATAATTAATTTCAAACTTTAGTCTAATAACACACGAATTTGAGACTGCATACATTTTATGTTCCCGGCTATAATTTGATCTTTTACTAGAGCTCTTATTTAATTTTTGTTTTTTTAATGATTAATGGATAGTCTCGACATTTTCATTCAGTTTAAACTAAAAAAATTGCATACTTATCAAAAATATTAATTCGAAAGTAATCCTGAACTTTGATGCAGTTTATGAGTTCGTCAGTGTATTTTCATTTCCACTCTCTAATCGATTTTCATAAAATTTCCGCCACAATACTCGATTATTTTTTGCTATAGGAAAAAATAAATCAATTGCTATAACTTGTAGATTTAACAAAAAAGTTTTTATGGGCTGTAAAACGGACCTGCCCGTCAGTAACCATACAAAAAAAATGCACAACACGACGACGTCACTCAACACAAATATCAACGTGGCTATGTAGAAACGACGCCATTTGTTAGTAGCTATACTCGGGATCCCTTGAGGACGAAACAGAGTATATACAATTGTTATGTACAGAAGTAAGTTTATGAACAAAGGTAGAACTACAAATATTATCGTCATGTGTAAGAATAATTTGTGATATTTAGGAAACAGTGCCAATTCACAACATACTATTGTTATGAATGCTATCAAAGGCACTCCCCAAGCAAACAGGCTACTCTTTAGATATCTTTTAGGTATATACCCGTCAAAAACTTTTACAATATCAACATAAAAAATATAACATATCACCAACATCCAATTATACTGCACTGCTATGAAGTAAAGATATAAATTAAACAAACAATGAGTTAAAACCTGTCCGGTAATAAAAGGTTTGACAATTTTACGAATTGATATACGTAACAAACTTGATAAAATTGAACTGAGATACACATAGTTTCTAAAATGTCGAAACTTCTTCATAATGCACCATGATGTCACTCCATACATGAACGCAGCCAGAGTGAAGACAAACACAACGTACGGATATCCAATGACTATGGCTGCTAAAGTCGGTGGAATAGATTCGAGGGTGTATATTTCACTGGACTCATTCCCAGACATGGCAAGAGTCGCGTTCGCAGCTCGACACGCGCGCGAATATAATGCAGTACTGTAACGTAGGGGGTTAGGTAGGTGGTTTAAGAAATTAAATTATTAGTAGTAATTTTTTTTATTTATTTTACAAAAATTGTGAAGGTCTGTTAAAAAATATAAAATTGTCGGTGAAGCCGGAAGTGAGTTCGTTAATATCGAGCGCGTGTCAAGTTCCTAGACGACAATAGAAACACCACTGTCCTGCGTTAGTAGCCGGATGGCGCGGGGTGTAGCGTGGTAGGCAGCAATCAGCTTCTCTTTAGCGTCGTAGTACTCAGTGTATCTTGCCCGGAGCGTAGCCGCCGTAGTAGTGGTAGAAGGTAGGAAGGAAGAACCCTGGAATTCGGTAATAAGCCGTTTTAGTTAACGTCCCGAATCCAAGCTACGACTGCAACATCCCGACTTACATATATAGGTATGGTCTACTAAAAATGGAAAACAGTGATTCAACACTAAGTAGCTATCGAGATGAGGCAGTCTAGGCAGCGTGGTACATGAATAAGTAAAAGCGTGCTATAATTGCCATAATATATAAGGTCCAACCAAAATACCTGGACAAACTTTTACACAGTGTTCAGTAGGTACGTGTAACTGAAACAACGTTTCAACTTTAATTTTACTTTTATTATTTTTCATTAACATTTTTCACTTCGCTGTTTAGGTAAAACACGGCACGGAATTAACGCGCGCCCCAATGGCGGTCAATGCATAAGAAATGGATGAGTTTATTCTTAGAGTGTACAGGCAATTTAAAACGTTATTATTTTTTGGTTAGAAAAATAACACTTGGATCTCGTTTTTTTTACAAAGATGTGATTAGTTAAACGTATTGAACACTGTGTTAAAGTTTGTCCAGGTATTTTGGCTGGACTTTATATAATATCTCACATATAATCACCCTTAGAATAGAATAGAATATACTCTATTGTACACCAAAATTGTAACACAGCTCTTATACAATAACAAACGTTAAAGGGTACAATGGCGGTCTTATCGCTGATAGCGATATCTACCAGACAACCTTTGGAACAATACTACTTACTTATGAACAATGAATAAAAGTTAACAGGTGATATTTAATTAATGTAGAAAAGAGAACTGTTCATAAGTAAAGGTGTACCTATAGTATGATTTTATAATTACTTAGAATAGTTATAATTACTATTAGTTCACAATCTAATAGTTAACTGCGTTAATATTACCAATAGGTTTTATAAAACAAAAGCAGAAAATAAAAATGTATGACCTTAAGAGGAAACGCGGGCTGCCAAGATCTTTAAGCGATCTATTTGCTATCGCGCGACGCGCCGTGCCACCATCGGGCTACCAATGTGTGAGTGAACAGACTACGCATGTGTGCGTGCCACGCGCTAGGTGTCTCACAGTGGGCTGGATCTCGAGTTTTATAGTTCAATTTTTATTTCCTAAATCGAGATTTTTATCCAAAAATAGATTCATGAACCATTATTATGCTTTACTATATCATAGGAAGTGTTTGTATTCATTTTATCTATTTTTAAAACACATAATTATGTAAAAAAATGTATGGAGCTAACGTGAAAACATCAAAATTATCTCCGGAACAGTACACATAACCGTAATATCCTCACACACGGTGGTTTCTCTATTTATTTGAACAATTTTGGCATTATTCATATTTCCCGAACAGGTGCGGCTTTTTTTTTAATCGGTGACTAATATAAAGGACATCTCCAATCTATGTATGGAAGTTGGACCAAGTGCTGCCCAGAATGAACACATAATGCATTTTGTTTCTCAGGCCAACACTAATCAGTAAACCGAAGCCCGCCAAAATCTGTCCGAGGAGTCAAGAGAAAAAAAGTGTTTTATTGTGAATTATTTATTTGCAAAAAAGAACTTAATCATTATTTTCAGTGTATCTGTGAGCACATAACACAACGCCCGCCGCCGCCCGGCATACCGTCCTCGCCGGCGAAAGTCGTCGCGACGTCCCACCGCCGCCGCCGTCCCTGATCCACCGTGCTCACCCGCCGCAGCCCCGGAGCCGGTCATCTTTTCTGACTCCGCTGTCACACCGTTAATTTAGCCCTCATCAAGCCGTCTCCCTTCCAGTCCTCCCACCAGCAACGCCCTAAGCCGAGGTCCGAGTCCCATTAGGGGTTGCCTTTAGTGCTGTTGTTGCTAGTAGAAATGTTGTTAGTAGTAGTAGTAGTAGTTGTTAGCTTAGGTTAAGTATTTTACTATCGTTCCCATTGGTTAGAGACCCTTCAGGTGTCGCCAATAACTGCCTGGTTACGTAGAAACGGTCCGCAAGACCATCTACAAGCAGTCGAATAGAAAAAAAAACACGCCGTAGAAGTCTGACCTTTATTGTCTGACTAGCTAGTCCTTCTTATATTCTGATCTTGTGTGAATTATATTGTGACTGGACTCATGTTACTAACAACTAACTCAAATGCAAGTACTTACTCTCAGTGGTGGAGAGTATATGTTGGCTTATTTACCAAATACCCGCTTTGCCTTGTGATTAGCAGACACAAGTCTGAACTGTAATGCTATACTCATTTTTACATATACATATTATAAGTACAATAATGGCATGGCGCAAGCGAGACACACAATTGCAGGTTTTTGAGTTTGGCGTGCTACGGGACAAGATGTGGATGTGGATTTATATATTTTGGAGAGAAAAACATCTCATAAACATGATTTTATTAAAAATAATTATTAACAACAAAACTTGTTTTTATTTGGTTTTCCTGGGGCCAATTTTTTTATTAATATTTTTTTTAGTTTAAATTAATGCTACGATACCACTGGAGCTACATTCACCCCTGGGCAACATTTGGTCCAGACCCTGTCAATATCCTTTGTATGTAGTACTTTCAGACTGTATGTTACGACTAAATTGGGTTATTCTAGTCCTAGTTATGGATAATACCGTTCCAGAGTTATTTGATGTTTTCACGCTAGCTCCATACTTTTTTTTACTTATGTGTTTTAAAAATAGATACAACGAAAACAATCATCTCATATGATACCCATTGTAAAGCAAAATAAAGCAAGAAAGAGACAACTGCAGCTCGGACTGATTTCTCCTGTGCAATATTAGCGAAATCGTACTTTCGTATTCCCCTTTTTTCTCCTTCAAATCTAGACCGATATTAATATTTTTCAATAATAATTTAAGGAAGACTTTGTTTATGCCTACCTATATGTTTTTCTTTTATTTTTTATATTCGTCAAATTTGTTTACCAGATGTCTGAATACGGTGGTAAAATCAGTCGATTTTTGTAAAATTCAAACGTTTCTAGTTCTTTTAATAATTAATTTATTGACAAAAACAAAACATAGGGACATAGTGGTGGTAGATATACCTAGTCTGGCCATAAATACTGTTACAATTAAAAATAAGAAAGATATTACATTTGAATTTGGAATCTGTCATTTTTATACGATTGTTCATTGAGTTTTCTAATTTTGGCGCCAATAAATTGTACAATATTTGGCGATATTAAAATGGAGTGGGGTGATAAAGAGAACCGAATCGCTGTGATTGCATTACACAAAGTTGGTATGGAGCCTAATGCAATTTTTAAAACTCTCCATAAGCTTGGTATTAGTCAAATGTTTGTGTACCGGGCTATTAATAGGTACAATGAGACCTCCTCTGTTTGTGACAGAAAAAGATCTGGCCGCCCACGTAGTGTTCGTACGAAAAAGGTGGTCAAAGCAGTAAGGGAAAGAATTCGAAGAAATCCTGTCCGAAAGCAAAAGATTTTATCTCGAGAGATGAAGATAGCACCCAGGACCATGTCGCGTATTTTAAAAGATGACTTAGGACTTGCAGCCTATAAGAGACGCACTGGTCATTTTTTAACTGATAGTTTAAAAAAGAATAGGGTGGTAAAATCGAAACAACTACTGAAGCGGTACCTACGCAAAGGGAGGTCAAAGAAAACATTTGTTTACGGATGAGAAAATCTTTACAATTGAGCAACATTTTAACAAACAAAATGACCTTATTTATGCTCAACGCTCTAAGGAAGCTTCCCAGTTAGTCGACAGAGTGCAACGTGGCCATTAACCGACTTCAGTGACGGTTTGGTGGGGTGTTAGCTATGAAGGAGTGACTGAGCCATATTTTTGTGAAAAAGGTATCAAAACATCGACACAAGTGTATCAAGATACCATTCTTGAGAAGGTAGTTAAGCCCCTTAACAACACCATGTTAAATAACCAAGTATGGTCCTTCCAACAAGACTCGGCGCCGGGTCATAAAGCTCGGTCCACGCAGTCTTGGTTGGAAGTGAACGTTTCGGACTTCATCAGAGCTGAAGACTGGCCGTCATCTAGTCCCGATCTTAATCCGCTGGATTATGATTTATGGTCAGTTTTAGAGAGTACGGCTTGCTCTAAACGCGATGATAATTTGGAGTCCCTAAAACAATCCATACTATTGGCAGTGAAGAATTTTCCCATGGAAAGAGTGCGTGTTTCTATTGATAACTGGCCTTAACGTTTAAAGGACTGTATTGCAGCCAATGGAGACCACTTCGAATAAGCTTTTTATATTTTAAATTGTTTTATATTTATGTATTAAACTAACACACGGTAAAAGTAATAAATATTATTTGCAATAAAAAATGTTTTTTTTCCTTCGTGACAATATTTATGGCAAGACTAGGTATATCATATTATGGTAAAAAATATTTGCTCTAGTGACATTATCCAAGGAGGAAACTGAGGAATACGTTTGTATTGACTAAATGTCGACCGCGTTTCCTCTTAATGACACGGTCAAGGTTAACCGTTAATTCGGTCATATTAGGTAAAAATCATAATATGGTTTTTAGATACTACATTACCTACTCTAATAGATAAATGTTTCTAATACACAACACGAAACATAACACACATAGCAACAATAATGATTGTGATTTAGGAAAATGGTTATGAATATGAACTATGAAAATAGCAAGTCAACCAATTTATTAGCTACGTACCTACTTAACCTATAATAAGTAATGATTTGCAACACTCACCCGTTCTGGAGTTTCCACTGAATTTAATCTTAGTTTTATAACAGTAAGCATTAAGATATTGTACTTAGTTAGCGATTTATGTAGTTTAAATTATTATAACTGAAAATGACTGCACAATTAGATAATCTTATGCCAATTAGCTCGGAGTAATTAGTTAAGTAAATACAACTGTTCGTGGCGCTGCCGCAGAAGCTGTGTCAGTTGAAATATTCGCGATGCATTCCGAGGTTTCTGTTGTATGACCTAATTAATGGTCCAATCTCCAACCGAACATGTATTCAAAACGTGTCAGTCATCACGGGTGCGTTCCAATAATAATTAGAATAGTAATTACGTTTAGTTGCAAGTACTTTAATTGTTGTAAAATAAAATGTAAATAAAATTGCATTAGATTTGATTATCCTATACTTAGTATTTTAGAATATAAAAAACATTTTAACAAAAATAAAACCGACTTCAAAAACCGATGAAAAGAATAAAATAATTGCCATATTATAAAATTAACAGTTTTAGAAGTCGGTGCTAATCCACGCTGAACCAAATTGAAAGCACCGACTTCTGAAACTGTTAATTTTATAATATGGCAATTATTTTATTCTTTTCTTCGTTTTTTTGAAGTCGGTTTTATTTCTGTTAAAATGTTTTTTTTATTTTTTTCGTTTTAGTGGCCTAACATAATCACATCATCACATTATGCCTACTGTTCGTCATTGAGGAGTTCTATTGTCTATCTCCGAAATTCTTCATCAGATCTTCACCAAATTTGAATGGGACCAATCTGGAAGTATATCCTTTCAAATAAAAAAAATATCTAAATCGGTTTATAAATGGCGCAGTTATGAGGTAACAAACATTTAAAAAAAAACATACAGACGAATTGAGAACCTCCTCCTTTTTTGGAAGTCTGTTTAAAAGTAGGCAGATAACATAATTTCTTTGTTTATTAGCTAAATACCTACTTGAGATAACGTACAACGTTACAGTACCGACACTCGTCTACTCTGGGACGCTTAATGAGCGTATTGATTTGCCTATTAAACAAGCTGAAGTTTTATTTTACGAATACTTAGTATTAAAATGTTATAGATGAAACACCGGAATTAAGTCCTCCTCATACAGGCGTGATACATCGCGCTTTCGCACGCAACGCAAACAAGTAATCCCTAGGCTGCACTAGCGGTTGCCACCGCACCGCGGTGGAATTTTCTTTGCTATTTAAGTATTTACAGCGTTTTAAAACCGCCAGTGCGTTCGCTTATATTTACTTCTTTGAATTACAAAATCATACGGGTAAAAACCACCTGCGATTAAAAGTAGGGCGGCTATAGACTTACGATCCTTAATTGCGAAACGCTTACCCCGTCTGGTCATGTGCAATGTTATTTAATTGCTGGAAAAGGATTCACCTATCATCAACAAAATTAGTATAACCTGAAACTTATTACGATATTTATTCAACAATAGATAACGTGCAGTTAAAAAAATAACACAGCCAATCGGATACAAGCATTTTTCGATGACTCATTAGTTATGCGCTTAGCCGAGCGCGCAAACAAATGAGTCATCAATCACAATGCAGGTGCTACCGATAACATGCAATAATAACTAAATATCTACCAGAATTACTAGTTATAAGTACCTATGCGCTATTAAAACTATATATTTAACTAAAAAGAGGGTCAAAAGAGCCAAATGAGACAAAAAATATACTTTCAATTTATTTTAAATGGCAAAAAAATTCTTACAAAAAATTTTTTTTTACCGAATGATTACTCGCGCTGCCGCGGATGGCCGGCGCTGATTTTTTTTTTTCGTGGATACAGAACGACCCTAGCTATCATATACTCACGCCACACACCCAACATATTAGCACAATGGGGTAGGCAACTGTGGAACTAATGGCGCCACTTTCGATTGTACCACTGCAATCTTATTGGTTGCAATGTGTTTGACATTATTGTTAATATCACCCTGATGGTTCTGATTGGTGGAAATAACTAAGAATGGAGGTGCTGCCATCTGCTTTAGTTTTGCGTTGCCTTCCCCATTGAAGAAAAAAAATTAAACGTGATTCGCTCCATACAAAAAATCTAATTATTTTTTTCAAGACAAACTATCAACTTTAGAAGAAATTTTATAAGAGTAAAAGTTGTCAGGAATGTCATAACACGTCATATAAAAAAAATCGCATCGATTTTGGAACTTTGTTGCCTATGTCCACTAATTTTCAGTATGGGCCCACTGTGCGCCAGGCTGCTCAGCAACTGCTGAATTAGATGCTTATTTGGTGCAGCCGTGAGTCGTCAATATAAGTTATAACTAATTATTGCTATGATTGGCTGTAAACTGTAATTTTTCTTATGAACTGCAACAAATAAATCTTTCACTTTCTTTCCCATTCGTGTAGATATAGCTTTAGGCTCCTGCCACGTAGCGTATGTACCTAGTCTCGCCGTAAATATTGTCACGAAGAAAAATTTTTTTTTTATTGCAAATAATATTTATTACTTTTACTTTCTCTGGGGCGCAGGCTCCGGACCACCTCCAACACCATCCTGAGCGTATTTGCGAACAGGTTTGATTGTCAGTACATTAACCACTTTTATATGATTAATGTAATGACAAACAAACAAATGACTCAGAGGCAGGCGTATTATTAATTGTTTTTATTTTATGATTTTAATTTAATTTTGATTTTATATACATAAACTCACGCCTTTTTCCCATGGGGGTAGGCAGAAACTATAGAACGCCACATGCTACGACTCTTACATACCCCTTTCGCTTCATCCACATTCATACATCTTGTCATACACGCACGCCGGTTGAGAGTACTACGCACCTGACCTTTGTGAAGAACATCACCAATAACATCGATGTATGTCCTTCTAGGACGTCCTCTACCGGCGTTCCCATTAACATCCGCCTTATAAATTTCTTTTGTTAATCGCCGTTCACTTATTCTCTGAACATGGCCAAACCACCTAAGCATACTCCTTTCAATTTTTGTCACTACATCATCTTTTAAACCGCAACTTTGTCTAATCTCTTCATTTCTCAATCTATCATTCAAAGTTACACCGCACATACTTCGCAAGGAACGCATTTCCACGGCATTTATTCTACTTTCATGCCTCTTCTGCCACGACCAACATTCACTTCCATACATAAGCGTAGGTACTAACACACCATTATGGACAGCCAGTCGTGCCTTTTTGGACATCGACCGGCTAGCCACAACCGCATGCAAAGCACCATTTACTTTATTTCCCGCATTTGCTCTCCTTTCCACATCTTCGTCAATCTTACCATCTCTTGTAAACATGCTTCCCAAATAAACAAACTCATTCACCTGTTCAATACTTTCATCTCCTATCTTTACTTTACACTCAGATACATCTGCATCTCTTTCAAAAACCATTACTTTCGTCTTGCTTACATTAATTTTCATCCCTTTCATATTATATGCTCCATTCATCATAGTTACCATGTCTTGCAACTCTTCCGCCGACGATGCAAGCAAAACTTGATCATTGTGGTACGATTACAGCTTTGCACCAGTCGCCCGGCACTTGGCCGAATCTCCAACACATATTAAAGATCCGGTACAGCAGGCTTGCTACCACCCCGTCACCGCCCTTAAGCATTTCGACAGACACTCTGTCACATCCAGCAGCTTTTCCAACTTTCATACATTTCAGCGCTTTCACGATTTCATCCATTTCAATCAGATTTTCCTCATCTTCATCCAAGTCAATGTCTGACTCACTCGCTTCCGCCCAGTTACCCACTCTTTGCACACTATCCTGCCAACTAAATAAACTTTCAAAATATACCTTCCAGCGTTCCAACACCTTGCATTCTTCACTTAACAAGCATCCATCTCCTCCTCTAACTATATTCATATTTGATGTCCCCGAAACTCCACGAGCCAATCTTACTTGTTGCCAAAACAGCTTAACATTGACCCTAAAGTTGTCGGAGAACTTCCTATTATACTTATCTTCCATTTCATTCTTCTTCATCTTTACTATCTCTTTTATTCCGCCTTTATTTCGGTGTATCTTTTCTTCACTCTTTCCAAATCGTCAGTTATTATAGTTAAAATTATAATTTCACTATATAATATGATCTTTAATGGATTGAAATAAATGATTTTTGAATTTGAATTTTACAGTGTGTTAGTTTAATACATAAATATAAAACAATTAAAAATATAAAAAGCTTATTCGAAGTGGTCTCCATTGGCTGCAATACAGTCCTTTAAACGTTGAGGCCAGTTATCAATAGAAGCACGCACTCTTTCCATGGGAAAATTCTTCACTGCCAATCGTATGGTGGATTGTTTTAGGGACTCCAAATTATCATGGCGTTTATAGCAAGCCGTACTCTCTAAAACTGACCATAAATCATAATCCAGCGGATTAAGATCGGGACTAGACGACGGCCAATCTTCAGCTCTGATGAAGTCCGAAACGTTCACTTTCAACCAAGACTGCGTGGACCGAGCTTTATGACCCGGCGGAGAGTCTTGTTGGAAGGACCATAGTTAGTTATTGAACATGGTGTTGTTAAGGGGCTTAACTACTTTCTCAAGAATGGTATCTTGATACACTTGTGCCGATGTTTTGATACCTTTTTCACAAAAATATGGCTCAGTCACTCCTTCATAGCTAATACCCCGCCAAACCATCACTGAAGTCGGATAATGCCCACGTTGCACTCTGTCGACTAATTGGGAAGCTTCCTTAGAGCTTTGAGCATAAATACGGTCATTTTGTTTGTTAAAATGTTGCTCAATTGTAAAGATTTTCTCATCCGTAAACAAAAAATTTCTGTGACCTCCCTTTGCGTACCGCTTCAGTAGTTGTTTCGATTTTACCACCCTATTCTTTTTTAAATTATCAGTTAAAAAATGACCAGTGCGTCTCTTATAGGCTGCAAGTCCTAAGTCATCTTTTAAAATACGCGACATGGTTCTGGGTGCTATCTTGATCTCCCGAGATAAAATCTTTTGCTTTCTGAAAGGATTTCTTCGAATTCTTTCTCTTACTGCTTTGACCACCTTTTTCGTACGAACACTACGTGGACGGCCAGATATTTTTCTGTCACAAACAGATGAGGTCTCATTGTACCTATTAATAGCCCGGTACACAAACATTTGACTAATACCAAGCGTATGGAGAGTTTTAAAAATTGCATTAGTCTCCATACCAACTTTGCGTAATGCAATCACAGCGATTCGGTTCTCTTTATCACCCCACTCCATTTTAATATCGCAAAGTATTGTACAATTTATTGGCGCCATAATTAGAAAACTCAATGAACAATCGTATAAAAATGACAGATTCCAAATTCAAATGTAATATCTTTCTTATTTTTAATTGTAACAGTATTTATGGCCAGACTAGGTACTATGTGTAGAAAGTTCCAATAATCTAGCGGATGTTTTAAATCTGGTATCCCCGTTATACTTTTGTATTGTAAAAAAAGCTTTGTTTTTTCATGTCTGTGCATTGAATTATTATATAAGTTTCAAGCGCTCGACTATAATCGCTGTCGCTTTCAAAACAATATCTAATAAAAAGGTGTCTCCACTAGGCTAGGGCACGCCAGACTTCACTAGGTCCCGTACACCCGGAGGCGTACCTACCGGTCAGTTGCTGCTCGAACAAATGTCTGACATGATATGACGTCACATTATCTCAAGATTACCATGCAGACAATAGGTATAAACTGAGCCTGTATGAAAGTGGTTTAATAAAAAAAAAATATTTAATTATAATATCATATTTAAAATACTAGGTAAACTGATAAAAAAGGTTGTATCACTTTTAAATTGTCATTGTCAACAAACCACCCTAGTGAGGGTGTCAAGTGGTCCAATAGTTGATTTTTAACCCCATATCACAATTGGTAACCACGGGAGGAAAGTGATCAATTTCACGCGAGACAGATATTTTGGCGCACGAGCGCAGCAAGGGTGCCTAGGTATAGTTCCAGTGTGAAATTAATACTTTTACCCGAGATTAACACTCTGCTTTTCGTTACGAATCATCATCTTCCTGCCCTGGTCCCAAGTTACTTGGGGTCGGCGCAATATGTTTTTCTCTTCCACTCTTCCCTGTCAGCCGTCTCATTATCATTTACTCCCTTATCTTTCATATCCTCCCTCACACAATCCATCCATCTTTTCTTAGGTCTCCCTCTCCCCCTCCATCCATCAACATTCATATTCATCACTCTCTTAGTCACATGTGTTTCATCCCTCCTCAGCACATGCCCATACCAAGACAAACGCTTTCCTTTCAACTTTTCTGTCACTGGTGCCACTTTCAAACTTCCTCTAATATACTTTTCGTTATGAATGTGTGAGTAAAAATACAAAATAATACATTATGCAATTTTACAAAAAAAAATACTCCGACTGATGATGTGGTTCGATTTTCAAATTATTTCCTGCTTTTGAGGTTAACAACAACATACTTCGAGAGCACGAGTGATGAAAAACATTGTTTGGATCAAGTTTAACAAACAGAACAACTTTTATGAGACTTAAACTTGTATTGTTTCTACCCTGAATCCGGTCATTTATCGGTTAAGGTTTTTTTTAAATCTAGTATTAAACATAGCTTCCTAAGTAGATATATTCGAAATTAAAGGTTACGACGCGTATCAGTCGATCTGCGAAATAGAAACATTGACGCGGTTATGTTGGACCCCTCTCTACACATGATAAACACTGCAGAACCCCGAACGTCACCGCTCAGTCCGATGCTGCCCCCTTTCTTCTTTATTACGCTCATAATTTGTTAGCGAGTCACCGTCTGCAACAAAATTCAATATTGCAGACTAAATTAAAAATAGATTTATTTGAGAACTTCCTCGTATAATCTGTCTTCTCAGGCACGAAGAGGATTCGTGTGTGTAAACAGCAATCACCGAATGATGTCATCTACGCTTTAATTACGCAGTTAACCGAAGCTATTGTGACTGTAATTTACCTTAAACGTAGTGCATTTTAATTTTAGAAAAATATAGGTTAAACAAACTACAACATAGTTGGGAAAAGGCTAGGAAGAAAAGAGATTAGATAGAACAATAAGTCAGAGTTGGTGTGTGAATACAGGATACGCCACAATAGCAAATAAAAAATATTTGAGTTTGAAGTCATCAAGGTAGGGTTAAAAGATTTTGGTGGAGTATGTTGCAAATAAAGTCCAAGATTCAAGATTATTTATTTCAAATAGGTATAGTACATCATCTTTTGAAATGTCGAGATGCTCAGTTCCAAGAAGCTGGTCCTATGGAGAAGAGCTGACAAGAAACTCCATGGATACTCTTCGAAATATTGTTATAGATAAAATATTTCATTACTATAACGTTAATTTCGAGATGTATAATTTTTACTGATAAAAGGATAATATTAAAATACTTGTGTAACAATACAATAATAATAACAACCTAACTTTAGGATCGGTTACGTACGGGGATACGACTGTTCGAGTGAGAGAGCTCACAGCAGCTTAATCTAAGTCTCCTTATAATATATCTCCTTTTTAAAAGAAAAAAGTGGCAAGTATACAAAAAATAAAACAAAAATTTTAACAAACGAAAATACACACATTATTTTTACATGAAGCACAATTAGACGTCACAAATGATCGAAGGAATTAATGCAACAACAAGCTTTGATTATTTTCAAGTGACAGAAATAAATATGTCTAGTGCCAAAGTTGAAGTAACAAAGAAGTGTAAACAAAGTATTTGTAGTTATATTGTGGGAGAGTAACTTAGTAGGTAGTTTATCTAAAAATAAATTAAGCTAAGACAGGAGAATGACGCGGCTACAGTCGCTTGCAGTCGACGCATCGCGGCGCCGCACGCAGCGCGTCTGCAGTTACCTACAGTAAGTTCGCTCAAATAGTGGCGGTACATACAAACGGCGTGTGATAATTTAATGTAATAAAACAAGAGGCAGATTTTTATCAAAAATAAAATTAATATGGCTTACACTATTCTTCATCACTAGAAGTGCCCTTGGAATCACCAACTGTGTTTATAATAAAATATTCAGCAGCCACTGTTTTAGCGAACGAACTTTACTCCCGTTCATCGGCACCCTTACATTACTTAGCTCACAATCGACACAAAGTAAACAATACAATGTGAAATAAGTACTAGCTAAATAATAACACAACACAAGCACAATGAACTTACATCGGCAAGCGTTACACGTAATTTTATAATTTACCATGCAGACCTATTACATCATCTATGTTGATTTCATCACCATCACGAGATATTATTTTCATTTCTTGTCCCTAACCGATATTCATAAAATTTTCGCCACAATCCCCGATTATTTTTTGATATAGGAAAAAATAAATCAATTGCTATAACTTGCAAATTTAACAAAAACGTTTTTATGGGCTGTGAAACGGAGCTGCCAGTCAGTAACCATACAAAAAAAATGCACAACACGACGACGTCACTCAACACAAATATCAACGTGGCTATGTAGAAACGACGCCATTTGTCATTAGCTGTACTCGGGCTCCGTTGAGGACCAAACAGAGTATATACAATTATTATGTACAGAGTTAAGTTTATGAACAAAGGTAGAACTACAAATATTATCGTCATGTGTAAGAATAATCTGTGATATTTAGGGAACAGTGCCAATTCACAATATACTATTGTTATGAATTCTATCAGAGGCACTCCCCAAGCAAACAAGCTACTCTTTAGATATTTTTTAGGTATATACCCGTTAAAAACTTTCACAATATCAACATAAAAAATATAACATATCACCAACATCCAATTATACTGCACTGCTATGAAGTAAAGATATAAATTAAACAAACAATGAGTTAGAACCCGTCCGGTAATAAAAGGTTTAACAATTTTACGAGTTGATATACGTAACAAACTTGATAAAATTGAACTGAGATACACATAGTTTCTAAAATGTCGAAACTTCTTTATAATGCACCATGATGTCACTCCATACATGAACGCAGCCAGAGTGAAGACAAGCACAACGTACGGATATCCAATGACTATGGCTGCTAAAGTCGGTGGAATAGATTCGAGGGTGTATATTTCACTAGACTCATTCCCAGACATGGCAAGAGTCGCGTTCGCAGCTCGACACGCGCGCGAATTTAATGCAGTACTGTAACGTAGGGGTTAGGTAGGTGGTTTAAGAAATTAAATTATTAGTAGTAAAAAAAAATACAAAAATTGTGAAGGTAGGTTAAAAAAATATAAAATTGTCGGTGAAGCCGGAAGTGAGTTCATTAATATCGAGCGCGTGTCAAGTTCCTAGACGACAATAGAAACACCACTGTCCTGCGTTAGTAGCCGGATGGCGCGGGGTGTAGCGTGGTAGGCAGCAATCAGCTTCTCTTTAGCGTCGTAGTACTCAGTGTATCTTGCCCGGAGCGTAGCCGCCGTAGTAGTGGTAGAAGGTAGGAAGGAAGAACCCTGGAATTCGGTAATAAGCCGTTTTAGTTAACGTCCCGAATCCAAGCTACGACTGCAACATCCCGACTTACATATATAGGTATGGTCTACTAAAAATGGAAAACAGTGATTCAACACTAAGTAGCTATCGAGATGAGGCAGTCTAGGCAGCGTGGTACATGAATAAGTAAAAGCGTGCTATAATTGCCATATATATATAAGGTCCAACCAAAATACCTGGACAAACTTTTACACAGTGTTCAGTAGGTACGTGTAACTGAAACAACGTTTCAACTTTAATTTTACTTTTATTATTTTTCATTAACATTTTTCACTTCGCTGTTTACACGGCACGGGATTAGCGCGGGCCCCAATGGCGGTCAATGCATAAGAAATGGATGAGTTTATTCTTAGAGAGTACAGGCAATTTAAAACTATAAAACTACTTACATAACTAAATCCTTTGCGATCTAATGAGTTGGGGCTCAGACTGAGCCCACAACATCGATGTATCGAACACAACAACGTCATTGTGTCAAACAAGTTATCGAACTGGTATTAATATCAAAAACACGGTCCCCGTTAAGCTATCCTGATGATTTGGAATTGTTTTGTCGATCTCAGGGATTATTTCAAAGTACAACATTTACCTACTTATTGCTTTTAATTGTCTGAATCTAAATTTGAGAAGTTTTTTTATCTTTCAGTCAATGTAATGAGAAAGTAGGAAGTGGAATAGGATTTTATAGCACCGTTGGCCGCCACTTCTGGTACCTACGGGCAGGTGGCGCACGGGCGCAGGGCGGCGACACAGAGCGTGCGTAGGTACCTAGCTACGCGGCACTGAGCGGTGCGCGCGGACGATCCGGCCGTTGACCCTAGCGTCGGCTGATATTTTCTTTGAATTACATTGCGATTTTTAACAAATAAAGGAATTAAATGTTCGTTTTTTTGCAAAACGTTATTATTTAACTGCCCAAAGCTGGATATGTAAGAAAATTGCAAAATTTTTTTACTAAAATCTAAAAATAGAACGTTTTTTTTGTGTTATCGTATCAGTAATCACCGGCAGTATCACCTGTTTTCGTTTTCGGAAGCGTTTCCCTAACGCCCTATATAGTATCGTACTATATTTCAGTCAATTATACTATATGTATATTATAGAAAAATTATATAGTACGCAAAATACTATATTGTAATCCCTAATTCAACTGTCGGGCTTTTTTATGTTAACTATGTTTGGAAGTTTGGAACGCACCCGCAGCGCAGAACGGGGAATTTTAGAACGAAACGCTTTCGCGGCAACAAAACGTCTACTGTCAAACTGTCAAGAATTTGTCGACGAATGCCGCCCGATTTTTATATAAGTGTTTATTTTCTGTTGTTAAAATAAAAAAAAACATGGAAAGTGATAATGGTTTTTGCACGCCACCCAAAAAAAAGCTTAAAGATAATGAATCATTGATGGCCAAAGCGAAGAAAAATAACAAATTAAGTATAATGGAAAAGTACATAATGATAAAAATAAATGAGTACCTACTTTTTTTTCCAGAATTTCCCAAAAGTACTATATTTTTACATCTTTGTTGGGAAAAATACTATATTTTTGCATCTGTTTTGGGAATAATATTATATTTGTTCAAAAAAAGGTGGCAACCCTACACGCATAGTACCTACACTAGCTAAAGACGTTGCAAGACATCAATATCGACAAACATCACTAGAGTATCGATATAATTATAGACTACGACACGTCACCTCCCTGACTGTATACGCATTTGTTCGTCTCACCCCTCCCGCAAACCCCCCAATTGAGCAAGAAAGAGACAACTGCAGCTCGGACTGATTAATTTCTCCTGTGCAATATTAGCGAAATCGTACTTTCGTATTCCTCTGTTTCCTCCTTCAAATCTGGATCGATATTAATATTTTTTTCAGTACCTACTTAATCATTTAAGGAAGACTTTGTTTATGCCTATATGTTTTTCTTTTATTTTTTATATTTGTCAAAGTTCACAGTCTGAATACGGTGGTAAAATCGGTCGATTTTTGTAAAATTCAAACGTTTCTAGTTCTTTTAATAATTAATTTATTGACAAAAACAAAACATAGGGACATAGTGGTGGTAGATATATCGACGGTCCCTAGGTACGTAAACTACCAAAAGGCGAAAATGACAACTTTTGAGGAAAGCGTTTTGAAGTTTGTTCTTTGAATATTTTCAACTTTACGTTTTCAAAAACACGAAATAATGTGATATTTTAACTTTTTATTTTATAACTTTTAAGATAACATAATTTCACACATTTTAAGCAAATAAAATAATAACTGACTGTAGTTTCGATAGTACACGTAGGGACCATCGATATATTAGGTCCCCACCTATGAAATCAGCGTTTTGTATGGAGAATTTTAAAGAAGTTGCATTTTTCATACTAACATTTTCTTAATTTATTTAACAACTATGAACACTGATGTTTTAAAACTTTTATGCACTAATGTTTAAAAACTAAGATAACGTATGCCACTTAGATTATGCGACAAAAATCAGTTTTGGCTAAGTTAAAACAAAAATAGTGTTCATTTCTGCTAACAAAAAGAGGAGGCATTTTTAAGTTATTTTTTATGTTTAGAAAACTATAAATAATAAGGTTTTTTTTACTATTGGTAGTTGTCTATGATGGTCATTATTCAATATAATATCAAGCAATAGATTAATATTTTAAATCATAGAAGTAACGAGGTTCTCTATTTGTGAGAAAAAAACGCCAATTTCATAGGTAAGGACCTAATATTATCATATTATGGTAAAAAATATTTGCTCTAGTGACATTATCCAAGGAGAAAACTGAGGAATACGTTTGTATCAATTGACTAAACGCCGACCGCATTTCCTCTTAATGACACGGTCAATGTTAACCGGTAATTCGGTCATATTAGGTAAAAATCATAATATAGTATTTAGATACTATATTACTCTAATAAATAAATGTTTCTAATACACAACACGAAACATAACACACGTAGCAACAATAATGATTGTGATTTAGGAAAATGGTTATGAATATGAACTATGAAAATAGCAAGTCAACCAATTATTAGCTACGTACCTACTTAACCTATAATAAGTAATGATTTGCAACACTCACCCGTTCTGGAGTTTACACTGAATTTAATCTTAGTTAGAAAACAGTAAGCATTAAGATATTGTACTTGTTAGCGATTTATGTAGTTTAAAATATTATAACTGAAAATGACTGCACAATTTGATAATCTTATGCCAATTAGCTCGGAGTAATTAGTTAAGTAAATACAACTATTCGTGGCGCTGTCGCAGAAGGAGTGTCACTTAAAATATTCGCGATGCGTTCCAAGGTTTCTGTTGTAGGAGTAGGTAATGGTCCTATCTCCAACCGAACATGATGTATTCAAAACGTGTTAGTCATCGCGGGTGTGTTCCCATAATAATTAGAATAATAATTTTGTGTAGTTGCAAGTACCTACTTTAATTGTTGTAAAATAAAATGTAAAGAATATTGCTTTAAATTGGATTTGATTATTCCTATACTTAGTATTTTAGAATAAAAGTAGGTAGATAACTTAATTTCTTTGTTTGTTAGCTAAATACATGCTTGAGATAACGTACAACGGTACAGTACTGACACACGTCTACTCTGGGACGCTTAATGAGCGTATTGATTTGCGTATCAAACAAGCTGAAGTTTTTTTTTACGAATACTTATAAGTGAAACACCAGGATTAAGTCCTCCTCATACAGGCGTGATACATCGCGCTTTCGCACGCAACACAAACAATTAAGCCCTAGGCTGCACTAGCGGTTACCGCCGCACTGCGGTGAAATTTTCTTTGCTATTTACAGCGTTTTAAAACCGCCAGTGAGTTCGCTTATATTGATTTCTTTGGATCACAAAATCATGCGGGTATAAACCACCCGAGATTAACAGTAGGATGGCCTTAGACTTTCGGTACTGAATTGCGAAACGCTTACCCCGTCTGGTCATATGCAGTGTTATTTAGAATAGAATATACTTTATTGTACACCAAAATTGTAACACAGCTCTTATACAATAACAAACATTAAAGGGTACAATGGCGGTCTTATCGCCGATAGCGATATCTACCAGACAACCTTTGGATGAACAGGAAGTCAATGAATAAGATAGAGGGGGTAGTCCATGGTGTACTGCTGCAAAATATATACTACACACCATACATAGACATAATACTTACATATAGGTATATATATATACATTTATAAATATTGTAATATATACACTGGCCTGCAAAAATAAGTATCACACTTTTAAAATTGCAATAACTTTTTAAGTATACAAGATATATTTTCGAAACAAAAAGGACTCAAAAAAGAGTTTAACTTTGTTACTATAGTTTCAAAGAAAGCTGATAAAAATTGCTATAAAACGTTTTTTATTTTAAATCTCCATATGTGATAGGGAAAACAAGGTAGATTGATGATGAGGTATTAATTTATGAGGAATTAGAAACGTGTTGAGAGAAGAAATGATCTTTAACTAATTTTTTAAAAGAATCCAATGACTGAGCTTGTCTTACTGACATCGGCAACGCATTCCACAAGCGTACAGCTTGGACTGTGAACGATTTGTCATAGAATTTGGTAGAATGCGAGGGCATCGAAAGTCTCAAATTTTCCGATGATCTTAAGTCTCTAGTATGAGTGTATTTAGTTGCTGAAAAAGCATTTAAAGACACTACAGAATACAGTAACCACGGATGAGCAATACCTACGTCCATAGTCGCTGAAGTGTATGTAGATAAACTTATCTCAAGCGCATACGTCAGGAGATGCGAGCAGCACGCCAGGCTACTCGGCAACTGCTGAACTATTTACTTGTGTAGATGTATTCACCTATTTTTTAAATTACATTTTTTTTAACTTCGATTTACTTATGTCAAGATCAAGTTACATATTTATTGCATTTTTGTTTATGTACAAAAGTCAATCTCGCGAAAAGCTTTTATATCATACTAGCGACCCGCCCCGGCTGCGCACGGGTGCAATGTGGATACTAATGTGGAGCATATAAACCTTCCTTTTGAATCACTCTATCTAATAAAAAAAACCGCATCAAAATCCGTTGCGTAGTTTTAACGATCTAAGCATACACAGGGACAGACACACAGCGGGAGCGACTTTGTTTTATACTATGTAAAGATTCAAATGGCCAGACTATACACATTATTACAAAGTTGCAAAGTCACAATGTCCTGTAACTCAGCGGCACCCTATCAAACTGGAAACTCAACAACGCTGCTTGACTGCAGTAATAGTGGTGGTAGTACTTTCCCGGACAAACTTTTACACAAGGAGATAAAGATAAAAGATAAATATAAAAGAAAGATAAAGATAAAAGAAAAGATAAATATAAACATAAAAGATAAAGACATAAGATAAAGATAAAGGATAAAAGATAAAGATATTTATTTTGCAAATATGGGTGGTACAAACAAATGTGGTGACATAAAAGAGGATACATGATCAGCCATATTTAATACCCGATCCGCGCTGGAGTCCCTCAGGGCTCAGTGCTGTCCCCCTTAGTCTTCACTCTTTACACTAGCGATATCCCCAAAAGTAGAACGGCCCAGTTAGCCTTGTTCGCTGACGACACCGCCATCTACTACTCAGGTTATAACCCCGCCACCATCTCTCGCTCTCTCCAAAACTCCGCCAACGCCCTAGGCGATTGGTTCCGGAGATGGAGAATCGAGGTTAACCCCGACAAGAGCCAGGCGGTCCTTTTCATCATACCGTACAAAACCCTCCCACCAAACCCCACCCCGATCACGATGTTTGACAAGCCGATCCCTTGGGAGGAGCAAGCCAAATATCTAGAGGTCATTCTCGACCGTCGTCTAACCTTCGGTGACCACATAAGGACGGTGCGCTCGCGTGCCGCCTTCGCTCTCGGTAGGATCCATTCCGTGCTGAATGCCCGCAGCAAATTGTCACTTAGTTGCAAATTGCGCATTTACACCGCGTGCATTCGGCACATCGTGACATACGCGTGCCCCGTGTTCGCGCATGCCAAATCTTAACGCCTCCATAGGATGCAGACCCTACAAAACCGATTTCTCCGAGGGGCCACGGGTGCCCCGTGGTTCCTTACGAATGAACGACTCCATGTCGATCTCAAAATCCCCACAGTCAAACAGTGCATTAAAAGCCTTACCAAGCGTTTCATAGAATCAGCCGAAATTCACCCCAACCCCCTCATATCATCGGCCGCCTGGTACACCCCCTCTAAGATCTCTAAGGTTAGACGCCCCAGACTCGCTCTCCTTCCACCCGATGACCCCATCACCCTCCTTCAAGAGAGTAGTAGGGAAACCAGTACCCGTAGAAAATACAAAAACAAGTACCAACCGCGACCCCGGCCTCGCCGCCGAGGCCCCCCGCGTCCCCTTGTAACGTCACAGACCGACCCTTGCTCGCCACGCCAGCCCGCGAAGCTGAGCTTGTAACGTTAAATCAGCCCCCAAATAATCTAACCCAGCCCGACCCTAGTTGCCCACCCCTCAATGACCCACTAAGCCGAGACCCGAACCCCACAGGGGGTGCCCTTAGTGCCGCGTCATTTAATTTAAATCCTTAGTTCGTAAGCCCTGGCTGGGGGCCTTAAAGTAATTTTTGGCCACCACAGGATAGTCCGGTTAAGCAGCTAATTAAACCTTAGCGAGTTTAAAGCTGCGAGTGGTAACACCAAAAAAAATAAACCATATTTAATCATAGCGGCCCGTCCCGGGTTCGTACGGGTGGACATTTTTCCCGTTTTTGCAACATTTTTCATTTATGCTGCGCTCCTATTGGTCGTAGCGTGATGTTATGTAGCCTATAGCCTTCCTCGATAAATGGACTATCCAACACAAAAAGATTTTTTCAATTCCAACTAGTAGTTCCTGAGATTAGCGCGTTCAAACAAACAAACAAACTCTACAGCTTTATACATATAAAGCTGAAGAGTTTAGACTAACATTAGTCTAGATAAATTGTGTAATGTAATAAATTGATGGGTTTGATTTAATTTAAAGTTTATTTTCTTCTTTTTAGAGCATTTAATTATAAACTTGTTTCTAAAAATGTGTTTTTCCTATTATTTTATTTTTCTGTTATTGTTTTCGTATTCTTCTCAGCAAACCCTTTTATTTGATACCCATATCATGGGAGCGCACAAAAAATAACTAGTCCGCCATCTTGGCCCGTCCGCCATATTGGATTTAGAATGACGTCACTTAGTTAACCATGCATTGGCATCCAAACTAAACGTGTGTGCTAAATTTCAGCCCGATAGCTTAAGTGGAAGTAGGTGAAAAATTTATTGCAAAATTCCAGGACATACATAAAAGTGCAGTTAAATAATAGCACATTACTGCCGCGGTCTGTAATGACTACATTGCTGGCAGCGCTGATGATGGCCGAAAGCACAGCGTAGAACAGCTCCAGGCCAACACACCGCGGTCAGCATTGCAGCCCTTGATGGACAAGCTGGAATAAATAATGACCACATTCCAAGCATGTTTCAGTAAAAGCTTTAAATTAAAAAACTGCAGAACGTCCTGTCAGGACCCCGAACGTCACCACACATTCCGATGCTGCCCCCGTTCGCCTTTATTAAGCTCATAATTTGTAGGCGAAGAGGACGAAGAGGACTCGTGTGTAAACAGGGGTCACGAAATTTAAAAGATGTCATCTACTCTTTTAAACTTTACACTTTTGACTATAATGTTCCTATAACGTAGAACATTATTAATTTCAGGAAAAAATATTGTTTTAATAATAGATGGAAAAAATAAGTCAGAATTGTCGTGTGAATACAGGATACGCCATAATAGTATGTAAAAAACATATTCCGATTACATATCGTCACCGGAAAGCCAATTCTACTTAAGCGCCATTTTTGGCCAAAATGAGTTATCGTTGGATTCGATTTTAAAAATCCAATCCAACGATATACAAGGTTAGTCGGAAAGGGGTACTAAAGGTAGTTAAAAAAAAAGGGTGTTAAAGTACCCATAATAAGGGATAACTTTTGTTCTACAACTTTCCCCAAAACTCGATAGATTAAGCGAAATAGCTTTTCAAAGATTTCGTAAAAATATGCTAAAATCTATCTGTCCATAGCTATGATCAGCTGTTTTTACAATTTAGGTCATACTTGGGGTCACGGATTAGAAAATTAATTATCTTAATTTATAACTAAAGCAAGTATGTTTTTTTTAAAAAACTAAATTAAATATCGTTTTGCATGCAAATAAAAATTAACGAATTTTGAAATTTTAACACTTTCTTTAAAATAGTTATGAGTGATACTTTAGGTGGCCCCAACGTAGTAGGTACCCCCTTTCCGACTAACCTTGTTTATAACTCATTTTGGCCAAAAATTGGCTTTCCAGTGACGATATGTATTTATTTTAAAATTAAATCAATTACACTTTAGAGTTTAATGAATTTTAGGTCAACAATGCAGGGTGGGTTACAAGAATTTGGTGGAGGAGGTGTTGCAAATAAAGTAGATTTTGAGATACATATTTTTTACTCGTAAAAGAATAATATTATAATACTTATGTAACAATATCTAATAATAACCACCTAACTTTAGGTAGGTACGGTTGCGAGGAGACTGTTCGAGTGGGAGAGCTCACATTAGTTTGGTCTGTCTCCTTATAATATCTCCCTTAAAAGACAAATATTCAAAAATTAAAACAAATTTTAGTAAAAGTATTTACATAAAGCACAGAATCTTATTACAAATAATCGAAGGAATGAATGCAATAACAAGTTTTAATTATTTTCAAGTGTCAAGAATAATATGTCAAATGCAAAAGTTGAACTAACAAAGAAGTGTAAACCAAGTTTTTGAAGGTATTTCGTGGGACAGTAACCTACCTCTTAAAATAAATTGAGCGAGAAACTTCATATGTACCTACTAATTAGGGCTCTTACAGACGGGCGGCTCTTTTCCGAAGACGGATATACGACAAGTCTCATAATTTACCACGCTGGAGACCTATTACCATCACCTATGTTCATTTCATCACCATCATGAGATATTATTTTCATTTTCTTTCTTTAATCGTTTTTCATAAAATTTCCTCCATAATTCCCGATTACTTCTTACTATAGGAAGAAATAAATCAATTGCTATAATTTGTATATTTAACATAACAGTCTGTATGTCGTTTGAAAGGGCCGGCATCAGAAACAATGCCAAAAAAACGGCTAACACTATGACGTCACTCAACACAAATATCAACGTAGCTATGTAGAAGCAACGCCATTTATTAATAATAGCTGTACTCGGGCACACTTTAGCACGGAACAGAGTATATACGAGTGTTAAGTACAGAATTAAGTTTATAAACAAAGGTAGAATTATAATTAATTGCGTAATGTTCAAGAACATTGCATCATGATCAGGAAAGAGTACAAAGTTACAACATACTAACATGATGAGTTCTATCAGAGGCACTCCCCAAGCAAACAGGCTACTCTTTAGATATATTCTATGACCGTACCCCTTAAAAACTTTTACAATATCAACATAAAAAATACAACATATCATCAATATCCAACAATTCTGTACTGACACCGAGTAAAGATATAGACAGACACAAACTGTTCCAGCCTGTCCGGTCGTATAAGGCATAATAATTGTGCCAGTTGTTGAACGTAACAAACCAGATAAAATTAAACTGAGATACACATAGTTCCTAAAATGTCGAAACTTCTTTATAATGCACCACGATGTCACTCCATATATGAACGCGGCGAGCGTTACCACAAACACAACGTACACATACGCCTCTATGATGACGTGTAAAGTCGGTGGAATAGATTCAATGGTGTGTATTTCGCTGGAGTCATTGCCAGACATGGCAACGAGAGTCGCGTTCACAGCTCGGCGCGCGCGCTAGTATAATGCAGTACGCACACGTCTACTATGAGACGCGTAAATGAGCGGATTGATTTGCCTATCAGACAAGCTGACCTTCTATTTTACGAATAGTTACCATTACCATTAAAATTTTATAGGTGAAATACCGGAATTAAGTCCTCACACAGGCGTGATAAATTTATACTAATATTATAAAGCTGAAGAGTTTGTTTGTTTGAACGCGCTAATCTCAGGAACTACTGGTTGGAATTGAAAAAATATTTTTGTGTTGGATAGTCCATTTATCGAGGAAGGTTATAGGGTATATAACATCACGCTACGACCAATAGGAGCGGAGCATAAATGAAAAATATAGCAAAAACGGGAAAAATGTCGACCCGTGCGAAGCCGGGACGGGCCGCTAGTCACATCATAAATCTTTCTGCTGCTTGAACAAATGTCTAACATGGTATGACGTCACATTATCTTAAGATTACCATGCAGACAATCCGTGTGAACTGCGCCTGTTTTGAATAGGTTTAATTAAAAAAAATGTATTTTCAACACACTTGCTCATAAAGTGGCTTTTATTGGATCGCTTTTAAGTCCGTAATGTAGCTTTTTACGGACTAGTCCGGTAAAATATAGGTACAACAGATTAATGATATAATATGTCTACGAATTTTACTTTACATATTTTTTTTCAAACTTAGCAAAGCGTTTTTATGTTTAAAAATAGTAAACTTTTTTGTTAAAAAAAGTATAAATAAAGTGTTTTAATTAAAATATGATAGTAAACATTTAATTTTATCAAATTATTTATAATTCACAATAAGTTATGTTATAAATACGAAAATATTCGCTGTATTATATTTTTAATATTGGCTTTATGTCGATGTTGTTCGTGCCCTTGCTCCAAACCAAACTGCGCGCGCATCGGTGGCGCGGCGCGAAAAGAAAAAGAAACTCAAGAAACTTGCAAGCCGTTTTCCATGAATATTTGTTAACGTTTACGCTGTGTGGTTGATTAGTATCAAAAATTGTCGACTTTAAATATGGAAGAAGAACAATACGTATAGATTTGACGCCGCCAGAAAGAATTTTTGAAATTTAAAAGATTTTGGTGGAAGTGTTGCAATTTAATAAAGTTCAAGATTCAAGATTTTTTATTTCAAACAAGTAAGTACTGTAAATCCTCTTTTGAAACGTCGAGATGCACAGTTCCGAGGAGCTGATCTTATGGAGAAGAGTAGACAAGAAACTCCATGGATGCTCTTTTAAAATTATTGTTATAAGTAAAATAATTCAATACAAAAACGTTCATTTTCAGAATTATACAAGGTTAGTCGGAAAGGGGGTACTAAGCGGTGGGCCACTTAAAGTATCACTGATGACTATTTTGTATTTTAAAGCAAGTGTTAAAATTTCAAAATTTGATTTAAAAAAATCATACAAAATAGGTAATTTTTATTTTACTTTTTTCTAGAATTCTTCATTCCTGCTTTAGTTATGAATTCAGAAAATGGGGTTTCTAATCCGTGACCTCAAATATGACCTAATATGTAAACACAGCTGATCATAGCTGAGGATAGATAGAATTTAGCGTATTTTTTATGAATTCTTTGAACAGCTATTTCTCTTAAACTGTCGAGTTTTGGGGAAAGTTGTAGAACAAAAGTTATCTATTATTATGGGTACTTTAACACCCTTTCGGCTTAGTACCCCCTTTCCGACTAACCTTGTATAATTTAAACTGGTAAAAGGATAATTATTATAATAATTAATAACAATATACTAATTGGCAATTGACTAGAATAGAATAAGAATAGAATAAATTTATTGTCTCAAAGATTACGATTACAATTCAGTTGAAGTCCTACACCTCACACTAGGATTCCCTGTGTCGTGAGATCTAGGCTCTTTCGTTCCGTTTACTAATTTAATATTACTGTGTTACACAAGACAAATTTTGGAAATCATGTATTAAGGTATGTTCTTTTACATAATCTAAAAAAGTAAATAATATAACATAAAGTATAAAAGATTTATCTTGTGTTTTATAAGGACTAAATAAATGTGTGGATGTGTGTGTGTGTTTGTGTAGATTAGTGTGTGTGTGTGTGTTTATGTGGATGTTGTAAGATGAGTGTATGTTTGCGTGTGTGATAGTTTGTGTATGTATCAGTGGGCGTGTTTATATGTAGAGTGTGTGTTAGTGAGTTCTACTTTCGACTAGACATTGAGCGGGAGTGTTTTGTGCGTGCGTAGGATTATAATGTATAACATTCATTTAATTATTTTTAAAATATCTTCTGTCATGTCATAGTCCAGCGTAAGAAGCCATTTTGTTACTGTCATTCTGCATTTTTTATTGCTTAAATTTAGAATTTTGTGACGATCATTGAGTTTTCCATATATGTGCGGTCCCATAAAACTGATTGACCTCCTACCGAATACTTTATGGCAACGGATTTTCTCCCATTTTACCCTTCGACTTTGAACACAAGTGTTAATAGAAGTTTTATGAAAGCGTGAGGTAACAGACAGTATGTAAAGCTGCCTAACCCTAAGTACACCCACCTCTGAGTAAAGTTTATTAGTGGGGTACCGGTACGGTCGTCTAAAGGCAACTTTAAGTAGAGCACGTTGCGCTCGTTCTACTTTTATTAGTAAGGTTCTGTCAGCAGCACCCCATGCTATTACGCAATAGTTTAGAACTGATGGACAGAGGGAAAAATAAATCATTTTCAGGACAGAATCATCAGCAATCTTACCCAGTTTCTTGAAGATACGCAGCATCATCCTAATTCTACTGCTCAAAGCACTCAAATGTGTAGACCATGACAGTCGGCTATCTACAAAGACTCCTAGGTATTTAATAGAGTCTGTTTGTTCCAAGTACGGGCAAGTACAATTGTCGGGGCTAAAACAGAAATGCAGACGTAGACTAGCAGCTCTGATGGGGGATGAACGCTTTGAGATGGCAAAATTAATTGCCTTCGTTTTGTCAATATTAAGCGACAAAAGATTGTGTTGGAGCCAGTTCGCAACTGCTTTTATCCCGTTTTCAGCCGCGGCTTGAACTTCATCCCATGTCTTCCCATGAAAAACTATTGCGGTGTCATCGGCATATGTAAACATTTTTGCTTGTGTTAGTTTCATGGAACATAGTCCATTTATGTAGATAATAAAGAGTGTAGGACCCAGCACGCTGCCCTGTGGAACACCAAAATGCATGGTAGCTGGGTCACTACAATATTTTCCCAGAACTACTCGTTGCGTTCTATTACAAAGGTGTGAGGTAAACCAGTCCAAGGCAACGCCACGAACACCTAGATACGACATTTTTTTAAGCAGTATTTTCCTAGAAATCGTATCGAATGCTTTTGCCAGGTCCAGGAAGATGCCAGTGCATGCCTGACCTTGATCTAGGTTGAGAGGTATAAATTCGACTAAGTTTGTCACTGCATCCTCCGTGGACCTGCCAACCCGAAAACTGTACTGATTGTCTGACAGCAACTCATTGCTTTCCAGGTATGCCAGTAGTCTCTTGTTAACAACTTTCTCCAGTATTTTTGAGAGGGCCGTCAACAAAGAAATTGGGGATAGATAGCCGGAATTTTAGGGTCTCTACTTTTAAATATCGGACAGATATTTGCGATCTTCATGCAATCGGGCACTACACCAGTGGTCAAGCTTAAATTGCAGAGGAAAGCAATCGGTCTCACTAGAGCATGTGAACACTGCTTAAGGAATGAGTTATTTATGCCGTCATAACCTGAGGCAGACGCCGTTTTAAGATTGTTAATTATTGTTAAAATTTCTTTTTCATCAGTCGGAGCAAGGAAGAAAGAATTCGGGCTAGTGTGTAAAGTACTAAATTGCTCGTTGTTACAGGCCAGTTCAGTTTCAGTTATGTCAAGTTTTCTAAGTGTTTTCGCTGCAAGATTTTCGCCAACTGTTGAGAAATAGTTGTTAACTTTATTTAATATAGGAACTGGATTATCACTGTCTGTCACGAGCTCAGATTTCCCAGATTTCTTATTTTTAATGTTACAGATTTTTTTGATTTCAAACCATAATTTTTTACAGTCGCCATTAGTTTCTTTTAAGAGTTTACGATCATAATCTAATTTCAGATTGGTTAATATGTTATTACAATAGTTTCGATACTTCTTATATTCTTATTGTATGACAGGATTATCGCAATTTTCTTTTTTCTTAGCATTAGTATGCATTAAATCACGCCGTCTTATACACTTCAAAAGGTTTTTAGTAATCCATGGCTTGATAATAACATCTGAGCTACGGCAGTCACGCTTAGTAGAGTGCTGATTAATTTTACCAGAAAGATCATCGACAAATTGTTGGAATGCGCTCGTTACATTGGATTGTTCAAAAAGCCAATCCCAAGATTCGCTTTCAATATCTTTTTTAAATTTTTTATAGTCAATACACGTGTGGCTTTTCTCAACCTTGGTCCGAGGCAATTCTCTGTGAATGCCAAAGATAACAGTCTCGTGATCCGTTATGCCAGTATCACAAACAATAACAGTAGCAGGCTTCTGAGGTTTAAGCATAACATGATCCAAGCAGTTGCTGCCTCGCGTAGGATAAGTATGGCCTGGAAAATACCCATAGTGGCTAGTTAAGTCCAAGTAGTCAGTGGTGCGTCTGTCAGTACTTTCCGGTTTTATATCGGTGTTCAGATCCCCTACAATAGCACAGGTGTCAGCCACAGAAGATTCCATCACTTTCGCTAGAGAGTCACAGAAGTTATTTATATTGTAAAATGATGGAGACCTATATATGGCTATCAGTGTCAGTTCGTCTTTGATACTGACAACCAAACAGTTTGAGTCTTTGCAGGAAGGTTCCATGACAGAGGCCTGGATAGATGATTTTGTATAGACGACTATTCCATCGTTTTGGTTGAGGTAAATTTTGGAATAATGGTATTCGTAGTCATTAATATCGAAGCAGACCTGCTGGTCGTTAAGCCAGCATTCGGTTAAAATAATTATATCAGGCGAAAAAAGTAGCCGGCTCAGGAGAACAGAGAAACTATCAAAATTCTTTTGGATACTACGTATATTTTGGGCGACAACCGAATACTGCCTCCCTGTGTCGCCAAGGTGCAGCTTACATTCATCTATAGAATATAATTTCAGACTAGTTGTTAAAGCCGTTTTATCAATATCGTCAATAACCTGTGCTAAATTAGCTATTTGGACATTTAAGTAGGTGTATCAATGTATGTCTCAATGAGTTATGTAGGCTGCAACAATTCGAAACCGTGTGATTTCGGTATTGTTGTGAAGTAATAATTATGGTATAATAGTAAGTGTATAAAAAAGTCGCCATATGTACCTATAAGGTATTGAGGTTTAATGGGTGTGTAAAAGCAACAGATTAATTTGTGGCGTATATTGTCGTGCATCACATATTCATTAATGACTAAACTGGTGTAAAATCGTACAAATGAGTGTGTATTTTTGTCGTTTAATGGTATGAGACGATAAGTGTATGTATGTGTCGAGTAATAGTGGGTTATATAGGCAACCATTATGTTGTTAATAAGTTGTGTTATGTGCTTTGTGGCAGTGGTATAAGATTTGTGGATATGGAAAGTTGTGTATGTTGTGTAAGTATTGTGTATTGTTATAACAAGTGTGAGAGAAAAGCGCATTTTGTGTAAAACAGTTCTAAAAAAGAAATAACATAATAATATAAGGAAAGAAAACTTACAATTGGGTTTGTGAATTTCTGTTACATTTTTATGAGATAAGTGATTAGTAGATAAGCATATGTCTTGTCTATTACGTAGTCATTGGTGTGTATCTAGTTGTAGATCACGTAGAGTTTGTTCAGTTTTGATGAGAATTTGCTTCGCTCCTTCTATTTTCCGCATGAATATGTTTCCATTCGCCGTCCAACAGAACTTGTACTCTTTTTGTTTTGCAAATTCCCTTGCTACATAGAAGAGTTTTCTGGAGCTAGCTGGAAGGTACTCTGCAACATATACTGGGCGACGATCGCCGGGTAAACCTATGCTCTGTGTGTTCAATCGGCCATCGTTGGGGTGGGTTTTATTAAAGTCGCGGACGCTTGTGATGAGCTTGTTCTTAATTTGAACATTTGTAAATTCCGCAATGATTGGTCTGACTGTTCCTGGTTTCCCGGGTAGCCGGTATGCGTCTCGTAATTGGGTGTTATTGAGAGACACACTAACAGCTTTCCGACTAACCTTGTATAATTTAAACTGGTAAAAGGATGATTATTATAATAATTAATAACAATATACTAATTGGCAATTGACTAATAATTAACTAACTAATATAACTTGGCATACGAGGTTGTCGACATGTGAGAGGTTGACTCAGCAGTCATTGGGCCGCGGTAACACCCGTGATGGAGGAGTGGCTGGAGAGGCGTCACGGCGCCCTCAGCTTCCGGCTGACGCAGGTACTCTCGGGACACGGCTGTTTCGGGAAGTACCTGTGTCGTATAGGCCGGGAGCAGACGCCCGGTTGTCACCACTGCGACTGCCCCGAGGACACGGCGCTGCACAGTTTGCAGGTGTGTCCAGCATGGGGGTCGCAGCGCCGCGAGCTAGTCGCGGCGATCGGCGGTGACCTCTCGCTTCCGGCCGTGGTTCTGTCCATGGTCGGGAGCGAGACTGCGTGGGAAGCCATCGCCTCCTTTTGCGAGGGGGTGATGGTGACCAAGGAGGTAGCGGAGAGGGAGAGGGAGGCCGCTTCTTCTCTCCCTTCTCGCGCTAGACGCACCGGGCGCCGGAGGGCGCGTGATGATCTCCGGCCACACTAGTGAGTGGCCTGCGGGCGGCGGGTTGGGGAACCCGTCGCCCGACCAGTAACGGGCCCAGGGAGGATGGCGCGTCATGTCCTGCGCGCGCCTCTCGGATGGATGTGGGGCAGGGGAGCAACTGCCCCACCACAGGAGGGGTCCACCAGAAGAAGCTGGTGGACCGAGGCCTGTCGGGGTCGCGGTGCATGCAACAGCGAATCCCGTGACCCCGGCCTTAGGTCAGAAGGAGGGACACCGTGGGGTTTTAGCCAGTAAGAGTCTGGCACACCCCCCCGTCTTCCCCAGACGGGGGATAGTCCATGAGGATTTCCCCAAGTGAGAAAAAAAAAAAAAAAAAAGCAGTCATTGTGCCGATAGTCGTTACGGCCAATGGCTTAATAGCCAAGAGCCTCGACTAACATCTGACGAGGCTCTCGTTGGGCAGCTGGGTCAAGGGCCTGATACAGAAAGCGGTACTTCTAGACACGGCACGTATTGTCAGGAAGTTCCTCTCTCTGAGGCCCAGACCACCGGTAGCTTGGACCCTGTTCCATTTTTTATATTATTAAATGATTTTTTTATATTTTTTATAGAAATATTTAAAAATTTAAATAATATGTATATAGATAAATAAACGGAATAATAATACTAATAATAACGACTTAACTTTAGGTATGATTTCGGGGAGACGACTGTTCGAGTGAGAGAACTCGCTTCAGCTTAATCGAAGTCTCCTTATAATATAAGAATTTTAAAGAAAAATAAATGACAGGTATTCAAACCCGCGACCCCGGCCTTAGGTCAGAAGGAGGGGGACACCGTGGTGGTTTTAGCCGGTAAAAGTCCGGCACACCCCCTCGTCTAGATAGTCCATGAGGATTTACCCACGTAAAAAAAAAAAAAAAGTGCTTGAAGCCTTTGAAAATGGTAAAAAGTGAAAAAAAAATAGTAGGATGAAACCCATTGGAAAAGGAAGAAAATATAACAAAAATTAAAGGAAAAATAAATTACAGGTGATCTGAGGTCGGGAAGTGGATGGGGGTGCGTTTTTAAGGGTAAAAAACGGTTTATCTCGATTTCTGGCAAAACTACAAGTCCTATGGAAAAAGTTAAATGGCAAAGTTGTAGATAATAAAAAGATCTACAACTTTTGTATTAACACTTTTTTCACACAACCTCAAAATTTATGTGAAAAATTCAAATAACCAAGTTTTTGGATTTTTATTTTTATCTTTTACAAAAAAATGATTTTTTTTCCACGAAATTTGGTGAAAACTTACTTTTTTATGTCCCAAACACACTGTAATTTTATTGATTTAAAATATTGATTTTTTCACCTTATTCCTTATTAGAAGGGGGCCGGTGGGATGCGGTTGTGGAGTTCTTGAGCACACTCTTCGAAGTACAGTCTATAGAAGACCGACAAGCAGGCAACCTTGCGGCGATGAGCCAAGCTGTGAAGCTTGGCATCCACCAGTTTTTCGTCGCCAATGAGCCTCTTAGCTCTGTGTTCCACTGAGTCAAGCGCGGCAAGTTGATATTTTGCTGAGCCATCCCAAAGGTGGCTGCAATACTCCATGCAGGATCGGACTTGCGCTTTATAAAGAGTCACAAGCTGTCCAGGCGTAAAGTATCGCTTCACTCTATTTAGGATGCCCAGTTTTTTTGGCCGCAGTTTGGGCTTTGTGCTCAATGGTGGCGCTGAAGTTGAGATTGGATGTCAACTCCATGCCTAGGAGCTCGAGCCTATCGGTTACAGGAACAGATGTACCTCGAAAAGTATGAGTTTGATTGAAACGACTCCTTTTTGCGAAGAAAAGACACGCCTGTGTTTTGGTGGCGTTAAAAGAGACCAGATTGTCATCACCCCACTGGGAGACAAGGCTTAAGGTCAAATCTGTCCGCTCTACCATAGCCTCTCTCAATTGATGAACTTCATCCCCGCTGGTTTTTGCGTTGGACAAGTATCTCTCTGAAACAGTACTGTCATCTGCGTACCCAACAATACCAGGCTAAAGTAGGTCATTGATGTGCAGCAGGAAAAGAGTTGCAGAGAGAACAGGCCCCTGAGGAACTCCGGCATCAATACTAAAAAAACAGAATAAAATAAATATTTAAGGGGGCTCCCATACAACAAACGTGATTTTTTTGCTCGTTCTTATACCTAGATAATGGTACGGAATCCTTCGTGCGCGAGTCCGACTCGCACTTGGCCGGTTTTTTAATTTATACGTCTTTTCTAAGTGATTTAATGTTTCGCAAAGGTTTACTAAAGGATAGTTTTGTAGGTACACATAGGTGTCTATATGTGTATACCTACCTTACATACTATGACGCGTGGAAGGTTCGGCGGTATGAGCGAACATAATAATAATTATCACAACAAAGGACAACATTATGATGTCACCCAACACAATTGATATATTATTCTGAAGTTAACTTGTTTATTGGCTTTCAACGGTTTACAAAATTAATTATTTATTATTAAATTGTTTATTAAATATTGTTTAATAAGAATATCTGAATATTTTAATGAGACTAAAAGTATATTATTGTTTTTGATATGTTGATGTCTCGACGGTCCCTACGTATACCTACTATCGAAACTACAAAATCTCAGTTTTTATTTTATTATGTACTAGCTGTGTCCTCACGGCTCCGCCCGTAGCCTATATTACTCAGTGATAATGTAGCTTTCCAACGGCAAAAGAATTTTTGAAATCGGTCCCCTAGTTTTTAAGTTTATTCGTTACATACAAAAATCCAAAAATACAAATCTTTCCTCTTTATAAGTAATATTAGTATAGATGTACACCGATTACGCTGAGGTTTATGATCCGATTTAGGTGATTCTTCTTTAGTTTGATGCGGAATAGTTGCCATTTGGTCCCATTTTTTTTATAACCTTTATGATAACATAATTTCACACATTTTAAGCAGATAAAATAAAAACTGAGATTTTGTAGTTTCGATAGTAGGTATACGTAGGGACCGTTGGTCTATGATTATAGTCATTATAGTTTTGGCGCCAATTCCCGTTCCGCTTATTTCACTGTCATATTTGATTAATTTGCAAGTTTAGTATTCTGTTGTAAAACATTATACTTTAATGTTGTTCCTCTGGTACCTAATAAGATAATATATAGCCCAATGATACCTAGGTACTTAGTATCGAGTCACAAGTGTTTTATTTGCGGTGCATTGCGGTTTCTGAAATGACTAAACTTCTTTATGATGCACCATGACGTCACTCCATACATGAACGCAGCCAGAGTCAACACAACCATAAAGTAATATAAAATAAATTGGAAAGTATAATTGAGCTGTGTTATGCAATATGTGTGTCAATCCACAAAAATATGAATACTGTGTTAACGCCATTTAGTTATAGCGGTTACCTACCGCTGAGCGTTGAGTATAGACCTACCACAAGAACTAGATGACGTTAAAACAAAATTCATATTTTTGTGGGTTGACACATTATTGCATAACACGGTCCAATTATGCTACGCTAGTGTCGTTGCCAGACATATATATCTCGGCGCGCGCTGCAATTGGTTGTATGTTCGATGACGCGATGGTTAGCGGACCAATGAGAGGACCAGACTAGGAGCAAATGGCATTCAAGCATAAAGACGACCTCAAGGAAAATAATTACACTAGTTCTTATCAAAGACAACTAGTCACCATTGAAGTGAAACTTGGGAAGAACATTAAAAACTTATCCAGCCGACCTAATGATGTATGACTTACCTACCACGTCTCAGGACGAGATAATGCGACTACAAAATTACGTCGTACTGCGCATGAGGCTTGCAGAAAAGGATGTGTTACGTGTTGCTAATATTATGATTATGATGTTAAGCTGAAGCTGCTGGGCGTTTCCCCTTTCTTCTGATTGGAACCTGATATTTCCAAGGCCTGTTGCTACGTCGTACCGGGTGATATGGCCCCTACTCCCATTGGCCGTGCGTGCGATGACGTCATGGTTAGCGGACCAATGAGAACGGCGCCGCGGCGGTGCGGGTGGTGAGTGATGCTTTCCTAACTGTGCGCGAGGAGACTACAGAATCGTTTTCACGAAATAATGTGTCTGTAAAAATCAAGATATTTCAAAATTTCTAGCGTTTCAGTGAAGCATTTCATCGCTCTCAATTCACAGGAGCAGATACGCGCAACTACAAAAATGTTATCAGTCAAGCTCACATTTTGTTTTACGAATAATTGTACAATTTTATGTCTTCTTTTCATGTGGTTATTGCTTAACCTGGTGTCAGAGTTGATGCCGCCCATGGGCCTTTGAATTGACTTCACATGCCGTCGAGAAATATCTCTCAGGTTTCCTCACAATGTTTTCCTTCACCGTTTTTAAGCAAGTGATAATTATACAATACGCACATGAATCCGAAAAGCCAGAGGTGCGACGTGCCTTGGGTTCGGCCTCGAGCCCTATGACTTGGCAGTCCGACGGTCACACCGCTAGGCTATCACTACTTTGATATTTTAATTTGAAAATTTTATAGGTGAGATAACGGAATTGAAGGGATTTTAAACTTATAAAGCCTTTTTGCGTAGGGGTTAAACATATGGGCTATTGAAATAAAAACACAAACATATCATTAAAAGGTATTTTTATGAAGTATTTACAAAAATATAATATACTTAATAACATGATGACTAAACACAACCTTACAAATATACCTATACAAATATTTGTATTGTCATACAAATGAAGTGTTCATTGCAATGCAAAGGGTTTTTTTCTTTTTGCCTGCATGTAAATGGTCGTTTCGGACCGTTTCTACGTAACCGGGCAGTTATTGGCAGAGACCTGAAGGGTCTCCAACAAATGCATTGCATAGGCGTTCGAATATTTTTCTATGGTAACTGGCATAGCCAACCCTGACGCCATTTTGATATTTCTTCAAAGTTGCAGCGCGTTTTTGAATTGAGTAGGTACACTTAAACAATCAAAAAATGTCAGCAATATACAAGGTTAGTCGGAAAGGGGGTACTAAGCCGAAAGGGTGTTAAAGTAACCATAATAATTGATAACTTTTGTTCTACAACTTTCCCCAAAAGTCAATAGTTCAAGAGAAATAGCTGTTCAAAGATTTCATAAAAAATACGCTAAATTCTATCTATCCTCAGCTATGATCAGCTGTGTTAATATTTTAGGTCATGTTTGGGGTCACGGATTAAAAGATTAACTTTCTGAATTCCTAACTAAAGCAGGGATGAAGAATTTTTGAAAAAACTAAATTAAAAATAATTTTAAATGGCAATTTTTTTTATTGAATTTTGTAATGTTATCACTTTCTTTAAAACAATCGTCAGTGATACATTAAGTGGCCCGCGGCTTAGTACCCCCTTTCCGACTAACCTTGTAGTGCCCTAAAGAAAAACGTTGCCGAAATTTTTGAAAAAATATGGTAATTCAGGACTTACCTAATTACGTGATAAATACCTAATTAATTCATTTTTAACCCTTTAACCGCTTGAGTCGCATTTCTGCGAGAAATATTTCCGTGCCCCTACCGCGCGCGTCGTATTTCTGCGACAGTGAACATGCATGGTTTTTTTGTTCTATTTTCGTCCTATGAACTGCGTGGTACAACTAAAACGATTATTCAATACAGATATGATTTACAACAATTACTTAAAATTGTTTCATAGCTCTAAGTATTGAAAAAGCTTAATATATTTATTGTAGGTATTATTTTATCGATTCGTAGTCGCGCGCTAGGGGCGCGGCAATTGATAGGTATTTAGTCACGCGTTTAAAAGGTTAATGACTGTCATTGTTCTCATGCGGCGATTTTTACCTCCTAATATATGTCCGCAACGTGACACAGGGGACGAGACATTTTTGATTGTTTAAGTGTACTCTACCCATAGGTATATTAGGTATACCAGTATCAATATGCGCCGTAACTTTGAGAAAAAATGAAAATGGCGGCAGGGGCCTATGCCACAAAGGTTCTATCCCCTTTGGTCCATTTGATCGCATTATATCAAAAAGGAGATGCGTCTTTCTTGGATCCATTATCCATAATGGCATGAACCCACGAAGTAACGGTACCTACAGAACCTTAAATTCAAAAAAGTACTAATATAGTATTTTTATTTTAGATATCGTCGTTTTAGATGTCGCAAAGAGGATGGTGCCGTTGCTAGTTATAAATATTGGAATAGAAGGCGACGGAACGCAACTTTTCGTGTGTATATGCTTGTTGTGTCTGTGTGTGTGTACGTCTGTGTGTGTACGTGCGTGTGTATGTGTGTGTTTGTGTACTTGCGTGTGCATGTGTGTGTGTGTGTACTTGTGTATGTGTGATTGTGTGCTTGTATGTATGTGCATGTATGATTTTAAACCTTCGGCTCACTAAACGCAGTTCGTGAGTGGTCCGTTTCACTGGGCCACTTTCGAGCCCCCTTTGGTTCTTTACATTTAACGACACAAAGCAAGAATAATTACAAATAAGTAATTAACTAGTCAAAAAAGCTTGTATCCAGTACAAAATAAGTCTACAAATAAAATTATGTATATATTAATTATTTTTAAATAACAACATAAATTATACTTACCTAACAAACTAGTGTAAATTATCTAAAATTTGCAATTTATTTAGGTATTCAGTCATAATAGGGTTCAGTAACCTAGCACGAATGCTGTCGAGTTATTAACGTAAACGTAACGCTAACCTTTTAACCGCTTGTGTCGCATTTATGCGACAAATATTTCCGTGCCCCTACCGCCCGTGTCGTATTTCTGCGACAGAGAACATGCATGGTGTTTAGTTCTATTTTCGTCCTATGAATTGCGTGGTACAACTAAAACGATTATTCAATAGAAATTTGATTTACAACAATTACTTAAAATTATGTTTCATAGCTGTAAGTATTGAAAAAGCTTAATACAAAAATAAGTAATTGGCAGCTTGGATCGTCCTCACTTTTCATCGGTGTCTGTCATCCACGTCGCATAAATATGACTACAGGGATGGGATACTGGGATACATAATACCAAACAGTTATAAAATCAAGGATAATGCATCATTCAGCAGAAAATAAACATAGTGTAATACGAAATAAAGTTTATTTAATATAAATTACCTTGTGTTATTAATTATTTTCCTTATTATTCATAAGAAAAATACCCAACAGGCTTTTTGAATAATGACAACATTAGACGTTAGTGCCTATCTCTAGACGCGTTTACGTTTGAAACCATATTTCTCTAGTTAGTCTAGCGCCGCTGTCGCATAAATACGACCGCAGCCTACGTCACAAGCGGATGAAACAACTGGAAATTTCCATTAATATTGTTCGTGGGTATTTGTGCATTGTCGATAAAATAATCTCATTTCAATAATGGCGACTGCTGAGGACTTAATAATAATATTAGAAGGTGACGACGAAACGGAGTTATTCTTATTAGGTATTTCATAGATACTGAGGTATTAGTGTAAATTAATGTGATGATAACAATTATTAGTAATTGGTTAGTAAAAATAAACAATTGTGATACAAAGATTTAGTAATTGTTATTCTAGATCTAGGTAGATTTATAAGAAAATGAAAAAAGTAACTTTAGTCCGCGCGGAACTAGGTTGCCGCGCCTTAGGTATGTGAGCGGCAGGAGGGGGGTGTGCACGGTAGACAAGACAAGCAAACTGACAGAGCGCGTCAATGGGGTAGCACACTGGGTAACTAAAGGCGCCACCATCGCTGGTACTAACGCAATTTCATTACTTAAAGTTTGTTTGTCATTATTGCCAATGTTAATTGAACCCGTTCCGATTGGTTGTAATTGGTACCAGCGAGGGTGGCGCCATCTGAAATTAGCTTTGCCTGTCCCTCCCCATTGTTTCGCACCCCCCCTTCTACCGCTCACATACCTAAGGCGCGGCCAACTAGTTCCGCGCCGACTATAGTTGATTAATAAGAAATTATTGTGATATAACAGTTAGAATTGAAGTTAGCAAGGTTAAACAATTGTGATATGAATAATTAGTAATTGGTATAAACATTTACTTGTTAGCATATAAGATGAACGATTGTGATACGAATAAAGCGATTAGGGTAGTTAATAAAAAAAAACATTTTGATATAAAAAACGTTTAAGGGTCAACTCTTACTAGAGCAGAGTCGAAGCGCATCGAAGCGTCAAATTCTTCACAAATAAAGCGAAGAACCAATCGGCGTTAGTTGCGCTCCGACGCGCGAATTCTGCGGAATGCGCGCGAATTAAGCGTCTTTTTTATCTTAGAAGAAATATGTGTATTAATTATGTTGTGGAGATAAGGGTGAATATGCTATGTTAAGTTTCAGACTGACGCTTCGATGCGCTTCGACTTTGCTCTAGTATGAGTTGACCCTAAGGCTGATTTAAAATAAAACATTAAATAACTTTTGACTATTTTTTATTCGACAAAACGATTGCACCTCCCTATTTACTGTAGGTATTATTTTATCGATTCGTGGTCGGGCGCCAGGGGCACGGCAATTGATATTTAGCCAAGTGCTTAATAGGTGTTAGTGAATTTTGAATCGGAAATACTCGTTTCGCACATACAATTTAATTAAAGTGAAAACTGCCTCTATGGTCCAGTGGAGGCAAGCGCGACTACTGATCGTGCTATCCTAGGTTCGAACTCCACTTCAGGTAAAGTGTTATTAGGTTTTTCCGTGAGGAATTCCTCAGTAGCAGCACGGAGTTTGGATCTGTACCCGGGTGATGGCAATAGGTTCGACCCTTATTACATGGTACTTAAAACCTAACGGCGAAATGAGGGTGTTACTATACACCTCTGCCTAACCCTTCGTGGAATACAGGTGTGATGTTATGTAAATTGAAATCTTTATTCATAGACATGATACAAATCGTAAATGTCGCAAACAAATTTACGAATATGTTATAGGACACATGTTTTTATTCACAATTATTCGCTCACATTAGCGAAACGTTTACGATAGGTACTATACGTCAAACGTTCGTGCTAGGACTACTGCTTCGTCGTCTGAGACATTAATATAATAATTTACTAGCGGCCCGTCCCGGCTTCGGACGGGTGGTAATTTTTCCCGTTTTTGCAACATTTTTCATTTATGCTCCGCTCCTATTGGTCGTAGCGTGATGTTATATAGCCTATAACCTTCCTCGATAAATGGACTATCCAACACAAAAATATTTTTTCAATTCCAACCAGTAGTTCCTGAGATTAGCGCGTTCAAACAAACAAACTCTTTAGCTTTATAATATTAGTATAGATAATCTTTGAACACAACAATTAAATACTATTGTTTTTTTTTAGTATATACCTTGCTTAAGTCCACTCAGGCGAGGATCAAGTCACACAAGGTCACAACTATTATAATTATGATATTGTGTGGAGTTTTTACAGAGTGTAAACGATTCCTTAAATCCACATGATCTTTTGCTAAAGGTTAGTCAGAAAGGGGGTACTAAGCCGCGGGCCACTTAACGTATCACTGATGATTGTTTTAAAGATAGTGTTCCATGAAAAATTATTTTTATTTTAGTTTATTCAAAAATTCTTCATCTCTGCTTTAATTACGAATTCAGGAAATGGATTTTCTAATCCGTGACCCCAAATATGACGTAAAATGTAAACACGTCTGATCCTAGCTGAGGATAGATAGAATTTAGCGGATTTTTTTATGAAATCTTTGAAAAGCTATTTCTCCTAAACTATTGACTTTTGGGGAAAGTTGTAAAACAAAAGTTATCCATTATTATGGGTACTTTAACACCCTTTCCGACTAACCTTGTATATCCAACAAGGGATTTTTTATTTTTTTTGTCTTGCTATATTGATTGTGAGCCTATCTCAACTACGTGATAAGGTTTAAAAAAATCTGTGAAAAACAATGCGACAGAACATTTCGATGCTACGCATAAATGAATGGATTTTAGCGGGGCAACCAAAAAAAAACTAGAAGTAATCATTTGTTCTTAACGTGAGGCAGTTTAGCGCCCCGAGTGAATTGCACGGCTATCGCTCGCCGCGCGGTCATTTAACTCGGGGCGCCAAGAAATTTTTACTTCTAGTTTTTTTTGTTTTAATCCTAATGTTTCCCGTGCAGGGTTAATCTATGTCAGCAGTACATCACGAGGTTTGAAGGAATTACATGATTTCGTTTACACCCTGTATACTTACATCCAGTTTCTGAAAAACTGATCAACGCAAAAATTAACTTATCAGTTGTCAAATCTCTTATCAAGTGATTGATTGATAAAGTGCGCGCGGCCAAAATCGGAAACTAATCATGGTTCACAACAATGATGCAGTTTTATTAACTTTGTCACTAGATCCACCTGATTTTAGGAATCAAAGAAAATATAATAATAAAGATTATCGTAGTCCTCATTAGACAATAATAACCATAATAATGCATTCTTATTCATTTACGCCACATTTATAAGCTTAGTTCTTTTCTTTTGCAAATTACGTAAAAATACTAATTCATTTCATTGATAGGTAGTAAATTTAAATGTACATAACTTAGCTCAATTAAGATATAATAAACCGCAAGAGGGCTGCCCAATTTTAATGCTCACGAATATATTACTTTTCCTTAAAAAGTAGGTCTTTGTATTTTTGCGATCATGGCAACATTTATCATGCCCTCCGTCGCGCGCACACTTATCTTGCGCGCACTAGTATTTTGGTCGACGAATCACATTCGTTGACATAAGATTTGACAACAGATAAATCGACCAACCGTTCCGAAACCAGGAGTTAAACTAATAATACATTTAACTAGTCAAGTACCCTTATTCTTAGAAAACTGTTCTCCCAATATTTTCATGACTTGCGCATGAGTTCTGGAGCCGTCTTTGAGCGCTGCATAGTTTTCTTTTACGTACAAAGCGAAATCATTCGTGGTTCCTTTTCTGGCTGGTGTAGAAACTACCATCCCATCTTTTCTTTTCTTGTTAAGTATTAACTCGAAGGTGCCTCGACAGTAACCACAGCATTTCTTCGTCACATCTATTGATTTTGAATGGCGTTGGACACTGGAATAAAATAGAAAGGAGATTTTAGTCATTGATATAAAAAGTATAACTAAAATAAAGTTACTAAGTATTTCCTTGATGAAGCGAAAGGGGTATGTAAGAGTCGTAGCATGTGGCGTTCTATAGTTTCTGCCTACCCCCATGGGAAAAAGGCGTGAGTTTATGTATGTACGTAAGTATTTCCTTGGTACTTACTAGTACTAAGTACTTCCTTGGTACTTACTAGTACTTACAAAAGTATAATAGTATGGACCAAGTTCGACGCGTCATTTTAACATGCGGTCCGCCCAGTTCTTATTTTATAAGTCAATGATTTTAGTACAAAACTGCCTCGTTGGTCTAGTGATGGGCAAGCGCGACTGCGGATCGTGAGGTCCTGGGTTCGATGCCCAAGTCAGGCAGTATTATTGGGTTTTTCCAACCACGCGGATTATATGGTCTGCAGCTGAACTGCGCTGTGGATGGGTGACCGTTCTTTACACATCGAGAGCCCTCCGTGCCTCGGAGAGCACGTTAAACTGACGGTCCCGGGTGTCATACGAATACCTATGACAGTCGTTACGGGAAGTCAGGAGCCTGAATGTCTGACTACCAGTCTAACCTTAGAATATCGACATTGCTCAGTAAGTGAGTTGCGGAGATTTGATGGTATTCAGCCGCATCAGGTTAGATTGTAAGCTGACCCCAACAGCTGGGAAAAGGCAAGGCAGAACGAATTTCAGCTAGCCTACATTGAGTACTAATCTATACTATCTATACTAATATTATAAAGCTAAAGAGTTTGTTTGTTTGAATGCGCTAATCTCAGGAACTACTGGTTGGAATTGAACAATTCTTTTTGTGTTGAATAGCCCATTTATAGAGGAAGGTTATAGGCTATATAACATCACGCTACGGCCAATAGGAGCGGAGCATAAATGAAAAATGTTGCAAAAACGGGAAAAATGTCCACCCGTGCGAAGCCGGGACGGTTCGCTGGTATTACAATAAGGCTCACCTATATCCACACTTGGTACATTTGTAGGAGTATTTGAAATGAATCTCCATATCGTGGCACCTCGATATCTCGCCCAGCTCGGGGAAGACTAGTAGTGCGCGCTTAGCCCTGCAAGTTACAAAACAATATTACTTACTTCAGTATTTACATACATGGCCAATTACTGTCCCAATGCTAGGCATGAGCTTCTTCTTAGAATGAGAAGAGTTTAGGGCTTAGTCCACCACACTGGTCTGGTGCGGGTTAGCAGACTACACACCATCGAGAACTTTATGGAGCCCTCTCAGATGCGTTAACGCAAGTGATAATCAAATTCTGATCCATACATGAATTCGAAAAGAGGTACGGGCTGGAATCAAAATCAGACCCTTCTGCATGGAAGGCAAGCGTTAAACCGCTAGTCTATCACTGCATAATTTGATCATTTTATCAATATATTATCTTTTATTTTACAAGTACGACAACATGACGTGTCAACAACATGAAGTGTGAAAAAACTACTAATAACAATATTACTCTTAATTAAAAATTCTTATTCTTATGAGCTAAACTATTTTTTCGCTCGCCTTGAGTATTTAATATTAATTAATTAATTATCTGTGTGAGCGACGATGTTGATGCCACGAAATATTGCTATATTTAAATATTATATATCATACACTTTCAAATGATTCTATTTATTGCGTATTTTATCTATTTTCATATATTGAGTTTATTTATATCTTTTTACTTGCTGCACCGGTGGACGTCATCATGTCAACGCCGGCTGTCGCTGAAAACCAGCGCTGTGGCTCTGTCTCGCACGTGAGACAGCATTATGTTGAGCGATGGCCGTTTTGCGCGGATGTGACGCATATTTTTCCCCAAGCTTATATTCAGTTTGTTACTTTTATTTTATTTTGTGCGTCATGTTGGCGCGAATAAATAACTTTTCTTTCTTTCTTTCTAATTAGTAATTCGTACTATTCTTATCAAGTAATTCTTATAAACTAATTATTATTCACCTATAAACTACTTCTTTCTTCTTAGTAACTATTCTTACGCTACTTTTCGTCCATTAACTACAGGACACCCTGTATAAGTAAATACTATAATATTGAAAAGATTTTTTTTTTGTGGCTCTTTGAAAACTGAAATTTCGTAAATTGCAACTTTTGGCTCTTCCGTCTCAAAAGGTTGCCGTCCCCAGTCTTAGGACGACATTATACATCTCTCTAAATGGAAACCAACACGAAGAAACACCAAGAAAGCAAGGAGTGTGATGTCGACTGACCATTTATTCCACAGTGGTCCATGTCCCGCCCTCAGCTCGGAGTCTATCAGCCACGTGGCAGCGTGACACAGCTCATGCATCAGCGTGTCACGCAACCGTTGAGGTCCGTCCACCACTTTAACTGACAACTTGATGCTGGATGTCCGTATGCGGTCGCCTTTAGAATTCTTAACTAAGCGGTTTGTTGTTGTGCTAAAAAAAAATATAACATCACGCCTTGTATTCCCAGAAGGGTTCGGCAGAGCTGTTTTTAGTACACCCTCGTCTCACCAATTATGTTTAAGTCCCATACAAAAGGGGGCGAGCCTATTGCCATTAACTGGGCACAAATCCAGATTCCGGGCTGCTACTGAGAAATTCCTAATGAAAAAACCCAATAACACTTTGCTCGACCTGGGGAACGAACCCAGAACCCCGTGCTCAGCAGTCGCAGTTGCGACAATTAGACCAACAAGGCCGCTAAAACTAAATAAGTTAATTATTTAAAATGTGTTAATCAGAATTTGATTATTACTTGCATTAATGGTGAAGGAAAAACAACCTGCAACCTGCACACCTGAGAGAGGCGGTCTACAATGAGATTTTGATGGTCCGTGAAGTCTACCAACCTGCACTGGACCAGCGTCTGGTCTGAGATCATTCTGAGAAGAGGCCAGTGCCCAGCAGTGGGATAGGAATGAGCTGATTATGCTATGTCGTTAATGGTCTGCTATGGTCTACAGAAAATCCTACTAATATTATAAATGTGAAAGTTTCTAAAGATGGATGGATGGATGTTTGTTACTCAATCACGCATAAACAACTAAATGGATGTGGATGAATTTTGTCTCACAGATAGAGCACATCATCATCTCCCTGCCCTTATCCCACACGGCACAACACGGATTCCTCTTTCATTCTCCTTTATCAGCCGTCATCTCAGTACTCAACAGCAGTGATAGCCTAGTGGTGTGACCGTAGGACTGCCAAGCGTATTGTACAATTATCACTTGCTTAAAAACGGCGAAGGAAAACATCGTGAGGAAACCGGCATGCCTGAGAGATATTTCTCGACGGCATGTGAAGCCAAGTCAGAGGCCTTTGGGCGGCATAAATTCTGACATCAGGTTAGTTTTATTTATTTATTTATTATAATCTCCCTTACAACTATCATTACAGGTGTATACCTAATGCGATAGTGTGGTCTTAAAATTACCATACAATTAAAAAATATCTATACATATAAAAATAAAATAAAAACAACAACCTAATTATATCCTACACTAATCTACACTGTAGCACAACAAAAACAACAGTATTTTTGCGAATTCACTCAAAGGGCATGTAAATACATCGATCTTCACGTGAAGATCGTTAATAACCCGAATTGCGCGGGTCAATGGTGTGTTGGCGAGAAGGTTGGTCCTGGTCGCTGCCACGGCCAGTAGTGGCGGGCGGCGCCGCCTCCACACATAGCGGTCAGGTACACATACACTTAAGCGCTGCAGTACTCCTGGGTTATGCTCAATGCCACGAAGTAACCTAACCACATACGCAACAAGCGTGAATTCCTCAAGAGGAACATCTTTATCTTAACATCATAGTTACCAACCCTACGAAAAGAAGAAGACTTACCCTGCTGTAGTCCTAAGTTTAGTATCCCACAGTATAGGCAGGTCATCATCCATTGCGTTATCAAACACACCTTTATTAAACTCTACGTATAATCTCCGAGTTAACTGCTCCTTAAGAATTTTGTAGTTATCTCTATATTGTATAGCTTCTATGTGGCACCGCCAGGAGGGGACGTTGTCTGAAAGATAAACAAAGGAACACCTGTATCATAAACAATTTGTAGACATCTTATAAATAAGGCTGTGTCCATATTTGCGCACGTGCTGTGCACGCGTATCCTACGCAAGCCCGTATTTAAACATAGGCTGCAGCGGCGGCAGCGTACACCAAAAAAAAGTACCTACAGAGATTTGCATATTTCTGAAAATATCAAAACTTGACACCCCCCCACCCGCGCCGTAAGGGTATTTTCACATGCATACGGTTGCCCTCTAAACGGCTCGGCGACGTGCCGTGCTGCCTCCTTCACGTGTACCCTGTATACGCACGGTTCACGGTCGCCCGGCGGCGGCGCGGCGGCGGTCGAATGGCACAACAGCAACACTGCCTATGATGTTAACAGTCGAATGGCATGAGAACGAGTCTATACAAGTCAATACATAACTGTAAAGACGGTGCCGCGTCGAAACCGTGTCTGTAGTGGATAAGGACAGGCGACACACGGTCACGGCACGGTCGCCGTGCCTTGGGAAAGCTGTCATAATAGCTCATACATACACCCATATTCTAAGACGTTCCTCCAAAACTAAGTCACTCGACTCAGTCTTTCTCACTACCATCAGTAGTTATAGTTGACATAAACGTCCTCAGTCGAGGTAAGGAATCATCTGTCAAAGTCAAGGTACCTCAAAACCTACCTGAAGGAACGAAGTCTCAAAGATCGTATGTAACAAAAATAAATTTTGAAGACTATTGAATATGCTTACAATAATCCTTACAACTATTTATCGCGGCGTTATTTGCGCGATGCAGATAATTCAAATGATGACGTAATGACTCCACTCTACCTCGACTCATTTGAGGATGCCTCAGACGAAGAACCTCAAAGTTCACTCGAAATTGCGACTAAGAATACAATTTTGAAGGTGTTTTCGAGGCCGTTCTGTGTCGAGTAAGTTTTGGAGGAACGTCTTACAATATGGGTGATAGTAATGTACGGTCGGTTGGCATTACGGTGACGGTGCCGTGACCGTGCGCATGTGAAAATGGCCTTACGGGACCTTCGTGCATTGTGTCAGTACGACTGTATGAGAATAGCTCATGCCGTGGTGAAAAGATTAGCTAGACGGCGTCCTTTGCTGGCCGAGGGCAGTACGCGCACCCGCGCCGCGGGGAACGCAACTACGCGACGCACTCTTATGCTTCTCAACTCACTCATATCTACGCAAGACGTGGACTTGTTCTCAGATAAATTAAATCAAGTCATAAACGCAGCACATGACCACTTCACATTCTACCATAATTATTCTGGCCGCACATAGCACATAGGGCCCACCTATGTTTATATACCTAACTACTGAGTCATTGTAATTGATTAATCAATAGATAAGTTAAAATAGTATTTTTAAGTACTCTAGTATCATGCAAGTTGTATTTAGTGTTATAAGTATATTAAGTAAATTATTGTAACTTGTTTGTAGACGCTTTGGGTTTACCTGTTATGTCTACAATTTTTTTTGAATAAATAAATGTAAACATTGGTCAGCAAGGTTGTCGTTAATAGGGCCAAAACTACAACATAGTGAACTGTTCCGGTGCGCGATATTTCCAATATGGTGTAAAGTATTTATCAGTATTCAGGTGAAAATTGATTTACGTATATTACATTATCTTATGACATGAAACATCCGTACCTCATGTGACGTCATAACTTTTAGTTTTTACATTCGCAACAAATCAATGCATTCTATGACAGTCTTTACCTGGACATAGACACCGACAGCCGTGAATACCAAATAAAGAAAAAGTTAAATAAAGGTTTACCCACATCTGTCAGCAAGGCATCGCTATTATTCATGCTCTATCGTTTTCTGTCGCTCAGGAACGTCATTTAAAGCGAGAAAGGCAGCGCGAGACCACACGCGATAGCACGAGACCACACGCGATAGCACGAGACCACACGCGATAGCACGAGACCGCACGCGATAGCATTCACGCTGACTTTCTCGCTCTATTAAATGAGGTTCCTTAGCGACAGAAAAAGATAGAGCATGAAGTCAAAGTATTTAATTCAATTTGGCACATAAAAGGCACTTGTGAACGTCAAAATTTACAAAAAGAAAATAGAATTGATTCTAGTCGCCCCTTCCAAAAGGTAGTTTCGTATGGAGAAGAATGGGCAAGAAACTCCACCGTTACTCTTTTAAAATGTCTTACAATATTTTGTATCTATTAGGTACATTAATTATACAATTATATGTGAAGACGATGCACCTACAATAAAATTACTATACCACAATAGGTAAAAAGAATAAAAAAATAAGCAATGACAAATTAATTATGTGATAGATACATGGTGCTCACAAACATTGCAAAAGCATACGTTTTCCCAAACATTTTAAAGTAATAGGTCAGTGTGTGAGTTAAGGCACTGGCACTGAAGACAAGGGTCTTCAACCAGCGTGTGTTGCCAGTGATGACATATGGATCTGAGACGTGGTCCTTGACTGCTGGCCTTTTGGAGAAACTCAGAGTCACCCAGAGGGCAATGGAGAGAGCTATGCTCGGAGTTTCTTTGCGCGATAAAATCCGGAATGAGGATATTCGCCGAAGAACCAAAGTCACCGACGTAACTGTCAGGGTTTGCAAGCTGAAGTGGCAATGGGCAGGCCACATCGCTCGAGGGACCGATAACCGATGGGGAAGAAAGGTTCTTGAGTGGCGACCACGAATCGGAAAGCGCAGCGTAGGTAGGCCTCCCAATAGGTGGACCGACGACATTGTGAAAGTCGCGGGCAACCGAAGGATGCAAATGGCGGATTGTCGTTCGATGTGGCGGCCTAAGGGGGAGGCCTTTGTTCAGCAGTGGACGTCTTCAGGCTGATGATGTGAGTTAAGGTACCTACAGATGTGGGTCAACCCTAATGCTTACCTGCTAAAGAACCGACAAAACTAATCCTTTGAACACTCTGAATGCTCGGTGTCACGCTAACACTGCCAACTTTCTTCGCCAACAAGTCAACATCATCCTTCAAACTCTCCACCATTTCGGTAACACTCATAGCCTTATTAACTTTATTCTTCTTCGAAGTACTGTTTACGTTCCTCAATTTAGTTTTCGTTACTTCTGGTGTACTCGGTACCTTTTCCGTGTATAACTTTTTCTTGCTTCTCTTGTCATTATCACATGTCATGTCAACTCTTCGCTTTGCTTCGGAGTCGGTCAAGTACAACATTTTGTTACGTTTTAAATCATGTCTTATGTTCTCTTTGTCACTCTCATCATCATCAAAGTGTAGTTTTTTTGAGACTGTGTCGTAGTTCTCATAATTTGCTTTTATAGCTTTAAATAATTTTGGTATGGACTTCCAAGTTTCTCCATATAGGTCATTTAACAGTTTCTTCTGTGACAAATGTATTTTCTTAATGGAGCATTGTTCTTGGGATTCGTTGGCTACGTCTTTTGGTGAAGAGGGTGTGGGTTCGTGTCTGGGTGTGGCACAAATGATGTTCTGTGCTGGAGACCAACCACCGATGCTTGGCCGCGATTGTTTTGTTGGTGATGGGTCTTCACGTGAACGGTTGAAGGAGAACTGTAATTTTATAGCAAAATCTTATATTTTTACTATATTAAGTGCAATAAAGAAAAAAACTTATAATAATTGATGATAAAAATAAAAACTTTTAACAAAAATAAAACCGACTTCAAATTGTCTATCTCCGAAGTTCTTCATCAGATCTTCACCAAATTTAAATGGGACCACTTCGAAAGAATACTCTTTCAAACAAACAAAGAATCATTAAAATCGGTTCACAATTAGCAAAGATATCGCGGAACAAACATATAAAAAAGAAAAACAAAAAACATACAGTCGAATTGAGAACCTCTTCCTTTTTTTGGAAGTCGGTTAAAAATTAGAGTACAGACATACTATAGAAAGAACTTGATTACAAACTACAGGAAGATCTAGTGACTAAATGGCTACCACATGCATCAACCTCCAAGATATGTCCATGGTGTCAAGTCCCAAATGGGGATTTCAACTGTTTATTTTCTTATTAACTGAGATTCGTGATTCGTGGCTAATTACCAACCGCGCGGATCATACGATTTGAGAGGTTAAGCTACGCTTGCCGCGGTCAGTGGATGGGTGACCGGTCGTTACACATCGAGATCCTTTTGTGCCTCAGAGAGCAGATTAAACAGTTGTCCAGGGTGTCATACGAATACCTATGACAGTTGTTACAGGTACTCACAAGCCTGGAAGTCTGATTACTGGTCTAACCTTAGGATATCGGCATTGCCCAGTTACTGGTTTGTGGAGGTCTGATAGCAAACGCTTCATGTAAAATACTGGTATTCAACCGCATCTGGTTAGACTGGAAGCTAGGCAGAACATGTTAATAATAATGAATACAATCAAGTTTACTTACATTTCCATTCTTGCTGGGTTCCTTTCCATTGAGATTGATTTTAGGCAGGTCATCGTCAAATGATGGTTCACAGGAATCATTTATTACTATTGGGGAATATATTTTCTGACAAGATTGCACCTAGAATGGAAGAAGTTTACTAATTATAATGGTAAACTTAATATGATAATGGAATGACGATCCATAAAGCCCGCCATTGTAGATTTGATGCAGAAGGCGGAGGGCCAAGTGTTGTGGCAAAGCCTTGAAGTAGTTTATGCCTAGAAGTGGACTGCAATTGGCTGATTTGTGTTGCTGGTATTACTATATATAAGGTAGAACTATATATTTACAAGTGTGAAGATTATGCTTTATGATTATTGTAACAATTTTATAGCTTCTTCACATCAGTTATTAATAAATTATTGCCTCTGATATGTTTAAAAGTTGGGTCCATTGGTCCAATCAATTTGAAAAAAGGAAAACAATCTTTTAGTGATATATTTAAAAGAAATATTATGTATTTAAAAATAGTCACAAATGTTTTATTGAAAACACTACAAACATGGATACAATTAGAAATGGATTTGATTTAAACACTACAGTGGAGCCGGCTTATAACAACAACAAAGGGATGCCAATATTTGGTCTACTAAACGGACGTTGTTATAAGCGTCAGTAAATACCAGATAATAAAACCTAACTAAAGGGTGTTCTTAAGTCACTATAAGCGGCTGGTCTTTATAAGCGAAGTCGTAATAAACGGATTCCACTGTACGCTAATTTTTATAATACACTTTACCAGTTCTATATAAAACATCCCTAAAATATTATTTACCTTTTTACTAAATTGGTTAAAGCCAGACTTTAGTATATCATGATACTACATGCTATTTCTTCACTAGACACTAAAAGGAACAATTTTTTGCATAGAATATGGTACCTAGCTGCAATAGGTAGGCTATGTTTATCATCGTCCTGCAGAAATACACTAACTATAAACAGTTTGTTCCCTCCTGCCCGCATAAACTGTGAGTAACGGTGAGTAAGCAAGAAAGAAAAGAAAGAAGAAAGAAAGAAAAAGTATTTATTTTCTGCCCACGCGGACGCACACGGAGTAGAGCTCATGCCATGGTTAACAAGTCAGCAAGTTAGTTTAAAAAAAGCATTTGACTGCCCAGGGTGCGACGGTCATACTCAAGTATCGTCACTTGAGTTTGCACTTGCTCTTTTCATGCAACAAATAGTCATGAGTATGAATATTATGATTTACGACAGATAGGCATTTATTAATGACAGTAGCCAACATTTTATGGCTTTATTAGGTTGAATACAGAATTTATACCTACTTACAGTTTTTTGTAAATCATTCCTCAGTCTATCAAAAGACTCATCAAGTGTTATTACTTCCAAACTTCTGTTAAGTTTATTAATGTCTTCAGTTGCCTTTTGTCTAGTTTTCTTCAATGATAACTTTAAAAGTCCTGAAATAACGTGTGTAAAGATATTTCATACTTTTCAGGATAAAACTTTTGAAGATAATATTAGTATTCTACTTACGGTTCTTTTGTCTATTTTGTGTGGTTTTAGTGTCCATTTCTATGTTATGTATGTAATTATTAAATATACATAAACGAAAATAATGTAATTATCCAAAGATAAAAAATGTTTTAAAAAAATATCTGCCGTTGAGCAATGACAATTGAGAAGCAGTGTTACAAGTGGCAAAATAATTTTCTACTATCTACTAACCTAGTACGAAGTTTTGTAGACACGACTTGGTACGATTGGGATAATAGTTTAATTGTAAAATTTTATTCCTATTTCATTTGAAGAAAATATATATATATAAAAAATGAAATATATAAGAAAATAAAGTATTAATAGTTTTTTTTAAAATTCATTGTTACACCATCTAGCGGTGAATAGTTAACAACTGTTGTAAATGTTTTCAACAACATAATTTTTCTATCCGCCACTAGATGGCGCTACTAATGCTTATACTTCATAAACGGATTGCGCTATTCGTAGTTATTTAGATTAGATGTCGCTTTCAATATTTTTCGCAAAATTTACAATTAGTAGGTACTACCTACAAAAAATAATTAAAATGGTCTTAGCCCTTTATCCATGTCATTTCCGTAGCGAATATTGACAAACTCACTAGACCATAGTACCCAAATGCTATTAGGTAATAAGATGTGAAATAATTATGTTATTCAAACAGAAAAAACCGCTTGCTCAGCTTCTATTTGTTGTTGACTTCTTAAAAACCTTCACAACGTAATTTTTGCTATGCCTTTCATTTGTGTTTACGCAAACAGAGTGCTAGTTGCACCGGTAACTAGGTCAAGTAGCATTGTACTTACTATGTTTTTATTATGAAACGATTTTGGGCAGATTCACTTATCTATTAATGTTCTTGTAATGTTTTTTACGTTATTGTTGTAGAATCACTTTAGATTTTTATCGGGTCATTAACAACAGAACTCGATTGTTTATTTCCGTTCTAATTTGGAAACAAAATTACGGTTAGGCCATTTTACTAATGCCTGTTCTAGTATTATTCAGGATATAAAATCTAGAGTAGCAAGGTGACGTACCTACATTGTTCTATTGGGTAGATTTCTGTAATAACCATGTTAGTTAAAAACCGAACTGTCTTCAACTGACACATCCGTGGAAAGTAGACTTCTGCAAGTTTTACGTACTAATGTCGGTTTCCTATAGTTTACGGACCGTTATTGGTTAAAATTGAGACTGTTCTATCTTTACCAATAATGAAGCAGAGACCTCATTAGGAAGTAGCTATCACAGGTAAAATTAGCTTACGAGTAAGTATATTTATATGCTTAGATTGACTATAAAAAATGCTACCATTGGTAAGTGAAACGGTTTGCTTTTTTTATAGGAACGGGGCTTAAACGACCAATAGCGTGCACTAACTTGTGTAGTAAAACTAGCTAGCGGATTTGACGCTTGATTCGCAAATTGGCGAGCCAATAATTAGTTCAATTCCATCTTCTTTTATAAAAATAATGAATATAATTAAATCCGAAGGCCAAACAATACAGAATCCATCTTAGACCCTGTCTGCACTTACCATCAGGTGAGACTAGGGCCAAACGCGACTTAGTCAAGAATAAAAAAAAAGATTTATTTTAATATTTTTAAAAGCACAGGTAGGTACTTACAATTATTTTAAGGGCCATTACTGATATCAACGAGACCATTTTAATTCATAAAGATAAGAGGTCCATTATTAAAATGTACATTTTCGAGTTATTTTTACCGTCGTTAAAACAATAGGTAGGTGGGTAAATATTCGAATTTTTTTAATAAATCATTCTTCTCCCGGGTTGTTACCGTTATAGTATTGTCAGATTGTTTTTATTCTTGTCTTATTGCTTGGCGGCAGCGGTGAGTTTTCATTATCATAAAATTATAGTATTAAACATCTGCATTCTTAACTTTGGGATGATGCTAAAGACGTTCTCAATTTTTGTTAATATTTTTCGTATATTCTCCCAGGTACATAATTATAATAAATTGATATCATTCCAAGTTTTTTTAAGGGCTTATTAATTACCCCCATTTTTAGAGTCCCTAATTCAAAGTCAGTGTTTATTTCAATTAGGCACATAAAAGGCACTTTTGAACGTTATTTACAACAAAAAAAATTGAATTGATTCTAGTAGCCCCTTCCAAAAGGTAGTTTCATAAATTATGTTCTAAGGTAAGAATACAACAAAAAGTAAGTACCTACCTACCTACCTAATGTTTCTGAAATGAGGGTAGTTTGTCTAAACAATATAATTTATGTCCTACCTGGGATTCAAATTAGGACAATTGATTTTTGTGTAGGTAATGTTTAGTGTTTAAGTTATAAAAAAAATTGTCATTTCAAAATGTTAGTAATTTAAAAAAAAGGTATATTTTTGTGTTTTTGTGTGATGGTGTTTGTTAATGTTACAAATGAATGATTAACAAATGGTAAGTTTCTTTTTTTATTGGCGTTGAAAGTGGATTAAGAATGATAATTATTATTTCGTTCTGCTCAGCCTTTTCCTAACTATGTTTGGGTCAACTTCCAGTCTAACCAGATGCGGCTGAATACCAGTATTTTACACGGAGCGACTGCCATCAGACCTCCGCAACGCAGTTACTGGGCAATGTCGATATCCTCACTATCCTCAGGTTAGACCGGTTGTCAGACTTATGGACTTACGACTTCCCGTAACGACTGTCATAGGTATTCGTATGACACCCGGGACCGACAGTTTAACGTGCTCTCTGTAGCACAGAGGGCTCTCGATGTGTAACGAATGATCACCCATCCACGGACTGATCACGGCAAGCGTTGCTTAACCTCGCAAAGCGCATGATCCGCGCGGTCTTTAATAAACCACAAGACTCTCATGTGTGCTATATTGGTACAGTATGATGATTTAAAATTGAATACTTACGTAATAACAATTAGCGCAGGCCCTTATTCTGAATGTCCTACATGTAGGCCTTTCTCATTTGTTGTAGTGTGTACCACGCGAAATAATTGTCAACAGGAGTGTCCCACACTTATGTCGCAAATGTTGCAATTAGTGTCAGTCTAAATGCAGCTTCCTCCGACGGCATAGACAAGTGCCAACGTCCGTGAACTTTAATGAGGCCATCTTATAAATACTTATTGTCTTAACCTCTTTCTTGTCTTGTGTGAATCCTGGCGAAGAATAGGCCGATCCATGAGTGTTGTAGAATGAGGTTAAGAGAATGAGAGTTTGAGAGAATGGGAGTAACAACGCGTGGTGATTATAGCAATTTTACATGCTACTGGTCGTTGTTGGTGGACCCATATTCAGAAGCGGATGTTTATGGGCTGATTTGATGATAACTTTTTTCCTTTAGATGTTGGGGTCGACTTTTAGAGCCGCCGCGGACTGCAGATTAAATTATCGCCCAATAGTTGCCTGATTACCTTTTGTAAGGGAAAACGAATCGTTATAATGTGCGCACTTGCGTACATCTTCATACTGATTAAGAAACCGACTAAACAGTTGGCTGATAAGAAAATCTGTAGTTTGCGGGGGCTCTTAGTCTAACAGGGCTAATTCTATTGACACAATTGTTGCTGAACTGCAAACCGTCAGTCAGTTACTGCTATCATTTACGAAAACTACCATATCAAAATGTTTGGTTTTAGTTTTTACTCAAAAATGCTTGTAATGTGGTCATTATTTTGACAACCTTTTTTGAGCAAAGTCGAGCTTTCCGCTCTACTTGAATAGGTAGGCGTCAGCAAAGTTGTATGGAATTTCATTGCTGGTGAATTTTAGCCACCAGCAATTTCCTTTGAAAATCCATTATTGTCGAGTTTTGTTTCAAAAATAGTCAGGTGCAAAAAGATTTCATTCAGAATTTGGCTGTATAGGTACGGTTTTATTTTATTCCTACTATAGTTACTCAGCTGGTTTTATTTAAACTACAAACATTTTTGAGTAAAGCACTATACAAGCCTTGGTCCGCAATGACTGCGCTGCTGACCACGCTGTAATGGCCTCAAGCTTAGCTTAGCTACGCTCTCGGCCTTCAAGCTTGGTCATCATTGCAGTCCTTGCTGTCCGCGCTATAATGCCTCGACCTTCGTTCTCGGCCTTTATTCCAACTTGTCCATCAAGGGCAACGCAGTCATTACAGACCGCGGCAGTAATGTACTTTTGTTGTCAAACAATTTCACAGCTTTTGTAAATAAAACCTCTGAATGACCTGTTCAGCTTCAGTTCGATTGGGATTAATCCACGCTACTATTAGCAGAATTATCTCTCAGATGCAGTTGAGTTTCAGTATTTACACAAACCGCTATTTCGCCTGATCAGTAGTGGGCCAGCCTTTAAAGATTAATGTTGGTATTCATTAAGTAGGCATTGATAATGTTATTTTATAAGCAAAGTAAACGCAATGCGTACTTTATTTTAAGCCATGCTTAATGACATATTGTTTTGCTTTTAATTAATAAGTTTATTAAAATGTTTTCTCTCTTAAGTGAATTTGTAATTATTTTGAGAAAATAAAGATCTTTTTAACCGTAGATCAGGGGTACCGTTTATTTTTTTCTCATTGGACAATCCTCATGGATGTCCCTGGCGAGGGGTTTGCCGGGCTCTTACCGGCCAAAAACCAACGGTGTTCCTCCTCCTGACCGTTTGGCCGGGGTCGCGGGATTCGCAAAAGCATGCACCGCAACCCCGGAGATCAGGGGTACCTAGTCAATTTAGCTCACTTTCTCCGGGTAATTTTAATTTTCGCTTTTTTTTTATAACTGCGGCATGGGATGTCTTGGCCACCTCAGGGGATTCTTGTCTTGTCACACGTGACCCCCTGGATCTGTCATTGCTAGAGACCTACTCCGGCCGAAAGGTCAGGAGGAGGAACACCGTTGGTTTTTAACCTGTAGGAGTCCAGACCTCCTCGCGTTCATCGAGCGAGGGACATCCATGAGGACTTTCCAACGATAAAAAAGGGGCCTACTCCGAATGTTGAACATCGTAGTTTCGACTGACGGAATTCGTTTTATCGAGATCGCGTAGTTTAGGGGTGAAGTTTTTCGTTGTAACGTGCATTCGTTGTTACCTACGTGTTTCGTGATCAAATGATTACGTTGTAAGGATATTCGTTGTTTCGTACTTTCGTTGTTTTATTATTCGTTATTGCAAACTTTCGGGGACCTGTTATTCGTTGTTTCATATTTCGAGGTCAAGTAGCGGACTCGACGGATCCAACGTTTTCAAACGAGGCGTGGAATTTACAAATGGGCTAAGTGCCCAAAAAACCGAAGTCAATATTTTTAATGTCAAAGGAGCTACATTGGGCAGCCAATCCATTTTTATTAAACATTTTGATTCATTTTTTTTGGCACTTGGCTCATTAGTCAATTCCACGCCTCAAACTACGAGTGTGTTTCGACATTTTGTCATTCGTTCACCCTACTCTCAAATGTTGATTGACATCTAGCAGTTCGTTATTTGACAACACTTTGATCGTATTGTGGCGGCATCTATCACCCCACGTGAGAACTACGCAACATGACGAATGTCCAGCGACAACAATGACAGCTGACAAATGAAAATGTCACAAATCCTGCATCGCGATATCAAGATTTTACGCGCAGATAGTAGATATACAACTTCTCAACATCAACCGCTAGGCCCCTGATCCACCGTGCTCACCCGCCGCAGCCGCGGAGCCGGTAGTCTTTTCTGACTCAGCAGTCACACCGTTAATTCAGCCCTCGTCAAGCTGTCTCCCTCCCAGTCCTCTTGCAAGCAACGCCCTAAGCCAAGGTTCAATCCCCCCTAGGGGATGCCCTTAGTGGTGTTGTTGCTATCTAGTCATGATGTTAGTAGTAGACGTACTAATAGTAGTTAGCATAGGTTAAGTATTTTACTCTCGTCGGGATTGGTTGGAGACTTTTCAGGTCTCACCAATAAATGCCCGGTCGGACTCGGTCCGCAAGACCATCTACAAACAGTCGAATAGAAAAAAAAAACAATTGTTGGGCAGTAGCCCGCCAGGCACAAGACCCGCCCGGTTGGAGGATTTCTCCCTTTTCGTTGAAGGAACACCATACTTCTTACCTCGACAGTATGTTTATAATTTTGATGTTCGTCGTTGTTCGTTCAAGAAAAACGAACTTCAAGTATACTCCACCAAGAAAAACATAGTTTGCTTAGTTGTTGACAGTAAGATTGACAAGCATACCATTTTGGGACCCAATGCATAATATTAGCAAGCACATTGGCGCGACGGTGCAACGAGTATTCCCAAGGAGGGTTGATGTCAGGCTGGCGGCCGGTATAACAACATGGATTTACAAAATACATGTTGTGCCGACCCCACCTAGTGTGGGATAATGGTAGGAAAATGATGATGAATGTTCTTTCTTTCTCTTTTCGTTTAGATGTTCGTCGCTGTTCGTTTGGATCCGTAACTTCGACCTTCGATTTTTAGAGTTCCCCTGATCTCTGATATCTGTAATGATATGGTAGATAAATTTAAGTTTAGATCAGTCACTACTGGGCTGTTATCTATGACAATCGTCTCAGATAGCATGACATATCTTATAATACACTCCTCTTATTCAGTAGTAGATATTAACACTGTTGCTGGGTAGGTACACTATGAAGTAGTTACACGTGTTGGGGCGGTTTTCTTGTTACTAGGAAAGATTGTATGAGTAATATTGATTAGGTTTTCAATGTTATGAAACAATTTCTGTTGGATTCAAAATTCACCAAAATTATCCATTATTTTCCACTAGTGACGATACTTAAGTAGGTAGGTACGTCCAGCGCACCCTGGGCAGTCAGCCCCGCTACCAACCTTGCTGACTGGGTAATCGTTTCACCACAAACCACGGCATGTGGTAAATAAAAAACCGACTACATAACTATGAATTTTACAATCTAGAAATAGATTTTATAAATGTATGTATGTATACCTTGCGAAGTATGTGCGGTGTAACTTTGAATGATAGATTGAGAAATGAAGAGGTTAGACAAAGTTGCGGATAAAAGATGATGTAGTAACAAAAATTGAAAGGAGTATGCTTAGGTGGTTTGGTCATGCTGAGAGAATGGGTGAACGGCGATTAACAAAAGGAATTTATAAGGCGGATGTCAATGGGAACGCCGGTAGAGGACGTCCTAGAAGGACATACATCGATGTTATTGGTGATGTTCTTCACAAAGGTCAGGTGCGTAGTACTCTCAACCGGCGTGCGTGTATGACAAGATGTATGAATGTGGATGAAGCGAAAGGGGTATGTAAGGGTCGTAGCATGTGGCGTTCTATAGTTTCTGCCTACCCCCATGGGAAAAAGGCGTGAGTTTATGTATGTATGTATACTTAATTTTAATTTCAGAAAAAATAGGTTACACACATCTAAATCATAAATCAAGTAATTAAGCGCTAATATAAATTTATTCTGGAAATGTATGCTAGTTTAAAGTATCCAGGCCCAGACTGGCCATACGGGCAAAAGCCCGATGCGCCGGTGTGGCCTGATGGGCCGGTCACACAGTCGGAGAAATCGAAAGGCTGAGGGGAACGCCAAAAAAAAAGGTCGTCCAACTATCGCCTATCGCTTGAAAGAGTAAGAGCGGCTTTAAGCCGCGTATCGACTTCGCGCTCCAAGAGGACGAACATTGGCGCGCGTTCCGGCCGCGCGAAATGGTTACCATTTTGGAACGCGCGCCAATTGTGGCCAAAGAGTATAGTAATAATATGGTTGTGGCGCGCGCGCCATGTGCGCTTAGTTGATATCATTTAAATATTTGGAGCGCGTTCCGCGGAACGCACTCTCGGCGCGGGTGTTCATGGCACGCGCGCCAGGAGCGCATAATGGATACGCAGCTTGAGGGGAGCGTCTAAAAAAAAAACGTCGTCCGTCTAATCGCTTGGGCCGACCGTCTCTCAAATGCCCGGACCCATTTCAGCTCCCAGTTCAGCCCTGAAAGAACACGTCTTAAGATCCATTTTCTACCTTTTTTCTAGATATTGACAGATAAGCCAGAATGATGGAGTTGCAAATTATCTTTTCAAAGCCGAAATATATTTCTACATGGAGACATAACATCATACACACGGTATCTTCTAGTTAAGTAATTTAATCCTGGGAAATAAATGTACTCAGAAAAGTACAACTAATTTAACTATTTATTGCGCACATAATATTTTTTTTCATAATAAATAATCACTAATGATATTATCTATCATATAGTTTGCAGAAGGTTGCGTAGTTTATGAGTACAAATTGAATAATATAAAAGACAATAGAGTAAACATGCTTTTGTCATTAGTTTGTAAACATTAAACGTTGCCTGCTATGTATGTAAACATAACTTTTATCCTCTATAACTCGGAACATCTGTATAAATACATTAAATAGATGAAAACACAGTCTAGAATCGTGACTTAAAAATGTAATTTAGAATTATGTCTCTTCTACCCTTGCCCTTAAAGCCACGCATGCGCTGTTCGCACCCCGCTCGACTCAAAATGGCGACTATTTTCTATAAATAACATCTGAACTTGGCAAAATTGCACCGTTTGATAGCTTTTTTTGTTAATAATTATAGCTTGCACAATGTCTGATTTAAATAAAAGATCATAAAGCGCATTGCTGCAAGTTTTAAAAAGGGAATCTGGTCGCGACAGTGACCTCTGACATCGCTAAAGGCCACTGTAATTAGAGACGCGACGGAAGAACGATCATTTGTGCGCGGAGGTCAAATTAGTCTGGAAACAGCTGTTTTCAAAAATCGAATGTTACGGACCTAAAAAAATCTGAAATTTCGCCAGTTTGACGTCAGATTTCGTTGAGTGCGGGTGGATATTTGTACCGACCATGTAATGGTGAGTGGCATTAGCCGGTGAAATTACGAAATAGTGACTTAGTAGCGTAGTGTGTATTCTTTTTTCGAGTGGAATGCGTAAAAACGTGCTTTTTCCTAGAAACAGTGTTAGTGAATGTTGTCAGTAGATTATATGTTTTTATTTTCTAGAATTTGATTTGGTATGTTTTCATCTGATCGTGATATAAATATAAAAATCGATAGAGTACGTCTGCCCGGCCACGTGGTGTCTCACATTTTTTCTAGTGATGTTGCATGAAATAGCACCTTATTATTATTTAGTGGACAATTCAATTTAGTTCACTGGTATTGATTATATGTTTGATAAAAGTGCGATTGAAAACGTGCAATGCATTTCTTTAAAATGCCGGGTCTTCCAGCTGACATTAAACCATTTTCCGCGCGTGTGCTAAAATTGATAAATATTAGGAAATAAATATCGTTTACAAATGACGGAATCATACTTTCAATAAATACATATCTATTTAATAATACGCAGAAAAATATATATATCTAAGTATCTACGTTTTGCAAATCGGTATTTAAACGTATACTTAGGTATATAAAAGGCTTCATCTGCATAATCTGCATTATTATTTGAATGTCCTTCTAGAAGAACATCTTGAATTATTCTTTATTTCCTTTGCCTACTATACATATTTTATAAGGTCAATGCCAAGGTCTGAATTCCGGCTAACATAGATAATTTACATGAAATATGAAACTTGCTGTTCGGGTTATTGATTTATGTCAATAGCTCGTATTCACAATGACGATGATTAGCAAATTATTACTATTTACTTTCGTTAACGTATTTTCAACACCCATAACTCCATTTATGTAAAAGAGGTCTTAATGTTATAATAATATCGTCAGTGTAAGGTAAAAAAGACTAAAGCGCCAATATACCTAGGTACTTTACAGTAGAGAGATTCAAAGTATTTTTTTAAGAAAATAAACATAGTTATTTTTCTTAGAGTATACATATTATATAATATATAAAAATTATCTATTTAATATTATACTCTAAGAAAAATAATTAAGTATGTTTATTTTTTTTTTAAATAATCCTTTGTATCTCTCTTCTGTAAAGTAGGTATCTAGGTATATTGGCGCTTTAGTCTTTTTACCTTTCCACTGACGATATATTATCCACTAACGTTCTCCCGCTTGCCAAGCGTGGAGTCTACGGGTAAGACCTTATTTTTGGTGTCGGACGTCGGACGCAACCAAGATTTTCGAATAGAATTCTGTCAACTACGTTAACGGAGGGAATTAAAGGTACCTTACTAATCACGTGTCAGAATCAGAACTAATCATTGTCTGTTATCAATCTGCTAGGTACTTATAATTTTCCTTGAAAAGAGTTTCCTTGGTAGTACACTTACTCATTTTTACTGCTTCAGTCGTCTACAGATGGCGTCGCGGCTTCCGTGTTTATAATGTGATTATTGTAAGCCTCCTTACTCATAACATAACATCACGCCTGTATTCCTTGAAGGGTTAGGCAGAGGTGTATTGTTACACCCTCATTTCGCCGCTATGTTTAGGGGGCGAGCCTATTGCCATCAACCGGGCACAAATCCAAACTCTGGGCTGCTACTGAGGTATTCCACACGGAAAAACCCAATATCACTTTGTCCGACCTGGGGATCAAACCCAGGACGTCACCATCAACAGTTGCGCTTGCCACCACTAGATCAACGAGGCAGTCGTCAATACTCAATACAGCCTCCCTACTAGTACTTTTACTCGACAGCGAGTAAAACTGTGTGTGAGTACAGACCTTTACTATTATTCTGTCCCAGTGCTGGGCAAGGGCCTCTTAGAATAAGAAGCTTTTAGGCTTCAGTCCACCACGCTGGCCTGGTACGAGTTGACGGACTACACACACCATCGAGAATATTTTGGAACCTTCTCAGGTGTGCAGCTTTCTTGACGATGTTTTCTTTCACCATTAAGGCAAGTGATAATCTAAGTATAATTAAATATCAATTTATTCTTATCCCGAAGGATACTAGAGTGTTGAAAATGTTGCGATTTTCGTAAGAGGTAGCTAACGACTTATTTCGACAATTTTATAAATAGGTACATGCAATTGTAGTTTGAAAGTTCAAGACGTTATTGCTATATAATGGTGTTTAGATGGTAATAGAGATGGTCTATACTTTAAGTTTAAATAAAATTGGTCACTTTTACAATAGAAAAAGATAAGTCCTATTAAATACTAACTGTACTTACCTACGGTAACATAAGGTTACTGCTCATCACCCACACTCAATAGCGTGATAATTTGTATCCTATAATCGGACCCACTCTTTAACGGATGTGGCTGTCAAATTTTAACTGGATCTGTCCAGTAGTACTGGCGTGAAGCTCAAACATACAAACGGACAAACAGACAAAAATTATAAAATCTACATTTTAGACATAAGTATCATACCTATGATGCGTTGCACTTACTTTTTTCCAAAAATATTTGATGGTACAGTTTTAGTATCGTTACGATTTTATATGTACAACGTGTTACATAAACAATTCCCCATGAAAAATGTAAATAATCAAGCAGTCTTTTATGATTGTTGTCAAATGACAACAACCATAAAAGACTAAAGGTAACTACCTCTCAGAGAAAATTTTATGTAAGAATGTAAATAACTTTCTGCGTCTGGGTAGTCAACTCTTTAGTTTTATGTTTTCAGGGTTGCGTTTCAATGATGATTATTTTATGTTTTATCCAAATTCTTGTTTGTTTTTTTGGGCCATACTACGGTATTCTTATATTGCCAATAGACTCTTTACAAGGGACTTTTTAACCCCCTTTCGGCTTTTGAGGTACTCTTGTAAGTTGTAACACGTTGTCTAGACTACTAGCTGTGTCCTCACGACTCCGCCCGCATAAGAAGTTTTATTCCAGTAATAAATATAGCCTAGCCTATGTTACTCAGTGATAATGTAGCTTCCTAACGGCAAAAGAATTTTTGAAATCGGTCCAGTAGTTTTTAAGTTTATTCGTTACATACAAAAATACAAATCTTTCCTCTTTATAATATTAGTATAAATAATGCTTTTTTTAAAATTCTTTGATTTGGTCGTATTTGACCTTAGTCGCACCTGATGGTAAGCGCAGACAGGGTCTAAAATGGAGCACATGAATCCAAGTAATAGGGTTATAGAGAGATTCCCCTACACCCACCCCTCTGGCTCTCACATACATACGACGGAACACAGTAAACTGCTTGGCGCCGGACTTTAATGTGAGGGTGGTAGCTAGCCAGGCGGACCGTATAGATCCTACGACCATGCGTGCTGGTAATACTATAATAATTCAGTCGTGGTATGTAAAATAGCGAAGAATGGCTATAAGATACGAGGCAGGCCAAAGAAACGATGGATGGATTGTGTGAAAGAGGATATGATAGGATGGAAGTGAACACTAAGATGACGGCTGATAGAAATGTATGGAAGAAAAAGATATGCTGCGTCGACCACAAATAACATGGTATAAAGGCTGATGGTTGATGATGAATTTTAATACTCACATCATCATCATCTCCCTGACCTTATCCCACACTAGGTGTGGTCGGCACAACGTGTATTCCTCTTCCATTCTCCTCTTCAGCGGTCATCTCAGTACTCACTCCTTTCTTACCCATATCCTCCTTCACACAATCCATATATCTTTTCTTTGGCCTACCTCTATAAATACAGGCTGTAAACGTAATCATGTAATTCCTTCAAACCTCGTGATGTACTGCTGGCATAGATTAACCCTGAAAGGGATTCTTTTGGATTCAATCAAAAAAAGATTACAAGAAGTAAACATGTGTTCTTAACATGAGGTATTTTAGCGCCCCGAGCGAATTGCGCGGCTATCGCTCGTCGCGCGGTCATTTAACTCGGGGCGCTAAAATGCCTCACATTAAGAACACATGTTTACTTCTTGTTTTTTTTTTATTGAATCCGAATGTAGTAGTTAGTTCAGGGTTAATCTATGTCAGCAGCATCACGAGGTTTGAAGGAATTACATGATTTGGTTTACACCCTGTACTTATATCCATCCACATTCATACTTAATACTCTTCGACATGACTTTCTTCCCTCCGCATAACATGTCCATACCACGTTAACCACAATATATTATTATGTTATTATCAAATTAATAAATGCCATGGAAATGTGTTCCTTGCGAAATATGTGCGGTGTAACTTTGAAAGATAGATTGAGGAATCATTTGATAAGACAAAGTTGTGGTTTAAAAGTCGATGTAGTGACAAAAATTTAAAGGAGTATGCTTAGGTGGTTTGGTCATGTTGATAGAATGAGTGAACGGCGATTAACAAAAGGAATTTATAAGGCGGATGGGATGTCAGTGGAAACGGTAAAGGACGCCCTAGAAGGATATAAATCGGTGTTATGGGTGATGTTCTTCACAAAGGACAGGTGCGTAGTACTCTCAATCAACGTGCATGTATGACATGATGTATGAATGTGGACGAAGCGAAAGGAGTATGTTACAATCGTAGCACGTGGCGTTCTATAGTATCTGCCTACCCCCTTGAGAAAAAGGCGTGAATTTATTATTTATTTCCAATGCTCGATTCTTCTCTTATATTATATTATATCCGATTCCTAAATCTTAAAACGAATCATTTTGCTTACCCATAGAGGAGCTGCTGTGCAATCAAAATAATCCCTCTATGGTACGCTGTTTATAAACTACGCTTTGTTCGAAATGACCGAGTGGTAATTCTTACCAATACCGGTCAGTATGATATAGGAATTCGGCATCTTTGTATAGAGTAGTTACCTAAGTTAAGCCGTCAATGAATGTTAAACATTCAGAGGCTACTGCTAAAGATAAAGCGGAATGATAAATATGTTTTAATTAACAATTAATTAATTATGTGTTTATTAATCATTGTCTCTATGGTTCTCATGACTCTTTGACGGTAATTAAGTTAGATTTTTAAGGTTTTCTTTAATTTATAATGTGTGTAACAATTTGTTAATTGCTAGGTGTGTAGTAAAAACACTAAATTAGGTAATGATGCTAAAATTGTATAAGTAGGAACTTGTTGTTAAATGCTGTTTGGGCTTGGTAAACATAATTAATTTAGTTTAAAGTTTAGTAGATTTTGTTTGACAATGCTTAAATATTGATTTTGATGAACAGAAAAACGAGTAAAAAAATTTAGAAATGCATTTTGGAATGTAAAATATAATGAATAAATAAAAAAAAGCAAAAAGATTTTGGCAGCGGTGGGATTCGAACCCACGCCTCCGAAGAGACTGGTGCCTTAAACCAGCGCCTTAGACCGCTCGGCCACGCTACCACTTGGAGTTGCGGTTGAAATTATGAATTGTGTTGTATACACGTTTTATCTCCACATTTCGTCCTTGATTCTATATTGGGTACACTTATTTTACATTTTATAAGATCTATATTTATTTCAATCACGTTTTATGCACAAGAATTTCGTAATATTTTATAATAACCATAATAATTTTCAAAAACTTGAACTACGGACTTTGTACCTATAATTAATTATTGTTTTGTTTCAACACTAAGCCGCAATCGACCTATGCCCGGTTCCTATGGGCAAAAAACATGGCTTTTTGCTTACGTCACGTGTTTTTTTTACGGAACGTACCGTAGAAATTGGCAACTTTGCTCTTTGAGCTTCGACTTTGCCCAGTTGTGTATTTTCTTGATAAACTTGATACCTACTTACATAGCAAACTCTATAAGTAGTTAGAAGTATTCTTTTGCCTGTGGTAGAAAATTGATGTTATTCCCATTGGCTGTCAGGGACTTTTAAAAGTTGGTATATAAGTACCAGGTTAGTCGGAAAGGGGGTAGGTAGGTACTAAGTCGCAGGCTACTTAATGTATTACTGATGATTGTTTTAAAGAAAATGTTAAAATTTAAAAATTATATTTAAAAAAAACCTTTTTTTACTTTTTTTTATTTAGTGTTTTCTAAAATTCTTCATCCCTGCTTTAGTTATGAATTCAGAAAATGGAGTTTCTAATCCGTGACCCCAAATATGACGTAAATTGTAAACATGTCTGATCAATCATAGCTGAGGATAGATAGAATTTAGCGTATTTTTTTATGAAATCTTTGAACAGCTATTTCTCTTGAACTATGGACTTTTGGGGAAAGTTGTAGAGCAAAAGTTGTCCATTATTGTAAGTACTTTAAAACCCTTTCAGCTTAGTACCCCTTTTCCGACTAACCTTGTATACAACAAAAATTGTAAGGCTATACCTAATAATAACATGTATTATTTAGCTATTTGGCAGGACTTTACCATCTAGTGCTTCGCACAAGAGGTTTACTAATAATAAACACATTTTCTGGTTCATTCTTGTAAATGTAAACAGTATCTGATTAGATATTCACGAGAATATCGAATGATCTTATGTAATCGTATTTCTTTGTATTGCCGCCGAATAACTGCAGTCCGAGAATTAGGCTAGCGTCTCCACGTCAAAATTAAAATTGTACCTACCTATAATGATCATTTTAGTTAGAATTATTAATTACACGAAAAATAACATAAAATTATCTTCAAACTGACAGTTTATCTTGCAAAATTGACCGGTAAACAATCCCACAAATGACGTCATTGAAAGCTCTACGACGTTTAAAATTTTTATTAGGAACTATTATAAAGATTTCCCATACAATTTGCGTATGAACCGTAAACTGTGACCCTCCCATCCGTCAGTGGCGTGAGCCAGTAATACTAGCTTTCAAATATTTTTTATAGGAACTATTATAATTGCACCATAGGTACGTTCCGTAGAAAAAAACACGTGACGTAAGCAAAACGCCACGTTCTTTGCCTATAGGAACCTTGCATTAGATACCTACCTAGTAAAAGGTAGTACCTACCTAAGTAGGTATGTACCTAAAAAAGAATGTTATTTTTTTGTTTGACTCAGATTTTTAGTTGATAATTACAATTTAATAATTATCATTGTAAATAGGTAAGTGCAATATTACCTGTTATAGTTTTTTTTATTACATAATATTTTCAGTTGAAGTAAATTGAAAAGTCGGTCTATTTCGAGTCGTACACGCATTACTAACTTAATAAAGTAGGTAGCAAACAATGAAATATTAATTTTGTTGGCAAAAAATTGCAGTTAACTAAAAAACATATTATTAACATAGGTACTAGGTACCTATGTAATTGTATTTTTTTTAAATAACGTTGCCCCACTCTAGGATTTCTTCTGTATCATGGGTGCGTTTACAGACACAAATCTTCACATGCATAAACACCCAGACCCGGAACAACTATCTGTAGGACATACAAATATTTGTTCCGTGCGGGAATCGAACCCACGACCCGCAGCGCAGAAGCCAATCGCTTAGCCACTGCACCAAACGAATCGTCAAACATTTAAAAAAAAAGAACAAAAAATTTAAAAAAAGAAAAAAAACATACCTATTTGTGTCCCTATCTTTATGTTGTGACATTATTATTGATGATACGATTCACTCATGGGCTGCGCGCTTATCTGCTGCATACAGCTAATTCCGGGTCTGGGTGTTTGTGCATGTGAAAATGTGTGTCTGTAAACGCACCCACGATACAGGAGAAATCCTAGTGTAGATTTAAATTTTAAAGTAAAGATTAATAAAAATAAAGTTTAAGTATCACACATAAACACATTACTGTCCCACTGCTGGGCCTCTTCTCAGAATGAGAAGGATTCAGACCACATAAACTACAAATCTCAACATACATATCATCACGCCTTGTATTCCCCAAAGGGTTCGGCAGAGGTGTTTTAGAACACTCTCGATTCGCCAGTTATGTTTTAAGTCCCATGTAATAGGGGGCGAGCCTATTGCCAACTGGACACAAATCCAGACTCCGGTCTGATACTGAGAAATTCCTAATGAGAAACCCAATAACACTTTGCCGGACCTGGGGATTGAACCCAGGGACCCATGCAAAAAATCTAAACACTTACTTATTAGGTATTTAGATTGCTGTGGTATTTTGTAGCCGTCTCAGGTGTGCAGGTTTCCTCACAATGATTTCCTTCACCGTTATTGCAAGTTTTTTTTTTCGTGTGGTTAGTTACTAACCTGGTATCAGAGTTTATGCCGCCCATGGGCCTCTGACTTGGTTTCACATGCCGTCGAAAAATATCTCTCAGGCATGCCGATTTCCTCACGATGTTTTCCTTCACGGTTTTTAAGCAAGTGATAATTATACAATACGTACATAATCCCAAAAGTCACAGAATTGGGTTCTAACTCGAGACTTATGACTTGGCAGTCCGACGGTCACACCACTAGGCTATCAGCAAGTTATCGCAAGTTATAATCAAATACTGATTCGCACATGAAGATTGCCTAGGGGAATAACTTTTATCGTAGTAGGTACTACGTATGCCCGCGACTTTGTTTGCATAGAAGTCGGGTGGGTTTCAATTTCTTTGCGCGGAATCCTAATTCTTTTTCGAAAATAAAAGTAACCTAAGTTACTCCTTATAATATCAGCTATCTGCCAGTGAAAGTCCCGTCAAAATCGGTCCAGCCGTTTCGGAGATTAGCCGGAACAAACAGAAAGACAGACAGACAAAAATGTAAAAAAATGTTTTTTGTTATTTAGTAAAAAGCTGTTATTTTGACATTAGAAAGAAGAAAGAAAGAAAGTTATTTATTCGCGCCAACATGACGCACAAAATAAAATAAAAGTAAACTAAACTGAAAAGAAACTTGGGGAAAAAAATGCGTCACATCCGCGCAAAACGGCCATCGCTCAGCATAATGCTCTGTCTCACGTGCGAGACAGAGCCACAGCGCTGGTTTTCAGCGACAGCCGGCGTTGACATGATGTCGTCCACCGGTGCAGCAAGTAAAAAGATATAAATAAACTCAATATATGAACATAGATAAACACGCATAAAATAGGAATCATCTAAAACTGTATGATATATAATATTTAAATATAGCAACATTTCGTGGCGTCGACATCGTCGCTCACGCAGACTTTTGTTATCTGTGCGCGCAGCTGTCAATTATGGACTACATAATTTATTTGCTAAAATTACGCAATAATTGGGAATTTCAAAATGGTTTGAAAACATTACTATCAGACACTTCAATTTTATTTATTTGTATAGATATAGGTACCTACCTACTTGTTTTAATTAAATGACGCAGGAGATGTGGAGATATACCACAAATATCTTATAATAACTTTTATCTACAGCTGTTTAACGGAAATCTTTCTGTTATCTTTGATTAGCTGTTTTTATATCGTTACATCTAATTAGTTTAGGTCTTAATTAATATTTAATCGTTTACCGGATATTTGCCAATGTAGTTTAAGTACTTGAAGTACTTGTACCTACTTACTTTGACCTCACCTTCACAAAACAGACAGGTACAGAAGTCAATCACATGTATGTAATTCACTTTTCATACCTACGCTCGGCGGTCGCTCTATCTTGTATATCTATCTCTCTCAAGCGCATGGCACTCGCGCTCGCACTCACTCGCACTCTAGTCCCAACAGTCCGAAATATAAGGTCCAACCAAAATACCTGGACAAATTTTTACACAGCGTTCAGTAAGTGTAACTGAACATATCTATGAAAAAAAACGAAATCCAAGTGTTTTTTTTTCCAACCAAAAATTTTTTTTCAACTTTAATTTTACTTTTATCATTATTATTTTACATTTTTCACTTCGCTGTTTAGGTAAAACACGGCACGGTATTAGCGCGCGCCCCAATGGCGGTCGATGCATAAGAAATGGATGAGTTTATTCTTAGAGAGTACAGGCAATTTAAAACGTTATTATTTTTTGGTTAGAAAAAAACACTTGGGTCTCGTTTTTTTACATAGATGTGATTAGTTAAACGGTACTGAACACTGTGTAAAAGTTTGTCCAGGTATTTTGGTTAGACCTTATACATATAGTGTCCGTGAGCAGTGTCTATGTGTGCGTTGCTCGAGCGCACTTGTATGTAGATTGACTTCTGTACCTATCAGTGGCGAAGGGTGAATTTTCTTAAAAGGGAAGCCGAACCAAAAAATGCTTACCTTGCTCAAGTGTGATGCGTGAATTCCAGTAACTACTCGTATAGTTGTGGCCCTGTGGCTGACTTCGAAATCTTGTACAGATGAATTGGCTTTAGCTCACTTTCACTATACATGTAAGCACTGATACATAGAAACAGTGTCTTGCAAGTATAATAAAAGTGGCTTTGAGAAAAGCCGTTTGGGGATGGATATGAGAAGAACATCAGCAGTCCGACTGACGCTAACGTCATAGAAACCAAGAAAACGTTCTTCGATTCCAGTTTCAGATAAATACCTAAATATTACCATTAGTTGCTCCCTATGACTAACATCGGGCGTTTCGTCAATCATGACCGATACAAACTGAGCCTTATTTATTTCCAACTTTAATTTGGTCGCGTAAAACGAATGCGATACTTTGTATTAAATCATTTTGTATATCACTCGAAAGGCCAGAGAATGTGGGATTCTGTGTTGAGGAACATTGTTCCCAATGCGAATCGATTACGGTATCATACTTGCTTAAATATTTCAACGTTTCGATATAGTTACCGCGGTTATCTTAGTAATCCTTACTTACCTAAATAGGTACCTATTTAAATAGACGATCACCAAACAATACAACGCCACTAACCTTGTTTTTACTGCACTATCACTTCGCAAAACTATCACTAGTTTACACAAATAAATCAATTTCAACAATAATACATGAATAATGCTATAAGATTCTAAATTATGATACGAATATGTATATCAAATTAAATGCAAATGAACAAGTGAAAACAATAATATAAATAAGCGCGAAAAAAATCTGTTGTGAATCTGTCATCCAAATATTACGTATCTGCACAAATTACGAACTTCAGTAGCATTATTTCCATCTCGTTCTGGCGTACGCATTTCCTATCTCTGTCCTTATCGTAACTCGATGAATCGCGGCTTGCCATCGTCCTATATCTAGCGGTGTTATGTTACCTCAAGGTCACGATCGCTACAAGTGAAACTATGAATTAAATGTACTGGATTCCTGCCGCGCCTGACCGGGTTTTCTTTTGCGTCATTTCAACATTTTGCTCCAAAAAATGTAGGTGTTTATTTATTTCTTTGATTGTTACTTTCATAAGCAAATGTTATACCTGCAATGTAACTTCGTAAATACCTAAATATTTGTTTAAATGATAATTGAAAATAATAGATACTAGTATTTGCCATATTTCGAAAGGGAAGCCGATAGGAATCGAGTTGTATGGAGCCTTTGCCACTGGTAGGTACCTATCCATTTTGTGTCACCTTTCTTTATCTTAGCCTTTTCCCAATTATGTTAAATAGTTATTTTAATGGTTTGTTTATGTGTGTGTGGCGACATCTATCACCCCACGTGAGAACTACGCAACATGACGAATGCCCAGCGACAACAATGACAGCTGATAAATGAAACTTCACAAATCCTGCATCGCGACATCAAGATTTGACACGCAGATAGTATATATACAACTTCCCAACATCAACCGTTGGGCTCCCTGATCCACCGTGCTCACCCGCTGTAGCCGTGGAGCCGGTAGTCTTTTCTGACTCAGCAGTCACACCGTTAATTCAGCTCTCGTCAAGCTGTCTCCCTCCCAGTCCTCTCGCAAGCAACGCCCTAAGCCAAGGTTCAATCCCCCCTAGGGGATGCCCTTAGTGGTGTTCTTGCTATCTAGTCATGATGTTAGTAGTAGACGTAGTAATAGTAGTTAGCTTAGGTTAAGTATTTTACTCTCGTCGGGATTGGTTGGAGACCCTTCAGGTCTCACCAATAACTGCCCGGTTACGTAGAAACGGTCCGCAAGCAGTCGAATAGGAAAAAAAATCAACCGCTGGTCAGTAGCCCGCCAGGCATAATACCCGCCTGGTAGGAGCATCCTCCCTTTTCGTTGGAGGAACTCCATACCTCATTCCACCACATGTGTAAATATTTTATCTAACATACTGTGTCTAATATTCCTCCTAACCTTTTTGCCCAATTAGTTTTTGAGTCAGCTTCCAGTCTAACCAGATGCAGCTGTATACCAGTATTTTACACGGAGCGACTGCCATCAGACCTCTGCAACCCAGTTACTGGGCAATGCCGATATCCTAAGCTAAGACTGGTTGTCAGACTTTCGGGCTTATGACTACCCGTCAACCGCTAGGCCCCTGATCCACCGTGCTCACCCGCCGCAGCCGCGGAGCCGGTCGTCTTTTCTGACTCCGCAGTTACACCGTTAATTCAGCCCTCATCAAGCTGTCTCCCTCCCAGTCCTCTCGCAAGCAACGCCCTAAGCCAAGGTTCGAGTCCCCCTTAGGGGACGCCCTTAGAGGTGTTGTTGCTATTGTTGCTAATTAGTCAGTCATGATGTTAGTACGCGTAGTAATAGTAGTTAGCTTAGGTTAAGTATTTTACTCCCGTCGGGATTGGTTGGAGACCTTCAGGTCTCACCAATAATTGCCCGGTTACGTAGAAACGGTCCGCAAGACCATCTACAAGCAGTCGAATAGAAAAAAAGACCTGTAGGCGTAGTTCAAATACTGTCGAGTTACTAACGTAAACGTTACGCTAATGAAAGTGAATTTTGGATCGAAAATACTCGTTTCGCACTTACTACTTAATTAAACTGAAAACTTTATTCATATCTTTGTATGATACAAATTGTGCATGTCACACAAAAAATAAACCAAAATGTTATAGGACAGTTGTATTTTCGATTCAAAATTCTCTTACATTAGCGATACGTTTATGATACTATTCATCAAACGTTCGGGCATTAGGTTGCAAAGTAAGTACTTTAATAGTACTCTAATGTTCGATGCACTTATGTACTTTGATGTTGGTGACTTCCCGTTTTAAGACTAAGCACCTGGATGACCGAGCCTTGCTCGATTTATTTTTTTGGTAAATCGTGTTTTATGTAAAGAAAATAAAAAGGGAAAAAGAAGGAACTTGAAAAAAAAAAGGGAAAAAAATTACCACCTCGACTCGAACCGAGTCTTCTGAATTCGGGACCGCCCTATTTCCCACCTGAGCTATTTTAACCTGGTAGTTCGTGGCGAAATTTACCTTCATATTCTAATGTTATTGTAGCAGTTTTTCATTGCCTGAAAACACGCATAAAACGACGTTTTCTAAAAATGAAACCTAGCTAGATCGATTTACCGCTCCCGAAACCCCCTGCATACTAAATTTCATGAAAATTGTTGGAGCCGTTTCCGAGGTTCAAATTATATATATGTATACAAGGTTAGTCGGAAAGGGGGTACTAAGCCGCGGGCTACTTAAAGTATCACTGATGACTATTTTAAAGCAAGTATCAAAATTTCAGAATTCGATAAAAAAAAATTGCATGCAAAACGATTTTTATTTTACTTTTTTCAAAAAAATATCATACGTGCTTTAGTTATGTATTCAGAAAATTAAGTTTCTAACCGTGATTCCAAATATTACCTAAACAGTAAACACAGCTGATCATAGCTATGGACAGATAGATTTTAGCATATTTTTTACAAAATCTTTGAAAAGCTATTTCTCTTAAACTATCGCGTTTTGGGGAAAGTTGTAGAACAAAAGTTATCCCTTATTATAGGTACAGTCACGTGTAATAAGATGTATACACATAGCGCACTTAAAAAGGGAATTTATTTTAGAATATATAATGTAATTAAAAAATATTCGAAACTTTAATTCGTATGTGATTGTAGAAACTTTGTGTAGAATATTTCATAATTCTAACAGACATTTTAGAAGGAAATCGGTTTTTAATTTTGCTATGTGTATACATATTATTACACGTGACTGTACTTTAACACTCTTTCGGCTTAGTACCCCTTTTCCGACTAACCTTGTACAAGAATTGCTCGTTTAAAGGTATTAGATCTATACTAATATTATAAAGCTGAAGAGTTTGTTTGTTTGTTTGAACGCGCTAATCTCAGGAACAACTGGTTGGAATTGAAAAAATATTTTTGTGTTGGATAGTCCATTTATCAAGGAAGGTTATAGGCTATATAACATCACGCTACGATCAATAGGAACGGAGCATAAATGAAAAATGTTGCAAAAACGGGGAAAATGTCCACCCGTGCGAAGCCAGGACGAGCCGCTAGTTACCAAAGTTACAAAATATTATAAGGTTATTACCGATAAATGAATTGTTTTAGACTGAGTAGCCAAAATCTTGATTACTATTAATCTTTTTATCAATGTTGATGTTGTTGTTGGTTATGATTTTTAAACGGCCACCTGCCGATTGTGAGAATAGTTAATAATATTTATATTTCGTTAATGATTATTATCAATAACGTAATTACAGGTGACAGGTGTTTAAGTAATACCTAAACGCCTTTTTTTTTAAATAACCTTGCGCACACTAGGATTTCTCCTGTATCGTGGGTGCGTTTACAGACACAAATCTTTACATGCACAAACATCCAGACCCGGAACAACTATCTGTAGGCCATACAAATATTTCGCACCTTTAGAATTATAGAGACCTATTTCAAAATTTTAAGATTTTAAGTTTGAATCATAAAATGATCTTGGATGACCATCTTCATCGACTCTTATTAAAAGAGAGGCTTGTTGTATTACGCCACAACAAGCCTCTCTTTTAATAAGAGAAAGTTATTCTCTTTTCTACAAAATTAATAAAAATACGAACCTTTATTCGACGTTTTCCAAAAACTATCTTTTATTAGATAGGTCTCTATAATTCTAAAGGTGCGATTTGTCTCGTGCGGGAATCGAACCCACTGCACCAAACGTGTCGTCGTTAATTTATTTATGTACTATTGTTGTAGTTGCAGCACAGTAGATAGGCTATTCCGGTTTTATTTTTGAAGCCAGGTTAAATGCAGGATGCCTGATGTTTTCTTTAATACATAGTTACAGTTCATTTTTATGGAAACGGTGAAATTGGGTAGTTGACATTTTTTTTAAATTAATTTTGTCGTAATTTTTACAAAAAACATACGTGAGGTCCTGGGTTCAGTCAAGTCCCTCTATTACATGGGACTTAAACATAATGGCGAAATGAGGGTGTTACTTATACACCTCTGCTGAAACCTTTAGGAAATACAGGCGTGGTGTTATATTATAAGTGAATATTCCAATTGGATTATTGAATGTGTATGTTATTCCTGTTACATCTATATCTATTCTAATATTAGTACCTGGATGACCGAGCTTCGCTCGGTATTTTTTTAGGTAAATCGAAGTTTTCTAGGAATGAAACCTAGCTAGATCGATTTATCGCCCCCGAAACCCCCTGCATACTAAATTTCATGAAAATCGTTGGAGCCGTTTCCGAGATTCAGATTATATACCTATATATACAAGAATTGCTCATTTAAAGGTATTAGATTAGATAAAGAGGAAAGATTTGTATTTTTGTATGTAACGAATAAACTTAAAAATTACTGGACCGATTTCAAAAATTCTTGTGCCGTTAGAAAGCTACATTATCACTGAGTAACATAGGCTACGGGCGGAGCCGTGAGGGCAGCTAGTTTATTATAATTTTATGAGGTACCTATGCAGATACTAACAGAACGCTGAAGAAGAAAAACTTGTAAATTTTCTGGTGGCTTCTGGTGAATATGGTTGTCCAATGACCAAATTGGACTAGAAAATGCTATTTTTTAACAATTTAGAAAAAAAAACCTGCTTTTACATATTTAATGGAACAATTCCCGGCAATACATGGGTAGGACTATTTTTAAATAGGCATTCATCGAAATTGTCAGTTCGAACAGTATCTGCAGCTGGTGACTGTCTTATGACATATTATATAGCTGTTTAATCACCTATTTTGTCTTTAGGCTGCCTTACAGATAGTAATATACCGTAGCAATATAACTTAACTGGCAATATACCGTAGATCTTCATTTTGTATCCATTATATACTTATTGAATTCCGTTTATTCATTGTATATAGATATTTCTTTACATTTTTAAATATTTCTATAAAAAATATTTATATGATGGAATCAGGCGTTACTTTGCGGAAATCCATGATCTATAAATATACAATAAAATATTTAGTGTTAATTCCGCGAAAAAACAGTTGATCAAGCCTGAATGCAGTATGCAGCACCGCCCTCCCGCCCGCAAATATATGCAAATGCAGAAGGTGCGATTAATAACATGCAACACACAAGCAAAACAAACCGATACGACACGTGTTTCGCCCCTCCACGGGGCATCCTCAGGTGATGTTGACTCGTCGACCGCTTGGACGCGAAACTCCACTCCACTCCACTCGCGAGTTTCGCGTCCAAGCGGTCGACGAGTCAACATCACCTGAGGATGCCCCGTGGAGGGGCGAAACACGTGTCGTATCGGTTTGTTTTGCTTGTGTGTTGCATGTTATTAATCGCACCTTCTGCATTTGCATATATTTGCGGGCGGGAGGGCGGTGCTGCATACTGCATTCAGGCTTGATCAACTGTTTTTTCGCGGAATTAACACTAAATATTTTATTGTATATTTATATAAAAAATATTAAAAAAAAACATTTAAAAATATAAAAAATAGTAGCCCACCGGCATCGGGAACAGGGTCCAAGCTACCGGTGGTCAGGGCCTCAGAGAGAGGAACTTCCTGACAATACGTGCCGTGTCCAGAAGTACCGCTTTCTGTATCAGGCCCTTGACCCAGCTGCCCAACGAGAGCCTCGTCAGATGTTGGTCGAGGCTCTTGGCTATTAAGCCATTGGCCGTAACGACTATCGGCACAATGACTGCTGAGTCAACTTCTCACATGTCGACAACCTCGTGTGCCAAGTCTTGATACTTAATTTCTTTATCTTCCTCGGCTTTCACAAGGTTCTCGTCATGTGGGACAGTGATATCAACAATCATTGTGAGACGCTCTGATCGATCTATCACCACTATGTCAGGTTTATTGGCGACAATAGTCCTGTCGGTGATGATCGATCGATCCCAGTACAATGTGATATGACCATTCTCGAGAACTGGGTCGGGCACATATTTGTAGTATGGTACTTCTGCGTCCACAAGGTTGTATTGTCTTATTGAATTTATTATTATCTCAATAGAAATATTCCACATTAAAAACTTTTTCATTTAGTATTTAAATGTAGCATTTATTCAATGGTGACAGCCCTTGGATATTGACAATTAGCCCTCGTTCGCACGAGAGCTTTTTCATCGTCCGTTAAAAAAGCGCTGGAATGAAACCAATGGGTGCCGTAGTATTAATTCACACGTCGACGCTTTTAAAACGCGGCGCTTTTTTATCGAGCAGTGTTGTATTTTAAGCGCTTGGCGTTGGACGTCAAGTCGAATGAAACATACGGCATTTCTTGCTAGTGTCAAAAAGCGCCGGTGGAGAAAGCAGTATGCTGCAGGCCCGGTCGACTTTGTTCGCTTCTTGTAGAAATACCTACCTACCATACCTACCTTGCCATCGTGTGCGCATATACCTTGTAAACATCTTTTTCAGCCTTTTGTTTATTAAAGTGTATATTGGTTAAATATTATCGTCGCCATCATTCCGAGTATTCTCAAGGAGGGTTGATGTCAGGCAGGCGGCCGGTCATAAAACAATAAGCCAAAATCTCTAACAACATGGATTTCATGAATACAGAATAGTCATGTTGTGCCGGCCCCACCTAGTGTGGGATAAGGGCAGGAAGAAGAAGAAGATTATCGTCGCCATCATCGACGTTGAGTAGAGCTACGAGATAGTGACTCTTCCGGTCAAGATATTTTTTTGGTTGTGTGTATTAATCTTTTTGAACAATGAAGGAAAATCAAAGAAAATGTGCTAAGTGTGGATCTTCGCCTGCCGATGACCCCGACACGAGATTGTTTAGATTTGTGTTGTTATCAGAATAAAGATATTTCATTATACCAGACTGTTTTTATTCTTACTAGTCTTTCTAAAAACTGGATTTTAAAATAACCTCAAATAATGAGAACTGTTTAATACTTTCGCATGGGGCGTGCAACAGATGGCGCTAGCGCCATCACTTTCTATGACATTTATTTTCTATGAAGTTGTTATTCTTCTGTAGTAAATTTATTCTGTGGTATGCTGTGAGCTCGCATAACGTTCGGTCACGTTCATTGAGATTGCTCAAAGTAAAAATACAAAAAAATAAATTATGGTCACAAGTTCTTGGAAAAGTAAATATGGAAAAATAAAAGAATAATAAATAGTAGAATAATATACAGTGTGTTCTTTTAATAATGTCTGTATAATGTAATAATTTTCGGTGCTTAAAATTTTTGGCCAAAATTTAAGGGGGGAATACTAAAGTGACACATTGTACCATTGTAATGATAAACGAAACGTCTGCGATACAGAGCTTGCTAGCCCGCTCGCCCGTCGTCTCCAAGCTTTTGCGTAGGTTTTTTGTGCCTAAGATTGTTTTGTATATTGTACCGTACCTATGGAGTGAACAATATAGATACCAAGTTTTACCTCCTCATCTGAACTTTCATTTATGTTACTCCCGAACAATATTACGTCAGTGACAATAAAGTATGAATTAGTATAAAAGATAAAACTAAATATAATGAAGTTTTTAGTATCTGTAAAATGAAAAAATAAACGTATTTAAAACGGGAAAAATTTCTTTTTTTTATGGTCACACTTTAATGGCTGCGTGTCTCAAGTATTTACTGCTCGTGCGCATTTTTTTTTGCATTAAAGTTCTGCTTGTTTCGCAAGTGCATTTGCTGTCTATCGAATGTGCTTATGGACATTCGAAAATAGTTGAAAAATGTATCAGGATACTGCCTCAAATCTTCATAAAGTGTCACGAATTGTCCTTTTATATATCGCTTGTCATTCAGGGGATGCACCCAAAATGAATGAAAACCCTTTTCTTTCTTTATTCGCCTCCTTGCAATACAAACTGCTTCTTCTTCTTCTTCTTCCTGCCCTTATCCCACACTAGGTGGGGTCGGCACAACATGTATTTCGTAAATCCTTGTTGTTAGAAGTTTTGACTTATTGTTTTATGACCGGCCGTCTGCCTGACATCAACCCTTCTTGGGAATACTCGTTGCGCTGTCGCGCGGGTGACCCAATGTGCTTACTAATATTATGCACTGGGTCCCAAAATGACATGCTAACACAAACTGCTATAACCAGTAATTTCAGGGAATTTATTTCACGTCCTACCGCGGCGAGAATCGAAAAAAGAGTGATTTTAAAACGTTCGTATGAACACACAAGTCGGGAGCGTTTTAAAAGCGCTCACGTCGGGATTTAACGCATCGCTTTTTTACCTCTCGTACGAACGAGGGCTTAAGGTATGTCCACATCATTGCGCTTTCATGTTCATCTTGCGCCTTCAACTTTCAATTCGTCCTGCGTCTAGCGTATGCAATATTGATTGCCATAAGACGCATGCAGCTTATCGTCTACACCTGTACGCTTCGGTCAGTCGTCAAGATGGACGCGTGTGAACTTATAGCTATCTGTGCGGCATATTTAGTGTTAAGTGCAAGGAAGGACCCACTCCTTTTGGTCACAACTTTTTGATGTTCCTTTGAGAAGTATGATCTCAAGCTCCTTATCTTGTATTTTATTTGTGTAATCTTTGTGCTTATGGTCCCACAATACTTTTTTTGTTCGATAATTTTCTATAGGTAAGTTCCAATGTTTTAACTTTATCTTCCGCCATTTTGTTTAGTAAAACCAATATACAAATAGTCCTCTTTGAATAAAACGCCCGGAATGTTGCACGCGAACCCACCGGTGACGGATTAGCTTGCGCTAGAGGCATGCACTGTTGTCGAACTAGTTTTACCGCATGCGCTATTGCATGCGCTATGGTGCTTCATGCATGCGTCAGGCGAAGACGCAAGATGACCGTAAAAGCGCACTGGTGTGGACATAGCTTTATGGTAAGAAAAATGTACTAGGTGGCGTTTTGACTTTGCCCACTCAATTTTGAAGGCCAATGAATATGTTTATTCTTCTCATAATTTGATACTATAGTACATAGCCCTGTATTTATAATAATCAGCCATTTTTAAAATAATGATACGGCTTATAATATCGGAAATATTTGAAGTTGGCAATGTTGCCAAAAACCTATGATTCTTTGCCCAACAATTATAGGTAATTGTGTTTTTTACAAACACAAATTCATTTTTCTGGATATATTCAATACTAAATATCGAGATATGTTCATACCTATAGTATTGTGTGGTACAAAAATAATATGAAATACATTAACGTTTTCCAAAATAACTCAACTAATGCAAAATTATTCTGATTTTTAGGGCAAAGTTGCCAGGTTTTACGGTGGTCTATCTGTGTGCTAAATTTCATCTAAATCCGTTCAGCCGTTTGAGAGTGATTGATTAACAAACATCCGAACACACAAACTTTCACGTTTATAAATAATATTAGCATGATTAATGTTGTCAAAGTGTTATCCATCTGTTAATGCACTTAAGTTTGATTTATTGCATTCGAAAAATATACATAAGTACCAGTTGATTTTGTTTGATTAATTATATTTACGTAGGTACAGCGAGGCGTTATCTCCGGAATCTCATATCGGAGTTGAAACATACATCATTTTAATCGATGTTATGGATTCTTTATCGAAAAATTATGATATTGATTTGGCCAATTTCAATCAGTCAATCAAAAATTGTTATTTCACATAAACCAATACAGGTGCTTATGAAAAGTTGAATTTAGATGCACGGTTTCAATTAGTCGTTTCCTATGGAGAAGAAACGGCAAGAAACTCCATGGTTACTCTTTAAAAAATAATATCTTTAACAATTTCAGTAGATACAGTAAAGGCTTATGCCCAGCAGTGGGACATGTAATGGGCTGACATTACACATAGAGCGGTAGCGATCTAGTGAACGTTTATAAGCTGATGACGCTATAACACGCTATAGTAAAAGGTCCGTTAACACTAATCTCCTTACTTTGGTAGAATATTTCTAGCTTAGACCGCGGACGGCAAGTAGATGTTCTTTATTTTGACTTTCGGAAGGCGTTTGATAGGATCAATAATGACACGCTGCTGGCGAAACTTAGTAAAATAGGATTCGCTCCAGCTCTTCTCCGATTTTTCGCGGACTACCTACGCGATCTTCAGCAGTTTGTCAGGCTTGGGATATACGAGTCGAGTCCCTATCAATACGCGTTCCGGAGTCAGCCAAGGCTCAATTTTAGGACCTTTGTTGTTTTTGATAATGGTTAATGATCTTCCTATAGTACCTCACCACTCAAAATGTCTGCTTTATGCCGATGACCTGAAATTATACCTCGAAATTAACTCCGAAGAGGACTGTTCAGCACTTCAGCAAGACATAAATGCTATTTATAAGTGGAGCATAGACAACAGAATGGAATTCAATTCCTCGAAATGCTATGCCATGACCTTCGGTCGAATGCGGCGCCCAATAGACTTCGAATACAAGTTATGCAATAACATTATAAATAAAACAACAGCTATGAAGGATTTGGGAGTCACATTCGATCGAAAGCTCACATTCCATGACCACGTGTTGCTAACAGCTAAAGAATCATACCGGAGATTGGGGTTAGCTCTGCGAAACACAAACGAATTTCGGAATGCACATGTCATTAAGATCTTATTTAATGCATTGGTTCGGACCAAACTCGAGTCCAGTGCATGCGTTTGGAATCCTCACGAAAGTACCTACGCGCTTGTGTCAGAAAAGGTGCAAAAAGCCTTCTTGAGGTACCTTTATAAGCGCATACATGGTTATTATCCGTTCCTCTACCGAACCAAAGGAGAGTGGGCGAAATGTTTAGGAGTTGGTCTGCTCCTCCTCTAGCAATGAGTGATATGTCATTAGAAAGGTCTTTTTAAGCGAAACATTTGGTACTAACACAACTAAAGTTAACTCCATAAATACTAATAATTGATAGAAGCTGTAATACGAAAAAATGATCTGTATAAAATAACCTTTCTATTGATATATCACTCATTGCTAGAGGAGGGAGACCAAAAGACCCATTCTCCTTTCTTCTTGGGTGCCTCGGTTACAACTCACTTGAGGTAAGGAGAGCATATGATCAGCTTTCAATAGCCTGTAAAACTCCTCGCGGGTCCATTGATGCACCAGATCTGCATAATGAGCTAGCTCGATTCTTTGCGCCGGACAATTACCACCGCAACAGGAAGCACAAGCTTTTTGCTGTGCCTTCATGTCGCACTGTAGCGCGAGCTAAATCCCCAATACCTCGTACTCTCACCGCACTCAACGGACTCTTGGATTGTAATCCGAACTATGATCTGTTTGCGGATGATTGGAAGAAGATTTTATTAGTATGCCTGAAGTATTGCGAGAGAAATTCATGAAAGATGTCTAATTCACTATGTATTTTATATTTTGTTACTCTATCTTTAATTATTGAAATTGGTCCAAGGCCGTTGTAATTAAAGTAAACATAAATAAATAAAAATAAATAACATAACATTAACATTTGTAGGTACTGTTAATTATGTGTATTCCTTGTTTTATTTCTTTTAGTGTGCAATAAAGTATATCTATCTATCTATTAAATGATTTCTGTAAATAAATCTGTTACAGACACTTTTACAAGTCAATGTAAATGTATTTTTTAAGCCTAGATGGGGCCGGCTTTTCCTGTCTGACTAGCTCTGAGATGAAAAGTCGAAACAAACTAAGAGATCAAGGTCTCTTTTAAAGTCCAGACATTGTGGTATAAAAACTATACAAGCGGAACAATGTAGGGCAACGTCTGGAATGGCCTTTTGAGGAACGTGCCATACCAGGATTGAGTTGACCTGTCCTAACTGACGGCACGCATGCATCCGCCATCAGCTCAACCTTATTTTAGGGAGCTCAACAATCCGACGCACGACGCTACCAATCAGCCGCAAATATGCGTAGATTACATTATAAAAATAATCTTTACCTACTTGTTTAATTTTTTTATGGTCTTTATCTAAATCTTTGTCCAACGTAGGTATTTAGTTTTATTGCAAAATGCTAGCCACCTAGCCATATCACTGTTGACGACAAAACTACAATATTAATGGTCAAGATTGGAAGGCAATCATGTAGTATTAGGCTGTTTAATTTTATTGCTAAGATAACAGTGTCGCGAATTGTTATCTAGTGTTATAAAAAGGTTTGAGTTAGAACTAAAGGTTCATGCACACACGTCAGCCACGTCAACGTCAAGTTGCCGATCAGTCACGTCAAAAAATATAGTTACGTAGGAGTTGTAGGATTCTGGCTCCACACATCAGTCGCGTCACTACCGGCGCGTCTCAGTCAACGTCCCGTCAGCGGCAAGTCAAAACGTGTATTGTGACAAAGACAATTTGTAACCGAGGCGTTGCTGTGACTGACTGATGGGCGATTTGACTAGTCTTGCGCATAGTAGTTCGCGACGGAGATCGCTCAGTTTAGGTCGCCGCTCCTAAACGAACTAGTTCGCTCTTCTAGTTCGTCAGCTCCCAGCTCGAATCAGAGGAAGGCAGATCGTTCGCTCGTTTTGATACTGCTCCTAGACGGGCACGTGACAAGACTATGAATTGCCGTACTTTTATCTACAATTTTTACACTATAAACAGCAAAAACCTCTGAATGAATATTCTTAAAAAGTATATCGTTATTGTAAATAATACCTAAGCTTATTGGTGCAATAAATAAATACACTGTTTAGTTTAGTAAGTGAATAAAAGGTTTCGTTATTTTTAAGATTTTTATTAAGGTTTGAAAATAATCAACAATTAGGTACATAAATATATTATTATTCTGTGTATTACAAAAGCAAAACAAGTTATAATCAAGTTTTAATAATCAACATCTTTATATCGGTCACGAACTAACGAACTATGGAGCGGGGAATGACGGAACTAGTTCACGTAGTTCATCTGTGGGAGCGCTCTTACGATCTAGTTCGTTCACGAACTACACAAGACTGGATTTGACGTTGACGTGAAAGACGTGTGTGCATGAACCTTAATAAGTTTTATCGATAAATAGAAATATAATATCTAGGTGGGTACATATATAGAGCAACTTCAAAATATATGGTTAAACTTCACAGGGTAATTATCCTTCCTCCTAGCTGTGTTGCGGTCAGCTTCCAGTCTAACCAGATGCGGCTGAATACCAGTATTGTACACGTAGCGACTGCCATCAGACCTCCGCAGCTCAGTAACTGGGCAATGCCGATATCCTAAAGTTAGACTTTCGGGGTTGTGACTACCCGTATCGACTGTCATAGGTATTCATGATACCCGGGACCGACTGTTTAACGTGTTCTCCGAGGCACGGAGGGGTCTCGATGTGTAACGAACGGTCACACATCCACGGACTGACCGCGGCAAGCGCAGCTTGACCTCACTTGCGCAGCTTGATTGGCGAGAAGTATATGATTGTGCTATACTTTACCTATCTATCAACCAGTTTCAAGGTTTGCTCTTGGTGTGTTACGTACTGTATATTTACATGATGTCAGTACCAGGTGAGCACTGGTTTCTCTTGAATTTGAAGTCAGTTAACGACTAAATGTAAATCCGCCTTAATTAGAGATTTATATGAATTATCTTAACCGAATGGAGTAGCTGAGCGATTGGCTTCTACGCTACGGGTCGTGGGTTCGATTTCTGCACGGAACAAATATTTGTATGGCCTACAAATAGTTGTTCCGGGTCTGGGCGTTTGTGCATGTGATGATTTGTGTCTGTAACCCATGATACAGGAGAAATTCTAATGCGGGGCAACGATATTTAGAAGAAAAAAACTATAAAAGCTGTATTAATTGAATGGGTATAGTTTACCTCAGGAAGTAATAATAATTCTCGTTTCTATTCGGCCTTGTAGCTGTCAGGAACAGCTGTTCAAGAACAGGGCTGTGCCTGACATGGGAAGGCCGCGGACACTGAAGCAACTACACAATTAAGATTTAAATTCATTTTGAGATAAATTCATCTGGAGTTAGGATTAAGTGAGTGTGCATAGTGATGAAGTTTATTAAATGATTTAAAGTTTAATTTAATCAGTAATATAGTTTCAGTTGCATAACTGATGTTGTATGTTAGACTGTCAGTTTGACATCAGTTCATGTCAAGCTGCATATAAGCGGTTCGTCCGGCTGACGTAAGACTGATTGTATGATTCTTTGAACAATGGGCTGATAGCATGTAATTACTTACGATATTTGAAGTTATTTTGATAATTTTTATCAGGCTGTTAATGTTGGGTCACAAAAGGGATAAATAAAAGGCAATTGCATGCAGCTGAGATGAGAATGCTAAGAGGGATGTGTGGTATTACGCGAATGGATAGAATTAGAAATTAGTATGTAAGAGGAAGCCTGAAAGTGGCGCCGGTGACTGAGAAGTTGTGTGAAAACCCGTTGTCATGGTATGGGCATGTGATGCGGAGGAACATGTCGTGAGGAAAGTTTTGAGTATTAATGTGGATAGTTATAAGAGTAGAGGAAGACCAAAGAAGCGATGGATGGATAGTGTGAAAGATGATACGGCTAGAAAGGGGGTGACTACTGAAATGACGGCTAATAGATGTATGGAAGAAAAAGACATAGGTACTGCGCCGACCACAAATAAGTTGGGATAAGGGCAAGAGGGTGATGAATTTTTATTAGGCTGATTTAGATTGTCATCTAACTGAACTGATTTGACTGACTGGTATGAGTTCATTTCAAATGTAATACATTAATTGATGGTTCAGCTTTTTACTATCTTCACATTTTTTAGAATAAGGAACGCAAATTAATTTTAAATACCTCTTAGTTTAAAGGTAAAGCTCTGGGCGGAACTATGCAAAATTGTGCGGTGCAGTACTGTGATTTCATATAAGTAAACTAAAAACAATACATATTTGGCCGCGCCTATGCCGCGCCGCTCCGCTCCGCTGCCACCGCTGCAGTGCAATTCCGCCTAGTCCGATCTTACTTTTATGGCCACATCGGAAGGTGATTTATTTATAGGTACTCTATTCACCGAACGAAAAAATAAAATGTAAATAAAATGTAACTACTCCTAATAGAGATATTTTCTGTAAAATCGATGAAAATTCGAAACTTACTTGAATAAAAAGTGTTTCACATCACACTATTTCTTTTTGTTAGAAATTAATGTTATGAAATATTTTATAGAAAATATCTCTATTAAGAATAGTCAAATGTTGTTTACATTTGACATGGGTTAATGGGGTTTGTTATGGGTTATTATACCCTATCTGAGTTCATGCGTAAATCTCACTGAATTACTTATGTTGACTTATATTTTGATGCAAAATATGCCTCTATTTTAATTAAAATATCTATATCTATTTGAATTTAATATAAACTTAGGTCTAAAGCTGGACATCCACCAGAGCTGTGCGAGGAAAATGTGTAATGCGAAAATGTGTAGCGAGGATGTGAAACGGTGTGACCCTTTCCACCAAGCTGTGCGAGGAATGCGTAATGTGTTAATGTGTACAAATGAGCCGTGGCGGGAGCGGTACACATTCCTCGCAACACATCCCCCGCTCGCATTTCTCGCTTGTTTTGTATGAACAAAAACCTCGCGCAGCTAAGCCCTTTTCCACCAGAGCTGCGCAGAGCGAAGCTAGGTAAATGAAGTGATTCTAATGGTGCTTAAAGAACACATTCCTCGCTACACAGCTTAGCACAGCTCTGGTGGATGCTCAGCCTAAGATAAAAACTATAATATTGTATGCCGAACATGGTGGAGTGGTGCGAACGCACACCAAAATAACTTAACAACTCTGTAACCACTGTCTCACAATAGTCACAATAAAGATATTTGACTTTAACTCTGAATCCTAGACGGAAATAATGAGGTCGTTTGAAGTTTAGACACAATAATATGCCATATTCATACCAGGTTTACTTAGAAAGCGTAAAGATAAAACCTAAGATAATATAATTTAGATCTCATAGCACAACAAACTTATATAATGGAACTACGCAATCAGATTTACAGATCTAAGATAAGCTGCTGAGTATCTGTGTCAAGAATACGTAACTTATGACATTTAGTGTAACATCATCCTAACTAAAATTACGATATGGACGTCAGTTTGTTTGTAAATATTGGATTATACAACTTGTTACAAAAATACCCCTAAAGCCGAAAGGGGGTTAAAAAATCCCTTGTAAAGAGTCTATTGGCAATATTTGAAAACAGTAGTCTTCTTTTTCCTGCCCTTATCCCACACTAGGTGGGGTTGGCACAACATGTACCGATGTATTTCATAAATACATGTTGTTAGAGGATTTGGCTTATTGTTTTATGACCGGCCGCCTGCCTGACATCAACCCTCCTTGGGAATACGCGTTGCGCCGTCGCGCGGGTGACCCAATGTGCTTGCTGATATTATGCACTGGGTCCAAAACTAATATGCTTGTCAATCTTATAGCCGACAACTAAGCAGACTATGTTCTTCTTGGTGGAGTATACTTGAAGTTCCTCTACACTCATTCATTTTTGCTAGGGACTTTGGTCCTGACATGTCGTAAAGTGAGCTACTATTTGTAGTCAACTCCGCTTGTAGCTGGGAATGATGAATTGCAGTCTCCCGTTGTAAATGCTAGGATTGGATTTACCCACACTGCACTCACCGATAAAATAATATACAATTTCTCAATGTAAAAAATACACGAAAAATAAAAATTTATAAAATATCATTTGATATTTGGGTTGCCACGGCAACCCAAATAATAATTTGAAAACAAAAAATAAATTATATGACCCAAAATTTTTTTTTGGATAAAACATAAAATAATAATCATTGAAACACAACCCTGAAAACATAAAACTGAAGAGTAGACTACCCAGAAAGTTACTATTCTTACCTAATTTCCTCGAAGAGGTAAATGACAACAACTATAGAAGACTACTTGATTATTTACATTTTTCAGGGGGAATTATGTAACACGTTGTACAGTGCCTAAGCTCGACTGTCTATTTTCTCTTCATGAAACAACATGAAATATTATCTCAAGGTCATATGGAGATGAGATTATCGGTTCTGATTCTGGTAATTAAAAAAGAAAGAAAGAAAAAGTATTTATTTTTTCGCCCAAGCGGACGCACAAGCATACTTAAAATTAAAAATATAATAATTCTTAAAATTAAATACTTAAAACTGCATCAAAAGTTGGGACTTAAATTTAAACATTGACCTGGTAACCCAAACACAAAAAAAGTTAAAAAATATAAAAATACAACAATCCACACAATATATGGCTAATTTATGGTGTATGGCATAGACTACTATTGTACTGTAGAGTCTGTGGAGCATGGGTTACCTAGGCATCCTAAATCTACTAACAATACAAACATTTAAACCTGTTAAATTTGCGCGTCGCATGGTGCGGTGAGGCTCGTGGCTAAATAACAACCGCGCCGATCGTACGATTTGCGAGGTTAAGCTGCGCTTGCCGCGGTCAGTCTGTGAATGGGTGACCATTTGTTACACATCGAGACCCCTCCGTGCCTCGGAGAGCACGTTAAGCCGTCGGTCCCGGGTGTCATACGAATACCTATGACAGTCGTTACGGGTAGTCAGAAGCCCGAAAGTCTGACAAACGGTTTAACCTTAGGATACCGGCATTACCCAGTTACTGGGTTGCGGAGGTCTGATGGCAGTTGCTCCGTGTAAAATACTGGTATTCAACCGCATCTGGTTAGACTGCAAGCTGACCCCAAGATAATTGGGAAAAGGCTAAGAGGAAGAGTGCTCATCTACGTTATGAAGGGAAGCCTAAACACCAATTTCCATAGTCCTAATTTGATAAATTACGAACTTCCATATAAACTTACACCCCCTATTTAGGGGATCAATTTGCAAAAATACTTTCTTTTCCCTTCACCTACGTTATAAAAGGGACTCCTTTATAAAATTTACCGGTTTAAGCTGTGCGTTGTCCGTAATTTCGAGATTTAAAGATTTATTAAGTTGATTTATGGAGAGGCGGGCAAATTAAGGTCAGAAACTAGTTATATTAGAAAAAAAAGAAGCTTAAATTGATAATGATATCACGATGATTGCAAGATGACACGATACATTGTGTTCTATCAGACAGAACCATCATGATTAATGATGTTTCGAAACATATGTTTTGGAGAATAGGTACAATAGATACCTATTTCCAAAGTTTTCCTGACGCCGGCTGCATTTGGACTAAAATATTAAAAAAATAAAGAAATTGTTTGAGGATTGGATTTATTTCTTAGAAGTCAAGAAGTCACGGTAAGTCTGTAGGTGGATGACCGTTCGTTACACAAGCCTTTTTTCTATTATGTTGGGGTCAGCTTCCAGTCTAACCAGATGCGGCTAAATACCAGTATTTTACACGGAGCGACTTCCATCAGACCTCCGCAACCAATTAACTGGGCAAGTCCGATATCCTAAAGTTAGACCAGTTGTCAGATTTTCGGCCTTCTGACTTATAGATATTCGTATGACACCCGGGACCGACGGTTGGCCGTGCTCTCCGAGGCATGTAGGGGTCTGGATGTGTAATGAATAGTCACCCATCCACGGGCTGACCGTGGCAAGCGCAGCTTAACCTTGCAAATCAAATGATCCGCGCGGTTGTTAATTAGCTACGACTCTCTCGTATCCTAGAAGGAGTGACCACCGACAATTTATTTAACAGATTATTTTTTTACGGGGAAAGTTCTCATACCCCCCTCCTTGGTCGAGGCGGAATAAAGGTAACCGTCCACCTGATCGCAGCATACGCATCAAACGGATCCGTAAAGTGTAGTGCATCCGCTGCGTTCGCAGTATTCGGAATGCCGATGTGAGCATGAGCGAGATGGGCAATCGGATTTTTGTCCTTGTCATTCGGTAATCCGAATGACGTCTTTAGCACGTGCGATATTATCGACGATACGACAGGTGCGTTTCGTCAGTTGTCGATAAGTGAACGCATTTGTAAGACTAGCCATAAAAAGAATACTAAAATTGGATGGATGGTTTTCAACGGCTACATAGACTTTACCGACTAAATCTCCTTGCAACATAACCAAACACATTATTTTTTTTTGGAAAAACCTGTGTATTGTATACTTACTATAATTTTTCTAACCTTATACTCAAATTTCCTCGCCGGCGAGGACAGTCGCGACCACCCACCGCCGCAAAGCCAGTCATCTCTTCTGACTCCGCAGTCACACCGTTAATTCAGCCCTCATCAAGCTGTCTCCCAGTCCTCCCGCCAGCAACGCTCTAAGCCGTGAACCGAGATCCATTAGGGGTCGCCCTTAGTGCTGTTGTTGCCAGTAGTCATGATGTTAGAGTAGAGGTTAAGTATTTTACTTCGTCCCCATCGGCTGGAGACTCTTCAGGTCTTCCCAATAACTGCCCAGTTGCGTAGAAATGGTCCGCAAGCACCACGAACAAGTACAAAAAAAAATTATGTACAAAAAATTTACACTAACACATTATGATCCTCCCTATGTAACTGAAATGTGGTCAGTAGACCAAAGCGGCGGGAAACTAATAATTGCGACACATAACAATTCCAAAAAAAAAAAATTACTGCGTTTCACGCTTCGCAGACTTACCGCCATAATCCGTAAAATTTGAAGTAATTTTTAACACATTACTACGCTATTTTGAGAACTATTTTATACAACATTAGGCACAATGTAGGCTAATATTTTATGCAGACTATGTTTTGAATACTAAAACTGTTTTAGTGTTTTCAATAAATTGTGTTGAAATAGGTACATACATGATTGGAATTATAAATGAGGTTTTGCGAAAACTATTAATTGTACTCGTATCGTACACGGATGCAGATTAAATGATTAGATGTACAACTGATATTTCAATTTAGGATCCAATTAATCTACGTAAACTGTAGTGCGTGACAACCTTTACTAAACAGTTTAGTGGCAGGCATTAGCGTCACACCGAGTCCAATTCTACTAAAATAAACATTTCTCAGTGGTAACCGAACCGAAGCCGAACCGTTTATAGATAGTTTTCGTTTAGGAATATTGGACGTAGTTTAGCAGAAAGGACTCAACCCACACAGAGTCACCTTTGAGTTATTGACGTTTCAAGTTCAGAGTGGTTTTCTTCAGTGATGCTGTATTCAGATTTTGTTACGTCGTTGATGGTTCTATTGTGTACTTCTGGACTTATTTAGGAAAATATAGGTTGGGTCTTTATATCTATATATATAAAAGGAGAAGCTGACTGACTGACTGATCTATCAACGCACAGCCTAAACGGCTGGGGTTAGAAACTTGAAATTTTGACAGTAGGTTCATTTTGTGACGTAAACATCCACTAAGAAGAGATTTCTCGAAATTAAACCCCTAAGGGGGTGAAAAAATAATCACGCAAGCGAAGCTGCGGGCAAAAGCTAGTAGGTAATAAAAAGAAAATACCTGCCTAATATGTGGTTTGGTTCCCTGTCACAAAAAACATATTTCCTTTATTTATTTCTTGGATCTTTTTTGCTGAATGAAAGGCCCTATCTTATAAACCATTTTCGTACCAATAACTCATTTTTGACAATTTTGTGAATTGAGTCTTTTCTGCTAAACTATGTCCAATTGTCAAAATGTTTGACATCAAAAATAGAACCGAACATTTTGAATTTTTTTGTACACGAAACCTGTCTGACGGTTATGGTTCGTGTACTCGTAGCTGCCGCCGTATCAGCCGTATCAATGATACGGGCCCCCAGGCTACAGGGGCCCCGACGCGTGTAAACAAAAATTCGTAAAATGTTATCCATAATCTCACTCAAGCTCGAAGGCCGTACGCCAAACTCTAAACTCTTAAACGCTAAACTCAGCACACCCCAGACACTCCATATAACCATGGACCATGATTTTTGGTATGGTATTTTTCCATTTGGGCTTCGGGGCCATTCAAGTATTACGTAAGCAGAATTTTAGTAATTTTTGTAAACTTGTCAGCAAAAGCAAGCAAAGCTTTTACCCCCCTACTATGCTTATGTAATGTTATACATAATATAATATAATAATAATAATACATTTATTTATTCAGACAAGAGTCCATATTTTTAGTAACAATTTTCCTATCCTATGGTAGTAACTTACAATAACACAGTTCATCACATTTTAACATTTCACTACCTAACTATACTTTTAACAAAACTTATGATAGCGGAGTCATACTTGTCTGCAATGATCTTTAGGATGCCATTATTACTGTCCCGCACTCTTCTTAGCAAAGAGGCAACCCGCTTGCGTATGATGGCATGGAAGCCATCTACTCTCGTTTCCACAAACATATTGGAGGCACTACAAAAACGAGGTAACCCTAACAGCATCCTAAAGCCATTATTGTATTGGACGCGCAAGGCGTCAAAAGACCTCTGGGTATAACTGACCCATAGACTGCTCGTGTAGAAAGTTTGACAGTATGCTTTAAACAGCGTTACATAAGCAACAGTTTTTAAGACTAGAAAAATAAGTAAATAAATAAAAATTGACGACATAATCATCATCTAGACACCCCCGTCCCGTCAAAAATAACCTAAGCAAAGACCCCCTCACCCCCCTTTCGTGCCTACGTAATACTTGAATGGCCCCTTCGCCGCAGTCGGGTAGAAGGACCCCCTAGACGAATTTTGATACAGGGCCCGTCTAGGGCAAGCTACGCCACTGGGCTTGGCTACAATTTCGTTAGTAAAGTAACGAAAGAACTGCCTTTGGTCATCCCGCTCGATATTATGATTACGGAAATAAGTTGCTGATGATGCAGACATTAGCAATGATATCCTAGCAGTTGAACGCTACCCTTCTATGCAGGACGGTCTGAGTTCTATCCTGCACCGCATCTTTGATTTTCCGAATTCATTAGAATTTGAATAGTTCTTCTTCTTCTCCCTGCCCTTATCCCATACTAGATGGGGTCGGCACAACATGTATTTCATAAATCCATCTTGTTAAAGGTTTTGGCTTATTGTTTTATGACCGGCCGCCTGCCTGACATCAACCCTCCTTGGGAATACTCGCTCCGCTGTCGCGCGGGTGACCCACTGTGCTTGCTGATATTAAGATTATGCACTGGGTCCCAAAATGATATGCATGTCAATCTTATATAGAATTTGATATTTATAATAAATTTTTTGCTCACCACAATATTTAAATATTATAACAATGTTGTTTTGCCTAGCCTTTTCTCAACTATGTTGGGGTCCCAGATGTGGCAGAATAATAGTATTTTACACGGAGCGACTGCCATCAGACCTCCGCAACCCAGTAACTGGGCAATGCCGATATCCTAAGGTTAGACCGGTTGTCAGACTTCCGGGCTTCTGACTACCCGTAACGGGTGGCATAGATATTCGTATGACACCCGGGATCGACTGTTTAATGCGCTTTCCAAGGCACATGTATAAGACACACACTGATCGCGGCAAGCGCAGCTCCACCTCGCAAATCGTATGATCCGCGCGGTTGGTAATTAACCACGAGCCTCTCTTCGAGATTATAACAATGTATAGTAGTAGGTATAGTGTACAGACTGTAAAAGAAATCATGTAATTCCTTCAAACCCCGTGATGTACTGCTGACATAGATTAACCCTGCACGGGATACTTTTGGATTCAATAAAATAAAAGTTACAAGAAGTAAAATATGTTTTCTTAACGTGAGCCATTTTAGCGCCCCGAGCGAATTGCGCGGCTATCGCTCTCCGCGCGGTCTTTTAATACCGGGCGCTAAAATGCCTCGCGCTAAGAACACGTGTTTACTTCATGTAATTTTTATTTTATTGAATCCAAATGTATCCCGTGCAGTGTTAATCTATGTCAGCAGTACATCACAAAGTTTGAAGGAATTACATGATTTCGTTTACACCTTGTATAGTTGCATTAACGGTGTTCCTTGGGTCCCGTTCACTTACGTACTGATTCTTGTTAACCCGTGACGCTCCCCTTTCGATTACCTAAAAACGACGCGTTTATCGGGAACATACAACATACGTCATACAATACAATACAACATCCATCACCAAGAGTGCGTTTCTTATGGTGCGTCCAGACCTGACGAACGCGCCGCGAATGCGCCGCTCGCGAGCTGCGCGCGAGTGGCGCGCGGACGGCGCGCGATCTTTTGTACGAACATGAAATGCACGCGCGCAGCTCGCGAGCGGGTCGCGAGCGGCGCATTCACGGCGCGTTCGTCAGGTCTGGACGCACCATTATGTACACTCATGTGTACGCCCGACACGTAACGCCCGAATACTTTAGCATACACTCGATGCACAAAACAGATAGGTACAGAAGTCAATCACATGTATGTACTTCACTTTTCATACCTACGCTCGGCGGTCGCTCTATCTACATATATACCCATATATATATCTATCTCTCTCAAGCGTATGGCACTCGCGCTCGCACTCACTCGCACTCTAGTCCCAAACAGGCCGAGATATCGTGTCCGTGAGCAGTGTCTATGTGTGCGTTGCTCGAGCGCGTATGAAGATTGACTTCTGTACCTATCTATTTTGTGCCCGATGTACGTACGATGTTTAAAGTTCGGTCTAAAAGCCTTTTTGATGATCACATTGTTCGTTAAAAGTATATTTCAAAGCAAGAGTCTCCCTCAACAAAGTCACAAAAGCCTCAAAGCATTCGTTTCCAAACGGATGTTTGACTTAAAGTAACAGTTGAATCTCTGGGTACACTAACAGCAGAGCAAGGCAAGGCTTACTATTGTACTATTAATATTTTCTTCTTCTTTTATTATATTTTTTACTAATACAATCCTCTTAAGGCTGCGGCCGCACTGCCATATGCCTCACTTAGCGCCTGGCATCTAGCGAGACGCCATTAGAATAGAATCAAACGAAAATACCCAGGACCGGCCGGAAGGCGTGCTTGGCGCCCTCGCTAGTCACCTGATGCTGCGTTCAGACGGGCACAAGCGTTTAAATGGGCTGGTTGCTTGTTCGTGCTCGTGCTCGCCGCCACTCGGGACTGATGTCGGTTTTTCGTCACAGTTCAAAGGATGAATGTGCTTGCGCTCGTGTGCCTGTTTACACGCGCTCAGTCGCGCCTGAATACAGCAAATGATAATCGGCCTTATAAAAGTTCCATAATACTGCGTGCACCAGATTGGTTTGCGCGTGAGACATGGCGGGACGTACCGCGGAGCATGTGAATAGCCTTTTTTATCGTAGGAAAATCCTCATGGATGTCCCTCGCCCGGGGTAGCGAGGGGGTCTGCCGGACCCTTACCGGCTAAAAACTTACGGTGTTCCTCCTTCCAACCTATGGCCGGGGTCACGGGATTCGCTATTGCATGCGACCCCCGCAACCCCGGCAACATGTGAATTGCCTGCTTGGCCCGCCGACGCGAGCCGGGCTGCTTGCCTAGCTGAGTGGCGCGCGGCTGAACGCAGCATGACGTATCGCCCAAGCGCGTAGTGCGGTCGGTCCCGTATACTTATTATCGTTTGTTTCTTTCTCTTGGCGTCACGCGCTAAGCAAGGCATCAGGCAGTGTGGCCGCAGCCTAATTCTTGCAATTACAATTATTTATTTAATTATCACTTTAATATTATCATTCGGAAACATATGAAACTTCCTCATTATGAGAACTTCCTGAGTTCTCTTCCGTAGGATTTCAATGCCTTCTATCTGATGTTATGTGAAGTAATAAATGAGAGATGGTCCAAACAGTGCAATGGGGAAGTTCCTTCTGCTTTCAGGGTCGCGGACACTTTTTTTTTACTCATTGACTTGGTCGCACCGGATTGTAAGCGCAGACAGGGGCTAAGATAGAGTGCACGAGTTCAAATAACAGAGATATAGAGGGATTCCCTTATCGTCGCTGTAGTTCTAACACCGCGTAACTCAAAATAGTTAACTTTTCAGGAGAGCAAAAAATAGTTTTTTTTTCTCAAAAGAGTGTTAAATAAAAAGACTATATGCAATTTGCGATAACTTTATTCCTTGTTTAATTTTTACCAGACTTATCACCCTGCCTACGTATCATATAATTGTTTTTAATCTGCAATATTCTATTTTATTTTGGTTTTTTCGACGGAGCACTTTCGCGACACGATCCAGTATGGAACTCACCTGACTTACACGCTGTTTTAGCTGTTTACATAGCTTGATGGAAATTTTTTTTCATACGCGGTGGATGTTGTTTTTGAAATAACGCGTTGTTATTGGATCTAACCATTGACTGTGATTGGTCAAACGATGCGTTTTTCGATTCCCTATCGAATGACGTGCGTAACTCGAAACAACTGTTTTTTGAGTTACGCGGTGCTAAGAACTTCGGTGACATTATACCCCTCTGGCTCTCACATACACATGATGGCACACAGTAAAATGTTTAGCGCCGGACTTTAATGTGAGGGTGGTAGCTAGTCAGGCGGACCGTATAGATCCTACCACAAAGCGTGCTGGGTTTTGTTGAATCTTACAACACGCGTCTATTCCCAGCGAGCGATGAGGAAGTTTTATATTGTAGTTTGCCTCTACTCAGGATATATTCTAGCCCATACGTGCACGAGTTATGCCTCTTGAAAGTAAAGTGACACCATTTGAATGTTAACGGTTTTTGACTCTTTAATTTTTTTTGTCTATAATGGTGTGCTGGTACCTACGCTTATGTATGGAAGTGAATGTTGGTCGTGGCAGAAGAGGCATGAAAGTAGAATAAATGCCGTGGAAATGCCTTCCTTGCGAAGTATGTGCGGTGTAACTTTGAATGATAGATTGAGAAATGATGAGATTAGACAAAGTTGCGGTTTAAAAGATGATGTAGTGACAAAAATTGAAAGGAGTATGCTTAGGTGGTTTGGTCATGTTGAGAGAATGAGTGAACGGCGATTAACAAAAGGAATTTATAAGGCGGATGTCAATGGAAACGCCGGTAGAGGACGTCCTAGAAGGACATACATCGATGTTATTGGTGATGTTCTTCACAAAGGTTAGGTGCGTAGTACTCTCTACCGGCGTGCGTGTATGACAAGATGTATGAATGTGGATGAAGCGAAAGGGGTATGTAAGGGTCGTAGCATGTGGCGTTCTATAGTTTCTGCTTACCCCCATGGTAAAAAGGCGTGAGTTTATGTATGTATGTATTTTTTACGTAAAAATAAATTTACCTAAATACCAGATTTTTTCACGCACTTAGAGTACCTATAGTTAATATAAGCGTGTTAAAATATAACCAATTTTAGAGATAATTTTATTATTCACGCCTACCACATAACTATTGAATTGTATTTTGCAATTTTTTCAATTGTTATTATTAGACATAACATCATGTCTGTATTCCCCGAAGGGTTGGGCAGAGGTGTTTTTTTTTTTGTATTACCACTCGCAGTGCAACAACTCGCTTGAGGTTGATACTGCTTAACCGGACAATCCTTTGGTGGCCGAAAATTACTTGAACGCCCCCAGCCAGGGCTTACAAACTAAGGATATAGGTAAGTTAAATGACCGGATACTAAGGGCGCCCCCTGTGGGGTTCAGGCCTCGGCTTAGTGCGTCATTGAGGGGGGGGGGGGGCAGCTAGGTTCGGGCTGGGTTGACAGAGGTGTATAGTAACACCCTCATTTCGCCGTTATGTTTAAGTCCCATGTTTTAGGGAGCCTATTGCCATCAACCGGGCACAAATCCAAACTCCGGGCTGCTAAACCCAATAATACTTGCCCGACCTCACGATCAGCAGTCGCCCTTGCCACCATTCGACCAACGAGGCAGTTTGGTCTGTTAAATGAAAATGAATAATCCCTATACCCAAAAATTTGTACCATCTACCTACTCTACATCTACTCCGGACTGCTAATGAGGATTTCACACGGAAAAACCCAATAACACTGCCCGACCTGAGGATTGAACCCAGAACCTCACGATCAGCAGTCGCGCTTGCCACCACTAGACCAACGAGGCAGTTATTATTAGACCTTGATAAAAAATGCCTCTAATTTAATAATACATGGGGAATAACGAGGAAAAGCATGATAATTATTAATAATTGCACTAAAATCTTTTTTCCTCTATGGTTACGTCATGAGATTATTCAGATTAAAATTTCTGAGATGTACATAATCCATATTCATTGCACGAAGTCCGTCGAAAGGGAAATTTAGGAATTGAAGCCAACTGTGTTAGAACTTTGGGGGATTTCCCATAATATATGAGACTAGCTGTGTCCTCACGGCTTCGCCCGTAGCCTATGTTACTCAGTGATAATGTAGCTTTCTAACGGCAAATGAATTTGAAAATTTTTGATTGTTGAAATCGGTCCAGTAGTTTTTTAGTTTATTCGTTACATACAAAAATACAAAAAAACATTTTAACAAAAATAAAACCGACTTCAACAAAACGAAAAAGTAATAAAATAATTACCATATTATAAAAGTAACAGATTCAGAAGCCGGTGCTAATCCACGCTGAATCAAATTAAAGGCACCGACTTCTGAATCTGTTACTTTTATAATATGGTAATTATTTTATTACTTTTTCGTTTTGTTGAAGTCGGTTTTATTTTTGTTAAAATGTTTTTTATTTCATTCATTTTAGTGGCCTTAATTAAAACATGGTTGGACCTGCTAAAGACGCTGCTCGTACACATAATCACATCATCACATTATACGTACTGTTCGTCATTGAGGAGTTCCATTGTTTATCTCCGAAGTTCTTCATCAGATCTTCACCAAATTTAAATGGGACCATTTCGAAAGAATACTATTTCAAACAAAAGAAGAATTTTTCAAATCGGTTCATAAATGAGGGTGTACTGCGGTAACAAACATTAAAACAAAAAAACAAAAAAAACATACAGACGAATTGAGAACCTCCTCCTTTTTTGGAGGTCGGTTAAAAAATACAAATCTTTCCTCTTTATAATATTAGTATAGATGATAGAAGCTTAAATAGCGCAGTGGTGTGACCGTCGGACTGCCACGTCATAGGTCTCGAGTTCGAACCCAAGGCACGCACCTCTGACTTTTCGGATTCATATGCGTATTGTATAATATATCACTTGCTTAAAAACGGTGAAGGAAAACATCGTGAGGAAACCTGCCTGAGAGATATTTCTCGACGGCATGTGAAGCTAAGTCAGAGGCCCATGGGCGGCATAAACTTTGACACCAGGTTAGTCACTAATCACACGGAAAGAAGAAGAAGCTTAAATACAACCTTATTTTTTGTATACCATAAACCCGAAAACGGGTCATTGTACTTATCATTATGAACAACTTTTACTATAGAACCAACACTGAAAATGCGAAAAAGAATCAGCTGTTCCATACATTTACTCGAGTTATGTGAACATAAATGTATGAAATAGCTTTCTTTCTTTCTTTAAAAAAAATAAAACGTTGCCCCACACTAGGATTTCTCCTGCATCGTGGGTGCGTTTACGGACACAAATTTTCACATGCACAAACATCCAGACCCGGAACAACTATCAGTAGGCCATACAAATATTTGTTCCGTGCGGGAATCGAACCCACAACCCGTAGCGCAGAAGCCGATCGCTCAGTCACTGCACCAAACGTGTCGTAGCTGTTTTTTTACTATTACAATTTTGACGTTATAAAGTACCTACTGATTCCACACTAGACGGGGTCGGCACAACATGTATTTCATAAATTCATGTTGTTAGAGGTTTTGGCTTATTGTTTTATGACCGGCCGCCTGCCTGACATCAACCCTCCTTCGGAATATACTGATTTATCAGTACAGCTTAAATACAAACAAAAAAAACTTTCGTCTCTTACAGCCTAAATTAGAAGTCCATGGATAGGTGACCGATCGTTATATGTCAAGACCTCTTCGTGCTTCGGAGAGTACGTTAAACTGTTAGCCCCGGGTGTCATACGAATAACTATGACAGTCTTTACGGGAAGTCAGAAGCCCGAAAGTCTGACAACCGGTCTAACCTAACAATATCGGCATTACCCAGTAACTGAAGGCAGTCGCTCCGTGTGAAACACTGGTATTCAGCCGCATCTGGTTAGACTGGAAGCCAACCCCATGGGAAAAGGCTAGGTAGAACACACAGCTTAAATTAAAACTGCCTCAGCACGTTTGGAGAAACTGTGCCAGTCATGACTCGTGCGCATGTCTAACCAATGCTGCCAATAAAAAAATCTCGATTCCCCACGTCAGTGTTGTCAATTTGTCAATTCCCCGCTTCTTTTTGATTCATTCCCAAGCGTTAGTTGGACGACCTTCTTTTTCCGCTTCTTTTTCAAACGATAGTTGGACGACCTTTTTTCTGTTTTAGACGTTCTCCTCACTCTTTCGATTTCTCTGTATCTTGGGTACTTTAAAACAAACACAAAACAGAAAAAAATTAAATTGGTCTCAATTCCCGGTTTCTGTCATTCCCCGCGCTAACCCCCAATTCCCCGCATATCGGTGATTTTCCCCGCGATTGGCAGCGCTGTGTCTAACATACTCAGAAGTCATAGTAATTCAATCAAATGTTCAGTTTAAGTTTTCTGCGTCTTGTTTAAATAACCTATTATTCCAAGAACTTTATTATCTTCTGTTACTAAATCATCTTTATCGTCTTTTGTTCAGTTTAAATTTAGTTTTTGTATTAAGGAAAACTCGGGACGGCCACGTTTAAGAGGCATCGTGTAATCTTTTACACAAAGTTAAGGTTACGCTATCTTTAAAAAAACTTTACAGTTATTAACGTCCTTCGGTTTGTTTTACGGTGTAAAAGGTTTTCTTTTTCTTTGTTATAAAAGATTATCATCATAACTTTTTTACAAGTGAATTTGTAAGTACACAGTAACGAAGCGCGCACTTGTAGTATTTTTAACCAACTTCCAAAAAAGGAGGAGGTTCTCAATTCGGTTGTATTTTTTTCCATTTTTTTAAAATGTTTGTTACCTCACAGTTCCGTCATTTATAAACCGGTGCAGATATTTAAAAAGGATATACCTCCATATTGGTCCCATTTAATTTTGGTGAGGATCTGATGAAGAACTTCGGAGATAGACAATGGAACTCCTCAATGACGAAAAGTACGCATAATGTGGTGATGTGATTATGTTACGAGCAGCGTCTTTAGCAGGTCCAACCATGTTTTATTTAATTAAGGCCACTAAAACGAAAAAAATAAAAAACATTTTAAGAAAAATAAAACCGGCTTCAAAAAAACGATGAAAAGAATAAAAAATAATTACCATATTATAAAATTAACAATTTCAGAAGTCGGTTTTATTTTTGTTAAAATGTTTTTTGTTACCTATCTAATTAACTATAATGCCTTGTTGGTCTAGTGGTCGCAAACGCGACTGCTGAGCATGGGGTCCTGGGTGCGATCCCCAGGTCGGTCAAAGTGTTATTGGGTTTTTCCATTAGAAATTTGTCAGTAGCAGCCCGGAGTCTGGATTTGTGCCCGGTTAATGGCAATAGGCTCGCCCCTATTACATGGAACTATAACATAACTAGCGAAACGAGGGTTTACTAAAACACACTGGAATGCAAGGCGTGATGTTATGTTATTAACTCTTCTTCTTCTTCTTCTTCTTCCCCTTATCCACTACTAACACTAGATGTGGTCGGCACAACATGTATTTCATAAATCCATGTTGTTAGAGGCTTTGGCTTATTGTTTTATGACCGGCCGCCTGCCTGACACCAACCCTCCTTGGGAATACTCGTTGCGCCGTCACGCGGGTGACCCAATGTTATGTTATTAACTATAGTTTAGCTATTTTTTTTATTTGAGTGTGTTCTACTAATGAAACCTGTGAAGTTTTGCCATTTTGATTTGAAGTACCTAAGCCCGTTTTTAGTTACATTTTCATTTTTAGGGTACCGCAGTCAAACTAGTAGTGTTTTTATCTTTTAACCTGAAATGTTGTTAAGTCCTCAAGACTGTTGTAGTTTCTAATCTACAAGGTGGGGACGCGCTGGCTGGACGTCAAGCTAGCGTCCCTTCTAATAGCTGCTCATAACTCGATAATTATTAAGTCACTAATTATTTCGTTTAGGTCACTATTTAGGCACCCAATTTTTTTGGGTATAACGAAAATATTGGAATTGTTGGTGGCGACGCTGGCTTGACGTCAACGAAATATTTACCATACATTAAGCTTGACTAAAATATCTTATGGCTATACTAAATACAGAACCCTATACTATGCGTGGTCCGACAAGCAGTTGGTCGGTTTTTTAACTTACCGTTGCTTTTGTTGAGTAACAGCAGATCAGTAGGTATAGGTTCATGCTGATGGTATAGTACCGACAGACCTCGAAATGAAATGAAAATTTATTTGCTTGAAGTATGGTGCATTACAATCAGTTGGTATACATAGGTAATTTAGTTTAGTTTCACATATTTCGTCGGGAAAGATAGAACAATATGCCCAACATGCAAAATCTTACAATTAAAATTTAAAAACATCACATTTACTAATTATTTAAGAATTAAAATTGAAATGTCCACAGAATCAGATATTATAATGACAATTAAATTAAATACTTGACACAAAGAAATCTTTCATATTATAAAACACTTGTCTACGAGATTGTCTACTAAATTGCCGCATAGGTAATTCTCTTATAACTTTGGGGAGTTTGTTATAAATTTTTATAGTCATAATATAACAGTTTTTATGGCAGAGAGAAGTATTGCGGCTAGGAATTATTAATCTTGATGGATCTCTGTTTTTTTATTCTAGAATTCAATATTTTATTAAATGTCTTGAAGAATGAACCATGCTCTCTTACAAAACAACCAGCCTGGAAAATATACAGACATGTCAAAGATAACACTTTGAGTTTTTTAAACAGTGGTTTGCATCACTCACCCAAGTTATGGTCGGCCCCGGATCAAGATTTTTAAAAGGGGGGTGCAGAGTTCTTCTACACTAATATTATATAGCTGAAGAGTTTGTTTGTTTGTTTGAACGCGCTAATCTCAGGAACTACTTGGTTGGAATTGAAAAATTATTTTTGTGTTGGATAGTCCATTTATCGAGGAAGGTTATAGGCTATATAACATCACGCCACGACCAATAGGAGCGGAGCATAAATGAAAAATGTTGCAAAAACGGGAAAAATGTCCACCCGTGCGAAGCCGGGACGGGTCGCTAGTTCAAAATATAACTAGGTCCAACATAGTACAGACAGCGAGACTGCTTGGTGGCGGGCCGCCTTCTAGTCTTCGCCGCCCGGGGCAAATGCCTACGCTCACCTCCCCCCTAGATCCGGGCCTGGTTATGGTACAACAACACCCTACCCTGTCGTCCGCATCTAGTCCATTCCACCTGCGCCCTTGCCAGCTGCCTCCAGGTCGATGTCCTACTCTACCTGACTTCAGTTTTTCGATCCACTATCATTCATTGCCAAACTGACCGTCCAGTCTAATGAACCCAATAACATCTAAGCACGTCATTCTCGTAATGTTAGGGACTAGTCAGATACTCTCGTATCGGTACGAGCGGTACGAGAATAGCTCATACCGTGGGAAAAGTTTACCCAGTCAGCAAGGTTGGTAGCGGGGCTAGCAGCCCGGAGTTTACATTTGTGCCTGGATGGTGGCAATAGGCTCGCCCCCTATTACATGGGACTTAAAACATAACAGCGAAATGAGGGTATTACTATACACCTCTGCCCAACCCTTGAGGAATACAGGCGTGATGACATGTCATATAAAAAAAAAATTTAAAAAAGAAACAATCATGACGTAAGCGTCCTGTAGCATGCGAAAGCCGAATCAATGCACCCGAAAATATACCCATTGTCTATGAGTGAAATACGATTTGATGCTGTTAAGTGTGTTTAGTCCTACAGTCTCCTACAGTCATCATTATTTGATGTCAACTTCTCATACCCGTAATGGTTGGAGCGTTATTTCAAATTAGCACTTACGATGCAAATAACTGAATTTGTTTGAACTAATGTTTACGTAGAACAATCATCTTTGATAGGAGCTGTTAAGTGTGTTTAGGACGTATATGGGAAGGGTTCCGTTTTAGATATTTGTGCATATATTTCTTGACCTGTATTTTTTACAGTTATATCGAAAAAACATCGGTAAGGAAAACATCGTGAGGAAACCTGCACACCTGAGAGGGCTCCAAAAAGTTCTCGGTGGTGTATTTAGTCCACTGCACCAGGTCGGTGTGGTGGACTAAGGCCTAACTCCTTCTTATTCTAAGAAGAGGCCCATGCCCAGCAGTGAGACAGGACTTGGTCGCTTTTGACCCTAGTCTCACTTGATGGTAAGCACAGACAGTATCATCGATATCCATATCCATGGATTCGTGTGCTCCATCTTACAGTATCTAAGATGGAGCACACGAATCCATGGAACAGAGATATAGAGGGATTCCCCTACACCCTCTGGCTCTCACATACACACGATAGAACACAGTAAACTGCTTGGCGTCGGACTTTAATGTGAGGTGGCTGGCTGGTGGGTGGCTTTATTAGTTATACTAAACGCCAAGGGTAAGAAAGGAGTGAGTACTGAGATGACGGCTGATAGAGGAGAATGGAAGAGGAATACGTGTTGTGCCGACCCCACCTAGTGTGGGATAAGGGCAGGAAGATGATGATGATCTTAAACTAAATGCCGACGATAAAACTTAGGTGATAGGAAATAAGCATAAGAAAGTATCTCCTCATGCGTTGGGGACAGACATGGCCAAGAATACACAATGTTCTTTTGAGGATACTGTCGGTCCAAGAACACAAGATCTTGTATTGAATCGTATTCTACTCGTGATTTTGAGTCTATTTGGGGTAATACCAGCAAAACGTACATTGGCAGACGACTCTACTACAAAATTTAAAATTTTACATTTTTGTTTGAGACCCTAACTTTACGTAGTCACACTAATCGATGAACCAAATAATACATTGGTGTTATACGAAATATTGTAAACAATGAATAATGACCTTTTGTGCCTCAGAGAGTATGTTAAACAGTCGGTACCGGGTGCCATACCTATGACAGTCGTTACGAGAAGTCAGAAGCCCAAAAGCCGACAACCGATCTAACCTTAGGATATCAGCATTGCCCAGTAACTGTGCTGCGGAGGTCTGATGGCAGTCGCTCCGTGTAAAATACCGGTATTCAACCGTATCTGGTTAGACTGAAAGCTGAACCCAACATAGTTGGGAAAAGGCTAAGCAGAACAAGATCTTTTGTACCTACCTACTGCATAATTTCACAGCATGTTTTAGACTTTTAGAGTACCTACCGTATAGTGCCACTGATTGAATGATGCACTTACCTTATAGTTGTAATTTGGAGCCCAATTTTTATTGGATTAAGTAAATCGGAAAAGCAGCTTATAGAAGAATCCAGAAAGGCAGAATTTGATCATCTTCCAGGTTTTTTCTCGTTAAAGACTCCATTGACCATGTAGAAGACGAAATTTTGGTTAATCAGAATTGAAAATCTGAGGAACCAGGTAGAGTTTTCTATCGGGTAAGTTTCTTCCACAAGGAAATCAATATTCATCAAGAAAATGAAGGATAAGGAGACAACTATATTACGTAGACTTGGTATGGAATCTCTTAGGGATAATGATTGAAAAATTATTTCACAATAAGGTGCAAGAATGAAATGATACTTTCATCTACTGGTACCTACTTATTTGACTCATGCGCACCGTATTCTGAGAATTGTTTTTTTTTCTACTCACAAACGTAACGGAGCATTTCTAACGGCTGATCCCAATAACCGACCTCTGGATTGATGTAAGGTTTTTGATAAGTATTACTTTTGTTGAATTTCTATCAAAAACGTTCTTTGTTTTAGATGGGTTTTGGTTTTTACTCTAGTCTAGGTCAAAGGTGACAGAGACAGAGTCTACGATGGAGAGAGCTTACCCAGAAGAAGCCTGTTCACTCTAACTTTGAAGAGATTCGGGTTGTATGCGTTCGGGAACAAAGACGCAGGTAGTGAGTTCCACTCTTTTGCTTGGCGCATTATGAAGGATGTTTGGAAGCGCTTAGTGCGAATTGGCGGAATGGCAAACAGATATGAACCTACATCAATCTAAAAGTTTTGGATTGAGATCGGCCGTAAGGTAACATGTTTAATTGTCTTGTGTTGTTTAATTACTACCGATTTTTCCTTCTAGAGTTTGATATTTGAGAGAAGCTTTATTAAAGAAATGTCAATTTCTATCTTCAGTAGGAAAATTTTTCGATAGGTAGATGTAGGTTATTAAAAATGATCCTTGGACTTAATTTGACCACTGCTGGTTATAAACCTCCTTTCTCAGTACCAACTTGGTTCATTTTAACCATCAATGTGGTTGTTTCCTTAACGGTGTACATCCTTCTGTCTTCTTGCATACTGATTCATACTGTGCCGACCCATTATCTGTTATTCCACCTTGAAAATATTCAAGTATCAAATATTCTTTATTCTTCTACTACAAAAGCAATTTAATCATATCATAAGGAACATTTCTTCCCTAGGTAACAATTATTACAATTCGCGAGCGCATTTGGCGTGACTTTTATGTACACTATTATAGGGTTCAAATTCAACGCGCTCGTGAATTGCAAGAAGTATACGAAGACGAATCAAATTGCCTGTGTTCAAGGTCGCATAATTATTTGCACCGGGAAAGAACCTACCATAACAATATCGATATTTGTTTCCAATTCGTGTGTTTGTGCAGCTGATTCTGTCTTGCAGTCACGTCTCAGGGATTCCTAGGAACAAAAAAATATTTGTATAGAGTAACACGTCATTATCTGGGACTGACCCAGAAACCGCAGACGGTTTTCCTTTGTCTTATAATTCGATGATTTCCTTTCTTATTACGATTCGATTCAGGTGTGATGTGTGATGCGTCGAAGTTAAGGAAAAGCGTGAAGCATTAGGTTAAAGGGATTTACCTACCAGTCAAGTAAAGATTTATTGTTAAACCTTGGGTTTGCTTTGCCTTGCTTGATTCTAGAGCTTAGCAAAACAATCATTGAAATTAATATGCTTAACATGGTGGGTTTATGGGCTGCCGGCCAAGTTAACTATCAACAAATTTGCAGCAACGAAGGGTAATATCGCATTAGCTTTCGTCTAGCGTTAGCGTCCGTTTGCGTACTTTAAGCGTGGGTGTAGTGCGGACGTCGCGCGGACGCTACTTAAGCGCAGGCCACACCGCGTGCTGGCGGGCGAGCGAGATGGCTTTTTAACCGACTTCAAAAAGAATTCTCTATTCGATTGGTTTTTTTTATGTATGTAGACCGATTACGCTGAGATTTATGATCCGATTTACGTGATTCTTCTTTAGTTTGATGCGGAATAGTTACCATTTGGTTCCGTAAAAATTCAACATAGTTTGGCCCGGTAGTTTTAATTTTATGAACATTTTTATTTACGTGGACAATGTAATTCTTCTACTTATGTATTCTAGAAAAATCCTACTGTAGTTTACAGAACAACCTATTACAGGCACTAAATTTCCTTCAATTTGGTTCAGAGTGGATTAGCACCGACTTCTGAAACTGTTAATTTGATATTATGGTAAAGGTATTAGGTTTGCATAAGAGTTGTATTAAATTAAACCTTTATTAAGTTCTTTTATACTTTTTAGTTTTTGAAGTTGGTTTTTTTAAACGTAGTTTTTTTTATTTTTCATACTTCGGTTCACATCGTTTGAATCGCTGAAGTAGCTAGGATCAGTCAAACGTTGCTCGCTCGCTCGCTCGCTAGCTGGCGGTGTGGCCTACGCTTTATGGTTATCACCAAAAATTATTGCCGCTCTAAAGTTAGTGTAACGGGGTGTCCTGCGTAAGCGACAAACGCGACGCGGTGCGACGCGACGCGACGTGGAATAAATATGCGTTACGTCACGCCTCGCTACATAGGCCGCTAGTAGGGAATGCCGTTATCTTGATCGCGTTTGTGGCGTTCGTCGCGTCGCGTTCGTCGCTTTCGCAGGACACCCCGTAATCTAGGGCACTGCACCCCTGTGGATCTAAACATACATTCTTAAATTCGCTACTGCGGATGGATAGGCCTCGGGTTCAAAGCGTCTTCTTCTTCTTCTTCCTGCCCTTATCCCACACTAGGTGGGGTCGGCACAACATGTATTTCATAAATCCATGTTGTTAGAGGTTTTGGCTTATTGTTTTATGACCGGCCGCCTGCCTGACGTCAACCCTCCTTGGGAATACTTGTTGCGCCGTCGCGCGAGTGATCCAATGTGCTTGCTGATATTATGCACTGGATCCCAAAATGACATGCTTGTCAGTCTTATTGCCGACAACTAAGCAGGCTGTGTTCTTCTTGATGGAGTATACTTGCAGTTCCACGACCCACTCATTCAGTTTTGCTAGGGACTTTGGTTCTGACACATCGTAAACTAATATAGCACCGTGAGCTTCTTTGTAAAATTTTGATGTCAATGTTCTGCATCGCTCCTGTCCCACTGTATCCCATATCTGCGCAGATTAATTCAAAATACGCTAGCGCAGTGCTGACGTTTGAAGAACACCGACCCTAAACGGATGCGATAAGCAAAAGTTATTCAAAATGTTCGTTCCTCAATTTGATTATTTGATAGCAGAAAAACATTTCTAAATTACCCAATCCATTATAATTCATTAATTAAGATCTATTGGATAGCTAATATGATGACGACGTAGTTCCATCTTCAATAATGTAATTTAAATAAAGATGAAATGATTAAGATCAGGTAGCCAAAAGATAATTATTTAATTATGTTTGTGAATTTCGACACATTGTTGAAATTAAGATAAGGATTACCTAACTGGCTGTCTGGGAAAAATCTCATTTCGATTTCGGCTCGCACCTGTAATTTTTCGAATTCATATGCGGATCTGAATATGATTATCACTTGAGTTAATGGTGATGGAAAACATCGGGAGGAAACATGAAAACACGAGAGGACACCAAAATAATAAAGTTCTTGATGGGTTGTGTACCTAACCTGTGGAGCCGATTCCTTTTTTTTTATCGTTGGTAAATCCTCATGGATGTCCCTCGCCCGGGGAAGGCGAGGGGGTCTGCCGGACTCATACCGGCTAAAAACCAACGATGTTCCTTCTCCTGACCGTTCGGCCGGGGTCGCGAGATTCGCAAAAGCGTGCACCGCAACCCCGGCAACCCTGTGGAGCCTGCCAACCAGGCAAGTGTGGCGGACTAAGGAATGGTTTATTCTCATTCTGAGAAGAGGCCCGTGCCCAGCAGTGAGACAGTAATAAGCAGATTATGACGTAAATATATTTCTCTAAAATTCAACTTACCTATATTCCATTGATATAAACAAAAGTGGCCCAACAAGGCACGAATATCTTTTGAACCATTCCTTCCAATAGAGTTTAAGTTCTACTTGACTGACCGTTAAGGTTCATAAAAGCATTCTAACACAACATAACATCACACCTGTATTCCCCAAACGGTTGGGCAGAGGTGTATAGTAACATCCTCATTTCGCCGTTCTGTTTAAGTCCCATGTAATAGGGGGCGAGCCTGTTGCCATCATCCAGCCACAAATCCAAATTCCGGGCTGCTACTGAGGAATTCCACACGGAAAACCCAATATCACTTTGTCCGACCGGAACGAACCTAAAACCTCAGGATCAGCAGTCCCGCTTGCCACCACCAGACCAACAAAGAAATTAAAAGCATTATACTTATTGTATTGAATCTCTGCTGGAAACAAAAACGTTATTTTTCTATATTTCAATGTCCGGCTGATTGGTAGCGTCGTGCGGCAGTCGGGTTGTTGAGCTCCCTAAAATAAAGTTTTAGCTACGCGATGACTGATGCATACGTGGCATCAGTTAGGACAGGGCAACTTAAACCTGCTATGGCACTTTCCTCAAAAGGCCATTCCAGACGTTGCCCTACATCGTTACACTCGCATAGTTTTTATACTACAATGTCTGGAATTTAAAAGAGACCTTGATCTCTGAGTTTGTTTCGGCTTTACTTCTCAGAGCTAGTTAGATAGGAAATGCCGGCGACATCTAGTCTTAAAAAAACATTACATTGACTTGTTAAAGTGTCTGTAACAGATTTATTTACAGAAATAAAAATTATTTATCATTTACACATTTCCTTGCTGACAGGTCCTTGTGTAATGTTATATGAAATGATGAAATAAAGAGCACGTAATCTATTATTAAATAACCGATATCAGCATTTAGCTAATTTCCGTAATATTCCATAATAAATTGATATTAATACTAATGTAGTACTGTATCAATAAAGATTTAGATAAAACACGATTTCGATAAAAATAGCCCGCCAATAATTACCCCGATAATGTACTACCAGAGCGAGGTATGCTGCAGGAACTCGACAGCATTAGGCTTTCTAAATACTTTCTAGAAACTCATTTTGGTTGGGTATCTTCTTATAATGTCATAGTGTCAATCTACACTGCCTCATTGGTCTAGTGGTGGCAAGAACGACTACTGATCGTGAGGTCCTGGGTTCGATCCCCAGGTCGGACAAAGTGTTATTGGGTTTTTCCATGTGAAATTCCTCAGTAGCAGCCCGGAATTTGGATCTGTGCCCGCTTGATGGCAATAGGCTCGCCCCCTATTAAATGCGAGTTAAACATATCGGCGAAATGAGGGTGTTACTATACACCTCTGCCCAGCCCTTCGGGGAATATAGGCGTGATGACACTTACACACATAAGTGTGTATGTTTCAATCTACAAGGGAAAAGGTTTGCTGTTAGTTTTACGGAAAATGTTGTTTCAGTTGAAGAGTTAAAACACTTAAAAGTAATGATATAGAAAATTAATTGTTGATGTGTATTCCCCACTAATGAATCAATAGTTTAACTCGAGTGGGTTTTATGTGGTAAAAGGCATAACAGAATCGTGTAGGTGTGAATCTATCATTACAGTTATAGCTAATATCGGTCTGTCAGGATTGCGAGCATGGTAAATAAAGTAAATGAAACCAACTTAGACTCTCCACCACTGAAAGTACTTATATTTGGTTTAGTGGTTAGTTACAGAAGCTCACAATATAATAATTTATACAAGATCAGAAAATAAGGGCAAGTTAATCAGATATAAAAGGTCAGACTTCTTCGGCTGATCGACACAAAAAGCTCCGCTTCGTCGAATGACCACTGTTTCTATAACGTCGGGTACGATGATTCATAATGACGAAACTCTTTATCAACATTGCCCGGTGTGAACAGCTACCGACAACACGTGAATTCTTAATCTTAACGTAAAAACCCTCTGATTCAAATTGTTCATTAGATAAGAAATCGATTTAATTGTTTTATTTAACGACCCAGACAATGCACGTGTCGTAGCAGTGGAACCTTTATTTATTTATTTACATACATAAATTCACGCCTTTTTCCCATGGGGGTAGACAGAAACTATATTTATTTATTTAATATACTTTATTTTAACCAGTCTAACCTTAGGATATTGGTAGTACCCAGGAACTGAGTTGTGGAGGTCTGAAGGCAGTCGCTCCGTGTAAAATACTGGTACTCAGCCGCATCTGGTTAGACTGGAAGCTGACCCCAAGATAGTTGGGAAAAGCTAGGCAGAACAACTTTATTTTACAATAATTAGTATGTGTTCTACCTAGCTTTTTTCCAACTATGTTGAGGTCAGCTTCCAGTCTAACTAGATGCAGCTGAATACCAGTATTTTACACGGAGCGACTGCCATCAGACTTCCTCAATCCAGTTATTAAGCAATACCGATATCCTAAAGTTAGACCAGTTGTCAGACTTTCGGGCTCCTGACTTCCCATAACGACTGTGTTATTCGTATGACACCCGGGACCGACTGTTTAACGTGTTCTCCGAGGCACGGAAGCTTCTCGATGTGCAACGAAGGGTCGCCCATCTAAGGACTGACCGCGGCAAGCACAGCTTAACCTCGCAAATCATATGATCCGGTCGGTGGCTAATTACCAGCCACGAGCCCCTCGACATATACAGACTGATAATAGTTGTATGGAAAATAAAATTTTAATGGCGGCCTTATCGGCATCTGCGATTTGTTACAGGCAACCATAGGATGCAAAACGAGCGTTTAGCACCGTTGGATTTTTAAGGCTTACTGTTGTTTCCATCAAACCTAGATAAATGAGATTTGTGTACAAATGTAATAATGTTACAGTACTGTAGGGGAACGAGATATTGAGTTCCGCCTACGAAAAGGAGGATCCTCCTACCAGGCGGAGTCTTGTGCCAGGCGGGCCACTGCCCAACGGTTGATGTTGGGAACTTGTATATATACAATCTGCGTGTCAAACTCTGATATCGCGATGCAGGATAGTTCGCATGTGGCGTGATAGATGCCGCCACATCACTCCCCCCCAAGACCGGAGGTCGATTGTAGTGATGAGTCAGCAAGTCGTTGCATGTTGAGATGCTTGCCAGGGTCAGGTGAGGGTTCCGGTGAGTCGGAATCGGATGCCGCGTCGTTCACGGTGAGTCGGAACTGTGAGCGGTGAGAAGTGGCTGGCTGCTGGCGTCGACCAGGAGAGTGTGCTTCTGCTAGTTGACCGGTCGAATTTGCAGCGTGCTGTGCCATGTTGCTGAAGAGGGCTGAAGGTGTGACCAGGCTTGCGCGTTCGCTGCAAGCTAGTGGTGACACGATGAAGCCGAGGATGCTGGCTGGCTGTGTGACTTGCTGCTTGCTTGAATGTTGAGCAGAGGGGAGTGATGATGTTGCTGCCGATGTTTATAGGCTGGGAAGGTTGCGTTAGTAATCGTCACCAATGTGGAAACATTGTCTGTGACGATCACGTCGGGGTCACCAATGTAGGGGAACGAGATATTGTGTTCCGCCTACGAAAAGGAGGATCCACCTACCAGGCGGAGTCTTGTGCCTGGCGGGCCACTGCCCAACGGTTGATGTTGGGAACTTGTATATATACAATCTGCGTGTCAAACTCTAATATCGCGATGCAGGATAGTTCGCATGTGGCGTGATAGATGCCGCCACAGTACTAATAAATTTAATTGCCGTCATTTGCTAACTAACAATAACATTTATTGTTTTCTTAATCAGACAGATTTACTCAGAGTATGATAACAAATAACGAATTGTTTGATAAATGATTTTAATCGCTAGCTATTTTTGAAAGTCATTAATAATAATATGTAATTGGGAAAAGCCTGGCTAGGCTGATTTAATGGTGGATACAAACTTTGTCGTAGTCATGTAGCATGAAGGGGGATTCAAATATTCTTAGTGGTTTAAGTACAAAAAATTCCGTAATTCCCTAATTTAATTCAGTTTAGTTTATATGTGCAAATAATTTATTGGTAAGTTACTATGTGATCAGTCGGCCCGCGACATGCCATTTTTTATATTTTCCGTAAAACTGAACATCTTTATTACGTAATTGCATTATTAGCGCAGACAAAATATTGCATTGTATTGATGTGTGTATTTCTTTACCTTTTACAACAACACATTTTATTGTAATAGCGTCGAACAGTACAAAAGTTGTTCACATCATGTTTAAGTCTGTTTGGAAAATTCCAGCAGAAATTTTCACTTGTATTCAATTCAGAATAATGGGCTGGATTCGCTATTTCCGTTTTCGATACACCGCTGCACCGTCCGTACCACTTGGTAGAAGTTACTAGGCATTTAGCAAAATACCAGATTGTGCTGTCTAATTACAACATTTAGTTTTTTTATAATTAAAAAGACGAAATGTTATATTATTATACTTGTATATCATTGACGTATTATTTTGATTTGCGCTTGTTGGGGTGCGACTGTGTGAAATTGCGGCGTGACTGTCAATTAGCCGGGTCTCCTGCGAACATGTTTTTGTTAGAAATAACATGTTTTTCTAACAAAAATGAGGCGTTTACTGTGTTGTATTTAGTCAACTAAATATGTTTGTTAGATTTTGTAACAGGATCCATATTTTCGCCCGTAGTCGTCGGCTTGGCTGCCGCAGCCTAATTGCGTTATCTTCTTTGTTTAAACGCCAAATCACCGTGATTAATCTTTGACAAAACATAAGAGTTTATACATAAATAATCGATAATTTCGTTGTTAAAAAGGTCATAATCGCATAAAAATCTTACACAGTAATCAAATTATATCGATTTATTGCCAATTCGTTTTGATAACATATTTGATAAGAAGATTATTTCTGGCACATTCTATATAAATAGGAGAGTATGGTCAAATAATGGTCTTTAGTTTTTTATGTGTGTTTCTATGTATGAGGTCAGCGAGTGTTTCAAAAAGAAAGAGAAATAAATCCTGTTGAATTATTGGCTTGATGAAGTAAGTACAAATGTAATATTTGCCATCATGGGCGCAGTATTATTTTATAAAGGCGGGTACAGACTGCTGTAACGTAACATGCAATGTAACGTGAAAGGTACGTGGTACGTACGCGTAGTGTGCACGGTTCGTGCGCGCAAGGCGTCCACGCTATGGGAATTCTGTTACATTGCATGATACATTGCGACAATGTGGACGGCAAATTCTTTCATTGCGTCTTACATTGGATGTTACATTTCGTAAGTCTATACCCGGCTTAAGGGAAAATATTAAACATTTCTACGTAATCTTTTCTGGTTGATTGTTTTGTAAATCTAACAACCCTAACATGTGCAGCGCATTTTGTCGTCGTATTAACACGTGCTAAGACTAGATAATGTATGAGTTATCTCGTCAAATCACGAGATAATGCGACGACAAAATTATCACACACTGCGTATATTAGCATTGATGAAACAGTTTCAGAAGTCAGTGCCTTCAATTTGGTTCAATGTGGATTAGCACCGACTTCTGAAACTGTTAATTTAATAATATTGGGTAAAAATACCCTTAACGAAGCCGAGCGCCATACCTGGGAACCGACTTGTTATGGAGATATTAAAGGTCAAAGTAACCATATTTTTGTACGTTTTTCACGAAAACTAAGTTAGAATGTTATTACTAAACATACTTCTATACAAACATTATCAATATTTTTGAAATATAGGTAGGTAGGCACAGTCTACTGTGCGCGCGTTTTTTTTAATACCAAAAAACAAAAGTCGTTTTCCAGCAATTATTTTTGCTGTATGTTACTTAGTTTTTTGTACAGTATGCGTAGACTTCGGCTTCGTTAAGGCTATTTTTACACCCACTATAGTAATTATTTTATTCGTTTTTTATGTTATAAAGAAAATGTTCAAAGTTCTAATGGCCGTGGTCGACCTGCGGTCCGATTACGATTTTAAACAATTTAAGTGTAATTTCGTAATAAAAACATTATTGTTATTGTAGGGCTTAGATTTATGCCAAATGCAATATAAACAAGATAAAGCTAATGCTAAGCGAGGTTAAGCTAATCGTAAGACGACGCAATAAATAAGTATTAATTTGCAAGTTTTAAATTCTTTGTTTAATATAGGATATCGTTATCAGAAAATGCTAAACAATACTAGGCCCCATTTAATTTAAATATATCAAATAAAGAATCCTAGGTTCGATCCCCAGGTCGGGCAATGTTATTGGGTATTTCCGTGTGAAATTCCTCAGTAGAAGCTCGGAGTTTGGATATGTGCCCGATTGATCGCAATAGGCTCGCCCCCTATTAAACATAACGGCGAAATGAGGGTGTTACTATACACCTCTGCACAACCCTTCGGGGAATACAGGCGTGATGTTATGTATGTAATGGCAGCTATATATTTAATTGAGCTTTTAATATTGTTTTCCGAGTTTTGACTAAAAGTAGATTTTTCCGTTGTAAGATACACAATAACGTAAGAAAACTGTAAAGTTAGGTATCAATCAAGACTCATCTCTTTTTATTTATATTATATTTACATAGTACCTATAAATATACATGAAGGGCTCGTGGCTCATTACCAGTCTGTGGATGGTCTAGTCTATGCAGTCAGTCTGTGGATGGGTGACCTAATGTTACACATCGAGACCTCTCCGTGCCTAGGAGAGAACGTTATACAGTCGGTCCCGGGTGTCGTACGAATACCTATGACAGTCGTTACGGGAAGTCAGAAGCCCAAAAGTCTGACAATCAGTCTAACCTTAGGGTATCGGCACTGCCCTGTAAATGGGTTGCGGATTGCGGAGGCCTGATGGTAGTTGCTCCGTGTAAAATACTGGTATTCAACCGCATCTGGTTAGACTGGAAACAGACCCCAACATAGGGTGGGAAAATGGCTAGGTAAAACATGAATTTTCTTATAGACATTCGTACATAAAATCTAAAACGCCGACATCAAAGGCTGGGCTCTAAATTAAGAACTGAGATATGAGTAATTTCAGATACACTTACGACTGTGTTTACGTTGAGCCATAAAAATAATAATCATTGACGTAAAATTCTAGCAATTGCATAGATTATCATAATCTTGATAATATTTATAAGGTAGGATACATGATCGATAATTTTTGGATTTATAATGATTGATTGCCTACGTGCCTCCCAGAAATAGTTTTAGAGGGATATTACTCAAATAAATGCGTACAATTATAGAATGATTTTTGTTTCAACTAAATGATCTTCAAAAAAACATTTTATTTTTCAAAATTGACCGGTATACGATCTACCTGAGAATGACAGATGTACGACGTTTTAATATTTTATTAGGAACTAGCTGTGTCCTCACGGCTCCGCCCGCAGCCTATGTTACTCAGTGATAATGTAGCTTCTAACGGAAAAGATTTTTTGAAATCGGTTCAGTAGTTTATAAGTTTATTCGTTACATACAAAAATACAAATCTTTCCTCTTTATAATATTAGTATAGATAGATTATACAAAGAGGTTATCCCATATAATTTGCGTACGGAGCGTAAATGGTGACCCTCCCATACATCAATTGCATGAGTCAGTAAAACTAGGTGTACATTTTTTAAATAGAAACTATTTTGAACTATATTGTAGCAGTGATAGGCTAGTGGTATGACCGTCGGACTGCCAAGTCATAAATCTCGAGTTCGAACCCAAGGCACGCAACTCTGAATTTTAGGATTCATGTGCGTATTGCATAATAATTACTTGCTTAGAAACGGTGAAGGAAAACATCTTGAGGAAACCGGCATGCCTGAGAGATATTTCTCGACGGCATGTGAAGCCAACTCAGAGGCCCATGGGCGGCATAAACTCTGACACCAGGCTAGTCACTAACCGCACGAAAAGAAGAAGAAGATAGGAACTATTGCACCGTACGTTCCGTAGAAAAAGACACGTGGTGTAAGCAAAACGCCACATTTTTTGCCAATAGAAACCGGGCATTAGGCGATCGATACATCTGCTCGCCAAAACTAGACATTATTTTAATTCTGTCACATTTGGTGACTCATATTTCGTTCAGAAATGGATTCGTAAGGGCCCAGACAGACTGACTGCATCCCGACCGCAACTGCAACTATCAAATGGAATTTGAAGGCAGTTTAGTCAGTGCACCTGCGTGACAGTTGCCGACTGGATGTGTACTCCACTTGCAGTTACGATGCAGTATCAATAAACGGAATATTGATGCACCAAATGTAACATTAGCCTCCAAGATCCATTTAGCAAGTTTTTTTTTCTTTTTTTTTTTAAAACGTTGCCCCACACTTGGATTTCTCCTGTATCGTGGGTGCGTTTGCAGACATAAATCTTCACATGCACAAATAACCAGACCCGGAACGTGTATGCCTTTAATCAAATTATCAGTCCACTGCTGGGAATAACGTCTAGGGTTCGTCTAAAGTACATGTTCTGCCTAGCCTAACCCAACTATATTGAGGTCAGCTTCCAGTCTAACCAGATGCGGCTGAATACAAGTATTTTACACGTAGCGACTGCCATCAGACCTTCGCAAGCCAGTTACGAGGCAATGCCGAAATCCTAAGGTTAGGTTTATCTATAACCCCAAAGAAACTATACAGTCGAAGTGGCGCTTACGACTGAACACGACTTTGAACCCCTAACCCTATATGTAAACAAGCTTTCACCAACTTCTTAAACAAAGCAAACAAACATTATTATAACGCGTATGTAAATTAAACAACATAATCTGAGATCCGTATTAAAATAAAATGTTATGTAAGTAATTTAATTATAAATGCAAAATTGAATGTCTGACCTGGCGCTTATGACTTACATTTGGTGAATCATAATCATACAAGGTGTAAACAATACGAGAGTGTGCAAATTGGGCGATAGCCGCCCAATTTGCTCGGGGCGCTAAAGTGCCTCACGTTAAGAACACATATTTACTTTTTGTAATTCTTTTTTTATTTAATCCAAAATTATCCCGTTCAGGTTTAATCTATGTCAGCAGTACATCACGAGGTTTGAAGGAATTACATGATTTCATTTACACCCTGTATATGGTACCTGGGTCACTCGTCTATGAGGATGGTGGAATTGACCGAGACGTTACGCATCAGATCAACTCAGGTTGCATGAAATGGCGACAGATAACAGGGGCTACTTGTGACCCACGGATGCCCCTCAAGCTGAAGGGCAACATTTACAGATCCGTTATAAGACCTGTAGTTCTGTACGGATCAGTATTGGGCCGTTAAGAAGATCAATCCGGGTACGGGTACCAAAATACCAAAAGTTAAATTCGAAGTCTTTTGTTTTCATTGCGATTTTTAGCGACCCATACTCGGTGAGGTATTTTGAATAGCATTCAATGACCATTGCTGCAAAATTAAAATTGCAAAATTATTTAGTGCTCAGATGGAAATTTTGTTTACAAACGTAGCGATGGACGTAGTATAACGTGTCAAGATCAAGATGAATCGTTGTTAAGGAATGCACATACTTTATGGTTGTCAAACACCTCCCTTCGATATGAATTACGATTTTTATTGGAAACACTGACTGTCTAACAAGATTTGGTTTTTAGTGGGATCCAACTATCAAATAAAATATCTAATACGATGTATTTTTGGGTCTTAGGAGGTCCATTGACCTGATAGGACCCGGAAAATAGGCTTGTATAATATGCGCATTATTAAATGTTTTGTAGGTACAAAATCGATTACTTAACTATTTTGATAATCGCCATAATTATCGTAATACACTTTTAATCTTTTAATTAATTTTGATAAAAATGTACTCCGAATTCTTGTGGTGGATTCATTTTCATAATAAGTACTTTCCAACAAATAAAATAAAATGTCTGTAGGTCATTTCTTTTGTTTTTACAATATTTTGAAACCAAATATATTGAACGAATGAATTACTTAATGCTTTTCAAAATACTGTTTTCCTCAAAAAGAGACGTAATTCTCTAAAAATAAAGTCGTTAAACTTCTCCCGCCAACCGGTTTTGTATTCCGATTCGGATCCGCATCCAAAGGCGAAATTCTCGAAACCAAAAAAAATACGCGTTTGGATTTATGCCCCAAAAAAGTTACACACATTCATTGTACCGATCGTTGACCGTGTCAAACCGGTCCAATGCCGGCAATGTACGCCGCCGTCTGTTACTGTCGAGAACATCCTTTGTATTCTTATCATTATCACTGATTGAGTTGTCCACTTGATATTAAAGCCAAAGGTGTCTTACCTGAATGAACAGTCTGCCGTCGGACGCGCTTCCGAACGCACCTGCCGGTCGCATTCGAAACACGACAACGTCCCCGTCGCACGTGATCGAAAATGTAATTAATTTAAATATCGAATGAAGTCGAACTACGCAAATGTAAATATTAAAAAAAAACATTCCAGTGTAAATAATTGATTGTAAATATTTTAGCAGTGTTTTAAGTGCGTGTAAATATTTAAAAAAAATATTTTTTAGTACAAATATTTTTTGAATTTTATAAAATCCTGTGATATTAGTATTAAGGAATCCTGTAGAAGCAGCACAGTCAGTAAGTATATTTTAATGTGTTGTTGTGTATGTTATGAAATGCATGCTTTAGTTGAATTTACGAACATAAATAAAAAAAATGTCGTTCATTGTATTCACTGGTAAAGTATTTTTTTACAGTTCCCGTAACTTTTTGTATAATAGGTACTTACTAACTCTGACATGACTATCCGAGCATAATTAGAATACGTATTTATTTATTTATTTCATATTATTATTTAATTTATATTGTATTTAAATAATTTGAAAAAAATATATTATATAGGTACTCAATAAATAATGACATTACAAAATGTAAATAAAGTAAAATATATCCTAGTATAAAACTATAAACTAAAATAGTTAATAAAAACAATCTTATTGTAGAAAATCTACTATAATCTCGTGTTAGTTTACAGTGTATATAACACCTTCACTTAAAACAAATAAAAATATATACGCACATGTTACTATAAAACAATAGGTACAGAATTCATTTTAGTAAAACAAGTCAAAGGTGAAATTATACTTAAGTATCTATATCAAGAAAAACTGCTAAACCTATTTTTAATCTTAATATGCACGGAAATATTTATTTTAATTGTCCAGTAAATACAATAAAGATTAATAAGGTACTTAATCGGAAATAGAACAATTACGAAAAATGATGAAAAATAAGTAAAAGGAAGAAAATATACATCCTGTTCACATACGAAACAGCCTAAGTCTTATAATTTAAACAGACGATACCTATTCATGTTTTTATTTTTATGTTGTGAATTCCAAATTATTAAGCATTCTCTATGCAAATGTCAGTGACAATATACTTAAAAACAAGATGGATTTAATAATTCGGCCAGACATACCTACCCTTTTTTTGAATACCGAATAGGTATTATTTTTAATTAGAATTCTGATGCTGCTAATAATTATCACTGTCAGTCTGTAGCAATCCAGTGCTGGAAAGACAGCTTACGGGTGTAAGCTTCTCCAAAAGCACGCCACTGACCTACATCCACTGTGTCTCTCATCCAGCTGCCGATAATAGCTGAATTAAATAATAAAGAACACATAATAAAACATTCGAAAACAACTGTTGACTTAAACAACATACAGACGATAACAATAATTAATAATTCAGTAGAACTGCCCTTGGTGTTAAGAGGAACTTTTGTTAATAATAGGTTTCCCATCACCCCAACGTTGATGATTACGCTTGTGTACTGGGAAGAAAGCTAAGCACTTCACTGGATCACGATCTGAAACCTGTTTATTAAGAAATAATAAGAATAATGGTGCTAAAAAACTAAAATAAATAAATAAAGTAAAATTTAAAAAGAGAACAGAATAGACTGGTTTAAAAAAACGCTTCTATTTTTAAATTTTACTTCACAATCATAATTTGAACGTTTCAGATAATTTAAAATTGTCACAGAACACGACAAAACACATTGTAATGAAAAACTATTTTTTTTTGTCAATTTAGAAACAATTGCATATTATCTGTCTGGGAGACAAATTGTTTTAGGCAATTTTATACATGACATGATTACATGACTATTATAAGACAAATAACAGCTGACACGCTCAAAATAACTTAAAAAGATTATTCTTTTGAAATTGTCTATAGATTTCGAGTAACGTTTTTAATGAAAATTAGCGCGAAAATTATGTATAATGACTTAAATGTGTAATGATAAGAACATACTTTACCTACCGCTTGCGTGCTATATGTTTTCATAGTAACCTGAAGTGTAAAAAATATAGGTAATTATCTATTATTTGTTTCAGTACAATAATAAAGTTAATTATTTTCGAACTTATTAAGTTATTAGGGAAAGAATTACACAGTACAACTTAATTGAAATGTAATCATTAATGAAATATTCTTCCTCATTGTATTCAAAATTGCGTATTGTTTCAAGGCATAATATGTATCTACTAATACCTACAGTTATTTTGATAAGTTAATAAGATCATGTTTTTCTAATACGTACCTATCATAATTATAAGTACCTGGATGACCGAGCTTTGCTCGGTTTTTTTTTGTAAATCGACGTTTTCTAAAAATGAAATTTAGCTAGATCGATTTATCGCCCCCAAAACCCCATGCATACTAAATTTCATGAAAATCGTTGGAGCCGTTTCTGAGATTCAGATTATATATATACAAGAATTGCTCGTTTAAAGGTTTAAAGGATTAGATAGATTAGATACAGCTTCAAGGAAAATGAATTTGACGTTATTTCAATACGTCAGAATTCTATTCATTATAGAATCAAAAGAGTGCATGTAGTCACGGCAAAAGAGTGTATCATTAAACACTACGCAATTTCTTTTTTTTTATGAAATTGGATTAACCGATTCTACTAAACAGTAGGGCGGTACCTACGTAGGTAACAATAACAATTTCCTCTCTGAAACCCTGACCACCGCACCGGTAGCTTGAACCCTGTTCCCGATGCCTGGGCTACTATTTTTAATATTTTTAAATGTTTTTGTTTTGTATTAGCGATCCGGCCCCGGCTCCGCACGGGTGCAATGTAGATACTAATGTAGGGCATATAAAACCTTATTTTTGAATCACTCTATCTATTGCTGAAAACTGTATTAAAATCCGTTGCGTAGTTTAAAAGATCTGAGCGTACAGACAGCAGGAGCGACTTTGTTTTATACTGTGTAAAGATATTGGAATCTATAAAGGAGATAATAATAATACGTGGGTACTAATGAATTCTTTTTCATACAAAGCTCGTCTCCGTTAATATTTTACAAAAGTGTGTAGGTGTACTCAAATAATATCACACTTGAATATTTAGTTATTTCAAGGAGTCGTATTTGTAAACAAATTGACAGTTGCATGTTAATAATAAATAACACTTACAATAACATATTGTAAAGAATGCATAACAATGTGCAGCTCATTTTTAATTGTTTTAACGTCAAAATATAATTACAATTACAATACTTACGTCACTGCGCTATATTGTACAATATTCAAGCAGTATTTATCAGTAATTAGTGATTTTTATTCTGTCTACTTCTACGTATTTATAATTATCTTCTACTACGCCCAGTATGAGTTTGCAAATTTCAAAAACGGCATTAGTTTTCCTGTGCTCGGTTAACTTCATCTCTCTCACACAGTCGCAAGAAAAAGGGGCGAATATATTATTCCTGTTTAGCGAGTTCACGAATTTGCAGGCTCGTACTAGGGGACTGCACAACAAAATATAACAATCGACAATTACGTTGAAATTCGCACGACACTAGTAGATACAGTCGGGAGCAATGAATCCGAGTCACCAACATAAACCTTAATATCTCAGAAAACATTGCAAGATTGTTTTACATTCTTTTGTTTATGTTGGTGATCCGGATTCATTGCTCCCGAGTGTACCTACCTACTTAGATTTCCTAAAAATCATACGCATAATTCAGTCTGAAAAATATCTTATTGTAATTAAGAAACCTTACATACTGAGTGCTGCATATATGACGTTAGTCTTGAAAAACTTTCATATTTGTTTATTACTTGCTGTTGCCCGCAGTTTCACTCGTATCCTACGGGAACTACTACATGTACCCGCATAAACAGTACCATATGTATTAATTTAGGACATGGCCTACCTGTGTGCCAAATTTTATCCAAATCTTTCCAGCCGTTTATGCGTGAATGAGTAAAACATCCAAATATCTTGACACACTCCCACATCTTCTTTACATATCTAGTATAAAACAAAGTCGCTCCCGCTGTCTGTACGCTTAGATCTTTTAAACTACGCAACGGATTTTAATGCAGTTTTCAGCAATAGATAGAGTGATTCAAGAGAAAGGTTTATATGCCCCACATTATTATATATATTAGACCCGTGCGAAGCCGGGACGGGTCGCTAGCTTATAATGTTTTGTGGTATTACTGAAAATGCTTGTGGGCTAAGTAACTACAGGGTTCTCTAGTCGTTAATATCGCAAAAAAAACTGCTGATCTATGGTTAAATGCACGTGACCGTTTATAACTAGAATGGTAGGTATACATAAAACCGAAATTAAATCAAAGTATTTTGGTAACAAATATGAACCTAACTTTAGTAAACCGAATGGTTGTTAACGAGTTTTTAATCGTACCGTTTAGAGCTAAATTACTAAGTTAATGTGAGAATTCCCACTATGACCACATTCCTAGATAAACAGAATATAAATTATGTCCCCTGATGACCATGTTTATATTATTATTATACATTTATTTTTTAGTCTCCGTGGCCCAAGCGCAGCTTTTTTTTTTATTAAAAAAAAAACATTGCCCCACTCTAGGATTTCTCCTGTATCGTGGGTGCGTTTACAGACACACATCTTCACATCCACAAACGCCCAGACCCGGAACAACTACATATTTGTAGCCCATACAAATATTTAAACCATGCGGAAATCGAACCCACCCCGGCCCGTAGCGCAGATGTCAATCGCTCAGCCATTGTACCAAACGTGTCGTCAAATCACTTAGTCCGTGGATGGGTGACCGTTTGTTTCATATCGAGACCCCTCCGTACCTCGGAGAGCACGTTAAACCATCGGTCCCGGGTGTCATACGAATAACTATAACAGTAATTACCGATAGTCAGAAGCCCGAAAGTGTGAAAACTCTAACCTTAGGATATCTGTATTGCCCAGTAACTGGGTTGCGGAGGTCTGATGGCAGTCGCTCCGTATAAAATACTGATATTCAGCCGCATCTGGTTAGACTGGAAGCTGACCCTAACATAGTTGGGAAAAGGCTGAGTACAACGATCAACGTTTGTACTGAACACCATCACATATGACGATAACTTAAACGCCCCGTTGGTCTAGTGGTGACTAGCGCGACTGCTGATCGTGAGGTCCTGGGTTCGATCCCCAAGTCGGGCAAAGTGTTATGGGGTTTTTCCGTATGGAATTCCTGAGTAGCAACCCGCAGTTTGTACTTGTGCCCGATTGATTGCAATAGGCTCGCCCCCTATTAAATAGGACTTGGACATAATGGCGAAATGAGGGTGTCACTATACACCTCTGCTCAACCCTTCGGGGAATACAGGCGTCTTTCTTTCTTTTCGTGTGGTTAGTGACTAATCTGGTGTTAGAGTTTATGCCGCCCATGGGCCTCTGACTCGGCTTCACATGCCGTCGAGAAATATCTCTCAGGCATGCCGGTTTCCTCACGATGTTTTCTTTCACCGTTTTTAGGCAAGTGATAATTATACAATACGCACATGAATCCGAAAAGTCAGAGGTGTGTGCCTTGGGCTCGAACTCAAGACCTATGAAAAATACAGGCGTCATATTGTGTTATGACGATTGGTTTCCTTTAAAATCTATTACTAATTGGTAAATAACTGTTATCGGATAGGTATTTGTTACAATAACGTGGTCGTATGCTTTGAAAACATTAACTGTGAACCGTGCGATAAGTGCATCTGGCTGCTGTTAATTACAGTTAACTTTTCAGTTTACTGTTATGAAATTCTCAGTTAACCTGTGAATTTTTAGTTCAAAGCCTGTTAGGCTATCTCATGCACCGCTGTCGGTACAATAAACTATGGTTGAATCTGGGTTTTAAGCTTGATTTACAAATGCATTAGTTAAGTACAAAACCTCATTTGAACGTATATTGGAGAGTTAAGTTCAAGTGTTAAGTCAACCAAAATCACTGATGGCCGATTTCTATGATTTACATAACATCACTCCATTGTTCCCGAAGGGGTGTGCAGAGGTGTATAGTAACAACCTCATTTCCCCGTTATGTTTAAGTCCCATGTAATAGGGGGCGAACCTATTGCCATCAACCGGGCACAACAACGGGCTCTCGCCATCAAACGTAAAAGTTTGGCGAGTTTAAAATTAAGTAACACCACTGTATTTCAAATTCAATTAAAAAAAAAAAACACAAATATTTTATATTATATTGATTCAATAATTCTATGTATTTTTTCTACTATTAGGTTCTTCCATCTAGCCCTTTCCCAACTATGTTGTGGTCAGATTCCAATCTAAACAGATGCGGCTGAATACCAGTATTTTACACGGAGCGACTGCCATCAGACCTCCGCAATCAAGTTACTAGGCAATGCCGATATACTTACTATTAGATTCAAGCAAGAAAATAAAAAACGTTGATTACTTGTGTTGTTACATAATTTGTATAAAATAATCGTGTGCGCCATAAATTGCGGCGGGTATTGCGGTACTAACTTCAAAACTTTCCTAGCTCCATTATTATGAAGAAACTTTCAAAGTTTCACAGTAAATAATAATAGGAAACCTTTTGTGTTACGTAAGTAATTTATTGATTTTATACCCTTTTACTTCGTAATTGAAAATGTTCGAAGTCAAACCTTCAGTTTTGTAAAAGATTCTCAACCCTCAAGATCATACGATTTGCGTAGTTAAACTGCGCTTGCCACGGTCAGTCTGTGGATTTGCGACCGTTCGTTACACATTGACAACCCTCCATGCCTCGTAGAGCATGTTAAACAGTCGGTCCCGGGTGTCATACGAATACCTATAACAGTCGTTATCGGTAGTCAGAAACCCGAAAGTTTGACAACTGGATTGCGGGCGTCTGCTGGCAGTCGCTCCGTGTACAATACTGGTATTCAGCCACTCTGGTAAGACTAAAAGCTGACCCCAACATAGTTCAGGCAGAACAGAACCATACATCTATACTAATATTATAAAGCTGAAGAGTTTGTTTGTTTGAACGCGCTAATCTCAGGAACTACTGGTTGAAATTGAAAAATTATTTTTGTGTTGGATAGTCCATTTATCGAGGAAGGTTATAGGCTATATAACATCACGCTACAACCAATAGGAGCGGAACATAAATGAAAAATGTTGCAAATACGGGAAAAATGACCACCCGTGCGAAGCCGGGACGGATCGCTATCATAAATAAAATATAAAAACCCGTATGACGTAAGCAAACCGCCAATATATTCGGAAGACAATTATTCCGCAAAAGGCGGGATAGTCTCACAACTCGCATAATAAGTGACGTAAGTGACGTATGTTGCGTGTCGACGAAAAAATAAGTTACGTGACCTTACGATCGACTTGATTTACTTGAATGTAACTTATTAAACTTATGTAACTTTTGTTATGGCAGTGATAAGCGGTTGAATGCTTGCCTTCCATGCAGGAAAGTCCGAGTTCAATTCCGGTCTTTACCTCTGACTTTTCGAATTCATGTGCAGATCAAAATTGACTGCCTTGTTGGTCTAGTGGTCGCAAGCGCGACTGTTGAGCATGGGGTCTTGGGTTCGATCCCCAGGTTGGGCAGTGTTATTGGGTTTTTCCATTAGGGATTTCTCAGTAGCAGCCCGGAGTCTGGATTTGTGCCCGTTTTATGGCAATAGGCTCCCTGCCGATTGCATTTGTTTAGTTTATCTCCACAAATTCCATTAAATAAAGTACACAAGTGAAGTTGACAAGCAGTGGGAGCGAATTAGTCTAGTGGTGGCAAGCGCGACTATTGATCGTAATGCCCTGGGTTAGATCCCCAAGTCGGACAATGTGATATTGGGTTTTTCCGTGTGGAATTCCTCAGTAGCAGCCCGGCGTTTGAATATGTGCCTGGTTGATAGCAATAGGCTCGCCCCCTATTACATGGGACTTAAACATAACGGCGAAATGAGGATGTTATTATACACCTCTGCCCATTTCTTCAGGGAATACAGGCGTGATGGTATGTTATGTGAATTAAAGCGTTTAATTTGATTAAATCGGTTTTGCCTATCAATAGGTAATAAAAAACCATCCTAACACTCTCAGTAATAAAATGGCCCAAGTCCTAACGAGTTTTTTTTTTTTCAAAATAACATCAAGTTCCAAATTCTCTAGAGTGGTTTTCGGCAATAGCACCTTATTGACATCGTAAAATCTTAAATTGATCTAAAACGTAATACTCTATTACCATAAAAACTTGTTCTAACGGAATTTTACTTAGTAACTATAAATATTTGGCAATGAACTTTATGTACTTTTTATAAAAAACGTATGCTTTTTTTTAAACTGTATACAATCGCTATCATATTATTTAGACTAAAATTACGTCATGCCCTCAGTAGGTATATTATAATTTTATGGTATAGACATTTTTCTAAGAAATATAAATTCCCCGCATCTCTTCCTCCTAGCTTTTTCCCAACCATGTTGGGGTCAGCTTCCAATTTAACCAAATGCGGCTGGATACCAGTATTTTACACGGAGCGACTGCCATCAGACCTCCACAATCCAGTTACTGAGCACTGCCGATATCCTAGGTTAGACCGGTTGTCAGTCTTTCGGGCTTCTGACTACCCGTAAGGTTGGTACCCAGATCGTCAATCATAGATTTGTAATATTATTATTACAAATCTATGATTAAGATAAATTAATATCAGCTAATTCATAACGTACTGCCATTGCCAGCCAGGTACCGATATCTTAAAACCGTTTACCATTTGTTTATATCGAGATTTATCGATATCTGATTGATATAATTAGACTTGTGATGAATTGCAAATTCAACATAAATGATGATCATCAGATAATCGTAGTTTATGATCTATGATTTACTTTGGAATGTAGGTACATTCTACAGGTTAATATGACATATTTTCACCAACTCTAGATTAAAAATCTAAAACCGATATAAACCGGTCATAAAAAAACCGATTTGTGACTAAATATCGATGACTAATATTTCGTAGAGATTTCAAAATTATTATTATCGTTATAATCATTGACAGGTGAGTGCCTAGCAATTGTTGGTTACTAATTATAGTGTTCTTTGGTACTTACGTATGTAATTAGTTGATAATATGTATTTATGCGTGTCGTTTATTATTGACACTGGCAGTGAACTGGAAGGAAACATCACGTTCACGGTAAAATGTGTAACTTGAATGATTATGAACATGCTTTGTGAATACCGATTATCGTCATATGTCACGTTGGGTACCGAATAATAAATAGTAGGTATTTACTACGTATAGAAACCTCTCTCATTCTTAAAAAAGGCCAAGTTGGTAGCACCCTAAACCGACGAATATGCATGAGAAGGTTAATGAATGTAGATGAAGCGAAAATAAGTCTCTGCCTACCCCAATGGGAAACAGGCGTGATTATATGTGTGTATGTAGAAATCTCACATACCAACAAATGTGCTCCGCACATGCGAAATTGAGCTTTAATATTAGGCGAGAGAGTTCACAATCCACTATGCGTTAGCGCTCTTGTTACATTTCGATTAGGTCACTCACTAACATTTGGTTCGGTTTTCTTATGTGTTTCACTCCGGAGGTGAAACGGCGCTTAGGCATGTTTTCATGTGTCACCGGACAACTGGTTCGACATGGCGTTGTTATTAATTGTTTGTGTAACAATATGAGTTAATTTCGGTCGAATCTATACTAATATTATAAAGCTGAAGAGTTTGTTTGTTTGTTTGAACGCGCTAATCTCAGGAACTACTGGTTGAAATTGAAAAAATATTTTTGTGTTAGATAGTCCATTTATCGAGGAAGGTTATAGGCTATATAACATCACGCTACGACCAATAGGAGCGGAGCATAAATGAAAAATGTTGCAAAAACGGGAAAAATGTCCACCCGTGCGAAACCGGGACGGGCCGCTAGTGTGTATACATAAAACTAACTGTTGTTCGGGAAAAAGTCGATAATGTTACGGAAACCAAGGAAATGCGAAGCTTTGTTGACCCGTTGCATTATAAATTCACTAAAATGGCAATTATTATTTAGTGGCGTCTTTATTAAAAATGTCCCGCGACACGTCGCCCAGCGATGGTCCGGTGATATCGCGCGACGTCGCCAAATGACTTTAGTAGCATAATCAGGTTGCAATGCGATAAAAAAGTACATTAAAACTATGGCTAAGTTGTAGGTATTGATAGATTTAAGATTATTTTTGGTGTAAACAATTAAATTTTCTATTATCATATGGATCTAATTTATTCAATTCCTCATTGATAAATGTGTTTAGTACACAATTTTGTAATTACATTTTGATTACTGTAATTAGAAAATTGTGTATTGAGATTAAAGATTCGCAGTGTTTTAATAATCATCAAGGTCAAGCACTGAAAGAATGGAGGGAAAGAAAGAATACCTATACATATACAGCAGTGAGATGATGTGAGCTAAGTAAATACAGATAGATGGTCGGATGCTACTACTCTTTGTTCTGATATAATTCATCCTTTATTCGATTCTTACAAACAACATAACATCACGTATGTATTCCCCGAAGGGCTGGGCAGAGGTGTATAGTAACACCCTCATTTCACCGTTGTTAAAGTCCCATGTAATAGGGGGCGAGTCTATTTCCATCAACTGGGCACAAATCTAAACTCCGGGCTACTTAGGAATTCCACACGGAAAAACCCAATATCACTATACCTGACCTGGGGATCGAACCTAGGACCTCACGAGTCGCGCTTGCCACCACTAGACCGAGGCAGTTCTTACAAAATCTACACGTAATGATTCTCACCATTTATGAACAAAGGAGCACAGCAACAAATTGTTATATGTTGAGTAATTAGTCATTATCACAAAATTAATGCATTCAAATCGTATATCAATTAGTTATCAGATTCAGATATAAATTCAACATTGAACAACAATAAAGATGAAATTTCGTTACCCAGTATTTCATATTACAAAATATGTTAGATTGACAAATCAGTGCATTCAAACCATAATATTTGATGAGGGTTTATTGCATCCAAATCCAAATGTTCCGCAATCTTCAATTCGATCTTTTGTATGGTCTTAGAACCATCTTGAATCGAATTCAAAAGATCGAATCAGGATTTGTTATATGCTAAAATTGAGGTCATACTTGTGGGTTCAATCTTGCGCAATATTGACGTATTTGTTTTGGTAGCCTCGGCAAGTGAATTTTGTATGGTCATTACTGGGATTTATTTGGTATAAGCTCTGGGCTATACGATGTGGCGGAAGTCTGCCTAAATGGTGTACGGCAGATTTTTACTGATTTTTCTGGTAATGGCGGCAAGGCAATTTCTGTATTATTGTACAACATCGTTTAGTTTAAGGCTAAATCGTTAGCCTACTGAAGTATTGTATGGCTGTGACATGTATTTATCTGGTTAGCCAGTGGCGTGACTATAGGGTGGTGGGGCTGGCAAGATGCCACGGGCCCCCGGCCCAAGAGACCGCGAGCTCAGGAGTAACCTAACATTTTTAACAAAATTAAGTAAAACTTATAAATTTGTAATTCTGTTGGGTAACTACTTCAGTGACTTATTAAAATGAAATTACAACGTGATGATTTTTACTGGGGCTCCATCCAATGAATTTGCCACGGGCCTCTGATGGTATAGTTACGCCACTGTGGTTAGCCCTGGGCTAACGATGTTGCAAGCCCTAAGTCGGATAACGTATGAAGCACATAAGCTGAGCTAGACCATACCTAATTCAATGTCTGAAAACTAGTTCGTTTAAGGAAAAACAAAATCTGAAAAGAATAAGTACATCAACATTTTTTATCTCGTGTAGAGACGGTTTAGAATATAAAACTTCCTCACGCTGGGAATTGACACATAAGTATTGTAAGATTCAACAAAACCCAGCACGCTTTGGTGGTACGATCTATACGGTCCGCCTGGATAGCTACCACCTTCACATTAAAGTCCAGCCTAGCAGTTTACTGTATTTCGTCGTATGTATGTGAGAGTCCCTCTATATATCTGTTCCTTGGATTCGTGTGCTCCATCTTAGACCCTGCCTGCACTTACATTCAAACGAGACTGGGGTCAAACGAGACCCAGTCAAGAGTAAAATAATAATAAGAATTTGTTCGCGTGAAGTTAAGAAATCTTACACTCAATATCATCAAACAGTCAATATTATATAAATGACATAATCTGCACACATGCTCTAATACAACATTCAGCGTAATTATTGATTCTTCAAGAAATATTTGCTCAATCACATTGTATAATTATTTTAATTTTTTTCAAGTTAGTTACATTGCAAATTCACAGCGTGCAGTTTGTTTTGTTTTTATTGCCCTCACCATTTTAGGCATTCAGTACCGGTACCGGGTCGAGCATTGACCGTAAGAACCGGTATAGTGTAATTTGTTTTGCATTGAAGGTTCCGTATATCCATAACTTATTTTTTTTTAGTAAAACGATTGAGTTACAAGTAGGGTTGCCATCTCTAAAATTTGGCAACCATGACAAGACACGTGAAAACCACGGATTTTAGAACCCAGAACCCGGACGTGTGAACAGGTTTTTTTAAACATAGTGTAATAAAAAACACTACACACAAATGTGTCGCGGGCGGCCCGAGACTTAAAAATTTTAAACCCGGACTACAAATGAAGCCCCGCCCGGACACTCCCCGGATGCCCTCTAAACTAAACGAAATCCGGACGGGTGGCAACCCTAGTTACAAGTAATGCGTGAATAATGATAAACTTGATACGAACGGTTATTTTTTTCTCAAGTTTTGTTTCTGTTTTGTTATTGCCTGTCTGTTTTTTTTAAACCTGTTTCTAGATCCTTAATCGATAACTGTAAAACCATTTTAATAACAACATGTAATGGATAATCGTAATGGGTCACTAGAAGGACACTAGACTTGAATTCGACTAATGGCCGATTCCTATAACATGTATAGAATAGAATAGAATTTATTTCCAACGTAAGTGTTACATTGTATACCACAACCTAAGACTAGGTATTAATCAGAATAAGTACTTACAATTAGTTTCCAAAAACACGCATTCTTAAAAACGAATCATCCTTAATTAGTAATCATTTCGTAGGTACGTTAAAATAATACGTTTTTCTTTGGATTACACTAAACAAACCAAAAAAAAAACTGATGTTAGAACTGTGTTTGAATAAATAAACTAATTGTATACGGAGCGTTATTGGATAAAATTGAAAAGCTAAGACCTCAAGCTTTGCATAATAGACTCTCCCTTATGGAAGTAGCTATCACAGATAAAATTAGCTTCCGAATCTATTTATTCAGTTTGGCGACAAAAACTGCTACCATTGATAGGCAAAACCATAGAACAGATAAAAGAGGTTTTATCTGTTCTGTGGGAAAAACGATACCTTTTTGTTTAGGTATACGAACCGGGCGTGCCGGGTATAAAATATTTCGACGGTCCCTACGTAATATGTGTGAAATTATGTTATCTTAAAGGTTATAAAATTATATTTTTTTATGGGACCAAATGGCAACTATTCCGCGTCAAACTAAAGAAGAATCACGTAAATCGGATCATAAATCTCAGCGTTATCGGTGTACATACATAATAAAATAAAAACTGAGATTTTGTAGCTTCGATAGTATACGTAGGGACCGTCGATTTATTTATGATCCCATTTTTTTATTAACCAATACTGCTGTCAATACTCTTCTAAAACAAAAAATAATTCTACGGAACTCCACTATCGACAAGCAGAAGATCCAATTCACATAAGTACAGAAGGTTCCGCATTGTGAAACATAAGGAAGTACCATAAAAAGGAAAGAACACTTCCCATGTCATGTCAACCTTTATTATTAGTCAGTTCAACGTCAATTAAGACAGAATGCCCACTCATTACAACGCCTGTACGTGTCACAAACATGACCTCCGTAGACGAGGGTTTTATTGACGGAAGAATAGCCAAAATGACATATTGCCATTGTGTTTATTGTCATTTTGTCCATTCAAACCCTCGTCTACGGTGGTCATGCTACACTTGCTGGTAGAAAATCTAAAATAGTTCTCATAAGACGCGCGTGAAACCGCGAGTAATTATTATTAATTACAAAGGTTTATACCTTCTGTAGTTATTTTTTCTGTGATTCTATCGTGCATTTCTTTATCCACATTTTGAAGTGAACCAAAAAATAAACAACTTTTGAGTAAGTTTACTTTGTGTAGTAGCAGTGATAGCCTCGCGGTTGCCTTCCATGCAGGAGGCTCTGAGTTCGATCCCGGCCCGTACCTCTGAATGTTCGAATTCATGTGCGGATCAGAATTTGAGGATCACTTGCGATAACGATAAACGAAAAACATTGTGAGGAAATCTGCACACCTGAGAGGGCTCGATAAAGTTCTCGATGGTGTGTGTAGTCTGCCAACCCGCACCAGGCCAGCGTGGTGGACTAAGGCCTAAACCCTTCCCAGTCTCAGTAATGGGCTAACTATGTTATGTTATGTATGATGACCAGATTAAGGATATTCAATTTCGAAATATAAAAACGCTATTTGCGGCCAACCAATAGAGCGACAAAAACATCCCACAAAAAACTTTAGGTATTCGGAAAACGGATAAGCTTTTTTCGTGCAAAGAAATCAGGTCACATCAATCTTCTAAGTAAACTATCAAATAAACCGAGCATAATTTTCTAATAAAACGACAGAAAAACGAACAAAAATCTGTCGCAGTTGTGTTGCAACTCCGCGGTCGGTTGCTCATTGCGACAATCGCTTTCACAATAAAATGCCAGTCTTTGAATTTAAGGGCCAATATTAATATTTTAAAGTACACTATCAAAGAAATAGGCGAGGCATTGATTAGATATGGTCATGTAATATGCAATGGGTTGTGCAATTGTGCATGCCGTTGCAGGTTTAATTTAAAACTGATTTATTTTTGATTGACCTTTGAAACGTGATTGTCGAAAATTACATTTCTGTAGAAATTTCTAGAAAACAACCACAATGTAAATACAACGATTTGTAATTAGCAATTAAGCCGTCAATCTTATACCCAAAAGTTAGATTAAAAAAAAACGGTAATTTCGCGTGGCGTAAAAACTGCTTTGTCCAAAACACCGTTTGAAATCGCATATAACTGTCAATATTGCGTTTCAAAACCATAGCTGTGTTTAATGTAACCGCAATCTACTTACGCGGCTTTACTAGTAGGTATTACGCATACACAAATATGCGTGTAAAACATAACAGTACACGCGCCTTTGCGGGAAAGTATTAAAAAAAATATATAGAATAAAATCCATTATGGTTAATAATAGTGCGGTCGAGACGATATACTGGGAGAAATTAAATCGATTATCGCGGATGCAAATCGATTAGTCTAGGCTTTGCGGTGACGCTGCACAGCACTCACGTTTTAGTCATTTCAATATTAGTTCAACTGTTTTTACGGCTTTGAAAATTAATCCGAAAGTATGGTCATGGACGAGGTTAGACGCTGTTTAGAATATTTAGCGTTTAATTTTTATGTTACTGTATACGTCTAGGTCATATTCGTACGAGTAAGTTAAGGGGGAGACCCTACGATTAACGATTCTGAAATCGTTCTACCTTTTTCCCAACTGTACCGTGCTCAGCGTCGTCTAACCAGATGCGGCTGAATACCAGTATTTTACACGGAGCGACTGCCATAAGACCTCCAACCCAGTTACTGGGCAATGCCTATCTAAGATTAGCCCGGTTGTCCGACTTTCAGGCTTCTGCCTACCAGTAACGACTATCATAGGTATGACATCCAGGACCGACGGTTTAACGTGCTCTCCGAAGCACGGAGGGGTCTAGATGTGTAACGGATGGTCACCCATCCACGGACTGACCGCAGCAAGCCCCCCTGGATTAACGATTCTCAGATAAAATAGACTATAATATATTCTTTAAAATCTTTTATGTTTTCAGTCGGTGATTACAGTTTGATATTAGCATTTATAGACACAAATACTCGAAGTTTTTTTGATTCCCGAAAACGCCTTATAGCTCACACAGTCACACGACTCCCACTAGAAGGAAGATAGGCTAAACTATTTCAGGCGTGACAAAATGGTATGATAAAGTATACAGGAAGTAAACATTAGCATCTCTGTCTACCCTACAAAGGAAATAGCGATTAAGATAATCGCGTGCATTTCGTCACGGTTGCGCATGCGTTCTGCGCGAGCTCAGACTCGCCTACGCAAATCATGTAGATAGATGTTTATTTTTATTTCATTAGGGCTGCGTTGCTTAGCAACCAGGTAGGACACTATCTGTTTTAGTAGAGAGATCAGGAGTTCAAATCCCAGCCGTTGCACTAGTGACCCTCACCTAGAATAAGCTTTAGTTTAAGAGAGAGAGATTTTTTTATGACAGATCGGTTTTGTTAAGACAAATTCCACTACGCTGACCAAGACACAAAGAAAATAATATTATGCTATTAGTAATAATGCACATCCAACATCGCTATTAATATAATAATAATGCCTTTATTAACAGTTTTGCTGCGGCTTATTGTTTTAGATAATTTTTCAAGTTCTGTTTAAACAGTGAAATAAATAGGTAGGGTACTTGAAAACTTAACGATAAATGAGTAACGGCTTGATAACAATCGGCAGTATGCGCAGACGCACCATAGATCTAGAGATAACGATAAATAGTAGGTACCTATGTACAATAGTACTAAAAACAACTATATAAGTATAATGACACACATAGATAAGTAGGTTCTAATCTAGTATAGTTTTTGTTATCAAGTAAGTACCGATTATTTATTTGGCAATTTTATTTTATTCAACCTTGTCACACTCTTTTTTTGTAACGATCCCAGAAATTAGAGATAGCAGGTAAAATCCGGTTGAATGAGTACCTATATCTATACTAATATTATAAAGAGGAAAGATTTGTATTTTTGGATATTTAGATTTTTGTATGTAACGAATAAACTTAAAAACTACTGGACCGATTTCAAAAATTATTTTGCCGTTAGAAAGCTACGTCTTCACTGAGTAACATAGGCTACGGGCGGAGCCGTGAGGACACAGCTAGTCTATACTAAAATTATAAAGCTGAAGAGTTTGTTTGTTTGTTTGAACGCGCTAATCCCAGGAACTACTGGTTGGAATTGAAAAAATATGTTTGTGTTGGATAGTCCATTCATCGAGGTAGGTTATAGGCTATATAACATCACGCTACGACCAATAGGAGCGGAGCATAAATGAAAAATGTTGCAAAAACGGGGAAAATGTTCACCCGTGGGAAGCCAGGACGGGCCGCTAGTTTAATTATAAAACATTTTCCAAACAGTATTAGTAATATCCGTTATTTCTGGAAAATACTTATCATAAGTATGTTGACGAGTCTGACAACCGGTCTAACCTTAGAATATCGGCATTGCTCAATAACTAAGTTGCGGAGATCTGATAGCAGTCGCTACGTGTAAAATACTGGTATTCAGCCACATCTGGTTAGACTGGAATCTGATCTCAACATAGTTAGGAAAAGGCTAGGAGGAAGAGCTGTTGACGAGGACGATCCTACTAACAGAACCATTGATCTAAATCAAAAATATTGACAGATATCGAAAATTAAAACTGACGGTTGTAGTTCGTTTGCAGTTTGGCAAAAATTTTGATAGTAGAATTGTTTCCCAGTACAGCAACCCTCGTTCCTAGGTGAATATTCGAAAATTTTTAACATTATTTTAGCAAATCATTCTTCTCCCGGGTTGTTAACGTTATAGTATTGTCAGATTGTTTTTATTCTTGTCTTATTGCTTGACGGCAGCGGTATAGTTTCAGTTTTCATTATCATAATTATAGTATTAAACATTAACAGCATTCTTAACTTTGGGATGATGCTAATGACGTTCTCAAATTTTGTTAATATTTTTCGAATATTCGCCCTCCTATGCCTTTTGAATGTTGTAATAAGGCTTTTTTCAACAATTAACTGCGATAGTGTCTACAAGTTTGTACATATAGTTTTAGTTTGAAAATAAATATGTACATTCAAGTGATGACAAAGGATTAAATGACATAAATAACATCATAGCCTAGCATAGCATTTAGCACATCCTTATTTCGGCTTTCATGTTTAAGTCCCATGTAATAGGGGGCCAGCCTATTACCATTAACCGGGCACAAATTCAGACTCCAGGCTGCTACTGAGAACTTCCTAATGGAAAAACCCAATAACACTTTGCCCGACCTGAGGATCGAACCCAGGACCCCATGCTCAGCAGTCGCGCTTGCGACCACTAGACCAACAAGGCAGTTAAATAATTAATACTAATATAAAAATCCTGTAATCCCGTGTGGTCTATCAGGAGCTGGTACTTCCAGAAACCCATATCACAAATGGTCTTACGCGTGCAGCCGAATACCTAACTAGTTTTACAAAAGTATAGCGTGGAGTACCTAAAAATCACATATCATCATAATCAGCCCCTTACTGCAACACTGCAGGACACGGGCCTCTTCCCAGAATGAGAAGGGTTTAGGCCTTAGTCCACCACGCTGGTCTGGTGCGGGTTGTCAGACTACACACACTATCGAGAACTTTATGGCGCCCTCTCAGGTTTCCTCAAAAACATATAAAGATGAAAATTACATACAGAAGACGAGAGAAGTCATTAGATCAAATTAAAACAATGTGTTACCAATCAAGCCAAATTTTTAATTAAACGCTTTAAATCCCTTAAAAAAAACGTCATTTCATCTTGATTTCAGCCAAGCACATGAAACAGGCGAAGAACAATGTATTTTGATCCAAAACTGTTCCCAACGACCTCGCCACGTACTGTGTTAAGGCCATTAACAAAGTAATCGGATACTGAGGGAACTGTGTCCTGTATGTAAATGTACCTACATCTCCAGTATACAGTTACATTATTCATGCATCTTATAAAGTACTAGCGACCCGTCCCGGCTTCGCACGGGTGGTAATTTTTCCCGTTTTTGCAACATTTTTCATCTGTGCTCCGTTCTTATTGGTCGTAGCGTGATGTTATATAGCCTATAACCTTCCTCGATAAATGGACTATCCAACTCAAAAATATTTTTTCAATTCCAATCAGTAGTTCCTAAGATTAGCGCGTTCAAACAAATACACTTATCAGCTTTATTAGTATAGATTCCTTGAACTCGAATTCTTTCTAAGACCTATTTATATTCGGACATTGTAATTTGTACAGTCACCGAGAAAAATGACATCAAAAATTCTTTTGCACGTCGTTAGAACTATTTTGGATTGAATATTGAAATGACGTTGTCAAACTTAATGATATTTTTATTTGTTGCAAATGACATTTTGCCAAAAGTGGTAAACTATTTTTGTCATATCAAGCTATACATTTCCCTACCTAATCCATACAGTTCAGTGGTTTCTTTACCTTTGATATTTATAGATCTTTGACATTTTTACAAGGCCATCACATACAAATAATAAAATTGTAACGATCATAAAATTACCAACCGCCAAATACATACATAATTAGAATGCACGGGCAACAGTTTGACGACTCGGGACACGAACTGCGACCATTTTAACCCCAGTAGGCGTACGACCACCGTAAAACAAGGGTATTGTGGACTTAAGAATACACAAAATGACAATGCCATTGTGTATATATAATTTTGTCTATTCTTCCATCGATAAAACCCTTGTCTACAGTGGTCATTACTGGTCATGCTACGCATGAAGGGATCGAAAATGCAGCCCGTATCGCGGAAAGCCAAGCCAATGGAGTTGTCAGAGCTAAAAATAACATCCACACGCCAAATAGGTATAATGACTTGACAGTCAGAAAACCTATCCATAATATAGTCGCTTACAAACATTTACTGTATCGTAACTATTTTCAAAATTGCTCGTGTAAATTACATTCTTCCGAACAATGGTCAATAATATGGTCAAATAGTACCATGAAAGTCGATGGCAAATATTGATTAGGTCATAACATTTGTTATCATGACTGTACCCGGAAACTAATCATCATTACCGACCGTGGTTTGAAATGTAAAAATAAATCGTTCACCATTTGTAATGAGTAACATTTTCCGGCTTTTCTTGAATGTTGCTACAATTCCGTGTAATATTGTTGGAATTGTAGATAATAATTAATAGTTATTCATAGTTTTGTGTTATAAAAAATAAATGAAAATAATAACAGTATTTAAACACTGCATACCAGTGGCTAGGAATACGTTTAAGGGTAAATACAATATGTAACATAATTAACATCCTGAAAGTAGTTTGTTCAGAATCGTTTACTGAATCTATTTCTATCATTTTTAATAATAATATATCTAATTTTGTATCCCAAAAATAATTAAAACTACGGAAACTAGTCACATTACACCTGTACAGTCAAAACAAACTGAAATGGACCTTAAATCAAGGCAAAAAGACTTTTAAAAGTGCATTTTTATTTGTATTAATACAAATTCCGTCATTCAATACAAAATAAAGAAAAATTAACCTTATTTCAAAAACGTTAATTTAATAACTAACAATGCATATACAAGTTAAACTAAAATTTCAGTGTATGATTATAACATAATATTCAAATTGGGGTGTTTGAGGGTGTGCGTTAATTACGTTATATGTTGTATACTAGTTATAACAACCAACTTCTGTTCAAGAACTTTTAGAAAAAGATAGAAAAACCTGGATAGACAAAACAAATAAAAACTTATACAAACTTAAACACGTCTCCAAAGAATCTTAACCTCGAAGCAATGGCGTTCTGCCAATGATTGCAACTGGTTGCTATTGCAACACTAGATTAATGAAAGTAGACGTTATTGTTCACAGAAGTATAGCAGATAGCTAACGGTGTCTATTTAAAGAAGGATTGATACTAACTGTACATTTCATTATTAAAGTCTTGAATTAGGAATAAAGAAACGAGTTCAGTTATAGTCGGAGTACAGTTTATTTTAAGCTGATTTAATATAACACCACTCCTGTATTCCCCGAAGGGTTGAGCAGAGGTGTATAGTAACCCCCTCATTTCGCCGTTATTTTTAAGTCCCATGTAATAGAGTGCGAGCCTATTGCCATTAACCGGGAACAAATCCAGATTCCGGGCTGCTACTGACAAATTCCTAATAGGAAAACCCAATAACACTTTGCCCGACCTGGGGATCGAACCCAGGACCCCATGCTCAGCAATCGCGCTAGCAACCACTAGACCAACAAGGCAGTCAGTAGGTACTAAAATAACAATATTAATATAATAACTTTTCTCTATTTCAAAGATGATTTTAATTAGCTTTACTTCGTATATTTGTTTCACATCTTGCGACAGATTTTGCAACTACTTCTGCTTAACCGATTTTCCTGAAACTTCTCACACAAATTCAATACCCATGACAATACAACTGAACGCGCCCATAGCGCGTGAGCATAGAGAAGACGGGGTGCGGGGGCCGCACACTACACGGACGGGGGACGCGTCGACCCCGATAAAAAAACAAGTGACATGACTTTACCTGCGCTTGGGCCGCGATTGTGCGTCCATAATTATAAATGTAATTATTAATTAAGCAGCAGTTGTCATTCTATTATTATATTACTGTATTAAATATTAAACAAGTTGAAGAACCATAATCTATAGATTATTTCAAGTCCTCAACACAACATTATAACAATTTCAACCTTCAATCCTCAAATCTTGATACTGCAGAGGTCCTACCTGGAGTAGATAAAACCATTTAAATTAAAAGATTTTTTACCTTCATTATTTCAGTATAATTATCACGTGTTTCCAAAATTTCGATCAATGAACTCACACCTACATTTCCGGGGAAGCCTACAACATATTATCCGTAAAGTTGTGCTTTGTGTTGGTACCTATTTGGGTCAAACCGACGATTTCATGCACCAACTACTTGGCCACTTATTGGGCTTCACGCTCACTTTAATGAACTGCCACATTTATAGACACGTGACATTTATTAACAAGCTGTAATTAAATGAATCGTGTTTCAATTACCTTTAAAGATCAGAGCACAGTCTCCCTTCCTGTGGATGTCGATCAACCAAGAACTTTTTGGGGTTCCTGATCATGTTAAAATAACACTTTTAAAAAATACCTTGGTACACGAGGTTGTTGACATGTGGGTTAACTCAGCAGTCGTTCAAGAGCCTCGACCAACTGACGAGGCTCTCGTTGGGCGGCTGGATCAAGGGCCTGATACAGAAAGCGGTACTTCTGAACACGGCGCGTATTGTTAGACTTCCTCTCTTTGAGACCATGATCACCGGTAGCTTGGACCCTGTTCCCGATGCCGGTGGACTATACATTTTTTAAATAATATTTAAAAAAGTAATGAATACCATTATCATCTTGTAGGTTATCCACAATAATAAAATGATTTAATATGAACTTCGAAATCACTGATAAACTCCACATGCTGTAATTCTGCCTGGACTCTGATCACTGTATAGTTATAACCTAGCTTTGATTACTTGAATGGTACCTACAATCAATGGGAAAGGCGGTAAAAATCTACAGGATGTTATGGCTAACGAATCAAAGTATAAATTAATATAAATGCGTGTCTTCAAATTTCTCATAACAATGTGTTCAGTTGCTGAAACAAGTGGTTAACGTAATACTTTTTATTCGCAGGCATGGTCGGAGCTCCGGATGTTGTCAAACCTTCAGACAAGGTTGAAGACCAGTCACCGTATCTCAACGGGAACCCTGTCTTCACAATCAGCGGTAAGTCTTAAGAATAATTTCTTCTAAGGGAATTATAGGATACTAGACTATTACCCGCGGTTTCACCCGCATCCTAGCGAAACTACTTGATGTACCCGGATAAAAAGTATCCTATGTGTTAATCCAGGACATAGTCTATCTGTGTGCCAAATCTCATTCAAATCCGTTCAGCCGTTTTTGCGTGAAAGGGTAACAAACATCCATACATCCATCCATACGTACAAACTTATAATATTAGTAAGGACTAGACTATTACCCGCGGTTCACCCGCATCCTAGGAGGACTACTTGATGTACCCGGATAAAAAGTATCCTATGTGTTAATCCAGGCCATAATCTATCTGTGAGCCAAATCTCATTCAAATCCGTTCAGCCGTTTTTGCGTGAAAGGGTAACAAACATCCATACATCCATCCATACGTACAAACTTTTATAATATTAGTAAGGGTAAGGATTCTAAGTTGCCTGGGACACTCCGCCTATTGATGTTCGGATTTTGAAAGCCCATTACCATTGCTACACCAATAGTAGTAGATTTTGATCCATTGTTGAGCAAATATTATGTAGTAGAATAAGTTTTGAGTAAGAATATCAAAATCAATTTTTTTTATTTCACATAAACCAATACAGGTGCTTATGAAAAGTCGAATTTAGATGCACGGTTTCAATTAGTCGTTTCCTATGGAGAAGAGCCGGCAAGAAACTCCGTGGTTACTCTTTTAAAAATAATATCTTTAACAATTACTGAGTACAATGATTCTATCTAATAATATCGGTCTAAAGACATCTTTTTTCTCAAAAAGAACACATACTTAATTAACACATAATTTAAGTGTTAATTTTTAAGAAACATTATATTTTTAATTTTAAGGATCCGTATGCGTCCGCGTGGGCGGAAAATAAATACTTTTTTCTTTCTTTCTTTCTTTCTTTCATACACTAGGCCTAGTACAAACGCTGTCGAGTTAATAACGTAAATATAACGTTATGTTAGTGAATTGTGAATCGGAAATACCTACTCGTTTCGCACATACTATTTAATTAAATTGAAAACGTTATTCATAATTATCTATGTATGATACAAATTGTGCATGTCGCAAAAAAATATTATAGGACAATTGAATTTTCGATTAAAAATTCGCTTACATTAGCGATACCTACGTTTACAATACCCACTATACATCAAACGTTCGTGCTAGATCTACAGTTCACTTATATTGAGAACAATAATTAGTACATTACTGCCGCGGTCTGTAATGACTGCGTTGCTGGCAGCACTGATGATGGCCGAAAGCGCAGTGTAGCGCAGCTCCAGGCCATCACAGCGCGGTCAGCATTGCAGCCCTTGATGGACAAGCTGGAATAAAGGGCGAGACCGAAGGTCAAGGCCTTTATAGCGCGGACAGCAAGGGCTGCTATGATGACCAAGCTTGAAGGCCGAGAGCGTGGCTAAACTAAGCTCAAGGCCATCACAGCTTGGCCAGCAGCGCAGTCATTGCGGACCTAGGCTTGTATAGTGCTTTACTCAAACAATGCGAGTAATTTAAATAAAACCAGCTTAGTATAGTAAGAATTTATTTAAAGTAACGATTTGTTTCTTCCCCGGGCTTTAGTATTTTTTTAAATTAGTCTTTAATGATTGTACTGCCTGTACCTATACAGTCAAATTCTGAATAAAAACTTTTTGCACCTGAATATTTTGAAACAAAACTCGACAATAATGGATTTTCAAAGGAAATTGCTGGTGGCTAAAACTCACCAGCAATGAAATTCCATACAACTTTGCTGGCGCCTATTCAAGTAGCGCGGAAACGTCCACTTTGCTCAAAGAAGGTTGTCAAAATAATGACCACATTACAAGCATTTTTGAGTAATAGTAATTTATTGTACATCTGGGTACCCCTCGTATATATATAATAATTAATAGCAGAAAGACTAATTTCCTATAGAAATCTATTATATTCTTACATTTTCCTTATCATTATATGTTGGTGTTTGTATTTAATTATAGCAAACATGCGTATAAAATATACCGTTATTATATTTGTACAGGCTCAGGATTATGGATGCTTATAGAAACTGTATTTTAAATCTGATAAGACTAGCAACAAAATAAACACTAAATTAATAATATAGACAATGATATTAAATACCATAGGTATGCTACTAAGTATGTGCGGTGTAACTTTGAATGATAGATTGAGGAATGATGTGATTAGACAAAGTTGCAGTTACAAAGATGATGTAGTGATAAAAATTGAAAGGAGTATGCTTAGGTGGTTTGGTCGGGTTGAGAGAATGAGTGAACGGCGATTAATAAGGCGGATATCAGTGGAAACGCCGGTAAAGGACGCCCTACTAATTACATTGATGTTATTGGTGGTTTTTTTCGCAAAGGACAGGTGCGTAGTACTCTCAACCAACGTGCGTGAATGACATGGTGTATGAATATGGACGAAGCGAAAGGAGTATAAGGATCGTAGTATATGGCGTATCTGCCTACCCCTATGGGGAAAGGCGTGAGTTTGTGTACGTATTACGTTTATAGAAAATAGCGTTTAAAAGTCGACCCTGCATTATTTTCATTTCGGAAAAAGTGAGAGTGAAAGAGATAGCATCTGCAAAACCTGAAAACTATCCTGTTTTTGAATTAGTTTTCGCATCAGTAACAAAACGTTTTTTTTTTAACTTTGCCGTGCTTGTTGAACCAAACCTCATATGCACAGCATGGAAAACTATTCATAAAATCTTCTTTTCGTGTGGTTAGTGACTAACCTGGTGTCAGAGTTTATGCCGCCCATAGGCCTCTGATTTGGCTTCACATGCTGTCGAGAAAATATATCTCAGGCATCCCGGTTTCCTCGCGATGTTTTCCTTCGCCGTTTTTAAGCAAGTGATCATTTTATAATACGCACATGGATCTGAAAAGTCAGAGGTGCGTGCCTTGTGTTCGAACTCGAGACCTATGACTTGGCAGTCCGACAATCACACCACTAGGCTATCACTGCTTCCATGAAATAAAAATATAAAAATAGCTTCAGTAATTTCTCTGTTTAAGGAAAAGGTGTTGTTAACATGTTCACAACACGACATTATGTAAGGATAAGTCAGTAATTAACTAAGTAAATATCATATAATGCGACTCGCAGTCTATTTCCTACAACTGAGTCATTGTTCAGTTGTAAATGACTGAAATATTTCATCATAATCTAACATGTGGCCTTGGGGTTCCTAGTCAAGAATAGACCACCCCGATTCTACCAGTGGGTGTAGTATAGTATCTCAGCATAATAAGTCCATTAATCGGAAGGGCTCGTGGCTCATTACCAACCATGCGGATCATAATATGATTTGCGAGGTCAAGCAGCACTTGCCGCGGTCAGTCTGTGGATGTCTGACCATTCATTATACATCGAGACCGCTCTGTGCATCGGAGAGCACGTTAAACAGTTGGGCCCGGGTGTCATACAAATACCTATGACAGTCGTTACCTAAGTCAGAAGCCCGAAAGTCTGACAACTTGCCTAACCGTACGATATCGGCATTGCCCTGCTACTGGGTTACGGAGGTCTGATGGCAGTTCGCTCCGTTTAAAATACTGGTATTCACCCGCTTATAATTAGACTGAAAGCTGACCCCAACATAGTCGGGAAAAGGCTAGGCAGAATTAATCAGCCCATTAATGTCACACTGCTGAGCACGGGCCTCTTCTCAGAATGAGAAGGGTTTAGGCCTGCGTCCACCATGCTGGCCTGGTGTGGGCTAGTGGACTACATACACCATCGAGAACTGGTTATTTTGAGCTCTCTTAGGTCACGATATTTTCTTTCACCGTTAATGCAAATGATAATCAAATTCTGATCCGCACATGAATTCGAAAAGTCATAGAAGGCAAGCGTTCAACCGCTACTACTCGTAACCAGAATAAAAAAACGAATTGTAAAGAAGTTATTAGCAATAAATAAATCAAACCTCTAAACCTATAGCTATGGACAATAGAACGTATTTTTTAAGATATATCGTCAGTAATCAATATCAGTTATCAATAGTTGTAAGTAATGGCCGTGCGTCGACCGATACCGATAGGTAATAATTAACCCTTCGAACGCCAACCACGTCAATAGCCGTCAAGAAAGTATAATTGGGATAGGGGATTGTCCATTTAGTATGAGACTTTGGCCTGGCATGAACAAACATTGACAAATATATTTTTACAATAATTAATTAGTTAGCAGTCCTAAGAAACAGAATATGAATATGATTTAGTATCAAAAGAGTTTAAATATAATCTATAACATGTGACAAATAAGGTTACAAATGTGAAATAAAAGATTTTTTTATGAATTATTTTTATTTTATTCTGATTCATAAGTTAACAATATGTTATCTAGAAACTGGGCAGGAGATATATGTTTATAAAAATGGCCAATTTCCTTTGTTTCATAGACGACCGGTATTATAATCATAAAAATCAAATAAAATACTGGTAAAATTCATATCCTTATAAGTGTTGATTGATACAAAGATATAATCAGAAAGACTTGAAAAAAATATGAAATTATTATTGTTAAAATTATTAATTTTGTAGCATTATGTTCACGCGTAGCCTAAAATGGACATTGCGCTTTGTAGCGTGGCGTGGAGGGAAGTGCGCATACGACTATAGCGTGCCGTTCATCAAAAGGTTAATAGAAGACACATAACATAACATCACGCCTTGTATTCCCCAAAGGGTTGTGCAGAGGTGTATAGTAACACTCTCATTTCGCTGTTATATTTAAGTCCCATGTAATAAGGGGCGAGCCTATTGCCATTAACCGCGCACAAATCCGGACTCCGGGCTGCTACTGAGAAATTCATAATGAAAAAACCCAATAACACTTTTCCCGACCTAGGGATCGAACTCAGTACCTCATGATCAGCAATCACACTTGCGACCGCTAGACCAAAAACGCAGTTAGAAAACACGTTAATTAATTTATTTGTTTCTTGCTGTAATGAGAAGGAATGATGAGTCTTCCTCCTAGCCCTTTCCCAACTATGTTTAGAGTCAGCTTCCAGTCTAACCAAATGCGGCAGAATACCAAGGTTTTACACAGAGCGACTGTCATCAGATCTCCACAACCCAGTTACTGGGCAATGCCGATTTTCCAAGGCTAGACCGGTTGTCAGACTTTCGAGCTTCTAACTGTCCGTAACGTCTTTCATAATTCTGACACACATTTCTGTAACAGTTCTCTCCTAAAACCGCTGATATCCTTTCTAATGATGAAAGAGTCTTTCAGTAACAATATTCATCATTTATGAGGGAAATACCAGAATAGAAAAATTATCAGTCATTGTAGTAAGTATAATAGCAACACGTGTTTTTACGACTTACTGAAAATATTACATAAGAAACATCTAATTTACAGTTAAAATAATTCATAAGTATTTATGAGATAACAAATGTAGTGAGTAGAGGGAAAATCCCGATTGTAAAACAATATAATAATTTAGTTACTGTAACATTGACATTCATTTGAATGAATTGTAGAATACCGTACGTATTATCTACAGCTGTAGTTAGACAGACGATAAATAGAAGTACAAGTTGGAATAAAGATTTTTCGAAATTGCCTTGCACAATAGATGAGGATGAGTAGCTTTAATCAAATAATCCCACTCAAAAACAGAGACAAAGTACGCATGATTTTGGTGCGGTACGGTGCGGATCCGCAACGCAATTGCCTGCAGTCATATTTTTACATTTCACACCTCTAATATTTGCGGTGTTGAATACATGATCAATTTACGGCGTTGCGGCCCCGCAACTCATTAATTTTGTTTCTCGCTAATACTGTCATGAGCTTTAAGTAAACGTACCATTTCACATTTCACGCCTCTTCACGACTTAATTACCTAACATAAAAATATCTTAGGCGTGACGAATCCCTTTAAACTATAATTTCACACGTCTATTGCCGTATCCTTATGCTCATGAAGCGATTATCGTGTCCCTTTGTCGTTATCCGCAAAACCTACGCAAATATAACAAAATTGCGGTAATAAATAATTATAAATGCTAAACAAAGGTTGTAAAAACAAATAAAAGCCTACGATTTACGGAAAAACATGGCTGTAACGAATATTTTCTAACAATTACGCCATTCACAGTGATAAACGTGTTTTCACGGCAGTTTAGCATTTACTATTCAAATTCAAATTCTGTTTTGACGTTTGGAAGTCTGATATACAAAACATGAACACACTTCGATAAGAAGAAAAAGAGGTGACTGACAGAGACATCTCAAAATATTTTTCAAAAAACGATTTCTGATATTATTCAAAACATTGAAGGGCAAATAAAATGTTATGCTTGGTTTGATAAAATTTTACGTCTTAGTCTATATAAATAAAAATTAATCAGCAAATGTGTTGCTAAGCGCTAAACTTGAGAAAGTCTCGACCAATTCGGCAATTTTTTTAAAATTATTCCTTAAGGCATAAGGAAGGTTGTTATGGAGAGAAAAAACATAAAAATTGCGTGGAAAATAGTAAAAACCTCACTTTTCTTTTCCCACTACAGGCCAACTTTTGACAGAACGAAGTCTGTCCGGGCAGTTAGAAATAAAAAAAAATTAAAATTTTAAATTTCAATGGTTTCAATTCTGTTGCGCACTTTGACAGGACTAAACTAAACTAGGGGTGTTTGTCTCTTTCTGTTTCAATAGAAAAATAAAGTGACAGTTGCGTTTAGTCTATGTCAAAATGTGCAACAGAATCGACGCCATTTAGTCCATTTCGTGTTATCACATGTTATTGCAATATAGAAATAAATTACATAATTATTGTAACACCAAGTTATGCCATAGATACAGTATAATTTAAATCAATAATTCTTGGAAATGGTAAATTACTGTAATTAATAACATTACAATGATAGCTCAGTGGTGAAATGTCATGTTATCATTGCAAGCCATTGTCTGATGATAAGATTAATAATTTCCAAAATGTCACGTGTTTATCGTCTCTGATTAACAAATATGTAGAATACAAACATACAATGACAATATTTAGTGTTAATTCCGCCATTCCGCCAAACAGTTGATCAAGCCTGAATGCTGTATGGAGCATTTTTTTTTCTATTAGACTTCTTGGTCTTGCGGACCGTTTCTACGTAACCGAGCAGTTATTGGCGAGATCTGAAGGGTCTCTAACCAATGGGGACGAGAGTGAAATACTTAACCTAAGCTAACTGCTATTACCACTAACATCATGACTACTAGCAGCAACAGCACTAAGGGCGACCCCTAATGGGGCTCGGACCTCGGCTTAAGCCGTTGCTGGCCGGAGGACTGGGAGGGAGACAGCTTGATGAGGGCTGAATTAACGGTGTGACTGCGGAGCCAGAAAAGACGACCGGCTCCGCGGCTGCAGCGAGTGAGCACGGTGGATCAGGTGCAGTATGTAGCACCTCCCGCCCGCAAATATATGCAAATGCACAAGGTGCAATTATTAATATGCAATACACAAAAAAATGAAACCGATACATTTGTATCGATTTGATAGAAGATTGGAAGGCTGTGCTGCATACTGCATTCAGGATTGATAAAGTATTTGGCGGAATTAACAACTAAATATTGTTATTGTACAGTTGTATTTTCGATTCATAATTCGCTTACATTAGCGATACGTTTACGATATTATACGTCAGATGTCCGTACTAGGCCTACTGTTTGGTGCTTTTCGTCCGATATTAAAACCTCTGAATATGACCATAACAGAATGGAATAAAAAGCAGTTTAATTTAACACATCTCCAGTTGTGATACTAAACTATTTTTATAATAATTTTTACCCCGTGTGGAGACGGGTTAGAATATAAAACTTTCTCACCGCACGCTGGGAATAGACGCGTGTTGTAAGATTCAACAAAACCCAGCTCGCTTGGTGGTAGGATCTATACAGTCCGCCTGACTAGCTACCATCCTCACATTAAGACTAGAGCCAAACGCGACCAAGTCAAGAATAAAAAATAAATAAAAAAAACAAATTTACATCAACAAATATTCAAATTAAATTTCTGGAATTCGACTGTACATTGTCATTGTGTCTGGCAGATTAATCTCGGCGGTGCAAACACTGGCGTGCTATAAACATTTGCTCAGTGCTTGCACGAGACTTTTAGCAGACTATTTGAGAGATATTCGGGACGCGTTTACATTAGTAGAGTAAGTAGTCTAGTATGGGTAAGGTGCTGAAAATATAATTTCTACCCCGATATAAAGGGTTCTGGCTAGTACTGCCGATCGTTAGGCGAATATCGATAGCAATACGATAGTCTATCGATAGTTCAACGATAGTATGACTATTGATTATACTATCGATAGCTAAGAAGGTGGCAATAGTATTGTCAGAATGCAATACTATCGAAACTATCGATAGTATTGAAGTTCAAAAAAGCAATACTATCGATATTATCGATAGTATCGATACTATCCATAATATCGATACTATTGATGCATATCAATAGTATTGACGTGAACCATGCTATCGACAGTATCGATACTATCGATAGTGTTGATACTATCGATAGTCCTATCGATGGAATAGCTGATTTTTAATTTAAACTATCGATTGTTCGGCAACACTAGTTCTGGTTAGTGGGTGTAGGCAAATTTGTATACTATTTTTATACTATAGTCCACGCGCAATTGTCACCTCCTGTGGTAGGGGAGTGGCAGGAAGGGGGTGCGCCGGTACGTCGGAATACTTTACCTACTCCGAAAACGAATGTTCAATGTTTAGATCTAAACGAAACAACGACGAAAATAATATACGATCAAAGTATTGTCAAACAACGAACTACTAGATGTCAATAAACATCTGGGAGTGGGGTGAAATGTCAAATCGGATCCGAACCGCATTCGTGGTGGGAAAACGTGCGATACGTCAGCTGAAATTTCGTACTCGATTTTCGGTGCGCAGGCCCACATTTTATTTTTTCGTTTGAAATTCCTCATGGATGTCCCTCACCCGGGGAAGGCGAGGGGGTCTGCCGGAGTCTTACCGGCTAAAAACCAACGGCGTTCCTTCTCCCGACCGTTCGGCCGGGGTCGCGGGATTCGCAAGAGCATGCACCGCAACCCTGGCAGGTGTGCAGGCCCCCTGAAGTTTAGACTTCAACGTTACGCATTAGGTTAAGTTTATTCAGGTATAATGTCTAGACTATAATCGCTACAATATTATTTTGATATCAAACAATAAAAATAAAACTACTACCTACTTAAGCCAAACAACTGTTTTAACACCTTAAGCGTTAGTTGTAAAAATAATTTAATTCTAGTACTTTTATCTAATCGATAAACTTTTATTGAACATTTTAAAAAGATTAATATACATTGACGTGGGAGCAGTGACTTTTAATGTATTCTTACATCATCAGGTTGTGCGTCATTTAGAAATTTTCTCAATAAATAAAATTACCTCGTTGGGCTAGTGGTGGCAAGCGCGACTGCTGATCGTGAGGACCTGGTTTCGATCCCCAGGTCAGGCAGTGTTATTGGGTTTTTCTGTGTGGAATTCCTCAGTAGCAGCCCGGATTTTGGATTTGTGCCCGGTTGGTGTCAATAGGCTCGCTCCCTATTATATGGGACTTAGACATAACGGCAAAATGAAGGTGTTACTATAAAATTCTACCCAAAGTTTTGGGGAATACAGGCGTGTTATTCTTTATTTATCTTTACATAGTATAAAACAAAGTCGCTCCCGCTGTCTGTACGCTTAGATCTTTTAAACTACGCAACGGATTTTAATGCAGCTTGCAGCAATAGACAGAGTGATTCAAGAGGAAGGTTTATATGCCCCATATTAGTATCTACATTGTACCCGTGCGAAGACGGGGCGGGATAAAAACTAAAGCCGTAATTATCTTTTCCAGGCAAAAATCGCATTGTAACGTTTTGATATTTAATGCTATAAAGTTATTATTATCGATTAATCTGTGACGTAGCAACATCTGTTTTTATACAAATTAGAAACGGTTGTTGCTAATTATTATTCTTAAAGTTAAATCATTTTAAATATCGCAGTTTCTGTTTAATGTTTTTCAGTACGAAATTAAATCAATATGTAATTACAATATGTATGATATAAAGTGCGTATCTCTGTCATCGTGCGTAATTTCAAATTGACGCACGCGGCACGGCTACCTACCATGCTGTATCAATAAGGTATTTAAGGTAACTTTGTATTGTATATATACTAAAAATGAATGCGTTTCCGGGTGCCAAAAAAAAGTCAACAAAAAAAATTGTTAAATACAGGGTGTAAATGAAATCATGTAATTCCTTCAAACCTCGTGATGTACTGCTCACATAGATTAACCAGCACGGGATACTTTTGGATACAATAAAAAAACAAATTACGCGAAGTAAACATGTGTTCTTGACCGAATTACGCGGTATTGCTCGCCGCGCGATCATGTAACTCGGGGCGCTAAAATGCCTCACGTTAAGAACACATGTTTACTTCGCGTAATTTGTTTTTTATTGTATCCCAAAGTATCCAGTGCATGGTTAATCTATGTCAGCAGTACATCACGAGGTTTGAAGGAATTACATGATTTCGTTTACACCCTGTGTTTAACAAATTTTACATCATGTAACAGGAATAACGCAAACACTCAAACACTACCCCAATTAGAATATTCAGTTATAATCATTATACATACACTGAAATTTTACTTTTATGTTCTTTTTAACCTTTTTCCCAACTATGTTGGGGCCAGCTTCCAGTCTAACCAGATGCGGCTGAATACCAGTATTTTATACGGAGCGACTGCCATCAGACCTCCGCAACCCAGTAACTGAGCAATGCCGATATCCTATGGTTACACCGGTTGTCAGACTTTCGGTCTTCTGACTACCCATAACGACTGTCATATGTATTCGTATGACACCCGGAACCGACGGTTTAACGTGCTCTTCGAGGCACGGAGGGGTCTCGCTGTGTAACGAATGGCCACCCATCCACGGACTGACCACGGCAAGCACAGCTTAACCTTGCAAATCGCATGCGCTTATACGGCCCTTTTATGAAATTTTACTTATATGTCTGTATGTGTTTAAATATGAAAATAACTACTTTTTCATTGTTAACTTCATTTAAAATTCAGCCAGACTCAATTTTCTTTCTCAATTAAAAGACTGATTTGTAAAAGCACGTTTAAAAAAAACCACACACATTAAAAATGACTGAAATCAATTCAGTAGTCGATTCTTAACAATTTTCTTTCAGGATTCCCGTTTATAATGTTACACGCTGTATAATAAATATCCTCTATCTCAATGTCTTTTTCTTGGAATCGCCGACAATGCAAACTTAATAAAACTTATCATTTTTAACAGTCAGTTTTATTGTATAGTAGTTATTATTTAGTTAGTTAAACAACCAAGTTGAAAAACCTACTCATGTAAGATTACTGTATTGTTTTAAACTCATTTTATTGTGTTCCGGAATTAATTATTGCGTATTTTTCAAGATTATTTTTTTGCTCAGTCACCTAATTAAAAATTTGAGGCAGGTAACCCAGTTAAGAATGTCTAAAATATTGGTTTCACTAAGGGACAACATGTTCCACAACATGACGTACAACATATAGGCCCGTATTAAAGAACATCCCTCAAGTCCAGTTTGGTCTTTGATCAGTTGACCACTGTATAAGTATAGAATCAGTACTTAAGGAACGGTCTTATTCCAGAACGGCAATCAATCTATACTCAGATGAAACGAGACTCAAATCGAGCCAATCGATTGGTTGATTACTGATCAAATCACTGCTTGGGGTCGAATCTACGAACTGAGTAACAATCTAGAATAAAGCCAAACTCAGCTGAACAATGAATGAATCTATGCTGAGGAATGTTCTAAAATTAAAAGTCTACTCAAAACTAGTTTTAAACAGAGATTAATGCTTGAGTTTCGTTCTGTAATACGGACCTAAGTCTACGTGACGCCGCAATGTTGCACACTGCAAAAATGATCCCTTGAATAAACTTTTAAGATAAACGGTTTTATCTAGCAGTACCCCTGTACCATCAGGATTTGAGGATTGAAGGTTGAATGTTGTATTGTCATGGGAATTGAATTTGTGTGCGAAGTTTCACGAGAATCGGTTAAGCAGAAGTAGTTGAAAAATCTGTCGCAAGATTTGAATCAAACAAATAAATATACGAAGTGATACTAATTAAAAGCGTGTAAAAAATAATAGTGGTGTCAACGACTGGCAATGACACTGAAAATATTTATATTATCTAATGAACTTGAACGAGTGTGAACAAGTTTACGTTTAGTTACGGAGTTTAACATAATATCAAGTTTATGGTTGACTGAAACGTAAGTAGCTAAACATGTTTGTTTCTATAGAGCAAGCAATAAAGGTATTAAAAAATTAACTCTAAGAATTATGGTGGGTTACTCGGTATCGGAAACTGAACAACTTTCGTAGAACAACTTCGCGTATTTTTTTTACTACTTTCCATACAAATACAAAAATAATTATAATAGATTTGTATGGAAAATAAAAAACTTAACTATAATTTTATAACAGCCTGTATAGTCCAACCAATCAAATTATGTATAAAAGGTAAACAAACTAAATTATTTAAAAATACATAAATATTTTTAAAAGACATTTTATTTTATAATTTTTCATTTATATTATTTATTTATTATTTATCTATTTATTTATACTTCTATGCACTATTGTGGTACATAAGGCGGACTTAATGCCATAAGGCATTCATTAATTCATTTGTATTTACCCAGCAGTGGAACAGTACAGACTAATAATAATAATAAGGTAGCTCAGACCCTGTTCCAGATGCTGGGTGGGCTACTATTCTTTATATTTTTAAATGTTTTACTTTTTTATTTTATAAAATACTGGCTGTGTCCTTACGGCTCCGCCCGTAGCCTATGTTACTCAGTGATAATGTAGGTTTTTAACGGCAAAAGATTTATTGAAATCGGTCCAGTAGTTTTTAAGTTTATTCGTTACATACAAAAATACAAATCTTTCCTCTTTATAATATTAGTATAAAAGTATAGATTAAAAATTTATTTTGTTAGTAGAAATGTGTATTTTTTTGCAGATTCTTATAGCAAAAAGAACGTTTAACGATCAATGGTGTGTTTACCTTTTATTCAAAATTTTATTGGCTGAACTATAATCCTTTCCTAAAACAAAACAAACAAATTTTCTTATATTTCAGTCGCCTAGTCGGCCATAAACTTAGGTACCTCTTCTAAAAGAAAAACAAAGAGAGTTGAATAAAAACATCGTTGATAGTTGATTCATTGTTTTGTTTTTAGAATCAAATATCGATGTGTACAATCACTTTGTGCGACAATTTAATCTACGTACTCGTATTGTTTTTACCTCAAGTACTGATACGAGTATATTAAGTAGGTACGCAGTCCTTAAGATACAGAGTGATAATCACACAAGACATTTATTGTCCTTAGCTCGACTCTGTTTTTTATTTACAACCCACTTCTGCACATAAACACAGGATAAATGCAGTTTTTGTAGCATAAGTTTCTCTTAAAATTAGTAAGAAGAGTTTAGGCCTTAGTGCACCACGCTGGCCTGGCGCGGGTTGGCAGACTACACATACCATCGATAACTTTTTAGAGCCCTCTTAAGTGTGCAGATTTCCTCACGATGTTTTCTTTCACCTTTAAAACAAAGCTGATTAAATTTTGATCCGCACATGCATTCGAAAAGTCGGTTGCGGGCCGGGATCAGGCTCAAACCATAGAAACCGATCTCTCGCATCAGCTAGTACACACGACCACCAATAAAACTACATTTCCACTATAAGCTGACCTCTCATTATACTGAAATTCCGAAAAATAAGAGGTCAGCATAAACTGTTAATGTATAGCTTGATTTAGCAAAACAGGAACTGAATACCTAATTAAACCATTTAATTAACAAAATTGTTGCTATACATAGTCATCACCGAAGGTAATTGCCCAGATGTGAATCACAAACACTTGTTATAACAACAAATATAAAGAGGTAAGTACCCACTTATTAATAACAAAAGTATTTATCTCCAATGGCTTCTTATCGTAACAAAAGTTTTCCAGATACAATGTTGCACTTGTTCAAACATATTGATGAATTAAAAGCATACGTCATTCGTCAGATTTTTCATACTTGCGTGAAAAATCCTTGCTCATCAGCTCAGCACGGCGGCACAACGTGTGCGTGGTTCAACTTAGCATCATCGTTCAGCCTAGCTTTTTTTTCCAGTCATGTTGAGGTCAGCTTCCAATCTAACCAGATGCGGCTGAATACCAGTATTTTACACGGAGCGACTGCCATCAGACCTCCGCAACTTAGTTACTGGGTAATGCCGATATCCTAAGGTTAGACCAGTTGTCAGACTTTCGGACTTCTGACTTGTCATAACGACTTTCATAGGTATTCGTAAGACACCCGGGACCGACTGCTTAACGTTGCCCCGAGGCACGGAAGGATCTCGATGTATAACGAACGGTCACGGAATGACCGCGGCAAGCGTCGCTTAACCTCTCAAATCATAATTATGATCTGCGCGGTCGTTAATAAACCACGAGCTCTTTAACTTAGAATCATAACATATCAATAAAAGAGCCTTGACGAGTGACTTTTGGCAAGCCCAGGGCTGTCAGCCCCGCTACTAACCTTGCTGACTGGCTAGACCGCCTCCTGGTGCCATCACCCGTAAGCAGTTTACCCCTGCAAGTCGGGTGGTAGCAGTACCACTGCATAGCGCCCTGGTTACTCAATATCCAGATGCATAGGTACATAGTTTGCGAAAAATTTAATCTCTGTAGTATTTTTGTAAAAGCATACATACATACATAAACTCCCGCCTTTTTCTCATGGGGGTTGGCAGAAACTATAGAACACTACATGCTACGATCCTTACATAGTATTAACAAATATAGTAATAACAATTAAATAGCAATGATAGCTCAGCGGTTGAACGCTTGTCTTCCATGCATTAGGGTTTGAGTTCGATAACTTGCGTTAACGGTGAAGGAAAAACATTGTGAGGAAATGTGCACACCTGAGAGGGCTCCATAAAGTTCTTGATGGTGTGTGTAGTCTGCCAACCCGCACCAGGCCAGTGTGGTAAACTAAACCCTTCTCATTCTGAGAAGAGGCCCATGCCCAGCAGTGGGACAGTAATGGGCTAGTTATGTTATTTATTAAACAAATTAACTTATAAAATGACTCGCTGCACGTGTTGGGCACTGTTAGTGAAGTGAGTTATTAATTATATAAATTAATTAATTAATTTCTTTCAATTTACCCGCGTTCATTAATATACTTTAATCGTTATTTATATTACTAGTTGTTCAAAACGTGTGAATGACCGTTCGTTACACATCGAAACCCCTACGTGTCTCAGAGAGCACATTAAACTGTCGGTCCCGGCCGTCATATGAATACGTATGACAGTCGTTACGGGTAGTCAGAAGCCCTGAACTCTGACAACCGGTCTAACCTTAGGATATCGGCGTTGCCTAGTAACTGAGTTACAGAGGTCTGATGGCAGTCGCTCCGTGTAAAATACTAGTACTAAGCCACATCGCAGTTGGGAAAAGGCTCTTCTTCTTTTGTGTGGTTAGTGACTAACCTGGTGTCGAGAGTTTATGCCGGCCATGTGCCTCTAGCTTGGCTTCACATGCCGTCGAGAAATATCTCTCAGGCGTGCCGGTTTCCTCACGATGTTTTCCTTCACCGTTTTTAAAAGTGATTATACGTCATGTGCGTAACTTGGCAGTCTGTCGGTCACACCACTAGGCTATCACTGCTGTTAAAAAAGGCTAAGAGGAAGGAAGAGTTGTTTAACCAAAGAATTAAGTTGGTGGACACCAACCTTAGTCGAACTTAAAAGGGTCAAGCGAAACTATGTTACTGGAGTACAACACTTTACTCACTCAGTAGTGTAAGTATACCATTGTGGATTTTGAAGTCTTTCAGGCTAATGGATCTGTTGGTTTTAAAAGCAGGCCTTTGCAAACTATGCAACTGCCAAATGTAGTGTGAAGACAGTTCAGATGCAGCCAGTGCAACTGCGTGTCAACTGCCGACTGGATGAGCAGTCTACTTGCAGTTACGATTACGAAAATGAAACGAAATATGGTGCACCAAATATGACGCCATTCGCCCGGAACTTAAACAAAGTACATCCATTGTCAAACGATCTTGTTCTGCCTAGCCTTTTCACAACATTATTGGCTAATCAGACCACCGCAACCCAGTTACTGAGCAATGCCGATATCCTAAGTTTAGACCGGTTGTCAGATTTTCGGGCTTCTGACTTCCTGTAACGTTGTCATAGGTATTCGTATGACTCTCAGGACCGAGTGTATTAAGGTGCAGGGTTCTCGATGTCTAACGAACGATCACCCATCCACAGACTCAAGCGCATCTTAACCTCGTAAATCGTATGATCCGCACGATAGCCTTGAACCCTCATTTTCAAACGATCTATTGATCCAAAACCCTCCAAAGCTTCTAGAACTAACTTAAACATTTATATACCTACTCTACCTTCGCTAAGTAGGTAACAAATGTCGATACAAAGTGATTACACTTAATTATGTATTGATTCTACACGCGTGGGAATACTTTGCGTTAGTTCAAGGTATTGAAAACTGGAGTGACGTAAGCCTATCACTGTTCTTCACTAACTATATAACAGCAGTGGTAACCTTGTGGTGTGGCCGTTGGACTGCCAAATCATAAGTCTCGAGTTCGAACCCAAGCCACGCACCTCTGACTTTTCGGATTCATGTGCGTCTTGTATGATTATCACTTGTTTAAAAACGGTGAACGAAAACATCGTGAGGAAACCGGCATGCCTGAGAGATATTTTTCGACGGCATGTGAAGCCAAGTCAGAGGCCCACGGGCGGCATAAATTCTGACACTAGATTAATCACTAACCACACGAAAAGAAGAAGACTACCTACATAATATTACAGATACTCTGCACTCTGGGCAGTCAGCCTCGTTATCAACCTTGCTGGCTAATCTTTTCACCCTCGCCAATGAGCCATCTTGTGCAGCTCTTGCCGACACGAGAAAGAGGGGTAAGCAGTGATAGCCTAAGTGTTGGAAGATTACTTTCCACGCAGGAAGATCTGAGTTAAATCAGAGTGCCGTGCCCAGCAGTGACAAAGTAAATGGCCTGATTATGTTATGTACCTAGTGATATTACAAGTGCCTCGTTGGTCTAGTGGTGGTAAGCGACTGCTGATCGTGAGTTCCTGGGTCGATCCCCAGTTCAAGCAAAGTGTTATTGGGTTTGTCCGTGTGAAATCCCTCAGTAGCAGCCCGGCGTTTGGGTATGTGCCCGGTTGATAGCAATAGGTTCCTCCCCTATTACATGGGACATAAACATAACAGCGAAATGAGGGTGTTACTTTACACCTCTGCCTAACCCTTCAGAAAATACAGGCGTGATGTTATGTTTATGTTATTATCAAGTCAGGTTGGCGGCGATCTTGTTGAAGTACATGCAATAGCGAATCCCGTAACCCCGGTCTTAAGTCAGAAGTATACACCGTTGGTTTTTAGCCGGTAAGAGTCCGGCAGACCACCTCGCCTTCCCCGGGCGAGAGATGTCCATGAGGATATTACAACGATAAAAAAGAATCTAATTAATTTTCTTCATCATTATGGTGACCTACAGGTCCTATTCATGTTAAACTAATTAGAAAATCTAATTATACTTAAAGTACCATTTGTTCTTAGGGTCTCAAGAGGAGCTAATTAGGCATTTTTTGTAATAAACGACAATAAATCTAGCTGATTAATTGATAGGAATCAAACCAAGGATTCGTCTACAACTGTTATTGTTATTTTTGTTATAATCGATGACGCAGCAAAATTTTAATGTCAATCATTACACTAATTAATTAAAAGTATATCCTTATCACACAATAGAAAGGCGATACAATTATAATAATAAAAGCCTCGACCAACATCTGATGAGGCTCTCGTTAGGCGGTTCGGCCAATGGCCTGATACAGAAAGAGGTACTTCTGGACACGGCGCGTATTGTTTGGAAGTTCCTCTCTTTGAGGCTCTGACCACCGGTAGCTTGGACCATGTTCCTGATGCCGGTGGGCTACTATATTTTTATTTTTCTTTGTCATAGGTATAGAAAAAAATTAAAATGTAATTTATATGTATAACATCACACCTGTATTACCCAAAGGGTTGGGCAGAGGTGTAAAGTAGGGACAGGGGGCGAGCTTATTGCTATCAACCGAACACGAATCCAAACTCTGGGCTGCTACAGAGGAAACCCAATAACACTTTGTTTTTTTATTTTATTGGTTTAAATAAAAAAAACTTTTAATTTAAAGCAGCATCAGGATTTGAAGACTGAAGGTTGAAATTATTGTAATGTTGTATTGTTATGGGAATTTAATTTTACTAAGTTCCAGAAGAATCGGTTAAGCAGAAGTAGTTGAAAAATCTGTCGCAAGATTTTAATCAAACAAACAAATATACGAAGTGAAGCTAATTAGAACCGTTTAAAAACCATACAATATTATTCACACACCGGATAATAATGTCATATAAATGAAAAGCCAGGAAGTGTATGAAGGTTGAGTTCAAAGGGAAGGAAAAACATGGATTTTCCTTATTATTAATTATACGGTGTAAGTCAATGATCTCCGTAAAAGTTATCAATGTTAATTGACAAGTTACTGCCTTTTGTGATATTGTGTTACTGAACAAACTTGGTCGGAGAATACATTAGTCTTTAGAACTTTCAATGTTAGGGAATAAAGAAGAATGATGTATCTGCAATTATGATGATAAATTAATTTTAAAAAAACTCATTTAGTTTATGGCAACCGAAATATCAATATGATATTTTAAATTCAAGAAGAACATAGTTTGCTTAGTTGTCAGCAATAAGATTGATAAGCATATCATTGTGAGACCCCCTGCATAATATTAGCAAGCACATTGGGTCACCCGCGTGACAGCGCAACGTGTATTCCCAAGGAGGGTCGATGTCAGGCAGGCGGCCGGTCATAAAACAATAAGCCAAAACCTCTAACAACATGGATTTATGAAAAACATGTTGTGCCGACCCCACCTAATGTGGGATAAGGGCAGGAAGAAAAGAAGAAGAGGAAGTTTTATAGGTATTGAACCTGGTTTGAGTAGGTATTAATCAATTGCTATCAACGTAACCTTTTAGATATCAAAAAGTTTTTCTTAACACTTTGTTCACATTACAAAAATAATTTCGATCGTTCGTACCTTTATGTGTTACAGCGCCATCTATCGGCTGGTGCTGAAAGCGACAGTGTAATTTGTTTCGACATTTTTAACCTTTTAAACATACCCTTGTTATTTTGTTCTCATTATTCCTGACATTTTTATGAAATAATTACGTCATACCTGATTTATAACAGCATGTAGTTAATTTACATTAGTATCTGTGTTGCCATTTTCACGATAACCTTTCGCTAGTTTAAAGATATAATAATATGTAAATAATAGATAACAATACTGCAAATGAGAATGTCCTATATCAGGGGCACGGCAGTGCTCCCGCCAAAGTCTAACATTAACTTTAGAATTCAGAACAAAATACAAAGTTTTAGAAGAATTCGATTCTTATAATGGCCATATCCATATACATTATAATTTTTATGATTATATTTTTTTCTTTTCACTAACTATAACGATAAGCTTTATTTTTGCCTGTCTTTTATTATCTCAGGGCCTAATTTCATCCAAGTCTTCATAAACTAGCACAGGCTGTTTCCAACATAACATAACATCCTGCCTGGATTCCCCGAAGGGTTGGGCAGAGGTGTATAGTAATACCCTCATTTCGCCGTTATGTTTAAGTTCCATGACTCCCATGTAATAGGGGGCGAGCCACGAGGGGCGGGGTGATTCCAAGTTTGGACTATAATATTTATTTCGTTTAGAAATCTGCCAACCCCACCTTGAATCTCAGCCTTGAACACAATACGCCTACACTAAATCAAATGGTCGACTGACCTTCATTGCTGTTACAATTTCAAAACCGCAATTGCTACATGAGGTATCTTTATATAATTATATTTTATTTTTTATTTTATACTTACTGCAATCAATTGAAATGCAGTTAAACTCGTAAATAAATTATTATCACTACCGTGCACTAAATAGAATGCACGAGCGCACACATTACCCTCATTATGAAGCAAACATCAAGTATAATAGTAACGATAGTCGTACCGATCGTTTGTGCATAAAGTTGAACAGTACCGTCAAAAATGTGAACAGAATGAAAAGCGAAAATGTGTCGTGGTCAGAAAATCAATTATGTTTCTGTTTACATTCGAAATTCATATTTGAATCGTATTAAAAATGGAACATCAATCCTAGTGATAGAGTAATCGTTTTTTTTTCTAGAACGCGTTCGGAATTTTATTTATGTAGTTTTTTTTAAGAAATACGTCTTTAGATTATATTAAAAATGTGACTTGACGTGAGTGATGTTTCGCGTAAAAAAACAATGCGAAGTGAAATTATCAGTGAAGTTAATAATCTTTTCTTAATAGTTGAGTAAACACTTAAATAACGTTTGTAAAGAGATTTTTTACATGATTCAGTTTTAAATGAGATGTTTTTCAACAAGGAAATGTCTGTTCCGCAATTTAATAGTGATCTTGATAGATTTTAGTCTTTGTGCAACTACCAAACGAAGTGTTTGGCTTTGAACAGGCTGCATAATAAATCATTATAGTTTTGAATGTAAAATTCTTAGAATTTTGTTACATTTTGCCGTCAAAATGTCGATAATAAACATGGGCGCTAGGCTGGAGATTGCTTTCAGCAAAATCTTCAGAAAATTGGACGGATACACTGTGATAGGTAAGATTTTTATTGCTATCTTCTCGAACTGTTTTAAACCACTTCCTTGTCAATGACGTCATTATTAAATAGTTCGAGTCATTACAATGTTTTAGTTCCTATTAATGATTTGGTCCTTACCTATGAAATTGGCGTTTTTTTTCTCACAAATAGAGAACCTCGTCACTTCTATGATTTAAAATATATATCAATTGCTTGATATTATATCGAATAATGACCATCATAGACAACTACCAATAGTAAAAAAACCTTATTACTTATAGTTTTCTAAACATAAAAAATACCTCAAAAATGACTCCTCTTTTTGTTAGCAGAAATTACCACTATTTTTGTTTTAACTTAGCCAAAACTTATTTTTGTCGCATAATCTAAGTGGCACACGTTATCTTAGTTTTTAAACATTAGTGCATAAAAGTTTTAAAACATTAGTGTTCATAGTTGTTAAATAAATTAAGTAAATGTTAGTATGAAAAATGCAACTTCTTTAAAATTCTCCATACAAAACGCTGATTTCATAGGTAATGACCTAATATTAAGAATGACGTACCTGAGTACTTACCGTACATTCTAGATAAAATCTTTTAAAAAACATATTTTAAAGAGTACTGAGAACTGCGTCGTTGGTCTAGTGGTGGCAAGCGTGACTGCTGATCATGAGGTCCTGGGTTCGATCGATCCTCAGGTCGGGCAAAGTGTTATTGGATTTTCCCGTGTGGAATTCCTCAGTAGTAGCCCAGACATTTTGATTTATGCCCGGTTGATGGCAATAGGCTTGCCCCCTATCACATGGGACTTAAACATAACGGCGAAATGAGGGTGTTACTTTACACCCCTGCCCAAACCTTCGGGGAATACAGGCGTGATGTTATGTTATGTTTTAAAGAGTTGCGTATTTTAACAAAAAAACTACACACGTCGAGTATAATCTATCTATATAAATAAAAATGAATCGCCAAATGTGTTGCGTTGCAAAACGCAAAACTTGAGAACGGCTCGACCAATTCGGCTATTTTTTTTTTAAATATATTCCTTAAGGCACAAAGAAGGTTCTTATTGAGAGAAAAACAAAAATTACGTGGAAAATAGTAAAAACAACACTTTTCATTTCCCACTACAGGCCAATAACTTTTAACAAAACGAAGTCTGTCCGGGCAGCTAGTTACAAATAAAAGTAAAAATTCCAAAATATTTATTGTTTTCATTCATGTGTACCTACATAAGATTTGATTTAATGAAAAATTGTTTCAGATATAAAATCTCAAAATAATTGTTTTTTTTTATTTGTAGGTATCATATTTATTAGGCCAGTAACATACCTAATAATACATTCTTGTTAATCACTCGAAAACCAATTACCTAATTGCCAGTTACTTGCAATTTGCATTGTTTAATCGCTTAGTTAAGCAAAGTGCTTTATGGAGGCTAATTATCAACCACGCGGGTAATATGATTTGCGAGGTTAAGCTGTGCTTGCCGCGGTCAGTCCGTGGATGGGTGACCGTTCGTTACACATCGAGACCCCTCCGTGCCTCGGGGCCACGTTAAGCAGTCGGTCCCGGGTGTCATACGAATATCTATGACAGTCGTTACGGAAAGTCAGAAGCCCGAAAGTCTGACAACTGGTCTAAACTTAAGATATCGGCATTGCCCTGTAACTGAGTTACGGAGGTTTGATGTCAGTCACTCCGTGTAATATACTGGTATTCAGCCGCATCTAGTTAGACTGGGAGCTGACACCAACATAGCTGGGAAAAAGCTAGGCAGCACCAGCATAGTGCTTTATGTAACCAATTAAGTTCATTACAATTCTGTAATCTGTAGTCTATATTCTCTTCGAATTGAACTCGCGACCTCTTGATTACAAGTCAACGCCTCCCACTAAGATATTGTCCTTCCAACAAATAATATTATTGAACGATACTCCTGTAATTTTCCTATAGGAAGGGTAGGGCACTGACCGCTGGTGATAGGAGGTCAATGATACCAGTCTCACTGTATCTAACTAGGTATTATGGAACCTATGAGTCAGGCATTGCGATATCTAGACTGATTTGGTCTATGACATATAGCTGTAGAATGTGAGATAGTTTCAACCTTAAGGTAAACTAGGTACTAAAAATTAAAAATATATAACAAAGGTGTCCATAAAAAACTTCTTCCTCTTAGCCTTTTCCCAACTATGTTTGGGGTCAGCTACCAATCTAACCAGATGCGGCTGAATACCAGCATTTTACGCGGAGCGGCTGCCATCAGACCTCCATAACCCAGTTACTGGGCAATTTCTATATCCTAAGGTTAGACCGGTTGTCAGACTTTCGGGCTTCTGACTACCCGTAACGACTGTCATAGGTATTCGTATGACACCCGGGACCGACTGTTTAACGGGGTCTTGATGTGTAATGAAACGGTCACCCATCCACAGACTGACCGCGGCAAGTGCAGCTTAACCTTGCAAACCTTATGTTCCGCGCGGTTATCCATTATTATCTGTGGTTTAGGTATAGACATGAATAAATGAGAATGCAATTATTATTTTTTGGTATAATGATCAACGTTTTCTTGCAAGCTGCCAGTCATTCAGATATTTGAACTCTATGTTTTGTCTTTGACATTCACTGCACTACAATCAAAATGTACACACACACATAATTGTTAAGAACAATCACGTAAATTACTCACTAAAAGCCCGTTCACACAGCGGATCCGTTTTAATGGATCAGTCGGTACTGGATGTGTTGTTCACATCTGTACCGACGGATCAGTTAAACAAATAGCAGCTGCGTTGCATCTGACGGGCAGGATACGATAAAAATAAAGGATCCAGTATTTTTTACTGGATTCGGAATATTGTCGTGTATGTGAACTCGTTCATACAACTACAGGCGCCATCACCAAAATAAAAACGGGTCCTGTAAACAGTTTCTGTGTGAAGTAGCTGTAAGTACCTTACATAGCCAGTATCTTATTTTGGTTGAGTAAACTAATAACGCATACACCAGTATTTAAACTATACTTATGTATGTCAACATTCACAAACAACGGAAAAATGATTGCTTTTTATCACGCGACCATACACTACATACATACAAAATAGCCACTTTACCCTTAGTCATTGTGGTTTTACTGTAATTTCAGATTTTCTGATATGATTCCCCATCTTGGCCATGTAACTGTAAAGTTCTTGAAATATGAGTGATTTCGTATTTATGTATTACTAGCTGTATCCTCACGGCTTCGCCCGTAGCCTATGATAATCAGTGATAATGTAGCTTTCTAACGGCAAGAAAATATTTTTTTAAATCGGTCCAGTAGTTTTTAAGTTTATTCGTTACATACAAAAGTACAAAAATACAAATCTTTCCTCTTTATAATATTAGTATAGATAACTTCGGGGCCGGTCATGTTACTGGAATGCATCCGGACAGGTGGGCAAAGATCGTCACTCGCTGGACGCCTGAAGGAGGACGTCGTCGTCGAGGTCGGCCGCGGCGTGTGGCGTGACGATCTAGACGTGTTTGCGGGCTAGCATGGTTAGAAACGGCACAACATAGAGATGTTTGGAAGGCAAAAGGGGAGGTCTTTGCTCAGCAGTGGGTCAATAAATAGGCTGGTAAAAGAAAAGCTACCGTGAAGCATTCATATTTCTGATTGTTTACGTATATTTTTCGGGATTGTCAGACTAGTTTCGGACCGAAATAGAGCCTAGTCTAGCACAAACATTTGACGTTTAGTATCGTAAACTTATCGCTCAATAGCTTACATTTAAGCGAATTTTGAATCGAAATTATAACTGTTCTATAACATTTTGGTTTTATTTGTGCAACAAGCACAATTTGTATCTGAAAGTTTTCAATTTAATTAAATATTATGTGCTAAAACGAGTATTTCTAATTCAAAATTCACTTACGTTAATGTTACTAATGTCACAACATTAGTGCTTAACCTACTGAACCAAAATTCACGTGATTCAACCGTAAACAATTAGAAAAATGAGATTTCTTATTTATGGGGTTATGAAAGCTTGAAAAAACAACAAATATTTAAGGAATCATGCTTATTATGATCACAAAACTACCAATCACACCTTCCTTAGCACTGCATAAATCACATCTTTATATCGGCCCGTAAATGTCCACTGGTGAACACTGGCCTCCCAATGACCGCCTCAATGCACGCGGGTCACTCCTGAAACTTCTCACACAAATTCAATTCCCATGACAATACAAACATTGTAATAATTTCAACCTGCAATTATCAAATCTTGATGCTGTAGGGATACTGCGAGATAAAACCGTTTAACTTGAAAGATTTCTTATTTCATCATACGGTCTTTTAGACCCAAAAAAAATTACTCATTCTTATAGGTATGATCGAAAAAAACACTACACTACTAGTAAACAATCGATTTCTTTTAAAATGAATTGCATATATTTCTTAGAACGATGATTAATAAGAATAACATACCTACTCAGTTTTTTATAATTATTAGTCATTTGTCTGGTATCGTTTTTGAATACAAAAATTCTCTTTCCAAGAATACCTTGATGTTTGCCTTAACATGTTTCACACGTGTCATCTGTGCTACTAATAATAAAATTGAGACGTTTTCCTTTACAAACGAGTTATTTCAAGAAGTGAGTAAGAACAGATAGATTCAAACCATTACAAAAATAATGTAGACAAATCATATGAACAAAAATTTTGTAAGGATCATACGATTTGCGAAAATACAACTGCCCTATAACATTATGGTTTATTTTTTTGCGACATGCACAATTTGTATCATACATAGATATGAATAAAGTTTTTGCAATTTAATTAAATAATATGTGCGAAACAAGTATTCCCGATTCAAAATTCACGTTAGTTACTCGTACTGATATTCATAAGCTATAAATTACGGCCATATACAGATATAGAATGACAAAAACTTCGTTGTTTGCGTAAAGGATACCTTTAGATGTAAACCCTTTCATACTTTCACCATGTAGGTACCTTGTATCATACCTACTATTTTCCTCGTATCTCATTTCCCATTCCACAAAAAGCTTTGTACAGTCAGAAGGAATAATATCTACCTACCGATGGTTTTAAAATCTTCAATAATAATTCCTTGACGAAGGATAGAACAGATAAATGGGATGGGTAGGGGTCTATAGTAACAGCCTCATTTCGCCGTTATCTTAAGTTCCACGTAATAGGGGGAGAGCCTATTGCGATCAACCGGGTACAAATCCAAACTCCGGACTGCTGCTGAGGAACTATAACACTTTGCCCGACTTGAGGATCGAACCCAGGACCTCACGATCAGCAGTCACGCTTGCCACCACTAGACCAACGAGGCAGCTTTAGCTATTATTGGCGGTTTTAAATCTGTCGGTAAGCAGATGTTATTGCTTCTGACTGTATCACTGAAATACATCATCGTATTACCCGTAATCATCAACTGCTGATGTTGGCCCATGAGTCCCATCCGTATCCTTACTTCCTTACTAATATTATAAACGCGAAAGTTTGTATATATGGATGTTTGCCACTCTTTCACGCAAAAACGGCTAAACGGATTTGAATGAAATTTGGCACACAGATAGATTATGCCCTGGATTAACACATAGGATACTTTTTATCCGGGTATATCAAGTAATTCCCCTAAGATGCGGGTGAAACCGCGGCTAATAGTCTAGTAATAAATAACATAACCTCTCTACAATAAATGGTCTAAATAGAAATTGCACTTTCAAAATCACACAAACAATAAAAACAGAAATGTATAAATTAATTATCGCTAATAAAATTTCTCTTTCGTCTAATTATTTTCCTTACATAAGCAAGGTTGTAAGTAAGTAAGTAATGCTATTCTCATATCGCTCAAGGAACCCTACAAATTTGTACCTAATGCTCCGACCTTCGCCGGCATACTTTCTCGGCGAGGCATGCAATAGCAAGAACAAATTAAACATTAACGAAATGTATAATAATGCTAACATTAAAATGTCTTTTGTAGTCTTTATTGGATTTCTTTTGACCTTAAAATTATGGATAATTTTAGGCAGTAGGTAGACTTTGGCGGTTGTGTAATATAAGACATAGTATGACCTTTTTACTGGCTATTGTTAATATTCCATGATACCACATTGTATCAGGTGTAGGTATATTATTTGGACAACAAGACAAAAAAATATTTATTATACTCGTTCATTAATTTACTATGCATACTATTTACATTTTTAATTATTTCTATAAAAAATATAAAACACATTTAAAAATATAAAAAATTGTAGCCCACCGGCATCGGGAACAGGGTCCAAGCTACCGGTGGTCAGGGCCTCAGAGAGAGGAACTTCCTAACAGGTCGCGCCGTGTCCAGAAATACCGCTTTCTGTATCAGGCTTTTATTATATTCTTTATTAAACTCGTACACCAAAATAAAAATCCAAGTACAGTAGGAGTCTTAAAAATAGATACAATGGGCGGCCTTGTCGCACCCGGCGATTTCTTCCGGGCAACCTTAGGATGGAATAGAGTGAACTGGAAAAGATGTAGGACATTCACATTATACTACAATACTAAAGTAAAATATATAATTTAACAATAACTTGGCCGTCTTAACAGACACATTCAAGCTCTGTAATAATGATACATTAACGGGCCTAGAGTTGGTATAAATATTCAGACATTTCTTATTGATGCAGCGTCAATAAAACAAAAAAAATAGGAATCAAAATTTTATATGTAGAAAAGAAATTGTGAGGTTTTGATATATTCTGAAACATATAGGTTGTAAAATATTCCTGTCATAGTATAGATCGTGTAAATTCGGGTTTATATGCAGACGTGAAACAAACAAACCCGTTTATGATATTATTATAATAATAATAAAATATAGGGCACTCTTATTATGACAAAGCTTACTCAATGGGATAGATTTTATGACCAATCTATCACCACGTCCTTGAACGTCTGCATATTAGAGATTTATGGCATAAGAAATAATTATAATTTGTGTAAATATAGGATGACAACCACCGTATAAGAAATACATAGGTTGACTTCGTTAAAAGATGAGGGTCATATCGATGAAAATAATTTAAAACTAGAAAAAAAGAATTAATAACAGTTGCTTGTAGAAGTAGAAGTATTTAAGTAACTTCTGTGACTCCAAAACTACAAGTATTGAAGTAATGATAGCAAAAAGCAGAAGCACAATATTAGCTTCGTAGAAAGATTTAACAGGACTGTTATGGCTACTTCTAATGTGGAAAAAAGAAACAAATAACATTACCTACATTAAACTCTAAGTATTATATTCATAAAACTACAAATGCCAGAAACATTATAAGAGCCTTCAAAGTTACCAGGGGGGTATCCGATTAACGCAGTCGTCTACATGGCTAGTAAGATCTAATCTATGGTATACTAATTAAAGCTGAAAAGTTTGTTTGTTTGTACGCGCTAATCTCAGGAACTACTGGTTGGAATTGAAAAATTATTTTTGTGTTGGATAGTCCATTTATCGAGGAAGGTTATAGGCTATATAACATCACGCTACGACCAATAGGAGCGGAGCATAAATGAAAAATGTTGCAAAAACGGGAAAAATGTCCACCCGGGCGAAGCCGGGACGGGTCGCTAGTGATCTAATATGGCTTTGCGAAAAACTGTTACCTATGTTAATGTAGAGTAATGATGACATAAATAATTATTCCCATAAACTCTTTTGTTTAATTATCTTTATTTGTTTTTAAGTGTCAAATAAACCGGACAATGGCCGCTTACCATAATTCCATACATAATTTAAGTGATTACATTATTAACAATTATGTATATTTGTTTGTTCATTTGCAAAGACGTGAGCTAGCGCATCGGATTTGTTTTCTATTATTACATGCTAATCAACTTCTGTCACGTTTAGAGCATTATTGTTTGTGACTTTGTCTGTGTGTTCCAAAGAATAATTATTTTTAGTACCTCAATTGTTTTTTTCTTTTCATTATACACTGCCCTCCGTGGCGGTGAATTTTTGTGATCATTAACCAATGAAAACGGTTTTTCTAATAAATTTCCTTGACGATCTATCGAAAAGAACCATCAATGTTATTTTGTTTATTTCATTGCGTTTAAAGTTAAGACGCAGAAAATTTAATAATTATTATTTTGATTAGAGCTGAACTGAAGAACACGATGCTAGACTGGCCGCTATAGAACATCAGTCATCTGTATTGGCCTTAATAGAATGTATTAAACTAATGAGAATTTCATTATGAAATTCAGATAATGGCATTCATGAACTTCTGATAAATGGGTAACAAAAATCAATACTTTTGACCTTAGTCTTAAGAACTTTAAGAACCGATAGCTTTAAATTTAACTATAATTTCACAGGGTCGGGTTCTGAAAGCTACGACCATCGTTTAAAAGTTTCCTTTCACGTACAAGAATAATTTGTAAAGGTATTATTAAAGTTATTTAAAGTCGAATACATCCTGCATGTAAAATGAGACCAAATGCTTAAAGACCCGACATTTTTATTAAACTAACAAGAGCATTCACCTTACCGAGAATATAACTACGTTACATTACATTGTAAAAGTCCTCAATATCTCTGGGGAGTCCCCCAAGGTACAACTGTTGGTCCCCTTCCTGCCAATCAAACAAATCTGTTCTAATCTTGCAAACAAAGCTTCCTTTACCAATAGTTACTTGTTATCGTTAGCAACTATTGTTTATAATTATATATTATATTGTTATTATTATTGTTTTTTGTTGCTACAAAATGTTGCTATATTTAAATATTATAATTATCATACAGTTTCAGATGATTCCTATTTAATGCGTATTTATCTATTTACATATATTGAGTTTATTAATATCTTTTTACTTGCTGCACCAGTGGACGTCATCATGTCAACCCCGGCTGTCGCTGAAATCAGCGCTGTGGCTCTGTCTCGCACGTGAGACAAAGCATTATGCTGAGCGATGGCCGTTTTGCGCGGATGTAACGCATATTTTTCCCCAAGCTTCTATTCAGTTTTGTTTACTTTTATTTTATTTTGTGCGTCATGTTGGCGCGAATAAATAACTTTTCTTTCTTTCTTTCTATATAACGTGACTAATTCCTTCAAACCTCGTGATGTACTGCTGACCTAGATTAACCCTGCACGGGATACTTTTGTATTCAATAATTGCGAATTGCACGGTTATCGCTCGCCGCGCGGTCAATTAACTCGGGGCGCTAAAATGCCTCACATGTTTACTTCATCTGTTTTTTTTTTTATTGAATCCAATATTTCCCCGTGCTGGGTTAATCTATGTCAGCAGTACATCACGAAGTTTGAAGGAATTACATGATTTCGTTTACAGCCTGTATAAATTAGATTTTGCAGTTAATAGGTACTATTGTTTAACAAATACTTATTGACAGTTAAATCGTTTATTGCTCGATTGACGATAATGTATTCATGAATATATTGATTGTACGTGGAAATAAAATGGTCTGCTTTACAGAGCGCTTGACATTGATCATTGGATGAAGAAAATTCTCACAATTGATGTGAGATTTTTTTCTGAAATTGAGACTGGTTCTAACATTATTCTATGTTTTTTCTTCTATTGTTTGAAGAAGATGACGATGCTTCACAATACTCATTAAAGCATGCACACGTGTATCACCCGTTCTTCCTAACAGATTTATGTCCGCTAAAAACGAATCGTTTTGGTTACTAATGATAGCATTTTAAATAAATTTGTAAGCTAATTTTACTTGTGATAGCTAATGTAGGAGGTCTACTATGAAAAGCTATGGTGCCTCTGTTTCATTGTTGGTAAAGATAACGGTCGGTTAATAATAAGAATCAGCCACTAGTCGATTATAATACCAGGATTTAAATATTAGGAAACCGTGGAGGGCTGTCTTTTGTAACATTGACGTTCAAAAAGAACTAAGTATATTTTGAATAAATGAGTTTTGAATTTTGAACGATCGATATTATCGATTGACAAGCTGTCTGTCAAAATAATCATTTGGCAATCTACAGATTTAGCCGATTTAGTATGATCGCTCCTGAAGTTATCTTGGTTAACACTTTAGTATACCCTGATCTTGGTTATCTTGGTTTTGTATATATATACTTACCTTGGGTAACTATTAGTTTTTGAGGTATGATGCTTCAAATTCCGTCTGCATACTTTTACTTGTATGTCAGGGAAATCGTTTGTCTAATTATACCTATTAACTATTAACAACACACTCGAAGTTTGCTTAATTGTTTACTAAACCTATTTATTTCTTAATTGCGTAGTTATACAATTGATAAGATAAAGATAATCTATAATACGATAAACAAATCTTTTTATATCTGTCATTTATCATTTAAATATAATTTGATGATATTTATTTTGTTGTATATTTAGCTACAATACCGTGAGTGTTGCTGAGGTAATTCAGGTTGCTACAAGACAGAGTTGGTTCGGAGGATGGAGAACCTGGTGTTGTAGTGCAACCAGAGAGTGGTCTTTGTCCATCACTGGACTACGTTAAACTGAATTGCTGTAATAGGTTGCAATCGCGTGGTTATTTTGGAGTATGACAAAATCGGTCTAATAAAATTTAAAAAATACTGTAACTGTTTGGGGCCTTATCACTTCTCTGGTAGCATAGATGATAATTTAAAAAAAATGTGTTAATTCCATCGTTTCGTTCTCAAAACTTTTTACCAAATTTTCTGATAGAATTCTTCCTTGTTGCAGATGAAATTGGAGCTCAAGACAACAGTTACAACATGGCGTCGATAAATTCTAACGAGAAAAGTCCGGGGGATCCCCCGGACAAGAAACTAGCTGAAGCAGACGCCGAGAAACAACCGCTTTCAGGAGTAAGTATTAATAAACAACATAAATATTTGGAGCGTACTGGACTGGAAGCTAACCCCATTATAGTTGGATCAGTAACTATTATGGAAGGCTTGTGACAAGATGGCTACTGTACATGCTCAATCATCGAGACAAGGAATTTTGACTGTCATTACAAATGCTCAGCAGCACCCTGGTCCAACCTTAAGTCAGACGATAGCCACTTCGTGAAAATAGTTAGCTGCATCTAATTAGATAAGTAGCCCACAGGAAAAAACTTTTGAATAGTAGAAAGATGATCGCAGTAAGGGGTCGTCGTTAACAAAGGTACGAAAAGATTGGTTAAAATCTTATAGGGGATGGAAAATTGTCAAGAAACGTCTTATGGTGATAAATTAACAGAGCTAGTACAACTAGTAGAGGTATTTGTGAAAGAGTTTGCCCTGGGGAGTACTACCACGTTACCTATGTTTGCCACCAAGCAGCATTGTGGTGTTCCAGTTTAAAATATGGCTGCTAGTGAAGTTACAGACTAATGAGACTTTTCAACTTTGTCTCTAGTGGTTGACAACGTCTCAGCAATATACTCTTGGGGTTGTAGGTTACAGGCGGCGGTGACCACTACACAAAGATGTAGACCCTAATTAGGCCCTACGGCTTTTAGTACCTAGTAACCACATATTACTTTAACATTTACGTTTTTGTCTTTTCTTTCTGCTTGCCCCTTTGGAAGAATGCTGTGAATGTAGGTATTACTTTTTATTATATACCTTTCCATTACTCATTGCTTGTTTACCAAATTTTCATCAAAATCTGTTTTATATTGTTACCTTTGTCACTTAGCATCATCACCATTAATTGCTTAAAATTTTCCACATCTGAGTAGGTAGCTTTGCTAATTCCGGATCTGTAATAATCACTTTAGGTCAAGTTCTTATCCTATGTTGCATGACATACCTACGATTTTCGTTTCGACCCATTGTAATAATTGACGTTCCGACGTTCGTAGGTTCTCCGTTATTTTAATATCGCAATCTATTTTCTATGCCTCTCATTTCTTCTTCTTCTTCATGTGGTATCTCACCAAGTAAGTTAAGATCAAGGTTTGCAGTCAGCTCTGCATATTCGCTTTTATCTTTCGCGAAACTTACGATCCTGGGACATTCTCGAATCTTTCGAACTCTCGACTTTTTCCTAAGACCAATTCTCTTTTTGTGTGCAAATTTTCTCATCGTGATTTCGATCGTGAGCCTCTAGTGAAATACTTAGGGCTAAGCCACATCTGACGGAAGATATGTCGCCGATCTTCCCTCGCGTAATTTACTCGAAGAATTTTAGTAATGCATCTTCGGTCAAATGTGTACTGTGTGAGATGTTTATATGGAATTATGTGTACCGGCGGAAGATCGGCGACGTATTTTCCGTCAAATGTGGCTTGGCCCTTATAGTCCAAACAAAAATCAATTGTGTTTCTGACCTTAAAACCTCCAAAAGATTCCATTTCTCGATTAAATTAAACACATTGTCTATTAACACTGATACCATTCGAGCTAACCGGTTCATATCTTACTAAAATTATGGAAGCTAACACGAACTAGTGACGATATTAATCATAAATCGATTTTTAATGAACATGTCCGATAATTAGGAAAATACTAATTAACGTCTGCCTTCTTCACTCATAAAACAATAGATTTTTAATTGTTTCATGTGGAGTTGGCAGCGTATAATCGCCTGTGATTAGAATCACGTTTTCTATACTCAAGTCTTTTACTTGAAAGAAATATCAAAATTAGAACCGCTTATTCGTATATCGATTAATAAGGAATGTGTTCTGATAAGAATCTGTAAAATTGATGAAATATAATTCTAATAACTTTAAATATTGTGATAATTACGGCAAAAACATGTATAAATAGTTTGATAAAGTCACAATCATTATTATCTACCTATTCTATGGGGAGGCTATATTCTACTATTCATAACATTTAAAAAAAGTTAGCTTCAGATTATTTTCTGCTTTTTCGAAATCTATATTATCACATACCTACAAAATACCTTACTGAATTCTGCCCTGTACTTAACAAAATTATCCTAAAAACAATATAATTTTTTTTATACAATATAGTTTGGTAACACTGATATAAATAATTGATTAAAAATAAATATGGACGAAAGGACTAGGTATGTAAAGATCGTAGCATGTGGCGTTTTATAGTTTCCGGCAAAAGCCTGAGTTTATGTATGTGTGTAAGTATGTAATATCAAGTGATAACATAATTAGCCCATTACTGTCCCACTGCTGGGCACGGGCTTATTCTCAGAATGAGAAGAGTTTAGGCCTACACACACCATCGCGAACTTTCTGTAGCCCTCTCAGGTGTGCAGGTTTCCTCACAATATTTTTCCTTCACCGTTAGCGCAAGTGATAATCAAATTCTGATACGCACATGAATTTGAAATGTGAATATTCAAGTGATACCTATCATTAATTTAGCGAGACTACTTAATAAACTTATCATTGATTTTTTGATAAGGTGAAGCGACATGCCATGTAGCCATATTGCGTAACTTTTTTCTTATTGATATAACACATAGAAATGATAACAAGATAAGCTACTCCCCTTGTTTTCCTAGGAAAATCACTCCTTGGTACCCTTCTCCCTGGAGAAAACAGAGGGTAATCTTAGTCAGTCCTAAACTTCCTCGTTGGTCTGGTGGTGGCAAGCGCGACTGCTGATCGGGTGGCCCTGGGTTCGATCCCTAAATCGGGCGAAGTGTTATTGGATTTTTCCGTGTGGAATTCCTCAGTAGCAGCCAGAAGCTTTGATTAATGCCCGGTTGATGGCAATAGACTCGCCCCTATTACATGGTACTTAAACATAACGGCGGAATGAGGGTGTTACTATACACCTCTGCCCAACCCTTCGGGGAATACAGACGTGATGTAATGTAAACTGCTAATGCTTTTTTAAGCACGAATCTTGTTTGACAAGGCAAATAATACCCACGACGCCAAATACTAGGTACTAACAAAATTGTTTAAAATTGCACTTTTTTTCTTATTAGAGACTTGCTGTGTCCTCACGGCTCCGCCCACGTAAGAAGTTTAATTGCAGTAATAAATATAGCCCATGTTACTCAGTGATAATGTGGCTTTCTAACGGCAAAAGAATTTATGAAATCGATTCAGTAGTTTTTAAGTTTATTAGTTACATACAAAAATACGAATCTTTCCTCTTTATTTATTTAGTATACTTCTACCTCTTTATTTAGTATACTTAGATAACGGTCCAACGCCCGTGATCAGCTGCGACTTGATTGCAATTTTTGTAAATAAAATTGCCGTCTAGGTTTGTGTGTGTGTGTGTGTGTGTGTGTTTCTGTTACCATTTATCTCCAAAACTGCTTAAAAAATATTAATGCAGTTTTTTTCCAAACATGTGTTGTTTAGATAGTATTTATGGGTTAGTCGGTTAAAATAATAATTGTATTTAAAGATTAGATGGAACCATTGTCCGATAAAGCTGTTTATTGAACTAAAAGAAAAGATGATGAAGTATGACGGTAGTCGTTCCGTGTAACACAACGAACGCCATCTGTTATTAAATTAAGGAAGTTACCTATAGTGCATTTTCTGACGTGCTTATTTTTTTTATTTAAAAAGCGGTATAACTATCTCTTGGTAAACTTGAATTACAGTTAACATGGGTTGTGTTATTTTAAGTTGTCTTTGTGTCTTAACGAAGATTTCTTCTACTCACAAAATTGTTGTCAAATGACAAACATACCACAACTATCAGTAGGTATGATTTCGTTTACAAAATCTGTCAAAATATCCTTTTTTTTGTCTGTCAAACAATTGCCAACTGCCTCGTTGGTCTTATGGTGGCAAGTGCGACTGCTGATCGTGAGGTCATGGGTTCGGTCTTCAGGTCGGGCAAAGTGTTATTAGATTTTTCCGTGTAGAATCCCTCAGTAACAGATCGGAGTTTGGATTTGTGCCCGGTTGATGGCAACAGGCTCGCCCCTTACATGGGACTTAAACATAATGGCGAAATGAGGGTGTTACTATACACCTCTGCCAACCCTTCGGGGAATACAGGCGTGATGTTATATTATGTCGTATGAAACAATTTTAATTTTTTGTTAATTAAAACTGTTTGGAGGAACGGTTTAGCTTTGGTAACGTTTCTGTTAGTAGAATTGGTTCCCAGTTGGATTTACTTTAACATTATAGGTAGATACATATTGTTAGTAAGGGTATTCACAAAGATAATCACAACAGACAGCATTTTATACATAAATTTATGTAGTTACACTCCAACTACTCCTTATTAAGTAGTCACGTATTAATCAAACAAGTGAATGATAATTGAACACAATTAATTAATCATTAAATCAAGTGGTTTACAATCAATAGCGTTATAATGCGTAATTTGTCAAAACCTGTCTAGATAAAGATTCTTGTCATACATTCCACGTAAAACTTACTAAGGACAAGTACCTATTGAGGAAAAGTCTGTAATCTGCGCTTACGCAGGCGTTGCTAGCTTTGGCCTTTGACTTAATTTAATAATGTGAAATAGCCTAACATCACGCCTTTTACTCCCCAAAGGATTCGGCAGAGGTGTTTCAGTACACCCTCGTTTCGCCAGTTATGTTTAAGTCCCATGTAATAGAGGGCGAGTCTATTGCCATTAACCAGGCACAAATCTAGACTCCGGGCTGCTACTGAGAAATTCATAATGGAAAAAACCGAATAACACCTTGCGCGACCCGGGGATCGAACCCAGGACCCCATGCTCAGCAGTCGCACATGCGACCACTAAACCAACAAGGCAGGCAAGGCAAATGTGAAATATACTAGCATAATCACCAGATTACTGCCCCACTGCTGAGCACGAGTCTTTGTTCAGAATGAGAACGGTTTACGCCTTAGTCGACCACGCTGGCCTGGTGAGCACGTTAAACCGTCCGTCCTGGGTGTCATAAGAATACCTATGACAGTCGTTACGGGTAGTCAAAGCTTAGGATATCGGCATTACCCAGTTACTAGACTGAGGTCTGATGGCAGTCGCTCCGTGTAAAATACTGGTATTCAGCTGCATCTGGTTAAACTGGAAGCTGACCCCAACATAGTTGGGAAAAGGCTAGGAGGAATACGAGATATAAAAAAAAACAACAGTGCGCTCGCGTCGCCGCCATGTTGGTCATCGCAATGACTGGAGAGGAAAGTTTTTCGGCAGCTATCGGTAAGTTTTGATTGACAAACTGTAATTATATTCTACAAAAATATGTTTAAATGAATTGCAATTATCATTATTACATAGCTTTTGCGTTGCACGTCCAGCGTACTTCCCATTGCTTTACACTCAACATTTGTGATGTATGCTTCATCTGATTGTGTAATGTCTACTTTACACTTTGCTTCTTACTTTTTTTTTATATGCTGTATTTTTATTCCTGTCTAATAACAAAATAATTTTCAGGTCTTCAAGAAGTCACCAAGAAGAGATGCAACGGCAACATTAGTTTTAGTAAAACTAGTCTTCGCAGCATCCGACGTTGAAGCTGGAGCAAGTTCAAATGATGAAACGGAATTCATAACTCGCCCAGATCGTTCTCCATCCGATTCACCATCTTTACTAAGAAATCGGATTTGGGTAGATAACACTGAAGAAAGAGAAGTCAGCCAAGATGAAATAGAACTCAGAGAAGATTCTATACCAGGAACGCTTACACCAATTATGAGAGCAGGGTTGCAGTCTAGACAGGTAAAGTTTGATAACGTACCAACCGCAGATAGAATACCTATGATTTTAAACAATCAGCCCGAAACTGTCCCACTGCTGGGCTTCTTCTCAGAATGTAGAGGGCTTAGGCCTTAGGCCGAGGCTACATTTAGCCACGTCGCGATTGAAACAAAATGTATTAATAATTTCGTGGATGCCTACAATATACCTATAAATAAATCGCTATCACGTTGGCCTTACTGTTAGCCGACTACACACACCATCGAGAATTATCTGTGGTATCAATCCTGTCTACAATCCTTTTGACACTGTCCGGACAAGATTCACCTGGACCATGTGTTTTGTGTTAGTTTTATTCGTATAATAAAGTTTTATTTTATTTTTACCACTTTTTTTATTTATAGCGGTCATTTAAAAGGTTATAAATACCATTGAAATCATAAATCTAGGATGCCGTAAAAACATGCAGGAACTTATTTTTTATCTATGATTAAAATATACACACTGCAAACTATAATTCGACCAAATGCATAATATTTTTAGTTAGGTACATATACTATACTGGATTTTATTATATTATAATTAGCTCGTGGCTAATTACCAACCACGTGGATCATACGATTTGCAAGGTTAAGCTGCGCTTGCAGCCAGTCTGTGGATGGGTGACCGTTTTGTTACATATTGAGACTGTGCCACTGTCGGTCCCGAGTGTCATACGAAAACCTATGACAGACAATACGGGTAGTCAGAAGCTCGAAAGTCTGACAACTGGTCTAACCCTAGGATATCGGCATTACCCAGTAACTGAGTTGCGGAGTTCTAATGGCAGTCGCTCGGTGTAAAATACTGGTATTCAGAAGCTGACCACAACGTAGTTGGGAAAATGCTAGGCAGAAAGAACATACTATACTGGATTACTTCCTGCAAACTTTTCAGGTATTTTCTCAAAAATGTAGATATAAAATCACGATTAGAGGTATTCTGGTATTTTCTCTGTAAAAAAAACCAAAATGAACAAAAAAACCGAAAATTTAAACAAGGAAGTTGTCGCCGCACAAACTGGAGGTAATGCCTTTACTTACCAGTCATAGTAGGCCACCGGAGTAGTGTACGCAAAACACGATACGTTACTATCACAAAAAGTAAATAAAAAACGACCATGGACTACAAAGAAAATAATAACAAACACAATCGACATTGCAATCTACAATTATCGTTAAACAGTAATGTCCTCAATGTGAAAGTGCTGTTGAATGATAATGATCTGCAGTCATTGTGTGAAGTGAATACTTGGGAATACCTAGTGGATGTTAGGAGTTGTTCTGCCTAGACTTTTCCCAACTATGTTGAGGTCAGCTTCCAGTCTAACCAGATGCGGGTGAATACCACTATTTTACACGGAACCATTGCCTTCAGACCTCCGCAACCCAGTTACTGGGGAATGCCGACATCCTAAGGTTAGACCGGTTGTTAGATTTTCGGGCTTCTGACAACCCGTAACGACTGTCAATTCGTATGACATCCGTGCTCTACGAGGCACGGAGGGATCTCTCGATGTGTAATGACCGGTCACCTATCTACGGACTGACCGCGGCAAGCGCAGCTTAACCTGCTAATAGTATGCTCTGCGCGGTTGTTAATTAGCCAGGAGACCCTTATGGATAATGTGAGTATATAAGGCCAATTCTACTAACAGAAACGATCTATCGCAACAGAACCGAAGCTGAACATACAGACACTGTCAAAATGGTTAACGTCAAAAACAAAAACTAACATTTTGACAGTTTTCGTAAACGAAATATGACTGACAGTTGTGGCTCGTTTGCCATTTGGCAACAATTTTGATAGTAGATTTGGCCCCAGATATTTTTATCCGACTGCACGCGACAACAAAGGCAGGGTTATGTTTATCGTGCGTATCTATGTATGTAAGTATATCATTTTAATTATGTATGTGGATCCTTTTTTCTCTCGTGCATCCCAACGGTTGGATGGATTTCTTGGAGATAGATGGATCAGGAATATCGATGTCTGCAGATGAAATAGAAAGAGATAACTTTCTTTCTATTTCATCTTTTAGTACGCTTTTAACACATTCGGGTTTATTTGTTTCATTTAAATCAACAACAACGACAACAGCCTTCAGAATGGCCCCTACAGCACTGTTTCAGAGACTGATGATAAGATAAAGCTGATATTCAGTATCTTGTTGGACTGGAAATCAAATGTAACAGTAAAAAAAAAGTGTGGAAAAAGACTAGGCTGCTATAAGATTTTTTGGTAAAAAAACTTAATTAGTGTATTATAAAGCCAAAGATTTAAAAACCTACATTGGACCTACTTGTTGGAATTATAAGATTACTTAACACAAACTCTTTACTCTTCACCCACTGACATCTGTCACTTTTGACGGATGTCATTTTTGTATACTTACAATTTTTTTGTAACACTATTTTTTATAACTCATTAAAATGTAGTTTTTATTTTTACAAAATTGTAACCTTTAGCAATTCTACTCGCACTGCGCTACTTTACTAGAAGGCCCCGGAGGAGGCGGGCTTCTAGGCCTGTCGTAACCTTTGCCAAGGAACTCCTTCCATCGCCATTGAGACAGAAAACTCGTGTACTATCATTTATTACTATAGTTTATAGTTAAATGAACAATAATATCAGCCTACCAACGTGTATTGATCATTGGCCACCTAACATTGACTGGTCATATTAGGGAATAATTGCCATAATGTATTGTTGATCCTGGAATGTTGTAGCACGTAAGAACGATGCAGCCAATCCTCTTTATAATAAGTATAAATAGCGCCTAGATGAGTCTCGGCAGTAAATATAACCTTGTTCATAGAATACCTATGACAGTCGTTACGGGAAGTCATAAGCCCGAAAGTCTGACAACTGGTCGAACCTTAGGGTATCGGTATTGCCCAGTAACTGGTCTGCGGAGGTCTGATTGCAGTCGCTCCGTGTAAAATACTAATATTCGGCCGCATCTGGTTAGACTGGAAGCTGACTCCAACGTAATTGGAAAAAGGCTAGGCAGAATACTACTTACAATCAACCCATTACTGTCCCACTGCTGGGCACGGGCCTCTTCTCAGAGTAAGAAGGGTTTATGCCTTATTGCCATGTTCAGAGTTTGCAGTACGTTTTTATCAGTGCACAGGTGCTGTGATCTTTTATTGGCCTAAATCTCTTCTTCGCCTGCTACGGCAATATTGGAGAGAGATCGCTTCAGTATTATTTGTTGAATTCATTTACATGATCATAATTCTTCAGCTTAGCATCATCAGCTCGTATACATAATGCAACGTCTTCTTCTTTTCGTGTGGTTAAGGACTAATCTGGTTTGAATTTATGCCGCCAATGCCCTCTGACTTGACTTCACATGCCGTCGAGAAATATCTCTCAGGCATACCGGTTTCCTCATTGATGTTTTCCTTAACCGTTTTTAAGCAAGTGATAAATATAAAATACGCACATGAATCCGAAAAGTAAGAGGTGCGTGCTTTGGGTTCGAATTCGAGACCTATGACTTGGCGTCCGACGGTCACAGCACCTATCACTGCTAATGCGAGGTGTTCCCTCTCTTCTAAGTCAATTATATCTGTCTCATGCTTTTTAGAACTAGTTCTGCCCTCCAATTTTATTTATGTTATCAACACCCTCGACCCCCACACTTCTGGGGTCCTTCTTAATAGTATTATAAGAGATTTTAGCAGTGTTTTGAATATGTTTGCCTAACTATGATGCCCTGCTTTCAGAAGAAAGAGGAACAATGGTGGAGCACGTTGATGCAAGTGGCTGTGCCGTTCTTCATCGCTGGATGTGGCACCATTGGAGCTGGCCTAGTTCTTGGCACCGTTAGGGTAAGTTACACTTTCTTTATTAATTACTAGCTGTGTCCTCACGGCTCCGCCCGTAGCCTATGTTACTCAGTGATAATGTAGCTTTCTAACGGCAAAAGAATTTTTAAAATCGGTCCAGTAGTTTTTAAGTTTATTCGTTACATACAAAAATACAAATTTTTCCTCTTATAATATTAGTATAGATGGGTACCAAGTTTTGTTTAAGGATCAAATAGTTCAGCTGCCTCGTTGATCTAGTGGTGGCAAGCGCGACTGCTGATGCGGGCAAAGTGTTATTATTGGGAATTCCTCAGTAGCAACCCGGAGTTTGGATTTGTGCCCGGTTGATGGCAATAGGGTCGCAATGGGATTTAAACATAACGACGAAATGAAGGTGTTACTATAACCCTCTGCCCAATCCTTCAGGGTTTTTTTAAAATTCCATTGGCATCTGGTTAGACTGGAAGCTGACTCCAACATAATTGGGAAAAGGATAGGAGGATGAGATGTTCAACCACTCAGCTTATGAGCAGTCATAGGTACTCAGAGTCAGTCAGGGACTATTTACATTACCTAGCATTAATTCTCAAAAAGATGAATGGTTTTAGACGCATTTATCCTAATCACCTGTGAAATCGCATGCAAAAGGCTTTGTATTTTATAATGAAATTTAAACGAATATATGTATACAAAACCAACACGTTTTCACTAACGTGTATTAAAAATGTTGCATTGCTATCCACAAGATAATCTTATTAATGTTTATTTTTGTTAATCTGTGCACGTTTATGTAATTTACCTAACAACAATTATTTATACGTTGATATGATATTTTGATGTAGGTATATTTTTGCTTAGTGGTTAGTATAGAAGAAGAAAGAAAGAAAGAAAGAAAAGTTGTTTATTCGCGCCAACATGACGTATAAAAATAAAACAAAACCAAAAATAAATTATTGGGAAAAATATGCGTCACATCCGCGCAAACTGGCCATCGCTCAGCATAATGCTGTATCTCACGTGCGAAACGGAGCCACAGGGATGGTTTTCAGCGACAGCTTTAGCTTTACGGTCTATACGGTCCGCCTGGCTAGCTACCACTCTCACATTCAAGTTGGCGCCAAACAGTTTATTGTGTTCCGTCGTGCGTGTACGTGAGAGTCAGAGGGGTATAGGGAGATCCTTCTATATCTCTGATATCTCTGTTCCTTGTATTCGTGTGCTCCATCTTGGATTGCTCCACATCATTTTTTCTTGTGCACATCTACGGCACAGTACCTTTCAAATGATATGTTTCATTCCCCTCCTTTTATAATAAAGTAGCGACCCGCCCCGGCTTTGCACGGGTGCAATGTAGATACTAATGTGGGGCATATAAACCTTTCCCTGAATCACTCTATCTATTGCTGAAAACTGCATTAAAATCCGTTGCGTAGTTTAAAAGATCTAAGCGTACAGACAGCGGGAGCGACTTTGTTCTATACTATGTAAAGAAGATACTAAAAAAAGGTATAACAATTTTCGGTTTTCACGTATCAATACAGGGTGTTAACAAAATCATTTAATTCCTTCAAAAATGCCTCACGTTAAGAGCACAAATGTTTATTTCTTGTATTTTTTTTTATTGAATTCAAATGTATACCGTGCAGGGTCAATCTATGTCAGCAGTACATCACGAGGTTTGAAGGAATTACATGATTTCGTTTACACCATTTATCATTATACAGGGTGTAAACGATCATCATTATGATCACTACATTTATTAAAAAAAGTCCCTCGTAGCGTCTGTCTGTCTGTACCCGATTTTCGCCGTAACTATTGAACTGATTTTGTTCCGGTTTTCACGACAAGAGAGACGGGAATGGTTATTTCTATCTATCTATATTAGTATTATTGAACAATGTCGAAAAATTCAAATGTTTGTTGAAAACACCCATACGAAGTCAGAGCAGGTCGCTAGTAGGTAATTTATAATAATAATTTTGCCTTATTATTATAACCCTAAACCAACGAGCATGCATGAGAAGGTTAATTAATGTAGATGAAGCGAAAAGGGGGTGTCGGGCTATAGTCTCTGCCTACCCCAATGGGAAACAGTCGTGATTGCATGTATGTATCTGTCTAAACGATTTATTTATAGCACTAATCTACTGGAAAATTATTTACTCCGAAATATAAATATAGCCATACTTATGTACAAATTACATACGACGATTAGGCCGTTTTTGCCATTTTTATTTACCTTATTTACTAAACAATTTCCCGTCAATTTCATGGTCAATTGTTGTGCAATGATAGCAGATATGGTAAGGTCAGATTATTTTTGGAGACCTCGGAGTGCACGTTAAACCGTCAGTCCCGGGTATTATACGAATACCTATGACATTCGTTACGGGAAGTCAGAAGCCTGAAAGTGTGACAACTGGACTAACCTTAGGATATCGACATTGCTCACTGGGTTGCGGAAGTCTGATGGCAGTCGCTCCGTGTAAAATACTGGTATCCAGCCGCATCTGGTTGGACTGGAAGCTGACCCCAACATATTTGGGAAAAGGCTAGGTAGAATGAACGCCATTGAAGATATTGTTTTTGATGTGAATGTACCTATTACCTGACAGGGTGTTCAAAGGAAGGTTAACAGAAGTACACTGAGAACAGTAAACTGTAGTCAAACATGCTAAGGCTTTTTCCTCAAAAGGCCATTCCAGAAATTGCCCTTATATTGGGGTGTCCTGCATAAGCGACAAACGCGACGCGATGCGATGCGACGCGACGCGATGCGATGCGACGCGACGCGACACGGAACAAATACACGTTACGTCGCGTCTCGGTACATAGGTCGCCAGTAGGGAATGCCGTTGTTTCTATCGCGTTCGTCGCATCCGTCGCATCCGTCGCATCGCATCGTGTCGCGTTTGTCGCTTACGCAGGACACCCCGCTACACTCGCATAGTTTTTATACCACAATGTCTAGACTTTAAGAGAGACCTTGATATGAGTTTGTTTCGGCTTTTCTTCTCAGAGCAAGTCAGACAGGAAGTGCCGGTGGCATTAGTCTTAAAAAATACAACGTTCGTCTCCTCTTACAATTTGCTTGTCCGGCGACGGAGAGGAGTTAAATTCTCTGCCCAAGGACTTAATAGAATTAATATAATAGAAACTTTAATTTTTATAATTGTTTGTTTCAGGACTGGGACGTGTTTATCAATATATCAGCTATCTTCGTACTTGTGCCATCGCTCTCTGGTCTTAAAGGTGAGTCGAGCTTTATTTCTTTATCCACTACTGGACGTATGTCTCTCCACCTTCCAAATCCACTGCAGGTCGTCGGTCCATCTAGCTAGGGGGCGTCCTACGCTGTGATTCCCGTATGCATAGGGTAATAACATCCAGCTAAAGCCTGCCATGTCCTCGCGTAAGACTTGAGAAGGTCAGTTGGTTCTGTGGCCTTAAGTATTATAGTCCGTGCGCTAGGGCTAGTCACCGCATGCGGTATGTGAGCAGCAGGAGGGGGGAGCGAAACAATAGACGCGCTCTGTCAGCTTGCTTTGTCTTGTCTACCGCGCGCACCCCCCTCCTGTCGCTTACATACCTCAGGAGGTGACTAGCACTTGCTCGCGGACCACTTTCAACATGGCGGCCTCAAAGCCGCATCTCCATAGAAGCTGTCAAAATGTAAACGTCATCCTGTAAAACTTCTTGTTTTCCTGCGCTTTAGAGCGTTTGTGCACTGCGTCTGATACGAATCCGAGAAAATACGATCCGAACTAACTGCAGTACTATGTGTGTGGACAATTGTGGCATCTGGTCCGAGTTTCATAGATTTGTAGCCGAGTTTCCTCGAATCGTATTTTGCTGGATTCAGAGCAGTGCAGAAACGCTCTTAGAAGCAATCACCCATTAAAGTTCTTCAAAAAGCCTAAGTTTACTTTTACTACGAGGGTGTTGTACTCTCGTGAATCTGTCGCAAATGCGAACTTCACGCTCCATCATCTGATAAACAAAATGTATTTTTCTAATTACCATATTAATTAATACATTGAACTTACGTCTCACAAGTTTTACGAGACAAACAAATAAATTGTTGAATAATTTGAATACAATTGCAAACTCGCTTTGAATACAATTTGTGCGGTTTACGAATGCAAACAATATATTATTTTACTAAGTATTTATTATAATTTTTGACAACATTAATATTTAATATACAAGACCTTGGTAGGTACAGAAGTGATGGTTCATAGATAATAACTTAATTGACGTACCTAAATAAAATTACAATTAATGACGCCCTAAATAACGCCATTCTGATTATCACAGATAAATAAAATTAATCAATAAAACAATATGTGATATTCAAAAATATACATAATTCCAATACAAAAATTGTGAAATGTAGATCTACGCATGATAAATAAATAATAAATCATAAATATCAATGACAGAAAAGTTATCTTATAAACCACAAGATCGTCTAACTTGATAAGGTCGAATAGTTACTTACATCGTAATGTTTACAGTTCAATAGCTAAACAGAATGTATCAAACATTTAGATCTAATCAAAATATTCGATAAAAGCGACAAATCCTTCCGAAAAGTTAGGTATTTTCCGTTTCAAGTACCGGTTGAAACGATAAAATCAATCGACATTTTTGTTATTTAAATTTGATTTTCCTTATAACCTCATATGCGTTTGGTTACGCAGGCGCGTAAGGGCCTGCGCCCACTGGCGGCGTGGCACGGCACGGCAAGGGATTTTTATACAACGAATAAAAGCAATATAACTTAATAGTTCTGTTCAGCCTTTTCCCAACTATATTGGGGTCAGCTTCCAGTCTAACCAGATGCGGCTGAATTCCAGTATTTAACACGGACGCGACTGCCATTCTCCAGAACGTTAGACCGGTTGTCAGACTTTCGAGCTTCTGACTTCACGTAACGACTGTCATACATGACATGTCACCCGGGACCGACTGTTAACGTGCTCTCCGAGCCAATATAACTTAATAGTATGCCAATAAAATTGAAATTTCACTGATAATCATCGTATGTACAGAAACAGAGCTGCGCAACTCTGTTTTCTTTGCCGTGCCGTGCCGCCAGTGGGCGCAGACCCTGAAGGTGCCTGCAGACTTGGTTGATTTTATCGATCGATATTTTCAATCAACATTGCGCACGCTACCCTTGCAATTTTTATCACCATATTGGATCGCGATCGTGGATCGTGATATTTATTAAGCGTTTAACAATCAACACATTGATCTAAACGATCGTGGTCTTTTCATGATAAATATTGAACGTGTAGCGTGCACTGAATGAAATCTGACAGTAAGACCAAGCGGGATCATTTTGCTTTCATATGACTTCTATAGTCAGACTTTTAATTCGATGCAGTAAATTGTCTGCTTTGATGGTCTTAATTGTCGCAAGCGCTGATTGCTAAGAATGGGGTCCTGGATTCGATCCCCAGGTCGGGCAAAATGTTATTGGGTTTTTCCATTAGGAATTTCTCAGTAGCAGCCTGGAGTCTGGATTTGTGCCCGGTTAATGACAACAGGCTCGCTCCCTATTACATCGGACTTAACATAATTGGCGAAACGACGGCGTACTAATAACACCTCTGCCAAACCCTACGGGGAATAGAAAGCGTGATGTTATGTTATATGTGTATGATACGTTTTAAACATTAATTCCCACAATAAGTTTTTATACCAAGCAAGTACCGTCAAACCTGGCAACTTTGCCCTTGAGGTATGACTTTGCCCAGCTGTGCATTTTTTTTTAAATTTGATGCATAGCAAATTTGTCTATAGTTAGGAGTATTCTTTTGCCTGTGGTAGAAAATTGATTATTTTTCTGACAATACCAAGTGACGTAATGTCACCTATGTTACTTCCGTTGGCTGTCAGGAACCTTTAAAAGTTGGTATTGTTTTTAGCGGGCAAAAACCAGTCAAAAAACTTTATCAAAAAGTGATAGTTGCAGATACAGTAGGTAATTAATTTTTTTGCCACCGTTAATATGTATGAAATGAATAATATAGACTGGTATTTCACACAAAACATCTCATAAAATTGTAAAATATATTGATGGGCAAAGTCACATGCATGTTTTTTGAGCATGGTTGACGACATTGCCCACCAATTTTTTTTCCGTAGGGTTGTCACCTGTAATTTTTAAATTTATTATAATTTTAAGAGGTACCTATGCACAAACTAATAGAACGCTAAAAGAGAAAAACTTGTAAATGTTTTGGTGGCTTCTGATGAATAAGGTTGTCCAATGACCAAGTTGGACTAGAAAACGCTAGTTTTTAGCAAATTGGAAGAAAAGAAACCTGATGTTACATATTTAATGAAACAATTCCCAGCAATACATGTGTAGAACTATTTATAAATAGGCATTCATCGAATTTGTTAGTTCGAACAGTATCTGCAACTGGTGACTGTCTTCCGACATATTGTGTAGATGTTTAGTCACATATTTTGTCTTTTGGCTACCTTAAAGTTAGTAATATATCGTAGCAATATAACTTAACTGGCAATATACTGTATATCTTCATTTTGTATCCATTACATACTTATTGAATTTATGATTATCTCAATAGAAATATTCCACATCAAAAACTTTATCATTAAGTATTTAAATGTAGCATTTATTCAATGATGACAGCCCTTAGACATTGACCATTATGGTAAGAAAAATGTACTAGGAGGCTTTTTGACTTTGCCCACTCAATTTTGAAAGACAACGAATATGTTCATTCATCTCATAATTTGATACTATACTTTATGGCCCTGTATTTATATTCAGCCATTTTTAAAATAATGATATGGTTTATAGTATCTGAAATATTACAAGTTGGCAAAGTTGCCAAAAACCTGTGATTCTTTGCCCAACAATTATAATTGTGTTTTTTACACACACAAATTCATTTTTCTGGAAATTTTCAATAATAAATATCGAGATATGAACATATAGTATTGTGTGGTACAAAAATAATATGAAATACATTAACGTTTTTGGAAATAACTCAACTAATGCAAAAATACTCTGATTTTTTGGGCAAAGTTGCCAGGTTTTACGGTACATTATACACCTTACCTCGGTTTCTTTACAAGCCATTTCCGTGAATCAAAATAACATGGTTTAGCGATAAAAATCTGTCATTTACTTCAATACGACGTAGATGATTGTACTGTAATTACATAGGTAATTGGCTTGCCCGCCATTGTCTTGCACAAAAGCAATTGATGTACACATAACAATGCTTCGTGTACTAGAGTTTAACGGCGAGGTGGGAGACCGAAATTGAAGTGGACATCACTTATGTTTTTCGCAAGAAATAAATATTTTAAACGATTTTGATACAAAGCGTGTAGTTTCGAGCTTATAGGAAATTTGTGACGGTTTTTGCACTTAATGAGAATAAACTATGTCGAGAATCTTCCGGGCCAAAATTTCTAATTCCCAACAAAGTTCTCAGGTAGACCACTTTCCACTTCCCAGAAGGACGAATTTTCAAAATGTCAACTTCTTAAAAGGTCAATTCCCCAAAACGTTCACTTCTTGAAACGACTATTATCCTAGAAAGACCAAAAGGAACACTTTTAAATGAAAAAAAGATGGGTAGTATGTAGCATCCGCTGCTTTAATAACAATATAATGCGACCACCAACTAGAAGCACCACTAGAGCCTTATTCAGTAATAATAACACGCAAATAATACGATCGCATTACCATCCAAATGTGCAATCAGAAAATAGGGTACAAGATTGACAACGCATCAGCAATCTTCTTAGTGAAATGAACTCTAGGAATTAAATCAAATAATTTTATTTGACTTGTATGGAAAGTAATAAAAAAATAAGTGAATTTCGAAAAGTAGTTCTACGAAAGTTGTTCAATTTCCGATAGGTACTGAGTGACCTCACAAAATTCTTAGAATATTTTTTTTGAACAGCCTGTATAAGGGTGGTAACCATTTTACATAAGATAGTACGAGTAGCTGCGTGTAGTCAGACCTTAATGGTCGTATCTAATGGCACTTGAATATTTACGAAATTTTGTTAGCTATGGTGGTCATGGCTGGTAAGTCGGAGAACACGTTAAACTGTCGGTCCCGGTTAGGGTTGCCAACCCTCCCGGATTGACCGGGAGACTCCGGTAATAATGGTTGACCTCCCGGGGTACAATAACTTCTCCGGTTTTTCAAAAATGATGCGCATCCGTCGTCGTTCGCAAGTCGCTGTTCGCTCGCCATGCCGCGCGCGCACTAAACCGCCAGCTAGCACCCCCCCCCTCTTAAGTTCTCCGGGTTGGCAACCCTAGTCCCGGTTGTCATACATATAACAGTTGTTACGGATAGTCAGAAGACTGAAAGCCTGACAACCGGTCCGGTCTAACCTTGGTTATCGGTATTGCCCAGTAACTGGGTTGCGGAGGTTTGATAGCAGTCGCTCCGCGTAAAATACTGGTATTCAGCCGCATCTGGTTTGACTGGAAGCTGACCCTAACATAGTTGAGAAAAGGCTAGGAGGAAGAGGTTACATGGTTACCTAAATTTTTTTTTATGAATATTGTCACCTCTTCAGTCCAAGGTGTCGATGTAGGTGGCCTTATCAATGCAAAATAACACAACAGCTTTGTAAAGCATGTACTTAGCCCTATTATTTGTGATACAAAGCAATGTTCTATTATTTTATAAATTACATGTTCAGACTATTTGTAAGGGGAAGTCCAGACCATTAGTCATTAAATTAAGTGTTTACTATTAATAAAATACTAGGTGAATATGGATATGTTAATATTTTTGTTTAGAAAAATTTCTTTACATAGGTAATGTTGATAGATTTGTTGACTTACGGCCGATTCCAATAACCGATCTAAATCCAAAGCTCAGATTGATGTAGTTGTTTGACAGAAATTCAAATGTCAAAAATGTACATCTATCAAGCGATTTTGGATTGAGATCGGCCGATAGTCGATGATAAATATGCGATGCGTCGAATTTCTGTGATCGCATGCTGTAAGATAGTACCTACATGCACTCCAGCTCACATTTTACCACTATCTAGTACTGAAACAAAAATTGGAAAAAAAACATAGTGGCCTACGTGATTATTATCAAACATAGCTAAGAACCATATATAACATAACATCACGCCTGTATTCCCCGAAGGGTTGCGCAGAGGTGTACAGTAACACCCTCATTTCACCGTTATGTTTAAGTCCCATGTAATAGAGGGAAAAAAACTCGTGAAAATTCATTCATCCTGAAAAAATAATAGGTATTTCTCGTTAGACATACATTGAAATGCGTAGACGAGGTCAAGAACTTTGTTTTGAAATACCTATCTTAACCGACTTAACAATAAAGAGTCTTTACTTCACTTATGTTGACACCGCACCACCCGCCTCGCCACATCAAAGGCGTACTATACTATTTTTTAAACATAACTCACTGGCTTGTATTACATATAAACAGTCTAGACCGGCACATTTTAAATGTGATCTTTTATAAACAATAGATTATTGTACTTATAAGCTAAATGAAGACAAGCAAAACAGTCTGGGGAGAATAAAAATATTGAAAAGATCATCATACGTGGTCAATTACGTACCTACCCCGTGTACAGTGATCAGCAGTGATCGTTTACAAGCTGATAATATAAATACAAAAATAAACGCCAAATCCGCCAACTTGTACTTGCACAAGTTAATAATGCCCCCATTTATTTATATAAAACATCACGCCTGTATTCCCCCAAGGCTTGGCGGAGGTGTATAGTAACACCCTCATTTCGCCGTTATGTTTAAGTCCCACGTAATAGGGGGCGAGCCTATTGCCATTAACCGGGCACAAATCCAAACTCCGAGCTGCTACTGAGGAATTTCACAGGGAAAACCCAATAACACTTTGCCCAACCTGGGGGTCGAACCCAGGACCTCACGATCAGCAGTCGCGCTTGCTACCACTAGACCAACGAGGCAGTTATTTATATATTTCATATAAGATCATTACAACAAGTAACAATCACTTGATATGGGTGGACATAAATTAATAGGTATTGTAAAAATTGATGCCCTAACGTAATCGCACTGCGTGATATAGAACATTGTTATAAAAAAGGAAGAAAAAAATAAAATATAACAATTCAGAATTATACAAGTTCAATATAAAAATATACAGAATTTCAATACAATACCTACAAATAATGATTGGATCAGTGTTATACTTACCTACAAAACACTATCTAAAAACAGAATGAGCATGACTGATTTCCGATACATATCCTCCATCAATTCGGGAAATGTAGCAGAGTGCCATGACGTAACAAAACTAAAACAATTTTAAGTAGTAACCGGGATACTGCTGCATTGCTCGCTTAGTTCGTAAAACTTGCAGTGTGTCTATAATAGTCTGATAGTTGATTGCACTAGACAACTTGCGTTACTAGATTTGACGCCAACTGATCGACAACAATGAATACTCTAGTGCCACTATCAACCTGTAAAACATAAATCAATATTATGTCGTCTTAATAGATAATAGGACTTATTTAATTATCTGATTAAAATGTTCAAAATAGATAATGAAAACGGATTTAAATCATGATTAGTGAATCAAATCATTGAATTATTGATCGATACTTGGGAGCCCACGATACAGGCATGCCTAGTGTGGGGACCACGGCAAATACTGATTTTGATATGTATATTGTGAAATAAGAACATTTTCATTTTCATGTAGGTACCGTGCTATATTCGTTCGATATGATATCTAAAGGCGGCTTTACACGTTTACCATTTGCTGCAAGCCCCAAGCGTGTGCAAACGCTTGACAAATGTACAAACGTGGATGCATCGCAAGCGCTTGACGCAAACTTCCTTTGATCTGTGACAGAGACCGATACTAGACCGGATCGGCAACAAACACTTGCAAGCTTATGCAAGCCAAGCCAAATACCGTATCCACAATTATTCCACACGTTTGTGCTTGTGGGCGATTGCCATTGTTCGGCAAGCATGTAAAACATTCGTCAGCTTAAGGATTTCAATATCATTTTATATGTGAACAGGTACATACATAAACTCACGCCTTTTTCCCATGTGGGTAAGCAGGAACTATAGAACGCCACATACTATGATCCTTACATACTCCTTTCGCTTCATCCACATTTATACAACTTGTCTTGTGAACACCTATTTTTCTAAAAGAATTTATTACTTTTGAAAATTTTTGTATAACATTTTTTTTAAATTATTATGGGTAATTTAATACCTTTTCGGATTAGTACGCTTTTTGACTAACATTGCATGCCTACGCAATCCCTACAGCCGAAACTAATAACCCACCAATCCATAATCTCTGGATGTCAATCCAAAGATTATGGATTGAGATCGTTTATTGGTTTCAACCGTTAGCCGACTTTTAGAACTAAAAAACTACAGATTGATTTAGGGATCTGTATTGAACAAATTCTTATTTCATCTTCAACTATACAAGGTTAGTCGGAAAGGGGGTACTAAGCCGAAAGTATGTTAAAGTACCCATAATAATAGATAACTTTTGTTCTACAACTTTCCCAAAAAGTAATTAGTTTAAAAGAAATAGCTGTTCAAAGATTTCTTAAAAAAATACGCTAAATTCTATCTATCCTCAGCTATGATCAGCGGTGTTTACATTTTAGGTCATATTTGGGGTCACGGATTAGAAGCTTCATTTACTGAATTCGGAACTAAAGCAAAGATGAAGAATTTAAAAAAAAAACTAAAATTAAAATCATTTTGCATGGATTTTTTTTCTATAGAATTTTTAAATTGTATCTCTTTCCTTAAAACAATCATCAGTGATACATTAAGTGGCCCGCGGCTTAGTACCCCCTTTCCGATTAACCTTGTATTAGTAACACATTGTTATTTTTTTGGTCATCAGGTAATCTGGACATGTGTTTAGCATCCCGCCTGTCCACGCAAGCGAACCTTGGCAACATGGAGTCCTCGAGAGAAGTCATATCTATGGTCGTCGGAAACATATCATTAGTACAGGTAAATAATAAGTACATGACAAAATATATGTACCTATTACAGTAAATTACGATAAAACACATTGACTGCCTTGTTGGTCTAGTGGTGCCAAGCGCGACTGCTGATCGTGAGGTCCTGGGTTCGATCCCCAGGTCGGGCAAAGTGTTATTGGATTTCTCCGTGTGGAATTCCTCAGCCCAGAGTGGATTTATGCCCGGTTGATGGCAATAGGCTCGCCCACTATTTCATGAGACTTAATCATAACGGTGAAATGAGGTTGTTACTATATACTCTGCCCAACCTTTCGGAGAATACAGGCGTGGTGATGTTATGTTTATGATACAACACACGATCACTTTTCGATCACTAGTCGGGAACCCTAAGTTTTTATCAATCAAACAAAATGCCGGTAAAACGGGGCTATTTGAAATTCAGTTATGGAACATACTTCTTATACATATTTACCATTTCAATGAAATTGGATATTTCTTATTATAAAAATAAATATTAAAAATGAAATTATTCATAGTTATTTAAAATATATATCGAAAAATCTTCTGTACCTTGTTCGTTCCAATTAACTCCATGAATTTCAAATAGCTCCGTTGTACGTACTTATCGTCATCAATTCAGTTTTATCGTATTTTTTCATATTGTTTTCAATCTCAAGTCTCATGGCCAAATACTTAAATGCTACTCAATTTGAAGTTGCCGTTACTGTGAAGTTGCCGTTATTCAAGAAAATCAGCAAAACATTAAGTTGCTTTGAGAATTCAAAGCAACTTAATGTTTTGTTGATTATCTTACAAAAAAATACCGTAAAAATATAAAATAAACGACGCTGACGTGTGACGTGTAAAACGCTGTAATTGTTTGAGACTATCTTACGGTTGTTTAACGCAGTAATAGCGACGGCTCAATTTGTGGGCGTTTACACGGTCAACTTGACAATAATTATGAGTCACACTTTACAATAATGTAAGTATTTTTATTAGATTCCATGTGTGAAAATAGATAAAGCTAAACAGACGAAACTTTGTTTAAAATTAAAATGTAACGGACTGCGCTTGTAAACTTAGCCTATGTCCTTCTTCAGGATCCAGACTATCTCTGTACGAAGTTTCATCAAAATCGGTTCAGTAGTTTGGTCGTGATGAGGTAACAAACAGAGACTAGTGGCTATAATTACCAACCGCGCGGATCATAAGATTTGCGAGGTTAAACTGCGCTTGCCGCGATCAGTCCGTGGATAGGTGACCGTTCGTTACACATCGAGATCCCCTCCGTGCCTCGGAGAGCACGTTAAACTGTCGGTCCCGCGTGTCATACGAATACCTATGACAGTCGTTACGGGAAGTCAGAATCGCGAATGTCTGACAACTGATCTAACCTTAGGATATCGGCATTGTCCAGTAACTGAGGTTTGATGGCAGTCGCTCCGTGTAAAATACTGGTATTCAGCTGCATCTGGTTAGACTGGAAGCTGACCCCAACATAGTTGGGAAAAAGGTTAGGCAGAAAAGGTAACAAATTGACAGAGTTGTTTTCACATTTATAATAGGTAAGCATGTTTCTGTTTTAAAATGTAATCTAAATATTTATTATTCTTTTGCCAGGTGCAAGCAATAGTCGCAGCGACGGTGGTGTCAATATTCGCGATAGTGGTCAACACAATCACGGATCGCGCCATCAATGGGTCCTACGTGCTTCTGTTAGTTGCTTCAGCGGTCTTCACTGCGACCACCACGTGCTTCGTTCTAGGTACGTTACCGTAATATGATTCTCTCATAAATACAAATTTTATTTTTCTTTGTGGCTACTTCTACCACACCACATGCGAACGCAGCATGACGTTTGTGTTGCAGACTACAGCGACAGTAATGACAATTCTCAAATATGACGTCGCAAAATCCTGCATCGCGATATAAAGATTTGACACGCAGATAGTATATATCTAACTATACAACCAGCATAAGACCCGCCTGGTTAGAAGATCCTCCCTTTTCGTTGGAGGTAGGGTTACCAGATGAAAAAATCAAAAGTCCGGAGAAAAGGCTCGATTTCCATTGAAAAATCCTGAGATTTTTTAGTTTGAGAATTTTCTCTAAAACGTAGCAAAAATTTTTAAAAATCTCGTAGTATTATCGTTTTTATACACTGCGGATATTTACGTATATTTTGTAAGCTGTATTTTGTTGAAAATTCAAAAAATCCTGAGATTTCATGAGATTTGCAAAATCCAGCCGCAATCCTGAGACGAGTCCAAAAATCCTGAAATCTCAGGACAAATCCTGAGATATGGTAACCCTAGTTGGAGGAACACCATACCTCGTTCCTCCACATCATCTTGACTTGGTCACATTTAACCCTAGTCTCACCTGATGGTAAGCGCAGACAGGTTCCAAGATGGAGCATAGGAATCCAAGGATGAGAGAGCACAAATATCCAAGGAACAGATATAGAGAGGGATTCCCCTATACCCCTCTGGCTCTCACATACACACGACGGAACACAGTAAACTGCTTGGCGCCGGACTTTAATGTGAGGGTGGTAGCTAGCCAGGCGGACCGTATAGAACCTACCATCGAGCGTGTTTTGTTGAATATTACAACACGTGTCAATTCCTAGCGTGCGGTGAGGAAGTTTTATAATCCAGCTTATACACGGGAAAAACGGTTCATACGAATATTAGTTGCTTCGGTGGTCGTCACTGCGACCACCACGTGCGTCGACCTGGGTACGTGGTTTTCTGTAGCAACGTCACCGTTATTTACTTCGATGACAAAAGATGATTTGCGGCATAATTTCCACCTCATCGCTCTGAACAATAAACAATTTATGTTTGTCTCAGACGAATTTAATCAATGTACTCAACGCTTCAAATCCACCACCAAGATATATTGCGCTAGTTATTGCACTCTATATTGCTTTATGACCAATTCCTATAATATTATACCAAGCGTTATTGGTTAAAGCTAAGTCTCTTGTATCTTTATCAATAGCAAAGACCTCTTAGTTTTGCATACCAGACCCTCCCATACGTGAGTAGCTATCATAAGTTAAACTAGCTTACAAGTCCATTTATATGTCCAGTTTGACAATAAAAAATTATGCTACCATTGGTAAGCAAAGGTATTTTTATGTATAGAAACCAGGCATTTGTTCATAAAACTTGTTGGTGGATTTGGCCCTTTTTTTTACATTCTGTTTCACCATGGATGGAGGGGGAAAGGGAGATCAAAGAAAAGATGGATGGATTGTGTGAGGAAAGATATTATGAAGGAAAAAAAGAGTAAATGATAATGTGACGTGACAAGGAAGAATGGAAGAGGAAAACATATTGCGCCGATCACAAGTAACTCGGGACTAGGGTAGGAAGATGGTGATTCTGTTTCATCATGAATATATTATTGATAGTATTTTATAACCAACATTACACTAAGTTTTGCGGAGTAGGTATAGTCAACTCTGCTTACACCGGAAAGGTATAAAATACATCCGCATACCATTTAAATTTAATATTCTTAAACAAATTACATATGAAATACGTGACAATACATAGATATATGTAATAAACAGTCAACCGCTAATTGCATAATAATTAATTCTGAGCACGCAAGGAAATTACTACACCCATAACATGACATAAATTGGAATTAGTTTCATGAGTTTTTATGGCCAGTCTAGTTCTGGGAATTTCTTTTGATCTTGTGGCGGCACCTATCAGGCCACGTGCGAACTACGCAACACAAAGATTGTGTAGCAGACTACAGCGACAATAATGACAACTCTCAAATATGACGTCACAGAATCCTGCATCGCGATATCAAGATTTGACACGCAGATGGTACCTATACTACTTCCCAACATTAACTGGTGGGCAGTAGCCCGCCAGGCATAAGACCCGCCTGGTTGGAGGATCCCCCCTTTTCGTTGGAGGAACACCATACCTACCTCTTTCCTCCACAATCAATTCCGCTTTCACTGCTCAACTTCCCAATAACCGCTAAAAGTAACGATCAAAGGCGAAGTGCATATGATCACAAAGTTTAGCAGAGAAATGGGTGATCGCAGTTTACTATTATGAGAACATAGGAGGATGCTGCAAATCTCATCATCATGATCCTGTCGTCTTTTTCGACACCTCTCCCTACTCGGCAGGTCTTAACATACCCAAATTAGAGGCACTAACTTCCAGGTCCAGAACAGTAGGCCATGCAAATGTTTATCTGAGAGCAGGTATCCAACAGTGATAAACTAGCGGTTGAACACAGCTTTCTATGTAGGAAGGTCTGAGTTAGACCCCCGGCCCTTACCTCTGACTTTTCGAATTCATGTGCAGATCAGAATTTGATTATCACTTGAGTTAATTAAGTAAGAATATCGTGAGGAAACATGCACACCTAAGATGACTCCATTAAGTTCTCGACGGTGTGTGTAATCTGCCAACCCGCATCAGGCCAGCGGGGTAGACTAAAGCCTAAACCCTTCTCATTCTGAGAAGAGGCCCGTGCCCAGCAGCGGATCAATATTAGGCTGATTATGTATGTTATCTGGGTATCCAACCGGCCACCTATAGCTCTGGAGACAGACACTTCACAACTGAACTGTTTGCAACCATTGCAGTATGCGAGTACCTATCTCTGCCACCCCTAATTTTCATAGAAAAAATTACCTAATTATTTTAATCATTCTTTCCAGACTTCGTAATGGTTATGGTTATCTACGGCTCGCACAAGCTGAAGGTAAACCCTGACAACGTGGCGACACCCCTAGCGGCATCT